>CM031618.1:52586452-52609238 GCA_018398815.1 Conus ventricosus | reverse complement strand
CACTCGCTCCAGACAAAACTGCTGGGCCGATCTTTCTGAAAAATTGTAGATATATTCATCAGGGGTCACGGATGATGGCCGATGTTTTATTTACCAGAATAGCCGTTACTAGCGGTTATAAATGATAAATTTGTGATGCACAGTTTAAGCAAGAACGGTTTATAAATTTATGTGTAACCATACTTCGCACGCTCCTCGGCAGTATAGTGGTTAGTATCCCAGCCTGTTACGCGGGCGACCCTGGTTCATTTCCCCGCTGGGGAGAGCAGTATTTTTTTTCTCTTACACACAAAATTTCTGCCACCAAAAGGGGAGAAAGTGCTATAGTAACTGATTTATACATTTTTTTTGTACTACTTACTGGGAGTGCCGTTTATATGCTGTATGTTGTTGTTGTTGTTGTCTTTTTTTTTGGTTTCAAATTCCTGATACGCATTTCAAAGCTCCATTCCCTATACCCCCATCTCGCCCACACCCTGTAGTTAAGTTAAGAAAACTAATCACAAGTTTCTTTGAGATCACTCTCTTAATTAGGTTCAGCATCGTGAGACAGCGTCTCTCCACCTCGGCCGCTCAACTCTAGACAGTTCTTTACTCAGCGTTCTCCATCTCTGCCGCTCAACTCTAGACAGTTCTTTACTCAGCATTCTCCACCTCGCCGCTCAACTCTAGACAGTTCTTTACTCAGCGTTCTCCGCCTCAGCCGCTCAACTCTAGACAGTTCTTTACTTAGCATTCTCCATCTCTGCCGCTCAACTCTAGACAGTTCTTTACTCAGCGTTCTCCATCTCTGCCGCTCAACTCTAGACAGTTCTTTACTCAGCGTTCTCCATCTCTGCCGCTCAACTCTAGACAGTTCTTTACTCAGCGTTCTCTGCCTCGGCCGCTCAACTCTAGACAGTTCTTTACTTAGCGTTCTCCATCTCTGCCGCTCAACTCTAGACAGTTCTTTACTTAGCGTTCTCCATCTCTGCCGCTCAACTCTAGACAGTTCTTTACTTAGCGTTCTCCATCTCTGCCGCTCAACTCTAGACAGTTCTTTACTTAGCATTCTCCATCTCTGCCGCTCAACTCTAGACAGTTCTTTACTCAGCGTTCTCCATCTCTGCCGCTCAACTCTAGACAGTTCTTTACTTAGCGTTCTCCATCTCTGCCGCTCAACTCTAGACAGTTCTTTACTCAGTGTTTCTCCGCCTCGGCTGCTCAACTCTAGACAGTTCTTTACTCAGCGTTCTCCGCCTCGGCCGCTCAACTCTAGACAGTTCTTTACTTAGCGTTCTCCGCCTCGGCCGCTCAACTCTAGACAGTTCTTTACTCAGCGTTCTCCATATCTGCCGCTCAACTCTAGACAGTTCTTTACTTAGCGTTCTCCGCCTCGGCCGCTCAACTCTAGACAGTTCTTTACTCAGCGTTCTCCATCTCTGCCGCTCAACTCTAGACAGTTCTTTACTCAGCGTTCTCCGCCTCGGCCGCTCAACTCTAGACAGTTCTTTACTTAGCGTTCTCCATCTCTGCCGCTCAACTCTAGACAGTTCTTTACTTAGCGTTCTCCATCTCTGCCGCTCAACTCTAGACAGTTCTTTACTTAGCGTTCTCCATCTCTGCCGCTCAACTCTAGACAGTTCTTTACTTAGCGTTCTCCATCTCTGCCGCTCAACTCTAGACAGTTCTTTACTCAGCGTTCTCCATCTCTGCCGCTCAACTCTAGACAGTTCTTTACTTAGCGTTCTCCATCTCTGCCGCTCAACTCTAGACAGTTCTTTACTCAGTGTTCTCCGCCTCGGCCGCTCAACTCTAGACAGTTCTTTACTCAGCGTTCTCCGCCTCGGCCGCTCAACTCTAGACAGTTCTTTACTTAGCGTTCTCCGCCTCGGCCGCTCAACTCTAGACAGTTCTTTATTCAGCGTTCTCCATCTCTGCCGCTCAACTCTAGACAGTTCTTTACTTAGCGTTCTCCGCCTCGGCCGCTCAACTCTAGACAGTTCTTTACTCAGCGTTCTCCATCTCTGCCGCTCAACTCTAGACAGTTCTTTACTCAGCGTTCTCCATCTCTGCCGCTCAACTCTAGACAGTTCTTTACTCAGCGTTCTCCATCTCTGCCGCTCAACTCTAGACAGTTCTTTACTCAGCGTTCTCCATCTCTGCCACTCAACTCTAGACAGTTCTTTACTCCAGCGTTCTCCATCTCTGCCGCTCAACTCTAGACAGTTCTTTACTCAGCGTTCTCCATCTCTGCCGCTCAACTCTAGACAGTTCTTTACTCAAGCTTCTCCATCTCTGCCACTCAACTCTAGACAGTTCTTTACTCAGCGTTCTCCGCCTCGGCCGCTCAACTCTAGACAGTTCTTTACTTAGCATTCTCCATCTCTGCCGCTCAACTCTAGACAGTTCTTTACTCAGCGTTCTCCACCTCGGCCGCTCAACTCTAGACAGTTCTTTACTCAGCGTTCTCCATCTCTGCCGCTCAACTCTAGACAGTTCTTTACTCAGCATTCTCCGCCTCGGCCGCTCTACTCTAGACAGTTCTTTACTCAGCGTTCTCCGCCTCGGCCGTTCAACTCTAAACAGTTCTTTACTAGAGCGTTCTCCGCCTCGGCCGCTCAACTCTAGACAGTTCTTTACTCAGCGTTCTCCGCCTCGGCCGCTCAACTCTAGACAGTTCTTTACTCAGCGTTCTCCGCCTCGGCCGCTCAACTGTAGACAGTTCTTTACTCAGCGTTCTCCGCCTCGGCCGCTCAACTCTAGACAGTTCTTTACTCAGCGTTCTCCGCCTCGGCCGCTCAACTCTAGACAGTTCTTTACTCAGCGTTCTCCATCTCTGCCGCTCAACTCTAGACAGTTCTTTACTTAGCGTTCTCCATCTCTGCCGCTCAACTCTAGACAGTTCTTTACTTAGCGTTCTCCATCTCTGCCAGTCAACTCTAGACAGTTCTTTACTCAGCGTTCTCCATCTCTGCCGCTCAACTCTAGACAGTTCTTTACTCAGCGTTCTCCATCTCTGCCGCTCAACTCTAGACAGTTCTTTACTCAGCGTTCTCCATCTCTGCCGCTCAACTCTAGACAGTTCTTTACTTAGCGTTCTCCGCCTCGGCCGCTCAACTCTAGACAGTTCTTTACTCAGCGTTCTCCATCTCTGCCGCTCAACTCTAGACAGTTCTTTACTTAGCGTTCTCCATCTCTGCCGCTCAACTCTAGACAGTTCTTTACTCAGCGTTCTCCATCTCTGCCGCTCAACTCTAGACAGTTCTTTACTCAGCGTTCTCCGCCTCGGCCGCTCAACTCTAGACAGTTCTTTACTCAGCGTTCTCCATCTCTGCCGCTCAACTCTAGACAGTTCTTTACTCAGCGTTCTTCGCCTCGGCCGCTCAACTCTAAACAGTTCTTTACTCAGCGTTCTCCGCCTCGGCCGCTCAACTCTAGACAGTTCTTTACTCAGCGTTCTCCGCCTCGGCCGCTCAACTCTAGACAGGTCTTTACTTAGCGTTCTCCGCCTCGGCCGCTCAACTGTAGACAGTTTCTTTACTCAGCGTTCTCCGCCTCGGCCGCTCAACTCTAGACAGTTCTTTACTCAGCGTTCTCCGCCTCGGCCGCTCAACTCTAGACAGTTCTTTACTCAGCGTTCTCCGCCTCGGCCGCTCAACTCTAGACAGTTCTTTACTCAGCGTTCTCCCGCCTCGGCCGCTCAACTCTAGACAGTTCTTTACTCAGCGTTCTCCGCCTCGGCCGCTCAACTCTAGACAGTTCTTTACTTCTCGCGTGAGTGAGAGGGTATAAGCAGAGACATACAGGCAGACAGATACATGCACGAACAGAATTGAATGGTCAGAGAGAGAGAGAGAGAGAGAGAGAGAGAGAGAGAGAGAGAGAGAGAGAGAGAGAGATTGATTATTTCATTACTTGATTGATTATTTGATTGATCGATCGATTGATTGATTGACTGATAACCTTTATTCCCAAGGGTAAGATTTAACCAAGAATATGCTTTTTTTTTATCTGACCCTTGTCCATTGAGAGAGAGAGAGAGAGAGAGAGAGAGAGAAAAGAGAGAGAGAGAGAGAGAGAGAGAGAGAGAGAGAGAGAGAGAGAGAGAGAGAGAGAGAGAGAGAGAGAGAGAAAGAGAGAGAGAGCCTGTTGTCCAGTCATGGGTGCTAATTTATCGCCACGAGCTATCCTGGGCTGTCTTACTTTATGTTCCCTTTATTGCTGGGTTTAAAGCAGACACACACGTTGCCACCGGCCGAATTCAGCTAGTCTTTCCTTTGGATGTTGTTCTCTTTGTCACGCTCCGTGTTTCTTCTTCACTTCATTCTAGCTTCCTCTTTTATCTTTCTTATTTCACTTGATTTTGTTCTTGCGTTCCCCCCCCCCCCCCCCCCCCCCACTTTATTTCATTTTTATTTCTGGGAAGAACACAAAAGTCGTTTTTACACTGCTGGGTAATAACTGCCCCCTTCGGGATAGCCACAAAAACATTTTCCTTCTTTTGTTTCTGCTGAGAAAAGCAGACACAGGTGCTGGAAACCTGTTTGTTCTTTTCTTTTCTTCTCTACTTGCTACCTTTCCTCTCTTGGTGTTTTTTTTTATAATCCCCACGACGGCAAAGAAACGACCTCTGTTTACGTTGGTCAGTCAATTCTGGGAATTGTCACTGGATATTTTTTTTTTTACTTTTTTTTTTCTCTTCCTCATCCCATGCAGACAGAAGAGTGCCAGGACTTTACTTTGTTTGTTTGTTTGTTTTTTCTGTTCTGTTCTCGTTCTATCTTCCCGAATCCTCCCCTCCCCTCCCCCTCCTCTTTTTTTCCTTTCCATTCCTTTTTATTCCCGTGGAATGAAAAGAACCTTCCTCTCTCTATGTCAGCAACTGAAGCTGAGGAATTGGCTCTAGAAATTCTTTGTTTTTCCTCTCTTCCCCTGTTTTTTTTTTTTCTGGAGTTACCAAACGAAAGGTGCCAGAGCCCCTCTTTGTCTTTTTCCTTGTACTTTTTCGTTTTTAGTTTTTCCCTTTCATTATCATAGAAGAAAAGCCCCACCCGTCGTTCCCTTTTTACGTCAGCTAACACTGTTACGAAAAATTGCTACGGCAAAAAGTAAATCTTCCTTTTTGTGCCTTCTTTGTTTTTATCTTTAAAACATCATCAGAAGATCCATGATGACAGTGGCCTGTATTGTTTCTCTTCTTCTTCTTCTTCTTCTTCTTCTTCTTCTTCTTCTTTTCAATATCTTATTTCCTTTACTTCTCTCTTCTGTCTTTTTCCTCTCATCTCCATGGACGAAAAGAAACTTTCTCTTTTCATGAAAGCTAAGTCGGCTTGAAAGTATTGCTCTGTCCACCCAGCAGTAAATAGGTACCTGATTCAAATCAGGGAGAATTAAGGCGGTGGAAGGAGAGGGAGAGCGCTCCACCTTAATAAATAATAATTAAAAAAAAAACATTGTGCCCTGACACCCTGAACGTTAGATTGCTCCTATAGCTCCCACAAGCAGCAGACTATGAAACTTTAACCTTTCAAGGTTAAGGTAGAGGAGGACAGCGACATCGGTCCCTCTCTGCATAATGTCCATCCCTTGACATCAGTGAACCTCTCAGTGTCCTTCCGGCCATGAGGCCCAGGGACTCGAACTTGTCACCTTTGATTGATGTGTGAGAAGTGATACTAGGAATATCCTTCGATGTTCTTATTTCCTTGGACTTTTAGCTTTTTAACCTTTCATGGATCTTTGAGAAATGATACCGGGAATCTTTTTCGATCTTCTTATCTCCTTGGACAGTTAACTTTTAACTTTCAAAGGATCCTTTCAAAATGATACCGGGAATGTTCTCTGATCTTCTGGACTGTTAACTTTTAACTTTCAAAGGATCCTTTCAAAATGATACCGGGAATGTTCTCTGATCTTCTGGACTGTTAACTTTTAACTTTCAAAGGATCCTTTCAAAATGATACCGGGAATGTTCTCTGATCTTCTGGACTGTTAACTTTTAACTTTCAAAGGATCCCTTTCAAAATGATACCGGGAATGTTCTCTGATCTTCTGGACTGTTAACTTTTAACTTTCAAAGGATCCTTTCAAAATGATACCGGGAATGTTCTCTGATCTTCTTACCTGTTTGGACTTTTAACTTTTTAACCTTTCCTGGATCTTTGAGAAATGATACCGGAATCGTTTTCGATCTTCGTATCTGTTTAGACTTTTAACTTTTAACCTATAACGGATCTTTGAGAAATGATACCGGGAATCTTTTTCAAATTCTTACCTGTTTGGACTGCTAGCTTTTTAACCTTTCATGGATCTTTGAGAAATGATACCAGGAATGTTCTTCGATCTTCTTATCTCCTTGGACCTTTTACTTTTTAACCTTTCATAGATCTTTGAGAAATGATACCAGGAATGTTCTTCGATCTTCCTATCTCCTTGGACTGTTAACTTTTTAACTTTCAGAGCATCCTTTAGAAATGATTCCGGAATGCTCTTCGATCTTCTTACCTATTTGGACTGTTAACTTTTTAACCTTTCATGGATCTTTGAGAAATGATACCGGGAGTGTTCTTCGATTTTCTTACCTGTTTTGGACGTTTAACTTTTAAACCTTTCACGATTCTTTGAGAAATGATACCGGGAATGTTCTTCGATCTTCTTTCTTCCTTTACACCAGTTTGTCGACATCAAATAATCGGTTGTCATACGGTGCAGTATTCCTTTGTTTCTTCCTTTCGTCCATTTTCATTCTCAGGAAGAATAAAAAGCTTTCATTTCTTACGTCAACTGTCTGACTCCAAGGATCTTCAACAGGAAGCATTCTTTCTTCCCTCCCCTCCCCTCCCCTTTCTCTTGTCTTCTGCTTCTACTTTTAGAAAGAGAGGAGGTTAGTTACCGCCATGGTACCTGTTTCTACTGTCTACAGCAAACATAGGCTGCTAGAAGTCTAAAGAGAGGAGGTTAGTTACCGCCATGGTACCTGTTTCTACTGTCTACAGCAAACATAGGCTGCTAGAAGTCTGTTTTTTTTGTTTTCTGTTCTTGCTCTTTTTCTTCTTCTTTCTTTTCTCTACTTTCTAAAATTAGTTTTTGCTTCCATTTTATTCCCAGGGAGGCCAAAAGCAATTTCCCCTTTATTTTATGTCAGCCAGTCGCTTCTATAAATCTTCTTCCTTTTTCTTCCGTTATTTATTTCTTTTGTTGATAGCGGACGTGGAGGAGGTCCAGAGCCTCTTAAGGTTCTTATGTCTTCGTCCCATTTTCATTCCTCTGTTCCCCCCCCCCTGCCCTACCTCCTCCCCCCCCCCCCCCCCCCCCATCACACACTCTCTGCTTCTTTTCTTCAGAAGCCAAAATCAGCTTCTTCACCGTCAGTCAACAGATCTCGAGAAATTGCAACTGACTGCTCCCTCTTATCACTTTTTGTTTTCTTCTCTTTTCTCTGCCTTCTTTTACCCCTTCTGTCGTAAGGAGACTCAAGACAACAAGGATTAGTCAAGCGTCGTATGCAAAAGCCGTGCCATAAACAAAAGACGACACATGACGGGAGGACGATCAAGAGGGATGAGGGTGGCAAGGTCTGTTTGGTTTTTACTGTTTGCGTTTATTCTTCCGTTTTCTTTTCTTTATTTTGTTCTCTTTTGTTTTTCTGTTTGTTTGGGTTTTTTTTTTCTCTTAAATTTCCACCACCACACATCTCCACCTCCCATCCCCCCAAATAGCTTCCTCTTTTCACGTCCGCCGTTGGACTGGATTCGGACAATAGGGTGCAGGTCATTTTCTTTTTTCTTTTTTTTCTTTTTTTTTTTTTATCTTACCCGTATCTTTCTTCTTTCGATTTCAGGGTGCATCTTTTGGATGATGAATTCTCCCTCCAACCCCATCCCCTCCTTCTCTCTTTCTCTCTCTTACACATACATACATACACACACACACACACACACACACACACACACACACACACACACACACACACACACACACACACACACGCGCGCGCGCGCGCGCGCGCGCGCGCGCGTGCGCACACACACACACACACACACACACACACACACACACACACACACACACACACACACACATATGCACACACACGCACCATCACCCTTTACACACACACTCACTCACTGACTCTCTCGCTCGCTCTCTCTCTCTCTCACACATACACACACACACACACACACACACACACACACACACACACACACACACACACACACACACACACACACTTACTTCTTCCCTCTTCTCTTCTCAGAGTGTCCAAACAGATAACAGTTTCCTTTTTTTTATGAAGATAATAGGAACGAAGTGATGTGTACTTTTTTTTTTTTAAATAAACATTCAGTCCTTGTCATAAGTAGGACTTGCAACGACAAAACAACAACAACAACAACTAAAAAGAAATATAGGACACGCAAAGATAATAAGAGAGAGAAGGCGGGAGGGGAGGGGAGGGAGAGAGAGAGAGAGAGAGAGAGAGAGAGAGAGAGAGAGAGAGAGAGAGAGAGAGAGACAGAGAGAGGGAGAGAGAGAGAGAAGAGAGAGAGAGAGAGAGAGAGAGAGAGAGAGAGAGAGACAGAGACAGACAGACAGACAGACAGAGACAGAGACAGAGACAGACAGACAGACTGACAAACAGACAAATAAGTCGCAGCGTCTTTCAACCGCAAGCCTGTTGTCCAGTCACGCGTGTTTATTTATCGCCACGAGCTGTCCTGGGCTGTCTCACTTTACCTTCCCTTTATTGTTGGGTTTAAAGCAGACACACACGTTGCCACCGGCCAGTCCTTCAGCTTCTCTGTCTCTCTTTCTTTTTTTGGATGTTTTTCTCTAAGTATTGTCCTGCTTGCTTTCTTTATTTTTTTCCCTTACTTTTTTTTTCTAGCTTCCTCTTTTATGCTTCTTATTTCATTTGAGTTTGTTCTTGCCTTTTTTTTTTTTTACTCCCCTTTATTTCATTTTTATTTCTAGGGGGAGAAAATAAAGTTGTGTTGACGCTGGCTAATTGCTTCTACGGATCGTTACAAAAATATTTTCCTTGTTCCGTTTTTTTTTTTCTGTGTAAAGGAGACACAGGTGCCCCAGGATTTTCTGTTCTTTTTCTTTTCGTTTCCTTTCTTCCTTCCTTCCTTGCTTTTCAAACCCCATGACGGCAAATAGACTGGCTTTCTTTTTTTTTATGTCGGTCAGTTGAATTTGAGGAATTGCAAACCGAACACGTTTTCGTACTTTTCTCTCCTCGTCAAAGGCAGACACAAGATTGTCAGCACTTTCCTTCCTTCGTTCTTCTTTTCTGTTTTCGTTCTATCTTTTCTCCTCCCCCCCCCCTCCTCCTCCCTCCCACCCTTTTTCTCTTTCCTTTTTTTTTATTCCCTTAGAGTGAAAACAACCTTCTTTCTTTTTATGTCAGCAGCTGAACCCGTCGAATTGAAATGCCTATTAAAAAGCCTTCGTTTTCTTTGTCTTCCTCTATTTTTTCTGATTGTTGGCAAAC
Source organism: Conus ventricosus (assembly GCA_018398815.1). Classification (NCBI taxonomy): domain Eukaryota; kingdom Metazoa; phylum Mollusca; class Gastropoda; order Neogastropoda; family Conidae; genus Conus; species Conus ventricosus. The sequence continues at coordinate 52,599,760 of CM031618.1, read as the reverse complement.
AAAAGGTATCGTGGCCCTTTTACTTTTTTTTCCCCTATCCTCGTTCATTCCCTTTTTTTTTTTTTTTTTTTGCTTTCATTTTAATGGAGGGAAAGCTCTTCCCACCTTCCTCTTTTACCTCAGCTAATCCTGTTTATTATTATTATTATTATCATTGTTGTTGTTGTTGTTATTATGATACTTATATAGCGTCTATCCTTGGCTACAGACCAAACTCTAAGCGCTTTACAATCCACAGTCGTCTACACAACGGGCTGCCTGCCTACCTGGGTAGTGCCGACTGAAGAGCTGCCAGCTGGCGCTTCATTCAGTCGTTTCCCGTGTCATCCAGTCAATATTGTTCACTCCATTTTCTTACTTCCTTCATACATGTTTATGAAAAATAGCTACGGCAAAACAGTTCCTCCCTTTTCTGCCTACTTTTCTTCTATCTTTTTTATGCCGACAGAAGATCCATGGTGCCAGGTCTTTATGTTTTTTTTCTCTTCTTCTTCTTGTTTCAGATCTATTTCATTTGTTTATTTCTTCCCTTTTCTTTCTTGTTTATCCCCATGGACAGGGGGGGGGGGGGGACTTCCTCTTTTTAAGAAACTGAATTCATGAAAATCCTGTTCTATCCACCCAACAGTAAACGGGTGAATGATTCAGGTCAGGGAAAGTGAAGGCGGCGGAAGCAGAAGGGATAGAGGCTTCACCTTACAACACACCGTGGCCTGAAACGGCGAAACTCTTTTTCTGGCTTCCCCCATGACCGATAGGCTACGGAATTTTTAACCTTGTAGGGTTAAGGCAATGGAGAAAGAGGATTTGGGCACCACTCCTCATAATGCCATGCCATTGACAAGGTTAAACTTCTGATACTTAGACGATGGGACGTTGATTTTTTTTTAACCTTTAATTGATCTCCAAGAAGTGACACAAGGAATGTTCTTCCGCAACTTTTTAACCTTTGAATGATCTTTAACAAATGATGCTGGGAACGGTTTTCCCACCTCTTACTCCCTTGGTCTTTAAAAAACCAATTGATGCTGGGAACGTTTTCCCCACCTCTTACTCCCTTGGTCTTTAAAAAGCAAGTGATGCTGGGAACGTTTTCCCCACCTCTTACTCCCTTGGTCTTTAAAAAGCAAGTGATGCTGGGAACGGTTTTCCCACCTAGTCTTAGTCCCCTGGACTTAATCTTTTAACCCTTAAATAATCTTTAAAAGGTGTTACTGAGAATGTTCTTCCCTTTTCTTAATTCCTTCGACTTTTAACCTTTAAACCTTTAATGTGTCTTCACGAAGTGATGCTGGAAATGTTCTCCCCTCTTCGTGCTTCGTATATTCCTTTCGTCAAAAGGAAATACAAGATGTCATACGGTTTCCTATACCTTCGTTCTTTCTTCCTTTCGAGTTTTTTTTTTCATTTTCAGGAAGGGAAAGCAGCTTTTACTTTATATGTCAGCTGACTGATTCTAAAGAACGTCACTGGGAAGTATTCTTTTTTTCTCTCTCTCCTTCTTTTGTCTTGTTTCTTCTGTCTGATGCAAACACAGGGTGTCAGAAGTGTTTTTCGTCTTCTCTTTGTCCTCGTTTCCATTCCTTCTTTCTATCATTTATATATTTTTTCTTTTCTTTTTATTCCCCTTCCATTTTATTCTCAGGGAAGCAAAAGCAATTTTCGCTTTATTTTCACGTTAACCGTTTTGCTACTGAAAAATATCCTCTTTTTTTTCCTTCCATTATTTATTTCTTCTGTCGATAACAGACATGGAGATAGAGAATCCCGTTCGTTTTTTGTTGTTTGTTTTGTTTAGTTTTTTTTTTTAATCTTTGTTCCTTCTTTCTATTCCTTTCTTCCTTCCCTCCGTGCCTGTGTTCTCAAGGAGGAATACTCAGTTTCTTTAACGTCAGTCAGCTGATCTTGAGGAACTAAGGCCTGTTTGTTCTTCATGTCCTCGTTCTGTCTTTCTTTCCTTCTCTCCTGTCTTCCTTCTTTCCTGTCTTCCTTCTCTCCTGTCTTCCTTCTCTCCTGTCTTCCTTCTCTCCTGTCTTCCTTCTCTCCGTGCCTCTATTCTCATGGAGCCAGAATCAGTTTCTTTCACGTTAGTCGACTGCTTTTGAGGAATTGCTCCAGACTGTTCCCTTAGATATTTTTTTCTCTCTCCCTTCCTTTCTTTTCTTCCCTCCATTGAAAGGAGAAACATACGTGCAATCATTAGTTAATCATCACGTGCAATCATTAGTTAATCATCACGTGCAATCATTAGTTAATCATCACGTGCAATCATTAGTTAATCATCACGTGCAATCATTAGTTAATCATCACGTGCAATCATTAGTTAATCATCACGTGCAATCATTAGTTAATCATCACGTGCAATCATTAGTTAATCATCACGTGCAATCATTAGTTAATCATCATGTGCAATCATTAGTTAATCATCACGTGCAATCATTAGTTAATCATCACGTGCAAATGCCACGCCACAAACAAAAGAAGGTACACAGGAGCAAAGGGGGGGGGGGGGGGGGGGGGGGGGGGGGTGGGGGGGGGGGGAGGTGGGGAGGAGGGTGGGGGTTGACAAGAGCCTGTTTGTTTTTACTGTTTGCATGTGTTCTTCTGTGTGTGTGTGTGTGTGGTGTGTGTGTGTGTGTGTGTGTGTGTGTGTGTGTGTGGTGTTGTTTGTTGTGTGTTGTGTGTGTGTGTGTGTGTGTGTGTGTGTGTGTGTGTGTGTGTGTGTGTGTGTGCGTGCGTACGTGCGTGCGTGCGTGCGTGCGTGCGAGCGTGCTGTGCGTGCGTGCGTGCGTGCGTGTGTGTGTGGTGGTGTGTGCTGCTTCTCGTTCGTTTTACTGTTTGCGTCCTTTTTTTCAATCACAACCCCATCCATTCCTCCTCAACAACTTACTCTTTTTACGTCAGCCACAAGAGGTTCAGACAATATACTATTGATTATTAGTCTTTTCTTTCCTCTTTTTTGTTTTCTTTCCTTCCTTTTTAAAAACAAATCTTTGTATATTTGTCCTACTTTTGATTGAGAGAGAGAGAGAGAGAGAGAGAGAGAGAGAGACAGAGATAAAGAGAGAGAGACAGAGAGTGACTGAGAGAGACAGACACACACACACACACACACACACACACACACACACACACACACACACACACACACACACACACAGAGAGAGAGAGAGAGAGAGAGAGAGAGAGAGAGAGAGAGAGAGAGAGAGAGAGAGAGAGAGAGACACACACACACACACACACACACACACACACACACACACCCCACACACCACACACACACACACACACACACACACACACACACACACACACACACACACACACACACACACACAGATGAACAGACAAACAAACACACGTCTCAGCAGCTTCCAGTCGACAGCCTGTTGTCCAGTCATGGGTGTTTATTTATCGCCACGAGCTGTCCTGGGCTGTCTCACTTTAGGTTCCCTTTATCGTTGTTGGGTTTAAAGCAGACACACGTTGCCACCGGCCAATCCTTCAGCTTGTCTGTCCGTCTTTTTCTTCGGGTGGCTTTTTATGTCAGGGTCCTTTGTTTCTTCTTAGATGGTTTTTCTTTGTTTCTTTCTCGCTTCCTCTTTTATGCTTCTTATTTCAGTTGATTTTTGTTCTTGCGTCTTCCCTCCACATTATTTCATTGCTTTTTCTGGGGAAGAAAATAAAGTTGTTTTTACGTCGGCTAATTGCCCATTCGGAATGGTAACGGAAACATTTTCCTTGAAAGCAGACACAGGTGCTGGAAGGTGTCTTTTTGTTGTTTTTTGTTTTGTTTTGTTCTGTTTTTTTCGTTCTTCCTTCCTTCCTTGCTTTTCGTTCCACACAACAGTAAGGAAACTTTTTTTTTTTTTTTTACCTCAGTCAGATGATTTTGAGGGATTGCAACCAGACATTTTCTCTCTTTCTTTACCTCTTCTCCTTTGCAGACTGCAGGATGGCCAGAACTTTCTTTCGTGTTTTTTTGTTTCTTTCCTTTTATCGTTCTATCTTTTCCTCCCTCCCCCTTAGTCTTTTCTTTTCCCTTGCATTTCATTCCCATGGAGTGAAAAAACCTTCTTGTCTTTACGTTAGCGACTGAAGTTGTGGAATTGGCTCTGAAAAATGTCTGTGTTTTTCTTTCGTCTTCCATGTTTTTCTGTCGTTAGCAAACAAAAGGTGCTACAGGGGGATGGTAGATCCACCTCACACACAACAGGGAGATCCACCTGACACACAACAGGGAGATGGGAGATCCACCTCACACACAACAGGGAGATCCACCTGACACACAACAGGGAGATCCACCTGACACACAACAGGGGATGGGAGATCCACCTCACACACAACAGGGAGATCCACCTGACACACAACAGGGAGATCCACCTGGCACACAACAGGGAGATCCACCTCACACACAACAGGGAGATCCACCTCACACACAACAGGGAGATCCACCTGGCACACAACAGGGAGATCCACCTCACACACAACAGGGAGATCCACCTCACACACAACAGGAAGATCCACCTGGCACACAACAGGGAGATCCACCTGGCACACAACAGGGAGATGGGAGATCCACCTCACACACAACAGGGAGATGGGAGATCCACCTGACACACAACATGGGGATGGGAGATCCACCTGACACACAACAGGGGATGGGAGATCCACCTGACACAACAGGGAGATGGGAGATCCACCTGACACACAACAGGGGATGGGAGATCCACCTCACACACAACAGGGAGATGGGAGATCCACCTGACACAACAGGGAGATGGGAGATCCACCTGACACACAACAGGGAGATGGGAGATCCACCTGACACACAACAGGGGGATGGGAGATCCACCTCACACACAACAGGGAGATGGGAGATCCACCTCACACACAACAGGGGGATGGGAGATCCACCTCACACACAACAGGGAGATGGGAGATCCACCTGACACACAAAAGGGAGATGGGAGATCCGCCTCACACACAACAGGGAGATCGGGGATCCACCTGACACACAACAGGGGATGGAGATCCACCTGACACGCAACAGGGGGATGGGAGATCCACCTCACACACAACAGGGGGATGGGAGATCCACCTCACACACAACAGGGAGATGGGAGATCCACCTGACACACAAAAGGGAGATGGGAGATCCACCTCACACACAACAGGGAGATGGGAGATCCACCTCACACACAACAGGGGGGTGGGAGATCCACCTCACACACAACAGGGGGATGGAGATCCACCTGATACACAACAGGGAGATGGGAGATCCACCTGACACACAACAGGGGGATGGGAGATCCACCTGACACACAACAGGGGGATGGAGATCCACCTGACACACAACAGGGAGATGGGAGATCCACCTGACACACAACAGGGGGATGGAGATCCACCTGACACACAACAGGGAGATGGGAGATCCACCTGACACACAACAGGGGGATGGAGATCCACCTGACACACAACAGGGAGATGGGAGATCCACCTGACACACAACAGGGAGATGGGAGATCAACCTCACACACAACAGGGGGTGGGAGATCCACCTGACACACAACAGGGAGATGGGAGATCCACCTCACACACAACAGGGGGATGGAGATCCACCTGACACACAACAGGGAGATGGGAGATCCACCTGACACACAACAGGGGAATGGGAGATCCATCTCACACACAACAGGGAGATCCACCTCACACACAACAGGGAGATGGGAGATCCACCTCACACACACCAGGGGGATGGGAGATCCACCTGACACACAACAGGGAGATGGGAGATCCATCTCACACACAACAGGGAGATCCACCTCACACACAACAGGGAGATGGGAGATCCACCTCACACACAACAGGAAGATGGGAGATCCACCTCACACACAACAGGAAGATGGGAGATCCACCTCACACACAACAGGGAGATGGGAGATCCACCTGACACAACAGGGGGATGGAGATCCACCTGACACAACAGGGAGATGGGAGATCCACCTGACACAACAGGGAGATGGGAGATCCACCTCACACACAACAGGGGGATGGGAGATCCACCTCACACACAACAGGGGTGGGAGATCCACCTCACACACAACAGGGAGATGGGAGATCCACCTGACACAACAGGGAGATGGGAGATCCACCTCACACACAACAGGGGGATGAGAGATCCACCTGACACACAACAGGAAGATGGGAGATCCACCTCACACACAACAGGGGGGTGGGAGATCCACCTGACACACAACAGGAAGATGGGAGATCCACCTCACACACAACAGGGAGATGGGAGATCCACCTCACACACAACAGGGGATGAGAGATCCACCTGACACACAACAGGTGGATGGGAGATCCACCTCACACACAACAGGGAGATGGGAGATCCACCTGACACACAACAGGGGATGGGAGATCCACCTGACACACAACAGGGAGATGGGAGATCCACCTCACACACAACAGGGGGATGGGAGATCCACCTGACACGCAACAGGGAGATGGGAGATCCACCTCACACACAACAGGGAGATGGGAGATCCACCTCACACACAACAGGGGATGGGAGATCCACCTCACACACAACAGGGAGATGGGAGATCCACCTGACACACAACAGGGGGATGGGAGATCCACCTGACACGCAACAGGGAGATGGGAGATCCACCTCACACACAACAGGGAGATGGGAGATCCACCTCACACACAACAGGGAGATGGGAGATCCACCTCACACACAAAAGGGAGATGGGAGATCCACCTGACACACAACAGGGGATGGAGATCCACCTCATACACAACAGGGAAATGGGAGATCCACCTGACACACAACAGGGAGATGGGAGATCCACCTGACACACAACAGGGAGATGGGAGATCCACCTCACACACAACAGGGGGATGGGGGATCCACCTGACACACAACAGGGGATGGGAGATTCACCTCATACACAACAGGGAGATGGGAGATCCACCTGACACAACAGGGAGATCGGAGATCCACCTGACACAACAGGGAGATGGGAGCTCTACCTCACACAACACCGAATCCTGACCTGGTGAACCTTAAACAGCTTGCTGTCCCAACTATCGGCAGACCATGGAAATTTTACCTTTTAAGGTTGAGGCAGGGGAAGCAGGGGGGGGGGGGGGGGGGGGGGGGCATGGACTTCGCTCTACATAACGTCATGCCTTTGACAGGGGTAAGCTATTAATAGTTCAATGTCCTTTGCCACCATTGAGCCATGGGACTCTATTCTTTAACTTCTAAACTGGTCTTTAAGAAGTGCTATTCTTTAACTTCTAACTGGTCTTGAAGAAGTGCTATTCTTTAACTTCTAACTGGTCTTTAAGACGTGCTATTCTTTAACTTCTTATCGGTCTTTAAAAAGTGCTATTCTTTAACTTCTAATCGGTCTTTAAGAAGTGCCATTCTTTGACTTCTAACTGATCTTTAAGAAGTGCTATTCTTTAACTTCTAACTGGTCTTTAAGAAGTGCTATTCTTTAACTTCTAATCGATCTTTAAGAAGTGCTATTCTTTAATTTCTAATTGATCTTTAAGAAATGCTACTTGGGAATGTTGTTCCCTCTTCTTATTTCCTCTGGCTTTAGTTTTTCAACCTTCAGTTGATCTTGAAGAACCGATACTGGGAATGCTTCTCCCTTTCTTACTTCCTTGGACTTAGACTTTCTGACCTTTAATTGATATTGAAAAACAAAAAAAGATTCTGGGAATGTTCTACCTTGTTTTATTTTATTACCTTCGACATTTTACGTTTCAACCTTTAACGGATCTTTAGACAATGATACTGAGAATGCTCTTCACTCTTCTTTGACTCCTTTGTCTTGATATCAAATACAGGGTGCCATATGGTGCAGAATGCCTCAGTTGTTTTTACCTTTCGTCCTTTTTCATCCACAGGGAGGGAAAATCAGTTTTCAATTCTATTATCAGCTGATTGATCATAGAGAACATCAACAGGAAGTGTTTCTTCCACCCCCCCCCCACCCCCACCCCCCACCCCTATTTTTTGTCTTCTGCTCCTTCTGTCTTGTGCAAACAGAGGGTGCCAGAGGTCTTTAAAGTTTTCTGTTCTTGTTCGTTTCTTTTCTCTCTTTTTTTTTCTCACTGCTTAAAAATGTTTTTCTTTCTGTTTTTATTTTCTCAGGAAAGCCAAAATAACTTTCTCTTTTATTTCACGTACGCCAGTTGCTACTGAAAATGTTTCTTTTTTTCTTCTATTGTTTATGTCTTCTGTCGATAATAGACATGGAGATCCAAAGACCGGTTCGGTTTTTTTTTATGCCATCGTTTCTTCTTTCTTTCTTTCTTTCTTTCTTCTCTCCATGCCTCTGTTACCAAGGAGCCGGAATACGTTTCTTCAACGTCAGTCAACTGATCGTGAGGAATTGAAGCCTGTTCGTTCTTTACGTCTTCGTTCCTTCTTTCGTTCTTTTCTTTCTTTCTTTCTTTCTTCCCCCTCGTGCCTCTTGTCTCAAGGAGCCCCAAATCAGTTTCTTTCACGTCAGTCAACTGATCTTGAGGAACTGCTATTGACTGTTGTTTTATTTTCTCTCTCTCTCTCTCTCTCCTCTCTCTCTCTCTCTCCTCTCTCTCTCTCTCCTCTCTCTCTCTCTCTCTCTCTCTCTCTTGCTTCCTTTCAGTTTTGTTTTTTCGAAAGGAGAGACAAAAATACAAGAATTAGTCAAGCGTCACGTGGAAATGTCGCGCCACAAACAAAAGAAAGTGTACGGGAGGGAAGGGATGAAATGGGTGAGTGTGTGTGTGTTGTGTGTGTGTGTGGGGGGGGGGGGGGGGGGGGGGGGGGTGGCGAGGGGCTGGTTTTTGTTGTTGTTGTTGTTGTTTTTCTTTCTTTTCTTTTCTTTTTTTTTTATACATGTTTGCGCTGTTTTGTTCTTGTTTTTTTTTTTAAAACTGTTTGCGTTTGTTCTGTTTTTGTTTTCTTTCTTTTTGATGTTTGATATCTGTTTTGCATCCTATTTTTTATATTCCCATCCCCCCCCCCACCCCCTCCACTAACCTGCCTTTCGAACAAACTCCTTTTTTTTAACGTCAGCTATTGGGGATTCAGAGAATATGTCGCATATCATTTTTCCTTTTTTTTTCCCTACTTCTCTTTCATTTTTCAAATTTCTTCCTGTATTCGTTTTTTTTTTCGATTTCAGGGCATATATCGTTCGGGGAATTTCTACTACTCTCTCTCTCTCTCTCTCTCTCTCTCTCTCTCTCTCTCTCTCTCTCTCTCTCTCTCTCTCTCTCATTCACTACACACACACACCACACACACACACACACACACACACACACACACACACACACACACACACACACACACACACACACACACACTGAGAGACGGATGGACAGACAAACAAACACGCGTCTCAGCATCTTCCAGTCGACAGCCTATTGTCCAGTCACGGGTGTTTATCGCCACGAGCTGTCCTGGGCTGTCTCACTTTATTTACGTTCCCTTTATTGTTGTTGGGTTTAAAGCAGACACACGTTGCCACCGGCCAGTCCTTCAGCTTCTCTGTCTGTCTGTCCGTCTTTCTTTGGGATGTTTTTCTCACTGTCTTGGTCCTTTTGTCTTCTTTGCTGTGTGTTTTTTTTCGTTCTGGTTTCCTCTTTTATGTGTATGTCATTTGATTTTGCTCTTGCCCCCCCCCCCCCCCCCCCGCTTTATTTTACATTCATCTCTTAGGGAAGGAAGTACAGATGTTGTCTTTTATTTTACGCTGGCTAATTGCTCTTGTCGGTATTGTTCCGAAAATATTTTCCTTGTTTCGTTTCTTCTGAGAAGAGCAGACACAGGTGCTTGGTGGCTTTATTTATTAGTTTTTATTCTCTTTCTTTTCCTTTTCTTTTTGCGTCCTTCCTCCCTCCCTCCCTTCCTTCCTCCCTCCCTCCCTGCCTGCCTTCCTGCCTTCCTCCCTGCCTGCCTTCCTGCCTTCATTCCTTCCTGCCTTCATTCCTTCCTGCCTTCCTTCCTGCCTTCCTCCCTGCCTGCCTTCCTGCCTTCATTCCTTCCTGCCTTCCTCCCTCCCTCCCTTCCTTCCTCCCTCCCTCCCTGCCTGCCTTCCTTCCTTCCTTCCTTCCTGCCTTCCTCCCTCCCTCCCTTCCTTCCTCCCTCCCTCCCTGCCTGCCTTCCTGCCTTCCTTCCTTCCTGCCTTCCTCCCTGCCTGCCTTCCTGCCTTCATTCCTTCCTGCCTTCATTCCTTCCTGCCTTCCTTCCGTCTTCCTTCCTTCCTTCCTTCCTTCCCTCCCTCCCTCCCTCCCTCCCTCCCTCCCTCCCTCCCTTCCCTCCCTTCCCTCCCTCCCTCCCTCCCTCCCTCCCTCCCTCCCTCCCTCCCTCCCTCCCTCCCTCCCTCCCTCCCTTCCTCCCTCCCTCCCTCCCTCCTTCCTTCCTCCTCCTTCCTTCCTTCCCTCCTTCCTTCCTTCCTTCCTTCCTTCCTTCCTTCCTTCCTTCCTTCCTTCCTTCCTTCCTTCCTTCCTTCCTTCCTTCCTTCCTTCCTTCCTTCCTTCCTTCCTTCCTTCCTTCCTTCCTTCCCTCCCTCCCTCCCTCCCTCCTTCCTTCCTTCCTTCCTTCCTTCCCTCCCTCCCTCCCTCCCTCCCTCCCTCCCTCCTTCCTTCCTTCCTTCCTTCCTTCCTTCCTTCCCTCCCTCCTTCCTTCTTTCCTTCCCGCTTTCCTTCCCTTTCCTTTTTCCTTCTTCCTTCCTGCCTGCCTGCCTGCCTGCCTGCCTGCCTGCCTGCCTGCCTGCCTGCCTGCCTGCCTGCCTCCTGCCTTCCTTCCTTCCTTCCTTCCCTACGACGTCAAAGAAACAACCCCTTTTTCCTGTCGGTCAGTTGATTTTTGAAAAAAAAAAAAATTGCAACCAGACTTTTTTTTTTTTCTTTCTTTTTTTTCCCTTCCTTTTTCCTTCTTGTCCAATGCAGGCACAGGATCGCCAGGACTTTTCCTCCCTATTTTTTTCCCCTTTCTTTTCTTTTCTGTTCTCTTCTATCTCCCCCCCCCCCCAACCACCCACACTCCTCCCCTCCCGCTCGATTCTTTTCCCGTGGAGTGAAATGAACCTTCCTCTTTTTCTTTCAGCAGCTGAAGTTGTTGAATTGCATCTGGAAAAAAATGTCTTCGTTGTTACTTCTTCTCTTATTCATGATTTTTTTTCTGGAATGGCTTGGCGGAGGCCCACCTCCTCTGCCAGTTTTCTGAGCAGGCTGATGATAATTGTTGTTGCTACTATTATTATCATTATCATCATTCAAATTATCATTATCATTGTTGTTATCGTTTATCTTGTTGTCCTCATCATTATCCTCCTACTCATTATTACTATCATTATTGTTATTATTATCATTACTATTATTATTATTATTATTATTATTATTATTACTATTGATGTTGCTGTTATTGTTAACATAGTCATCATAATTATTATTGCTAGCATTATCATTATTATTATTATTATTATTATCATCATTGTTGTTGTTATCATTATCATTAATATCATCATCATTCTTCTTCTTCTTGTCATTACTGCTATCAATATCATTATTATGATCATTATCATCCTCATCATTATTTCACTATCAATAGTGATATTCATCTGTTCTCCCACAACCCGAAGAACCTTGAAACAGGTCACAGCATCTTTGACGCGGGGGTTTTCCTACTCCTGCTGCGGCCCTTTAGGTCTATTCCCTTTAGGTCTATTCCTTCAAGGTCTATTCCCTTTAAGTCTATTCCTTCCAGGTCTATTCCCGTTAGGTCTACTTTATGTCCATTGGTTCGTAAGTGCCGCGAGATCTACTAGGAACACCTTTTCTTTTCCTCCGAGGTCTACTGTTTCACACCTAATGTCCTATAATAGCATAAGAGCACAATGTATAATATTTACACATTATAATCTTTATTAATGTTCTCGTAAAACTGGTGTTTAAAAATGGTTTAAAAACGAAAGTTCCATCAAAGAAAATTTGGTGTGTTATCTGTTTTACAGGGTCTATTGCAGTTTGACTGTGAGAGCAATTGCGTCCGTGTAAGACCAGATGTCTCTGGCACCGTTTCTGAATTGCTGCAGTGTTCTTGCCAGACGTTCTTCTATCATTCTTGCAGCTCTTTTTCTCGGTGGAGGAGCATTTCCCACCTGTAGTAATCGAAATCGGCTATACTAAATACTAAAAAGCCACCTGCTTTTAAGTAATACACTAAACAGTACGTGAGTAGATTTAAAGGTCCTCTATTGGCGGTACTGTAATGTCTACTAATAGACTTGGAAGGAATAGACTTAAAAAAAACACGTAGACTTACTGGGAATAGACTTAAGAGGATTTTCATTTTGCGGTGACATCAATGAGTAGATCAACCGGGAATAGACCTATAGGTACCCCCCTGCGCATGCGTCAACACTCATGCAGCGTTTGCCCACCGGCAGGTCAGCATAGAAGGTCGACCTCGGGCCAAAGTTCACGAGCAGGTGCGCACCTACTAACAGGTACAAGTCGAGATGTCCAGTCCAGTTTACCCTGAGGACAAAAAAGTCAAGTACCCTTCTCGAGTACGCAAGGGCAGCGTAAGTATCTGGTACCTTACAATCCAGACCCTGGGAGATTAAAAAAATGAAAAAAGAAATCCTGTCCCACACCACCAAAGACTGGGTTTCGAACCAGTCCTTCAGACTCGAGAAGTGAGTGTTTTAACCAGCGAAAATAACGCTACCCTTCATCAAACAATATTCGATATCCTAAAATGAACCGACGGACAACTGTTAAAAAATGGATTGAGGAGGTTTGATATGGATGGATCCGTGGTGAAAATTTCAATGGAGAGAATATGATTTTTCTAGTTGGTGAGGTCATTAGTTAGAGTCGAAGCCCTTAACAATGCCGATCAAATCATCTCTCAGAGATCATGCGAATATAAAAAGAGAGAGAGAGAGAATGGAGACCGAGGGAGTATGGAGAGAGAGAGAGAGAGAGAGAGATATAGGGGAAAGACAGACAGAGACAGAGAAAGGGAGACAAGAGAGACAGAGAAGAGACAGAGAGGACAGACAGAGAGAGTGAGAGTGTGACAGACAAGAGACGGAGACAGAGAGAGAAAGAGAGAGAGATGGAACAGGGGAGGGGGAAGAAGAGGAGAGATGGACAATCGAAAAAGAGGAAGGGTAGGAGGGTGGGAAAGAGGGAGAGGGGAGAGAAAAAGAAAAAAATGGGTAGTTGGGAGAAGAGGGAGAGAGGAGAAGAGAGAAGGAGAGTTGGGAAGAGAGAGAG
>CM031618.1:52546452-52556452 GCA_018398815.1 Conus ventricosus | reverse complement strand
ACCTCAAAAACCTGATTGACGCATCCAATAAAATGAAAATCAACACAGCAAAGAAGGGTGAAGAAAGGAAATCTTGCAATTGCACGAGAAAGGAGCAGTGCCCACTAAACAATAAATGTCTCCACAACAACATTGTATACCAGGCTACTGTAACATCAGAAAATGAAAAAGAAACATACATAGGGATCACTGAAAACCACTTCAAAACCAGATATGCAAACCACAAACAGTCATTCAATAAAGAAAAATATAAAAACCAAACAGAACTGAGCAAATATATCTGGAAACTTAAAGACGCAAAAATAAGCTACAATATATCCTGGATAATCATAAAAAGAGCATCACCATACAGCAATGTTTCAAAAAGGTGCAACTATGTTTAACTGAAAAATGGTTAATACTATGCAAACCACACTTAGCAACTTTAAACACCAAAACAGAAATAGTAAACAACTGCAGGCATAAATGGAAATCGTTGTTAGTGAACACATCCAAAACAAAAACCTGAAAGCCCCAAAAAACACGTGCAGCCAACCCGCACGTGCTAACAACCGCAAACGTGAGCACACACGCTATATAACATCGGCGGTGGGCAAACAAAAATCATCCTGATGACAGCGCAACGCCGCTAGAAACAAATTTGTCGAGTTTTAACCTTGAGTTTTAACCTTCCTTTTTAACATCATTGACAAATGTTGCTCCCCAAGGGGTCGAGCACTTTTAAAATCATTTTAGGCTCTTTGATTATATTCATATATATATATATATATATATATATATATATATATATATATATATTTATATATTATATATATTGTTAAAAAGTAAGGTTTAAAACTATCTACAGCGCTGTTTCATGCAATGCAATCATCAGGATGTGGTGGGTCTGTGCTGCCGGTGTTTTATAACTGCTTGTGTTGTCTGTCATCACGTGCTGTCTGTGTTTTTCGTGTGTTTCTGGTTCTTGTTCACTGATAGGAATTTCCACTTGTGCCTGCAGTTGTTAACCATTTCTATCCTAGTATTTAAAGTTGCCAGTTGTGGTTTGCATAGTATTATGTACTTTTCTGTTGAGCATAGGTTACATCTTTTTGAAATGTTGTTGTATGGTGCTGCTCTTTCTATGATTTTCCAGGATATATTGTATTCTATCTTTTTCTCTTTGAGCTTCCAGATGTATTTACTCAATTCTGTTTGGTTTTTGTATCTTTCTTTGTTAAATGACTGTTTGTGGTTTGCATATCTAGTTTTAAATTGGTTTTCAGTGATACCTATATATGTTTCTTCTGCGTTCTCTGATGTTACAGTGGCTTGGTACACAATGCTGTTGTAGAGGCATTTGTTGCTCAGAGGGCACTGTTCTTTCTTGATACAGTTGCAGGATTTCCTTTCATCACCCTCGTTTTTCTCTGTACTGCTTTTCATTTTGTTGGTTGAATCAATGATGTTTTTAAGGTTGGGCATACATGAGTATGATAATTTGATGCTGTTTTTGTTGAATATCTTGGATAATTTGTGCTCTTTTGGGAATGATGATGTTAGGATTCTAAAGAATTCTTTCCCTATATTTGTTTTCACTCTTCCGTCATATGGGGGGTTGTACCATATGATCTTTCTTTTCCTGTTCTTCTTGTGTCTGCTCATGTCATTATCTGGGTCATATTGTAGTTTGTAGTTGTAGCCACTTTTGTGTAACGCTTCTTGATATTCAGCTGCAGCGTTATTGAATGCTGTTTCATTGCATGACAGGTTAGATAATCTCTTATTTATGCCTCTGGGTATTGTTTTTAGTATGGAAGGTGGATGGTTACTTTTGATATTTACATAGACAGGTGTATCATTTGTTTTTTTGTATGGTTTATATATGTGCTGGTTTGATCGCAACTTTAAATACTAGGATAGAAATGGTTAACAACTGCAGGCACAAGTGGAAATTCCTATCAGTGAACAAGAACCAGAAACACACGAAAAACACAGACAGCACGTGATGACAGACAACACAAGCAGTTATAAAACACCGGCAGCACAGACCCACCACATCCTGATGATTGCATTGCATGAAACAGCGCTGTAGATAGTTTTAAACCTTACTTTTTAACAAATGTTGCACCCAGTTCGGTTGAGCATTTTTTTAAAATCTCTGCTGGTATTCACTACCATTGTCTATATATATATATATATATATATATATATATATATATATATATAGACAATGGTAGTAAATACCAGCAGAGATTTAAAAAAAATGCTCAACCGGACTGGGAGCAACATTTGTTAAAAGATAAGGTCTAAAACTATCTACAGCGCTGTTTCATGCAAATGCATATATATGTATGTATGTATGTATGTATGTGTGTGTGTGTGTGTGTGTGTGTGTGTGTGTGTGTGTGTGTGTGAGCTTGTTTTGCTCTTTCATGATTTTCTTTTGCTTCTTATGTGGCACCTTTGGTTGTTGTTTTTTTGAAAACTCAGCAAACATACTACGGTATTGCACACCAGCCTTCTTCTGGGATAGCATTCTTCCTAAAACCGAAAAGGCAGAGGAGTCAAGTTGCCACTTTCCGTGGTCACTGAGGAGAAACAATCAGGTTTCGAAATACCGGTATCTGACGAGGAGTTATATGTTAGTGAGTTTCCTCCCCACTGAAGATTGTCTCCCCCTTGGAGACTATAAGCTTGCTGAAGGCTCATTTTGAGAAGCATTTATTATTCCCCATTCACCCACTCAAGCACATGCTGGTAGTTAGGCAGAATTATCTACCACTGCAGATATGAATGCTTATCTCCCTCTATTTCTTCAAACTAAGACATAAGAGCAAGCTTTGTTTATATTTGAATATATATATATATATATATATATATATATATATATATATATATATATATATATAGATCAGTATATTTAAAATGTCTAAAACAATTTTTTAAGTGCTCAACCCTTGGGGAGCAACATTGGTTAAAACAAGTTAAAAGAGGAATCTTAAAACTATCTACAAATTTGTTTCGAGCGTGTTGCGCTGTCATCAGGATCAGGATCCTATATATATATATGTGTGTGTGTGTGTGTGTGTGTGCGTGCGCGCGCGCGCGCGCCTGTGTGTGTGTGTGTGTGTGTGTGTGTGTGTGTGTGTGTGTGTGTGTGAGTGCGCGCGTGTGTCTGTGCGCGCGCGCGTGTGTGTGTAGTACTTCGCAGAACAGTAAAATATGATTACATGTTGACCTTGACCTCACAACAACTCACCTCGCGACTTATGAGGATGGATGTGAGTTACGTCGCAGAGGGGCCGACAGAATTCTCCCGGGCTTAAATCACTTTGGAGTTTCATAGCCCTTCTATTCCCCGCTATCATCTTCCTCTCGCGTTGTTCCTCTTTGTTTGTGCGGGCGTGTGCGTGAAGAGTTTTCCGACTTGCGTTCAATATTTGTTTGCTCGACGTTCCCTTGGCAGTTTAATTTGTCTCTCTTTCTCTTTTTTTCTTTCCTTCTCCCCGCCCCCCCCCCCTCCCTTCGTCCAGTTCTCTTGGCACAAGAGTTCTCTGTCCCTTTCTCTTGCCTCCCCTCCCAAAGCGAGCGTGGGCAGTGAATGAAATTACTTCTCCCCCCCCCCCCCACACACACACACACACTCACACACCCTCTTCTCTTCGTTTAATCTTTCTTTCTTTGGTGTGTGTGTGTGTGTGTGTGTGTGTGTGTGATATGTGTATGTGTGTGTGTGTGTGTGTGTGTGTGTGTGTGTGTGTGTGTGTGTGTGTGTGTGTAGTGTGTGTGTGTGGTGTGTGTGTGTGTGTGTGTGTGTGTGTGTGTGTGTGTGTGTGTGTAGTGTGTAGTGTGTGTGTGTGTGTGTGTGTGTGTGTGTGTGTGTGTGTGTGTGTCTGTGCGTGCGTGCGTGCGTGTGTGTGTGCGTGCGTGCGTGCGTGCGTGCGTGCGTGCGTGCGCGCGCACACACACACACGCGCGTGAGCGTACGTGCTACTTACATATGTATGTTCTCCTTTCTTTATCTGAGTGCGTGCGTGCGATGTGTGTATATATTCCTTTATCTCTACCACTTTTCTTGCGTCTCTATGTGACCCCCTCTCCCCGACGCTGGAAGATGTTATACACAACGGGTGAAGCTGCGTAGATTCTACATACTTCTTGCTGCTCTTCAAATACAAACACACGGGCGATCAATGAATGCACACGTCCGTGTGCGCGCATATGCACACGTACGCAACTTGGTGTCATTTATAAAGCATTTCTTCTAGGCGAGTACGCGCACCCCCACAAAAGCATTTAATCCCCCACCCCCTTTTTTTTCTATCTAAACGTTTTGTCTTTTGTTTTAACGAAGAGTGTTCTGTAGATATCATTGTTTGCTTCAGTACGCAAAACACATTCAACGTGAAAATACATCACAAAGCCTGGCGTAAAGGGGTGTGTACAGGTTTGATAAGAGCATCTCTTAACGCGGGTAATATTACTAACTATGGTGAAAACACCTTAAACAGACGATTTATTCGTTCATTTCTGAACGCAAGTGAAATACAAGTTCGGTTCGTTGTACGCGTGTAGGGCCCCCACAATGGTGTCAAACAAAGCCTCGTCGGTGAGCAAAACAGATGACATTCGGAAATCTGCAAGGGAAGGAAATCTGTTAGCGCTCGCGTTCAGCGAGAGTGACCCCGCCGTTTTCATCGGACAGATGGCGATAGATGGGTGGACACGCCCAAAGCAGTTCTGTCCTACCAGTCGGTTGGACAGTTAAACCAGAGAAAGAAACTGTCAAAACATGGGTATGAGACGGTGCGCCTGCCATGCAGACTGTCGATATCTCCATCGTTATCATGACGTGCACTTCAAACCCAAATCGCCTGTCATGCAGACTGTCCATATCTCCATCGTTATCATGACGTGCACTTCAAACCCAAATCTAGGACTCTCTCCATATCCATTTGCTTGAGCCTTAAAACGACAAAAAGGTAACTCTATTTGCGAGGGAAAGACAGGAGTTATCTTCCCCTGATGTTTTTTTTTTTATTCCAGAAAAATTAATTCAAAATATTATTATGCAAGGTTTCAAAAACAGAACATCGTTGTGAGCAACAAACTATCATATTTGAGCGCTATCGAGTTTAAAAAGAAAACCGGTTTGGGAATAAAACAAAACGAACCAGTTGGACATGTTTACAAAGCAGTTGAGTACAATGCTAGGATGATCAAAAGAAAAACGAAGATGCAATAACCAAATAATAATATCTCAAGTCAGATGGACTGCGTCATCTGCGCTTGCTCTTGGTTTGTTGGTTGGCTTGTTTGTGTGTTTGTTTGCTCTTGGTTTGTTTGTTTGTGTGTTTGTTTGCTCTTGGTTGGTTTGTTTGTGTGTTTGTTTGCTCTTGGTTGGTTTGTTTGTGTGTTTGTTTGCTCTTGGTTTGTTTGTTTGTGTGTTTGTTTGCTCTTGGTTTGTTTGTTTGTTTGTTTGCTCTTGGTTTTGTTTGTTTGTGTGTTTGTTTGCTCTTGGTTTGTTTGTTTGTGTGTTTGTTTGCTCTTGGTTTGTTTGTTTGTGTGTTTGTTTGCTCTTGGTTTGTTTGTTTCCTCTGAATGGCCTGTGCCTCTTAAACCCTTGCTCCATTGCCAGTGAAAGAAATGAATATAGAAAAATGAAGAAAAAAAAAGCTGAATTATAAAAACATAGCTTGTGCTTCCTTCTGTTATCGACTTTCCAGTTAAAACTCATGGGATAAAACCCTGCACGTAAAAACTAAGTCACCCCACCCCAAGCCTGTTTCAACCATCCAGTGCGTTGAATTGAAATCTGAAGGAAACAGTGAAACGATGAGCCAGTCCTTCTCTTCTGTTTTCAGGTATGGAATATTTATTTATGTGGGTGTTTTTTTTTTTGTTTGTTTGCGTGTTTGTTTGCTCTTGGTTGGTCTGTTTGTTAAACCGGACGACTGTTTACCTTCATCTCTTTTTAATTTGTTTGTTTGTATTGGTGTGTGTGTGTGTGTGTGTGTGTGTGTGTGTGTGTGTGTGTGTGTGTGTGTGTGTGTGTGTGTGTGTGTGTGTGTTGTTGTTGTTGTTGTTGTTGTTGTTGTTGTTGTTGTTCGTCAGTTTAATGTCTTCCCACTTAACGTGATTACAGACAGATGTGTGTGTGTGTGTGTGTGTGTGTGTGTGTGTGTGTGTGTGTGTGTGTGTGTGTGTGTGTGTGTGTGTAGTAGTAGTAGTAGTAGTAGTAGTAGTAGTAGTAGTAGTAGTAGTAGAACTTTAATTTTACGTCTTTTCATAAACTATGTGATATTAGAATGTGCGTGCGTGCGTGCGTGCGTGCGTGCGTGCGCGCGCGCGTGCGTGCGTGCGCATGTGTGTGTGTGTGTGTGTGTGTGTGTGTGTGTGTGTGTGTGTGTGTGTGTGTGTGTGTGTGTGTGTGTGTGTGTGTGTGTTATGCCTCTTGCCTTCCACTTTCGTCCCACCACCCTTTGAGCCTAATCTTCGTCAGTCGTGGAGCGAGTACTCATTACCTGCGACTCATACAGGCTTCATATTTCTTGTTATGTCATTGACAATACATTGTTTCTGAACGGCAGCTATTTCTTGTTGTGTCATTGACAATACATTGTTTCTGAACGGCAGCTCATTCTTCATATTTCTTGTTATGTCATTGACAATACATTGTTTCTGAACGGCAGCTATTTCTTTTTATGTCATTGACAATAAATTGTTTCTGAACGGCAGCTCATTCTTCATATTTCTTGTTATGTCATTGACAATACATTGTTTCTGAACGGCAGCTATTTCTTGTATATGTCATTGACAATACATTGTTTCTGAACGGCAGCTATTTCTTGTATATGTCATTGACAATACATTGTTTCTGAACGGCAGCTATTTCTTGTATATGTCATTGACAATACATTGTTTCTGAACGGCAGCTCATTCTTCATATTTCTTGTTATGTCATTGACAATGAATTGTTTCTGAACGGCAGCTCATTCTGAAATTCTTGCAACGAAGACGAATTTCTGTGTTTATGATTTTGCTATCCAGGAACGAAATAAAAACGTCTTTCAAGAGTGAGTCTTAAGTCCTTTGTCCAGCAGGTAATCAACGGAATGTTTAAAGTCAAAGTTGGCAACCTTATCAAAATACAGGGTCGAACTTTAATTAAGGACCACCCCGAAAAAAGGCCCATTCTTTTTAAATTGGCCAAAAATACAAGCAATGCATTTTTTCGAAGAATTCGACTGGGAAAGGTTTAAGGGGTTAACAGAGTATTCCGCAAAGCTTGCGAAAGCTGTCTTATTGTCACGTGCGGTATGCAGAGGGGGGCGGGGGGGGGGGGGGGGGGGGGGGGGGGGGATGAAAGTTGCAGATTGTTGTCAAAATTGCTTGTTTTTTTAAGCAAGAGTGAACACTGCTTCAAACGGTTTTGCACTGAAATTCCAAATGCTCGTGCAAAAACCAATGCATTGCAGAACATTTTACTGACTGGAATGCCCCTAAAAGCAGCCCAACGTGCATAATTCTTCATAACACAAAAATGCCTCCAAGACGCAAGCTGTCTGATTTTGACCGGACCCGGGCGATTGCATGGCTGCAGGATCGAGTTGGCGTTCGAGAAGTGGCCAGAAGACTACAAGTGTCCCACTCCGTCATCATTCGGCTGAGAGAACGTTTTCAAGCCACTGGAACTGTCAAAGAGAGACCCCTTCCAGGCCAGCCAAAGAAGACCACTGCAAGAGATGACAGGTTCATCCGCAGACATGCTCTTCGGACCAGGACCCCACCTCCAACACCATCAGGCGTCGGCTCCAAGCTGCCACTAACACAGCAGTGTGTGAGATGACCATACGGCGGCGCCTCAATGCTGCCAACCTTCGAGCAAGGCGCCCAGTCCGGAAACCAAAACTGACTGCGGCCCACCGGGCACGTCGCCTGGCCTGGTGCACAGCTCATCGAACATGGACTCGGGCTCAGTGGCGGATGGTGCTTTTCACCGATGAGTCCAAGTTCCAGTTGAAGCCACGAGATGGACGCATTCGGGTGTGGCGGCGTCCCAGGGAGCAGCTGGCAGATGACGTCATCCAGGAAGTGGTCGCTTTTGGTGGTGGCCCCGTCATGGTATGGGGGGGCATCAGCAGTCACCACAAGACTCCCCTGTACCATGTGGATGGCAACCTGAACGGCCAACGCTACCTGCAGAGATTTTACGGCCAGCAGATTGGGGCTCAGGCTGTGTTCATGGACGATAATGCCACCCCACATCGTTGTCGAGCCGTGAACACTTTTCTGGTGCAAGCTGGCATCACCAGGATGCCATGGCCGGCAAACAGCCCGGACATGAACCCTATTGAGAACATGTGGGGCGAGCTTGGGAGGAGAGTTCAAGAAAATCACCCTGTTCCGGCAAATCGACAGGAGCTGCTGCACTACCTGCAGCAGGAGTGGGCAAACCTCCCCCAGGCACTCATTACAAGAACAGTCAACACCATGAGGCAGTGCTGTGTGGATTGTGTGGCAGCACGAGGGGGGCACACTCGGTTTTGATCAGACTGTAAAGAAACACTCTCTTTGTGAATGTCATTTTGGGGGGTAGTCTCATTCAGGCTCCCCTGTCTAATTAGAAAGAATTATTTTTTCGATGAAAGTGACAAAATGTTGTTCACTGATAATGAAATTAAACATTTTTAAAGTTTCTGTCGTTTGTCGGTTTTTTTTCTATGTTTTGTGAGACTGTGTATAAGTGGTCCTTAATTAAAGTTCGACCCTGTAGCATTTTGGAATGAAACTCCAATTCTGTTGATCGTTCTTAACTCGGCTGTACATAGATACACTTTTTGTAAGTTGACCATATTAATCATAGGAAGTCTCCTACATCTTTTTCTTTCACCTTTTTCGAGCGTCCTTCTGTTGCCCTTTTTCTGCCCTAAACACTTACCCCGTACTGTCTCCGTTTTGTTAAAGATTACAAAAGAAAGATCAATGGACAGGCTGATGAACAGTTTGTGTCACGGTTACCTTTTCTTGGATACTCAGGTGTGGTTTTCACAAGTTCTTTGGAAGTCATCAATTCAAACGACTTTTTTTTTTTTAACGAACATCAAGTATTTGCCATTTCACTATCGTCAAAACAAGTGGTCACAATTAGTTTTTTTTCCCCCAACTTAATTGAAGAGAAGAGTTTATTCTTTCTGGGAGCCCTTTCGTTTTACAAACCTACCGACAAAAAAACAAAACAAAAACTTTTGAAAGTATCTTGTATTTCTGATACTCATTGTAACGCAGGCCTAGTGCCCACGAAACCAAGACCCACACCCTTTCCCACTCTTACTCTAACACTAACCCACTAACACAGTTCCATTTCCAACATTTAATGACATTTCACAGTACACAAATCCACAACAATAAAATCACACAAAAAAACATACATCAAAACGCATATGATGAGGAGGATGGGGATGAGGATGATTATGATGAGTGCCAGAAAGAAATAATTCTAGTTATAGGACAGGTTGTGAAAAAACAACAACAACAAAAGCAAACGAAAAGATATCCAGAGTCCGGGCACCCGCGCCCGGGAAAAGGTTAACGGCGGGCACTGGGGGAGGATGGTAGCACGCAGGCAATGTAGCCCTGCGAGCGCAGAGAAGAATTCCTGAACTTGGGCGTCGAAGAGGGTATGAAGGTCCTAGGGCGCAATCTCCAGGGGGACAACTTGCTGAAGGAACGGCTGGTGATGATGAAGGGGAAGTGGAGGACTGGGGATGGACAGTTCACACGCAAGAACAGAGGGAAAGGCCAAAACCCGTGAGTGAGCTCTAGTGACTATGCAGGCTCTGGAAAACCAGCCACCTCACAGAGGACACAAGACAGCGTCACTTCGATGGCTCGGAGGACCCAAACCTCACCGGCGCGGTCACAACCGAAGATCTCGCTCTAAGACTCTTGAAAAAAAGAAAAACGAATGTTCCTAGTCAAGGCTAACGGAACTCGAACTTAGTTGCTCTCAAATGAC
>CM031618.1:52530833-52533333 GCA_018398815.1 Conus ventricosus | reverse complement strand
GAGGGGGAGGTGGGGCGAGAGTGGAGAAGACGGAGGTTGGTTTCATTGAATTTGCTTCCATGTTTCAGAAAACTAATTTTCCTGGCTGTTATCCATCAACCATCTTGCCCCAAGGGAAGAACGAATTAGAAAAGGACAATGACGGGCGGTCCCTCCCTCATGATTCACAGAGTGTTGGGGGAGAGGGGAGGGGAGGGGGGCAAGGAGAGCGCAGGGTGGGCGGAGGGGGGGGGGGGGGGAGGGAGCATTACGCCAAATGATGTGCCGACGCGCCACGTGAGGATCTGGCCAAGATTGACGAGCTCTCACGAGGGTTTTAACCATTGTGGCTATTCCACGTTGCTGGGATGGAAAATTGAAATGGCACCCTTTCCGTGTGCAAACATGCAACGCTCGTTTCAGAAGAAAGGGAAAGGGGAAATGGACACAGGGTGAGGGAGAGAGATGGGGGGGGGGGAGAGAACACACCCCATAGCAGAGCTGTTTTGAAGTGTGAAATAACGAGCAAGCGAAATGGTCATTGTGAGGGGAAAACAGAGAGAGGAGAGAAGAGAGAGAGAGAGAGAGAGAGAGAGAGGAGAGAGAGAGAGAGAGAGAGAGGGAGGGGAGAGAGAGAGAGAGAGAGAGAGAGAGAGAGGGGGAGAGAGAGAGAGAGAGAATTAGTTCAAGCAATATCTCCTTTCAGAATCCATGTTTAGAGAGGAAAAACAGCAACTGAAATTCGATTATATCACACCTCTTTCTTGCAGACAACAGAGGGGGAAATCATCACATTTCATGCAATGAAAATACATATAAATTTCCTAACTTCGGAAAATTGTCTGATAGAACAATAATGCAGAACACACACACACACACACACACCACACACACACACACACACACACACACACACACGCACGCACGCACGCACGCACGCACGCACGCACGCACGCACGCACGCACGCACGCACACACACACACACACAAAACACCCCACACACACACACACACACACACACACACACACACAACACACACACACACACACACACAACACACAAACACACACAGAGCGAGAGAGACAGACAGACAGAGAGTCAGGAGTGTACCGGTGCATCAGTTAGGACCTTGACATATTGGGTTGGCACGATTCAACAGCATTCCTTTCCATGAGGATTCCACTAAGTCATAACGTCTCATACCCATTCAGATTATAGTACGGGCGCATGGATCGTGAAAAAAAAAGACATGGACGTCAACTTCAAGGAAGAAGTGAATTCTGTAATTATCTAACTTAACATCGACCAACTTTAGCCCGTCAAGGGAAGCAACCTGAATCACCTGTTCTTCTCCCACCTTTTTCCCTGTGCACCCTCTCTGTCTCCTCCCCCCCCCCTCATGCTTCCTCTTCTCTCCCTACCCCCCCCCCTTCCCCCCTATCTTACTTTACCCTCAACCTGGTCCGGACCTCAACCATTCTGCGTCCAGCGTGAGGAGGAAATAAAGTGACAATCTATTCGTCCTTGGTTTTCATCGCCTCTTGAATGTTGTTGTCTTGCTGAAGAAGACCAAAGAGGTCGAAACGAGTAGCGTCTGTTTTGCAGTTGCTTTGTTCCTTTCCTTGGGCGGCACAGTGCCCCTTCTTTTCATCTTGTTTCAACACAGTGCCCCTTCTTTTCATCTTGTTTCAACACAGTGCCCCTTCTTTTCATCTTGTTTCAACACAGTGCCCCTTCTTTTCATCTTGTTTCAACACAGTGCCCCTTCTTTTCATCTTGTTTCAACACAGTGCCCCTTCTTTTCATCTTGTTTCAACACAGTGCCCCTTCTTTTCATCTTGTTTCAATTTCGCCCGCTGTCGCTCTACTTTGAAACCCTACTCATTAACAACTAAAGTGTGTGTGTGTGTGTGTGTGTGTGTGTGCTTTCTTTGCAGTCATCGGCGATGTACCTAACCCCCCCCCCCCCCCCCCCCACCCCTTCATCTCCCTCCTACGTCTCCCACCTCGTAGGCAAGTATGGAAAGTCATTAGCTCCAAAAGATCATATTTCATGTTTTAAAAAAAAAAGAAAAAGAAAAAAAGTTAATAAAACAGACTTAGTTATTTTATGCGCGTGATGCATAATGTGCGAGAAGAAATCAGTCATTTCTGAAGTCCAAACGGTGATTTTGCTGTTTTGTATGCCGTTGTAAACCTCCAAAAGTGAATAATAAAAAAAAACCAAAGGAATAACCGTCGCCGCCCCCCCCCCCCCCCCCCCCCCCCCTTCTATGAGACGTTATGACTTAGTGGAATCCTCATGGAAAGGTATGCAGCTTGTTTGTTTTGCTTGTTGTTGTTTGTTGGTTTTTTATCAAGACGTGTTGTCTGTGTTGACTTTTCGCTCTATGTATTTTGGGCTACTTTGAAAACATGGTCACTGCGCGCCGGAACTGCAGCAAGAGGATAAAACGTCTGTTTTACTGGACAACCAATCGGTCACTGCGCGCCGGAACTGCAGCAAGAGGATAAAACGT
>CM031618.1:52523333-52525833 GCA_018398815.1 Conus ventricosus | reverse complement strand
TGAAATCCAGGAGCAGCACAGTGACACTGCCCTTGGCCGGCCAGTTGGGAAGCCCTAGTTACTGTGCTGCATGTTCACAACTGTTTACTTCGGGTTTGCCTGCTGTGTAGAGGACATGTGTATCAATATCTGTCTAGGAAAAGTTTCTCTTCTGTTGTGTAAATGTCAGACAGAGCTGGTGGTAGGTTTACTTTGATCCCTGTGGGGACTGGATACAGCTGGCTATTGGCGTGATTTTGTTTTCCCTTTCTCTCGGTATATAGGTCTTTTTCTTTGCAGATGTAACAGTGTATATTTGTGTGTGTGTGTGTGTGTGTGTGTGTGTGTGTGTGTGTGTGTGTGTGTGTGTGTGTGTGTGTGTGTGTGTGTGTGTGTGTGTGTGTGTGTGTGTGTGGCATGCATGCATGCAAGCATACGTCTGCACATGGCATGCATCTACATGAGTGTGTGGTGGGTGTGCTGTTGTGCTTGTGGATATACCAATATATTTGAAATACATTCTGGCAGTCAAGATACATGTGCTTGCATACCACTCCCGTTAAGTATATACATATGTATTCACATAACAGAAAAACTCCAACTGCCAGATTCATTGAATTATTAATATTATTATCATTATAAATACTTATACAGAGCCTTTCCTTGGCAAGAGACCAAGCTCTAAGCGCTTTACAATGAACACTTGTTTTCACAATGGGCTGCCAACCTGGGTAGTGCCGACTGAAGACCTGCGAGCTGGCGCTTCATTCAGTCGTTTCCCATGTCATCCGGTTAATATCATTCAATATCATTCACTCAGTTTCCTTATTTCCTTCATTCTTTTCGTTTCTCACACAGGATACACGCCATGTGTAAAGTGTCATCCATACCAACGGCCAAACTGGGCTTCTCTTCCGAAAGTTGGTGATGGGATTTTACGTGTGTGCAAGATGTCATGCGCACGTTCACACATGGAACCTCGGTTTATAGTCTCATTCGAAGGACTGACTAGAATGCTAAAGACTCATTGAGCCCATACCTGTGCAAAACAAAACAGAAGAGAAACAAAATCGTTGTTGACTTAAGGAAGACGCAACCCCCCCCCCCCCCCCCCCCCCCCCCCCCCCCCCAAAAAAAAAAAAAGACTGAGCCTTGACCAAGAACAAGACAGGCCCAGAGAAAAGGGATAATCTGATAACTATATGCTTGGCCTGGGCATGATCTGGAACCCCCCCCCCCCTTTCTCCACCTCCTGTCCTCTCCACTGTATGCTCAGTAGCACAGACAGCTGACCAGGAGAGGGAGGATGGTATGGCTCCCCCCCCCCCCCCTCTGACAACAAAATGACAGACAATGACAGAGATGCCATTAAGTCTGTCTGAACAGCTCAGCCTTCACTCCTGCTCTTTCGTTCCATCGTCGGCATTTGTCCGCCACCCCACAAATTGTCTCTCGTTCATTATGTCATCTTGTTCTTCTTTCTCCATGTGCACAAGAAAAAAATAAAACATAAAAAAAATGGGAGGCAGGGTGGGGGGCGGGTGAGGGGGTGGGGGAGAAAGACTGGTTGCAGGATCTGTTGTCTCTGATTTCTTTGCAGACAGCAGTGAACAGTTAGGTAGAATCCCTGACCCGTTGGCAGTAAATAAACAAGATCCAGTTTCACCAGCCACTGTGGTGCAGTCGTTGACGTGCTGGTCAGGAGGTCGTGGTTTGAATCCCATCTGAGGGACCTTTCAGCCCTAGCTTGCTCCTACCCACAGCTGGGTGTGTTCTGTGGGCTAAAATGGGAAGACTGGAACCACACAATCGAGTTTCCATTCAGTCAATGGATGCATTTCTGAGAACATTCCAAAACCTTCCTAACACTGCAGATATCTGTCTGTCTATCGCTCAGGTCTGGTAAAATACTGAGACACATTGCAAAAGAAAGCACAGACATCCCTTCCTGTAGTCTCAGCCCCAAATGGAACTTCACAGCATCATTTGCATTATGATCATCTCCACTGATCACCACTAACCAAAGTGAGTCTCGTGGATAGAGGAACATAAAAGAAGGGAAGTACAACCAGATACACAACGAAACTAATGAGCCACAGACACTCCACCGCAGATTAGCAAAGCAGTGCACATGCCTACGAATGCATGCAGAACAAGTCGGAAGAGAAAACCAGACAGACAGAAACTGTCTTTGCAAACGTGGTTATCATTCAGTTTTCTGTGTGTCTGCATCTGTTTCATCAAATCGCTTCCATGTTGCAGAGTACTAATTCCCCCAGTTGGGAGCCATCAGCATGCTGCCCAGGGCTGGGACAAGTTAGAAAAGGACAATCACACCCCGTCCCTCCTCCCCCTCCATTTACATGGTGGGGGAGCCTCACGCCAAACCATTTGCCGACGCGCCATGTGAAGATTTGCCCGAGGCTAACGAGCTCTCACGAGGGTCTTAACCATTGTGGCTGTTGCCGCGTGCTGAGGGTGGGATGGAAAATTGAAACGGCGCTCTTTTGACGTGCAAACA
>CM031618.1:52480833-52505833 GCA_018398815.1 Conus ventricosus | reverse complement strand
GGACAAGCAACGCGCTCGCATACAAAGAAAGAAAAGCCCGGATGTGACACGCTGTCAACGCCACCGCGCCAAACACGCTACCAAGGGAGGTTATCTCTTAAGGTTTTCAGTAGGAGCCTTCTCACCCCCACCCCCTCATTCGATAACTTGAGGTGTGGCATCGTTGTTGTGTCCACGTCTACCCTGGAACTGTGCCGGGTTCAGCAGTTAGCCAGCTTCTGTTTGAAGGACTTGTCGGACATTGCTATCTGTCTGCAGAAAGAGTCCAAAGCATCGCCAGGAGGTTCTTAGAGTGTGTTGCGGACTTCAGCGCACCAGCGGTGTGCGTGCGTTCATACGCGCATGCGCGCTCACACACACACACGTCTCCCTCTCCACACACACATATATATAATATATATCTATAAATATATATAATGCTGAACAATTAAGTAGTGGGGGAAAACAAGTGCAAGCTAACAATTCTTCAGTCGTTATAGCAATGACTTGGCAAAGATTTAAACTTTTAGGAAAGAACAAAACAGTAGTTGAAGATGAAGAAAATGAGGAATATATTATAAATATGAGAAACCCTTCGCTAGCTGCCTGAGGGAACCATCGTAATCCCTCTCGAAGGCACATCTATTTGTATCGCCTGCTCCTAAGCCTTTCGACCGCTGGATCGGACACATCAGGGAGACACGGCTGGTTGTATGTGCACTCTTGGTGTCGAATACAGACACACCACAGTCCATAATTCTGTGGTGTTCTCACCACCAAGGGTTCAAAAAAGAATCCAACAGTACGCTCAAAGCAGCCAGCGAAGGGTAGTAAAATGGAACCATGTCACGAGTTTGTCACGAGGCCTACGACGTTTGACCCATCTAGGGTGGCGGAATTATTCATTTGGTTATTGTCATTGCTGTTGTCGTGTATCCGTCCCTTAGTGTGGCTTGTGGTGCGGTTGCACCTTGGTGTAGTTCAGCTCAACTTCGGTTTGCTTTCTCTCTCTCTCTCTCTAATTCCACCGCCCGTGCTATTTATCCTGCAAGTTCACGGGTGGCCGGTACCTTTCTCTCGAACTTGCTGTCTATCGGCCTCTCGCCTGTCTTTTTACCTGTCGCACGTGCTTCATTTCTTTTAGTTTGAAGTATGCTCACTCTGTGACGTAGGGTGGCATGTTGGCCGCCATTGCTGAGGGAGGTTAGCTCTTCACTCGAGCGGAAGATGTCTCTGGAGCGCCTGCTCCAGTCTTGGTTCTTCACCGTATCATCGAAAGTACAGTCAGTACTTTCAATTCCTGCAGTCGGCCTGTAGGAGAGGGACATCACTTCTTCTGTTTCCGCA
Organism: Conus ventricosus; assembly: GCA_018398815.1. Lineage (NCBI taxonomy): Eukaryota > Metazoa > Mollusca > Gastropoda > Neogastropoda > Conidae > Conus > Conus ventricosus. The sequence goes on along the minus strand of CM031618.1, from coordinate 52,504,507 downwards.
TCTTCGCCTCTGTCCTCTCGACTGGACAGAGGTAGAGAGAGTCGTTTTGACCCGCCTCTTCTGGGTCACCCACGGGTAGCTGGTAAGCATCAGTTTCGTGGTTTGTTTGTTTTGATTTGTTGTTGTTAGCCGGCTTAGTCTTCTCTTTTGCGCAATTTTCTTTTGTTTTCGAAATTGTAAGAGAAATATTGTTTGAGACCTTTTCTCTGGTTAATTCAATCTTTAACCTGGCCATTCTAAATTATTTCCAAAATTCTTTCTCCTGTTTATGCATCTGGTGATGCGGTAGTCGGTGGGGATGGGAGAGAACCTGGTGATTCAGGGTTGGAACTTGCTTGGTCTCGCTCGTCCGCCCCTGTCACGTTCGCCGGACTCTTATCCTTCGGCCACCGTCTGTTTGTGTGTGCAAGGAGAACGAGTTTTATGTTCGCGAGCGTGCGTACGCATGATTTGTCGTTCGGATGCGTGGTTGGAGATTTGTGTTATGTTGAAATGTGTTTATAAAATGTGACAATTATGCCATTGAATTATTATTTGCAAATGTGGTGGCAGGTATAAAGCGATGGTCGCTGTGTTGGTTATTTCCTAAGAAAGGCAAATGTTAAATGTGAGTGAGAGAAGGGTGAAGATAATTCATATTTGTTTTATAACCTGTTGGTTTAATGCAGTCTTTTACCTGCATCGTGTGAGAAGACCCTAGTGAACATATCTGATTCGATGGGTTTACTGTGTGCGTTTAGTAGACTTCCCCTCGCCCATCATGCGAGTGGCTGTTAAGATTTAACAGCATGGGTCAGACTGTACTGACAGCGGGGTTCCAGTACCCTTCTTCCTCCTCCTTCCTTCTTCCTTCCCTCCCTTTCTACTCTCCTCCCAGCTACGTCCCCCCCCCCCCCCTCCCTCCCGGGGGGCTTCACCCGGAGTCTGGACTGGATGGTGCCACGTGCTGGTTGAGGCCACGCTCTGGCTGAGACCACGGACTGGATGGTGCCACGTGCTGGTTGAGGCCACGCTCTGGCTGAGACCACGGACTGGATGGTGCCACGCGCTGGTCGAGGCCACGCTCGGGTCGGGACCGGCGGACTGGTAGAGGAGCCCGCCGTCTTGACTGGCCGGCCCCGACCCCCGTCCAGGACCTCCAGTAACAGCGCCACGTATCCCCCCCCCCCCCCCCCCCCCTCCGGGGACGCCCTCTTCACTGCCTGTTTGTGAGTCGAGGGTGTCGGCTTTGAGCGACTCCCTGCGAGAACCGACCCGGTTTGGAGCACCTAGTGCGACAGGGTGCTCCCAGTAGAACTTGACAGAGCAGGGGTGTGGACGCACTCCAGGGTGTTAGAAGGGATGGATGCTGGAAATGTTTCTTTATAATTGTGTATATGTCATATGTGCTGGAATGCTGTAATTGTGATTGTGTACGTCGTATGGTGAAATGTTTATTTATAATCGTGCATGTTGTGGGTGTGGGAGTGCTTGATTGTGATTGTGCATGTTGTGTGCGTTGGAGTGCTTGATTGTGTTTGTGCATGTTGTGTGTGTCGGAATGCTTATTTTGCTGGTGTGAATAAATGGGGTGTTGTATCGTAATCTTTATTGTGTGGTCTCTTGCGGGGCGTGTGAGGTCAGTCATTCCCTTCACTCCCACCTAGACCGATCCTGTCAGGGCAGACCTCCAGGGGTCGGTCGTGACAATTGTGGGGCTCGTCTGGGATGTGAAGGGCTCTGACTGTCTCTCTCGTTTCGCGGAGTACCTGTTTAGGTTTGTCTGTTTTGTATATGTTTGGTCAGTTTGTCGTGTTTGTTTGTGGGTGGTTGGCTGGGTGACTCTAGCGTGAAGGAGTCTTTTTGTGGCCTGGGGGAACATCCGGTGTGACTCGGAGTCGAGGTGAGACCAGGGGGAGTCGACCGCGACCAGACCTCCTCCTTCCGCCGGGTGCCTTAACGCAGTTACGGCCGTAAGTCTTGCCTTTCTGTTGCCGCTCAGTCTTCCATTCCTGTTTTGTATTTAGCCAGTTTTTGTTTTGTTTTTTTTCTACCGGGTTATTGAGTACAGGGGTTGTATCGGACGTTAGTGTCATTTTTTTTTCCTCTCTCCGATTCCGTCTGCCTGTTTGTTTTTCCGGCCAGCCCCACCGCACTGTTGCTCGTGCTGTGGAGCGCGGTGTTGCCAGAGTGGGGCAGCCGGACATAGTTTGTTTTTTTTTTTTTTTTTTTCGGTGAGCCCCACCGCACTGTTGCTCGTTTGTAGAGCGCGGTGTTGCCAGAGTGGGAGCAGCCGGAACTTGTCCGCACACACGCACACACACACATACACACATATACACACACCCCTAAAATATTTGTTTTTTCAAGTGGAATTGTCTTTTCCCCTGTATTTGATAACTGTAGGATATAGTTGTCATGGCAACGCCCGGGTGCTGGTGGTATGGCGACACGGGCGTCGAAGAAGAAGGGTATTCAAATGTTACTGTAGTCCCTACTATTAGTACCAGTACTTCGACTACGGTAACTTCTATTTATTCCAGTGCTGTAGCAGGTAGTCCAGCGAGTACTTTCACTTCTTCTTCGCTAGGGGATTTTCCTGCTGAGCCCCCGACGGGCACTTCCGCTCGGAAGCGTCAGAGTATAGCGAAGCAACTGTGGGCTTCTGTTGAGTCGCAGAAACCAAAGCCCCCTATTCTCCATGCTTCCCCTCGTAAGGAGTATGCCCCGGGGGACTTTCCTCATGGGAAAGCCCGAGACCCGGGGGACGGGTCAGACGGGTCATCCTCCAGTGTCGGGAGTGGTGAATCCTTCCCAGGACATCACCTCTGTCCTGATGTTCCTAGAGCAGCAGCGACGAGAGGATGCTTCCAGGCAGGAAGCCCTTCGTGGGGAAAGAGGCTGCTCAGGTAGGGAAGAGTTGGATAGGATAGAGGCTCTGCGCAGAGAGGAGACTGACAGACAGGAGATTATGCATAGGAAAGAGGCTATGCTGCGCAGAGAAGAGGCTGCTCGACAGGAGGCCCTTCGTAAGGAAGAAGCTGCCCGACAGGAGGCCCTTCGTAAGGAAGAAGCTGCCAGACAGGAGGCCCAGCGTAGGGAAGAGGCTGCTCTGCGCAGAGAGGAAGACTGACAGACAGGAAGCCTTCCGTGGGGAAGAACTAGACAGGATGGAGGCTCTGCGTAGGGAGGAGATGGAACAACTTCTTCGCGGACTCCCGCATCTGTAAATCAGGGGGTTGATCGACAGGCAGGTGATAGAGTTAGAGGCCCAAAGTTAAAGCTTCCAGAGTTCAGACCTAGTGAGGACATTGATATGTTCCTAGAGCATTTTGACAAGGTTGCTAGTTCATACCAATTGTCTGAGGAACAAAAGGCCATGCACCTTTTTTCTGGATTATCTGGTGCTGCAAGGGAGTGTGTGCTCACTCTAAATGAAGGCGCGTCTTATGCAGACTGCAGTTGGCTCTGCTAAGCGTTTCCACCTTACCCCAGAGACGTACAGGAGGAAGTTCAGGTCCATGAAGAAGAATAACGACGAGACCTTCGTGCAGTTTGGTGATAGGCTGCGCAAAACGCTAGGGTAACTGGCGTCAGTTGGCTAAGTTGGAGCTGGAGGATCTGATCCTCATTGAACAGCTCACCAACACTGTGTCCCCGGAGTTGAGGATCCGGATAGGCGAGACAGCACCTCAGGATTTCGCGGCTGCGATTCACACCGCTGAGGTGTTTGCTGAAGCTCGCAGGGCTTATGGGCATCGCCCAGATACGGAGAGGAAGCCCTCCACAGATTTAGTGGCGGTAAGGCGCCGACAACTGCTAGCGGGGGGAACAAGGCAGGCAGTTCATCGGGATTTCAGCGCCCCGACTGTGTTTTCTTGTGGTCGTCTGCCACATTGGGAAAGATTGTCCTAAAGCCGCTGGTAGTCGGGGGGCTGGTCCTTTCCCACGCCCTCGCCTCGCTAACGGGGGTTCCATCCCAGCTTCTGGTGATTCAGAGTGCCCAGTGTTTCTCTCCGTTGTTGGTTCATCCTTGGTCGACACCATCAGGGATTCGGGAGCATCAACACTCTTTGTGGATAAGAATTTGGTTTCCCCTGAGGCCCAGCGGGGCGCTAGTTATGATGTGTGCGGGTTGGAGGCTGGGTTTTACCTCCACCCGTCCTTCTGTACTTATTCTATCTCCACCCCCTACTTCTGTGGCGAAGTATGGGCTATCGCGGTGGAGCGACCTCTGTATTCCCTTATCATAGGGAATACTATCACCTTCGCAGACGACGCAGTCAGTCCGTGTCTACGGATTTGCCCGTACAGGCGTGTGTGGGAGTCACCACACGCGCCAAAGCTAAGAAGCAGGAACAGGAATTGCGTCCCGTTCTGCAGCCGATCTCTGACGAGGTTCTGGCCGGGGCCGATCCTGCTTCCATTGTCCGTCTTCAGCCAGGGACTTGGATGTCCAACGCCTGCGACAACTGGTGGATCATCCCGCTCAGTCTGCCCGACACGCCAGGTGAGCTTCAAGCTCCACAAGGGGATCCTCTTTAGGGTTTTCATTCAGGCAGATCGTGTGGCCAAACAGCTTGTTGTTCCCCAAAGCTTGAGAGAGTCTGTTCTCCGGCAGGCCCACGATTCCCCCATGGCAGGTCATATGGGCTCAAAGCGGACTCTCGAGCGGTAAGACAAGACTTCTTTTGGCCAGGGATGAACTCACAGGTTAGGCAGTACTGCCGCAGTTGCGATGTCTGCCAACGGACAACGCCTAAGGGTCGCTTGAAGCGTGTTCCCCTAGGTCAGTGGCCACGGGTTGGGGAGCCATTCAGCAAGGTTGGGGTCGACCTGGTGGGACCCATTAATCCTCCATCCGATCGCGGTCACCGCTACACTTCGGTGGTGGTAGAATCTGCGAGTCGATACCCAGAGGCTGTCCCGCTGAGGACTATCGATGCCCTACTGTTGCTGAATCTCTCAGGCAGATTTGGATGCGCACTGGCGTGCCCAAGAAGAAGTACGGCCGGAAGTTTGTACTGGAGAGCGATCATCATCCTCTCCAGTGCTTGGACCGGATCCGGCCAGTCAGTCATCGACTCATGAGTTAGGCAGTGGAGCTGCAGAGTCATGCGTTCACTTTCCGTCATATCAAGGGTTCCTGTAATACGGATGCTGACTATCTTAGCCGAGCTCCGTAGTCAGCACATGGGAAAATCGGTCAGAGGGACACTTCCCCTCAACCAGGGTTATATCCCCTTTTGGTCTCTGTATTAGGTGTAGTGACAGTTTTCACTTTAGTGATGTTAACGGTAGTGAATCACCAGTGGTTCGGATTGTTACTTTCATGGTTGGAAGGTTCGCTTAGTTGTTTGATAAATGTAGTATTATGTATTTCTCGGGGTGATTCTATCGTGAATGTTTGTATTGGATTCCTCGTACTCTGTCGAGCACAGAGAGTTGGGTTCGGTCCCCTTGTTGTGAATTTGCACATGCGTCAAGGTTCAAAGGAGCACTGTATCTCAGAGAAACAGATGCTTTTAGAAGGGGGGTTTTGTCACGAGTTTGTCACGAGGCCTACGACGTTTGAACCCATCTAGGGTGGCGGAATTATTCATTTGGTTATTGTCGTTGCTGTTGTCGTGTATCCGTCCCTTAGTGTGGCTTGTGGTGGGGGTTGCACCTTGGTGTAGTTCAGCTCAACATTTGGTTTGCTTTCTCTCTCTCTCTCTCTAATTCCACCGCCCGTGCTATTTATCCTGCAAGTTCACGGGTGGCCGGTACCTTTCTCTCGAACTTGCTGTCTATCGGCCTCTCGCCTGTCTTTTTAAACCTGTCGCACGTGCTTCATTTCTTTTTGTTTGAAGTATGCTCACTCTGTGACGTAGGGTGGCATGTTGGCCGCCATTGCTGAGGGAGGTTAGCTCTTCACTCGAGCGGAAGATGTCTCTGGGAGCGCCTGCTCCAGTCTGGTTCTTCACCGTATCATCGAAAGTACAGTCAGTACTTTCAATTCCTGCAGTCGGCCTGTAGGAGAGGGACATCACTTCTTCTGTTTCAGCATCTTCGCCTCTGTCCTCTCGACTGGACAGAGGGTAGAGAGAGTCGTTTTGACCCGCCTCTTCTGGGTCACCCACGGGTAGCTGGTAAGCATCAGTTTCGTGGTTGTTTTGTTTTGATTTGTTGTTGTTAGCCGGCTTAGTCTTCTCTTTTGCGCAATTTTCTTTTGTTTTCGAAATTGTAAGAGAAATATTGTTTGAGACCTTTTCTCTGGTTAATTCAATCTTTAACCTGGCCATTCTAAATTATTTCCAAAATTCTTTCTCCTGTTTATGCATCTGGGGATGCGGTAGTCGGTGGGGAATGGGAGAGAACCTGGTGATTCAGGGTTGGAACTTGCTTGGTCTCGCTCGTCCGCCCCTTCACGTTCGCCGGACTCTTATCCTTCGGCCACCGTCTGTTTGTGTGTGCAAGGAGAACGAGTTTTATGTTCGCGAGCGTGCGTACGCATGATTTGTCGTTCGGATGCGTGGTTGGAGATTTGTGTTATGTTGAAATGTGTTTAATAAAATGTGACAATTATGCCATTGAATTTTTATTTGCAAATGTGGTGGCAGGTATAAAGCGATGGTCGCTGTGTTGGTTATTTCCTAAGAAAGGCAAATGTTAAATGTGAGTGAGAGAAGGGTGAAGATAATTCATATTTGTTTTATAACCTGTTGGTTTAATGCAGTCTTTTACCTGCATCGTGTGAGAAGACCCTAGTGAACATATCTGATTCGATGGGTTTACTTGTGCGTTTAGTAGACTTCCCCTCGCCCATCAGCGAGTGGCTGTTAAGATTTGACAGCATGGGTCAGACGTACTGACAGCGGGGTTCCAGTACCCTTCTTTCCTTCCTCCTTCCTTCTTCCTTCCCTCCCTTTCTACTCTCCTCCCAGCTACGTCCCACCCCCCTCCCTCCCGGGGGCTTCACCCGGAGTCTGGACTGGATGGTGCCACGTGCTGGTTGAGGCCACCGCACTGGCTGAGACCACGGACTGGATGGTGCCACGTGCTGGTTGATGGCCACGCTCTGGCTGAGACCACGGACTGGATGGTGCCACGCGCTGGTCGAGGCCACGCTCGGGTCGGGACCCGCGGACTGGTAGAGGAGCCCGCCGTCTTGACTGGCCGGCCCTGACCCCCGTCCAGGGCCTCCAGTAACAGCGCCACGTTTCCCCCCCCCCCCCCCCCTCCGGGACGCGCTCTTCACTGCCTGTTTGTGAGTCGAGGGTGTCGGGTTTGAGCGACTCCCTGCGAGAACCGACCCGGTTCGGAGCACCTAGTGCGACAGGGTGCTCCAGTAGACTTGACAGAGGCAGGTGTGGGACGCACTCCAGGTGTTAGAAGGGATTGGATGCTGGAAATGTTTCTTTATAATTGTGTATATGTCATATGTGCTGGAATGCTGTAATTGTGATTGTGTACGTCGTATGGTGAAATGTTTATTTATAATCGTGCATGTTGTGGGTGTGGGAGTGCTTGATTGTGATTGTGCATGTTGTGTGCGTTGGAGTGCTTGATTGTGTTTGTGCATGTTGTGTGTGTCGGAATGCTTATTTTGCTGGTGTGAATAAATGGGGTGTTGTATCGTAATCTTATTGTGTGGTCCTTGCGGGGGCGTGTGAGGTCAGTCATTCCTTCACTCCCACCTAGACCGATCCTGTCAGGGGAGACCTCCAGGGGTCGGTCGTGACAAACCAAACAAAAGCGCGGAGAAGAAAAAAAGTTGCTGAAAAACTAAAAGCAGTATTCAAACAGTATAAAATGTAGGGGACAATCTTTGAGCCCATGCTTGAGGATCCATTCAAGGATGCAAGGGAGATCAAAAGATATGGAACAGTCTGAGTGGTCAGCTCTGCTGTATATAATAATATATATATATAATATATATACAAGTGCACTAGCATGTGTGTGTGCGTGCATGTGTGTGTATGTGTGCGCTTGTTTGCGTGCGTGCATGCATGTGTGTGTGCGTGCATGCGCGCGTACGCGCATGTGTGTGTGTGTGTGTGTGTGTGTGTGTGTGTGTGTGTGTGTGTGTGTGCGTGCCTGCCTGCGTGCGTGCATGCCTGCGTGCGTGTGTGTGCGTGCGTGCGTGTGTGCGCACGCGCGCGCGCGCCTGTGTGTGTGTATGTGTCTGTGTGTGCGCGCGCGTGCCTAACCTACTTGCAATATGAACACCTTTCGCGGCAAATCTGGTATATATTCTGGTGGTACAGAACCATTTCACGAAACTGCGAGCTTCTCCCTATCCTGGAACGTTGCATTGCTGAGACGAAAACGAAAGTGGTATGACAGGGGACCCAGAAGGGAAGGAAACGGCCCGGGCCAGTTTACAGCCCAGTGGTTTATGACAACCTAGGCCTTTTCATACTAGGGGCTATACAGCAGACCCCAGACTAGTTTACGTCCCGACGAATTGAGACCGTGCATATTCTGGGCGGGGCATAATTATTCTGGCGTGAAATGCCAGTGTTAGTACGCCAAGCAATGCACACGTCTGGCATCAGATCGCTTCAAGGGTAAAGTACTGACTTCGCTCTCAGGGTCTGGGGTTCGAATTCCACTGTTGCCAAACGGAAAAGAAACCTCCATTCGTGCTGTCTAGTTTTAACGTGTTGTCGTTCTGGTGATACAGGTGTAGTGTAGGGTCAGAAAGCCCCCCCCCCCCCCCCCCCCATACACACACACACTCCCACTGTCCTTCCATTCTCCTGCGATGGGTATTCATTCCTTTTTTCCCATGCAATGTTGGTTTGGCGCGTGAGCCGTGAAGTTGAATACGAGGAAAGGAAGCCGTAAAGTCTTGTTGAGTCGGCTTATAACACTGAATGCGCTCTGAGTGTCATCTTGAGACAGACTAGAAAGGTCAGCTTGTATACAAAGCAAGCCAACGATTATTTCTTGACGACTTCGCTTGCGCCCAGAGAGAGAGAGAGAGAAAGAGAGAGAGAGAGAGAGAGAGAGAGAGAGAGAGAGAGAGAGAGAGAGAGAGAGAGAGAGAGAGAGAGAGAGTGAAAGAGAGAGAGAGAGAGAACTCTCTCTCTCTTGCTTTTTCCTTCTTTTCTCCCTCTCTCTCTCTCTCTCTCTCTCTCTCTCTCTCTCACTGTCCCCCCTCTCTCTCCCTCTTTAAGATCGCGCGCGCCAAATATACCCAGAGTATCTTGAGAGAGAGAGAGAGAGAGAGAGAGAGAGAGAGAGAGAGAGAGAGAGAGAGAGAGAGAGAGAGACAGACAGACAGACAGACAGACAGACAGACAGACGGATAGGCAGACGGACAGATAGAGACAGAGAGACAGACATAGACAGAGACAGCGAGAGACAGGGAAGGGGAGGGAGGGGCACAGGGAGAGACAGAGAGAGGCATAAAAAGAGCATGAATACAAGGTGTATGAGGTTAGCCAAAGATAATGTCTGCCGAAATCAGTTTCGCCAAATGTGCTCAAAGAGATGTTCCTGTTCGTCTTTCGTTGTTGTTTCTAGTTGTTGTTGTTTGCTAGTGAGTTTGTTTTTACACACACACACACACACACACACACACACACACACACACACACACACACACACATACACATGCAGAGAGAGAGAGAGAGAGAGAGAGAGAGAGAGAGAGAGAGAGAGAGAGAGAGAGAGAGAGAGAGAGAGAGAGAGAGTTTCTCTCCAATGCAGTGGTCCGCACACAGATATCGAATTAACGACAGACTGCACAATCCTCACATTTCCAAAAGGAAAGGGGGCATTCCTGACACAAAACAAGATTAAAAAACACACACACACACGATAGAAAAGAAATAGAGAGAAAGAAAAAAGAAAAGAAAGCGGCAAAGCAGGGGAGGAAACTCATTGTGAGGCGCCACAATCCACCTGAAAACTCTGGAACTAATCTGAGCAGTTCTTCAGGTCGGCTCTGGAAGAACCAGAAAAGATGCATTTCCCTCCACAAGTAGACAAGATCTCATATGTTGGAAAAAGAAAAGAAGGAAGGAAGGAAGAATGAAGGGGAAGAAAAACGAAGGACGACAAAAAGAAAGAAGAAGAAGGGAAAAATAGCAGGAAAGTAGAATATATAGCAGGAAAGAATGAAAGATAAAACCATTACTAAAAAAAAAATGTTTAACAAAAAATGAACAAAAGGACAGATTGAAAGAAAGAAAAGGGAAAGCAAAAAGGAGGGAAGGAATTAAAAAGAAAACGAGAGAGGAATGTATTACTCTGAGTGGCATTGTTCAGAGAATTAAACATGAAAAGAAACAAGGAATTGTGGACAAAATAGAAAAGAAATTGGAATCAAAGAAAGAAAGAGACCACACACACACAAAAAATTAAATTCTATCGTAATATTCTTCAAAGAAGCGAAGATTGATGGAAATACAAAATGACTGAAAAGAAGAAAAGAAAAGAAACACAAAGAAAAAGAGAGAAACAGAAAATGAAGACTCTGAGAGGAGTTCGCCAGACAATTAAATGTTAACAGAAACGAAAATTGTGAAGAATGGTGAGAAAGCACAATGAAAGAAATTAAAAGAGACAGTAAAAAAAAAAAAAAAGGCCAAAGAAATACATAAAAAAACAACCCCCATGTGACATTTAAAAAAACCTGAAGAAATTAAAAACTATCTGAAAGAAAGCAAGGGGGGGGGAACAGAGAAAAAAACAAAAAAAGCGACTAAAAGCAATTTAAAATGCAAATCACATTCAAAAGGGAAAAAAAATCAATAAAAACTGGGCGAAAAAAAAGCGAAATACAGCAAGACAGGGAGGGAGGGGGGGGGGGGGGGGAAAGAGAAAAATTGGAAAAAAAAAAAACCCAAAGATTTTTTTACGAGTTTGCTAGGGAAAAAACAGGGAATGAAACAATGAAGAAAAACAGGGGAAAAAACAGGGAAAAACAGGGGGAAAAAAGGGAAAAGACAGGGGGAAAACAGGGGAAAAAACAGGGAAAGACAGGGGAAAAAACAGGGGGAAAAACAGGGGGGAAAACAGGGAAAAGACAGGGGAAAAAAGGGAAAAACAGGGAAAAAACAGGGGAAAGACAGGGGGGAAAAACAGGAAAAGACAGGGGGAAAAACGGAAAAAGACAGGGAAAGACAGGGGAAAGACAGGGGGGAAAAACAGGGAAAAAACAGGGAAAAAACGGGAAAAACAGGGGAAAAGACGGGGGGAAAAACGGGGAAAAAGACAGGGAAAAGCAGGGGGAAGACGGGAAAAAACAGGGGAAAGACGGGGAAAAAACAGGGGGGAAAAACAGGGGAAAAAACGGGAAAAGACAGGGGAAAGACAGGGGAAAACGGGGGGAAAAACAGGGGAAAAAACAGGGGAAAAAACAGGGGAAAGACAGGGGAAAATACAGGGGAAAAGACAGGGAAAAGACAGGGAAAGACAGGGGAAAGACAGGGGAAAGACAGGGGGAAAAGACAGGGGAAAGACAGGGGAAAGACAGGGGAAAAACAGGGAAAGACAGGGGAAAAGACAGGGGAAAAGACAGGGGAAAGACAGGGAAAAGACAGGGGAAAGACAGGGAAAAGACAGGGGAAAGACAGGGAAAAGACAGGGGAAAGACAGGGAAAAGACAGGGGAAAGACAGGGAAAGACAGGGAAAAGACAGGGGAAATACAGGGAAAAGACAGGAAAAGACAGGGAAAGACAGGGAAAAGTCAGGGGAAAGACAGGGGAAAAGACAGGGAAAAGACAGGGGAAAAGACAGGGGGAAAGACAGGGAAAAGACAGGGAAAAAGACAGGGGAAAGACAGGGGAAAGACAGGGAAAAGACAGGGAAAAAGACAGGGAAAAAGACAGGGGAAAGACAGGGGGAAAGACAGGGGAAAGACAGGGAAAGACAGGGAAAAAGACAGGGAAAGACAGGGAAAGACAGGGAAAAGACAGGGAAAAAGACGGGAAAAGACAGGGAAAAGACAGGGAAAAAGACGGGAAAAGACAGGGAAAAGACAGGGAAAAGACAGGGGAAAGACAGGGGAAAGACAGGGAAAAGACAGGGAAAGACAGGGGAAAGACAGGGAAAGACAGGGGAAAGACAGGGGAAAGACAGGGAAAGACAGGGAAAAGACAGGGAAAAGACAGGGAAAAAGACATGGAAAAGACAGGGAAAAGACAGGGGAAAGACAGGGAAAGACAGGGGGAAAGACAGTGGAAAGACAGGTGGAAAGACAGGGAAAAGACAGGGGAAAGACAGGGTAAAGACAGGGGGAAAGACAGGGAAAAGACAGGGAAAAAGACAGGGAAAAGACAGGGAAAAGACAGGGAAAAGACAGGGGAAAAGACAGGGGAAAGACAGGGAAAAAGACAGGGGGAAAGACAGAGGAAAAGACAGGGGAAAGACAGGGGGAAAGACAGGGAAAAGACAGGGGAAAGACAGAGAAAAGACAGGGGGAAAGACAGGGGGAAAGACAGGGGGAAAGACAGGGGGAAAGACAGGGAAAGACAGGGGAAAGACAGGGGAAAATACAGGGTGAAAGACAGGGGAAAGACAGGGGAAAGACAGGGAAAAGACAGGGAAAAGACAGGGAAAAAGACAGGGAAAAGACAGGGGAAAAGACAAAACGAAGAAGAAATTAGGGCTCTGGATATCGTTCTCCATATAATCAGACACTGCAGAAAAATAAAGAACATGATATCAACAACAACAATAACAGCTATAGCAACAACAACAACAACATCAGCAACACCAGCTTTCCGGAAAGAAGAAAGAAAAGAAAATGAAAAAGAAAAACCAGAGGAGCATGTTCGGTGTTCACGCAAAGCCGCACAGACAGAAAGAAGATACACACACAGAGACACAACCAAGTGATTAAAAAGGTTATGCGGTTAGCACCGCCACACATGGATACACAACCAAGTGATTAAAAAGATTATGCTGTTTGCACCGCCACACATGGATACACAACCAAGTGATTAAAGAGATTATGCGGTTAGCAACGTCACACATGGATACACAACCAAGCGCTTAAAGAGATTATGCGGTTAGCACCGCCACACACAGAGACACAACCAAGTGATTAAAGAGATTATGCGGTTAGCAACGTCACACATCGATACACAAACCAAGCGCTTAAAGAGATTATGCGGTTAGCACCGCCACACACAGAGACACAACCAAGTGATTAAACAGATTATGCAGTTAGCACCGCCACACATGGATACACAACCAAGTGATTAAAGAGATTATGCGGTTAGCACCGCCACACATGGATACACAACCAAGTGATTAAAAAGATTATGCGGTTAGCACCGCCACACATGGATACACAACCAAGTGATTAAAAAGTTATGCGGTTAGCACCGCCACACATGGATACACAACCAAGTGATTAAAGAGATTATGCAGTTAGCACCGCCACACATGGATACACAACCAAGTGATTAAAGAGATTATGCAGTTAGCACCGCCACCACATGGATACACAACCAAGCGCTTAAAGAGATGATGCTGTTAGCACTGCCACGCATGGATATACCACCAAATGATTAAAGAGATTATGCGGTTAACAACGTCACAAATGGATACACAACCAAGCGGTTAAAGAGATTATGCGGTTAGCACCGCCACACATGGATACACAACCAAGTGCTTCAAGAGATGATGCGGTTGGCGCTGCCAGAGCAAACACTACACCAACACCAGAAGCTCCAACAACAGACGTCCTACACGACACCATACAACACCATACAACAATATTTCTAAAAAATGCAATTTATGCTCCACAGAAAAATGGTTAATATTATGTAAACCACACCTAGCAACTCTGAATACAAAAGTAGAAATAGTAAACAATTGCAGGCACAAATGGAAATCTTTGCTAGCACACTCCACCTGAACAGACCCCAACAAGAACCACAGACCACACGTGCAGCGAATGAGATTAAATCACACATGCAGAAACGGAATCGGGTCCGCACGCTACAAAAGAACGACAGCGCGCCCCAAAAGGATATCCTGAAGAGAGCAAGAGGCAAGAGGCTCGAAACAAGCTTGTTGATTTTAGCACTTCATTTTAGAAATAATTTTAACAGATGTTGCTCCCAAGACGGTTGAGCTCTTTTGGATTTTTAAAGGACATTTTTATACTGTTCGTGATTATATATATATATACTGAACAACATTAAAAACGCACCGCTTGTCAAAAGACCCAGACAACGTTGGTAGTACAGAATTATTTAATGAAAGTAAGCATATTTGATTACGCATCCATTTTTCAGATTAAACAAAATGTCTGTTCTTGACAAGAATGGCCGAATTCATCTGAAATTAGCTGTTGACTTCACTAGGGTCCCTGTCAAAAAGTACACCACGACGAGCATGTCCGTCCGCGAGCTCTAATACCGAGTGTGTCCGCCATTTGCCCCGATGCATGCTTGGCAACGCCTCCTCATGGAGTAGACAAGGTTGTGCAAGAACGCCTGTGGCAGTCCATCCCACTCCTCGGTCAGTGCGCGCCTCAAATGATCGAGAGTCTGTGGACGTCTTCCACGGGCCACAAGACGCCCAAGCTCATCCCAGACGTGTTCAATGGGAGCCATGTCAGGGGACAGAGATGGCCAGGGCAACACGGCAATGTTGTTCGCCTGGAGAAACGCAGCGGTGGCTCTTGCGGTGTGGGGTCGTGCATTATCATGCTGGAAGAACTGCAGCTCCGGGTGCTGGCCAAACAGTGGGACGACGTGGTTCTGCAGCACCTGCTGGTACGTGTTGGCATTCACATGGTTGTCAAAAAAGTACAGAGGTGTCCGGTAGTCATGACTGAATGCCCCCCAAACCATCAGACTGCCCCCTCCCCATCTATCGGCTTCAAACACGCAGCAGTTGGCGTAGCGTTCCCCGACACGCCTCCAGACTCTCATTCTCCCGTCAGCATGAGATAACGCGAAGCGACTTTCGTCAGAGAACAGCACAGCTCTCCACTGACGTCGTGTCCATGGCAGATGCTGGTTGGCCCACTGCAGGCGTTGCTGACGGTGTCTATGGGTGAGGACTGGGCCAACATGAGGGCGTCTTGCATTGAGCCCTGATTCTTGCAATCGACGTCGAACGGTTTGTCCAGACACTGGACCCCGTCGACCAACCACCTGGCGACATGTTTCTGCTGCTGTAAGGAATCGATTACGAAGATGAAGCTGTCGAATGTATCGATCCTGCGCTGGTGTGGTAACACGAGGTTGGCCCGTTCGGCGCCGATCAGTGGTGGAACCAGTCGCTCCCAAACGTTGTGATAGCCTTACAATTGTAGAGTGACTGCAGTTCAGTTGTCTGGCTGTCTCTCTCTATGACATACCGACCATCAACATTCCAATGGCTCGCTCGCGTTCTTGCATAGACAGTCGCGGCATTGTTTTCGGACCACTTCGCCTGGTCGAATGACAACTGATACCATTTTCCAGTCGGCATGACTTCAAACTCACCATTTGAGACAAAGAAACAGATGAGCTACGTTCAGTCTCGGCCCCAGTGGCAAAAAAAGTGTTTTGGGCGAGTTGCACGTGGGCGTCACACGAATGTCGGCAAGCGCGGAGAAACCGAGGCAGTGTGAATCTGTGTCCCTTAAAAATTGTGTTAACATACCAAATCCAAATACACATTTTTTCCAAATGGGAAATCGGCAAATCAAAACGGTGCGTTTTTAATGTTGTTCAGTATATATATATATATATATATATATATATATATATATATATATATATATATATATATATATATATATATATATATATATATATATACAGTCTACTTCGTTTATAACGTCGCCGGATATAACGTCACCCCGTTATAACGTCACCCAAAGACCGGTCCTGGCGCAATTCTTTCTTTCCAAGACTATTTAACCTCGGATATAACGTCACCGGATAAAACGTCACCCCGTTATAACGTCACTCATCCATGTCGGTTATAACGTCATACCAATCCCCATGGCAGTTTGCAAAATCATCGATTACAGCGGCTTCAGCTGCAGCCTTCAGTTACAAGTCATACAACCTCACGCCGGATGTGCCCCTCACTCTCTCTACCCTACCCCCACCAACCTCTCCTCCCTCTTCACGCTTACGGAACCTGTTTTGGTTTTCCCCGCAGTCTCTGCCCCATCGCACGTGCATTTCACGGATGTGACATGACGGTTTGGAAAAATGGCGACTGCTGCTAAGGATGTTGCGAAGAAAAAAGTCTCTTTCATTGAAAAAAAACACTGACATCATCAAAAAGGCTGAGGATAATCCTGTCCTGTCCACGACATGCATGCATTGTTACTCCTGCGCGAGCGCGTGCGAATGGATCTGTCTACTTCTCTCCTTCAATCACGCATATAAAAAAAAAGTCGATTATTGAAATGACGGTAGGAGGAGGTTGAGAGGATGAGAAGAGACTACGACGGGTTTTTTGTTTCTTTTTATCGTCCGTAGTATACTAACTACAGCTGCCCTCGGCGTAGACTGAGCTTCACTTTCAACTGGTCCTGTCGACTGACTAGGTCGCTCACGCTAAATTTTAAAGGTAAACACTAAATGCAATGAACCGACAAACTGAGAAAAGTAATACTGCACTCTGAGTGCACTATTATGACTATACTCGGAAAGCGATGGACGTTATATCAGGTGACGTTATAATAATAATATAAGCCAAATAGACAGTAATTATAAGGACCCATGAAGTTCTCGTCATTTTCATTTCTTCGGACATCAAGGACAGGTCAAAATCTAGCAGAATATGAATAAAAAAAACACTGAATAAACATCCTCCGAAGACGGAGTACAGCTGCCTACGAGGCGGGATAATCAAAAATGATCGTGCACGCAATCTTTCCACTGTGGATGACAGTCACCTTTCTCTATACCAAGTGACCCTGTGAGTGTTTAGCGCTGGTATGCACAACAACAGCAACTGAATAAACGTGTCTCTTCTGCTTTTTCTGCCCAAAAAAAGAAACGACAGCCGACACAAGTAATCGCATTTCATCATCACATGGTATCTCAGTGGAATTGCTAACGACAGCCTAATATGCACATGAGGCTTAACATCGGACACCCTAATTAAAGAGATTGCCGACGGCGACAGAGTCTTAACACACCATACAGAAATACAGACAATCTGTTTGAGAAACAGTATTCACAACACATACGACAGCCGTGTGTGTGGGTGTGTGTGTGTGCGAGGCCAATAACGTCGGACACTCTAATTAAAGAGATTGTCGATGGGGCCAGACAGAGCCTGCCACACCATTAAGAAATACAAACTATCCGTCTCAGAATCAGCACTCACAATACTGTACATTAATGCGACTGCCAAATTTCTGGGAAAATTTTGTGTATGAAATTGTGTATTCATTGTCTACCTTATAGAAACATGCGAAGAATATGCAGTTAATCTTGTATCAGTTATTTTTTAACCGCGTAAACGAATCGATCAGGATGCCTGAAGGATGCGACTGCCAAATTTCTGGGACAATTTTGTGTATGACATTTTGTATTCATGGTCTAGCTTTTAGAAACATGCGAAGAAGAGAATATCTCAGAATTCTGTATACGAGGAAGTGAATCAAAGATTATTATAATATGTTAGTTTAAAACTTACAACAATATGTTGTTGTGATTTTTAAACAACAGTAATGTTTTGTACTTTTCATTTCTGACACAGTTTTATAAAAAGTCAGTACTTTAGTATAGAATAGGACATAACTCTTGGACTCCGGTTATAACGTCACCCGCGCGTAAAAGTGACGTTATAACCGACAACCGGATATAGCGTCACCGGATATAACGTCGCTCAAAAACATTCCCCGAGGGGTGACGTAATATCCGGAGTCGACTGTATATATTTATATTTATATACACACATAATTAGATATATATATATATATATATATATATATATATATATATATTATATATATATATATATATATATATATATATATATATATGATGAATATAACCGCATGCTCCCCAAGGGGTCGAGCACTTTTAAAATCATTTTAGGCTCTTTGGTTATATTCATCTTGATTGCTCCTCACGTTGAGCACTGTGGCCCGAAAGATTTTAAAATGGAGGAAATCAACTTTAGGCAGTCAACAAAAAACATACCGTTCTCTAACCCACAATTCTACTTAAAAAGATTAATAGAACAAACCGAAAAGTTCGTACGCAATATGAGATGGAAAGCATTCTTTTTCCTGAACCCGAATGCAAAAAAAGAGGACAAAAACACCTACGATTTCAAATCATGGCGATCACCACCAGTCATAGACGATATGAAACCCTTTGAAGATCAAATGAAAAGAATGATAACCAATATTGAATTCAAAAAATCTAACAACGATTTCCAAACAACATTAAAAAACCAAATAAAACAAGTACAAAATGACAAAAAAATATTTGTGAAGGCTGACAAAACTAGCAATTACTACAAAATGGAACCAAAGGAATATTCTCAACTCCTTGACAAAAACATCCAGAAAAACTACAAAAAAGCTGACAAAAATATACATGACAGTATCCGCACTAAAGAAAAAGAACTTGCAGAGCGCATAGACCTAAGTGACAGGATAGAAGCGACAGCAACAAAGAAGCTTTCATAACACTCAAAGACCACAAACCCAACTTTCATAACAATCCAACATGCAGACTAATAAACCCATCCAAATCTGAATTAGGCAAAATAAGCAAGAAAATTCTGGAAAAAATAACAAAGGACATAAAATCAAACTCTGATTACAACCTCTGGAAGAACACATACGAAGTTATCCAACGGTTCAAAAAACTCAATAAACAAAGTAATACAGTATTTATCACATTTGACATAGTAGACTTTTACCCATCCATAGACGAGGAACTACTCTCCAAAGCCCTGAAGTTTGCCAGTAACCACACAGACATAACAGGGTCAGAAATGGAAATCATTCTCCACACCAAGAAAACATTACTACACAGCAGAAATGAAACCTGGATCAGGAAAACCAACAGAAACTCAACATTTGACGTAACCATGGGTTCATATGATGGTGCAGAAACATGTGAACTGGTCGGACTATTCATGCTGTCCAACATCAAGAAAAAACTCGGAAAACAAGTCGGACTGTACAGAGACGATGGCCTTGCTGCACTAACAAACAACCCAAGAACCATCGAAAACAAGAAGAAAGAACTATGCAAAATCTTCCAAAACCACAACTTAAAGATCACCATTGAAGCAAACAAAAAGGTAGTGAACTACTTAGACATAACACTGGATCTCAACAACCATATATATAAACCATACAAGAAACCCAACGATACACCTCTTTATGTACACACCAAAAGTAACCATCCACCATCTGTATTAAAGACCATACCCCATGGCATAAACAAGAGACTATCAAACCTGTCATGCAATGAGAGAGTGTTCAACAATGCAGCAGTGGAATACCAGGAGGCACTACAAACAAGTGGATACAATTACAAACTACAATACAACCCGGACAACAACACAAATAAAAGCAAGAAAAATAGGAAAAGAAAAATCATATGGTATAACCCCCCATACGACGGGAAACTCAAAACAAACATAGGGAAAGAATTCTTCAAAATCCTAGCAACTTCATTTCCAAAAGAGCACAAACTGTCCAAAATATTTAATAAAAACACCGTCAAACTATCGTACTCATGTATGCCCAACCTCAAAAACCTGATTGACGCATCCAACAAAATGAAAATCAACACAGCAAAGAAGGGTGAAGAAAGGAAATCTTGCAATTGCACGAGAAAGGAGCAGTTCCCACTAAACAATAAATGTCTCCACAAAAACATTGTATACCAGGCTACTGTAACATCAGAAAATGAAAAAGAAACATACATAGGGATCACTGAAAACCACTTCAAAACCAGATATGCAAACCACAAACAGTCATTCAATAAAGAAAAATATAAAAACCAAACAGAACTGAGCAAATATATTTGGAAACTCAAAGATGCAAAAACAAGCTACAATATATCCTGGAAAATCATAAAAAGAGCATCACCATACAGCAATGTTTCAAAAAGGTGCAACCTATGTTTAACTGAAAAATGGTTAATACTATGCAAACCACACTTAGCAACTTTAAACACCAAAACAGAAATAGTAAACAACTGCAGGCATAAATGGAAATCGTTGTTAGTAAACACACCCAAAACAAAAACCTAAAAGCCCCCAAAAACACGTGCAGCCAACCCGCACGTGCAAACAACCGCAAACGGGAACCCACACGCTATATAACATCGGCGGTGGGCAAACCAAAAACATCCTGATGACAGCACAGCAAGCTCGAAACAAATTTGTAGAGTTTTAACCTCGAGTTTTAACCTTCCTTTTTAACATCATTGACAGATTATATATATATATATATATATATAATATATATATATATATATATATATATATATATATATATATATTATATTAGTGTGTGTGTGCGTGTGTGTGTGTGTGTGTTGCGTGCGTGCGTGCGTGCGTGCGTGCGTGTGTGTGTGTGTGTGTGTGTGTGTGTGTGTGCTTGCATATGTGTGTGTTGGGATGAGGAATCAACGAGAAATGACATGGAGAAGAGGGTCGGAAGGGTCGGGCTGTGGGTGTGGGGGTGGGGGTGGGGGTGGTGTGTGTGGAAGAGCTGGTGAGGAAGAGCATGTGACTCGATCCCGTTTCCATGATAGATGAAATCCACACTCTGAAATAATGGGCTCAGCTGGAGAGCGTGTGTGGAATATCCAGGGGTCTTACGAGAGAGAGAGAGAGAGAGAGAGAGAGAGAGGAGAGAGAGAGAGAGAGGAGGAGAGGGGGGGGGGGGGGTAGAGAGAGAGAGGGAGAGAGAGAGGGGGAGAGGGAGAGAGACAGACAGACAGACAGAACGACGGTCGGTGTGTGTGTGTGTGTGTGTGTGTGTGTGTGTGTGTGTGTGTGTGTGTGTGTGTTGTTGTTGTTGTTGATGTTGTTGTTGTTGTTGTTGTCTTCAATTTAACGTCTATCCACATAGTGATATTAGACGGATGTGTGCGTGTGTGTGTGTGTGTGTGTGTGTGTGTGTGTGTGTGTGTGTGTGTGTGTGTGTGTGTGTGTGACACAAGAGAGAGAGAGAGAGAGAGAGAGAGAGAGAGAGAGAGAGAGGAGAGAGAGAGAGAGAAAGAATGGCGGTGTGTGTGTGTATGTGAGAGAGAGAGAAAAGAGAGAGAGAATGGCGATGTGCGTGCGTGCGTGCGTGTGTGCATGCATGCGTGCACGCGCGCGCGTGTGTTTGTGTGAGAGAGAGCGAAGAGAGAGAGAGAGAGAGAGAGAGAGAGAGAGAGAGAGAGAGAGAGAGAGAGAAGGAGAGAGAGAGAGAAACGATGGTGTGTGTGTGTATGTTTGTGTGTGCACGTGTGTGTGTGCGTGTATGTGTGTGTGTGTGTGTGCATGCGTGCATGCGTGCGTGCGTGCGTGCGTGCGTGCGTTGTGTGTGTGTGTGTGTGTGTGTGTGTGTGTGTGTGTGTGTGTGTGTGTGTGTGTGTGTGTGACAGACAGGCAGACAGATAGTGACAGAGACTAACAGACAGAAAAAGAATAGAAGAGTTGAAAAAACAACAACAGATAAACATAGAGATGGAGACAAATATTGGGAGAGAGTGAAAGAAAGAGACGGAGACAGATATAGAGAAAGAGTGAAAGACAGAAAGAGACGGAGACAGACATAGGAAAATAGTGAAAGACAGAGAGAGACGGAGTCAGATTAGGGAAACAGTTAAAGACAGAAAGAGACGGAGACAGATATAGGGAAAAAGTGAAAGACGGAAAGAGACGGAGACAGACATAGGGAAAGAGTGAAAGAGAGAAAGAGACGGAGACAGATATAGGGAAAGAGTGAAAGACAGAAAGAGACGGAGACAGATATATGGAAAGAGTGAAAGACAGAAAGAGACGGAGACAGATGTGCAGACTGACCTTTGATAGAGAAAGCGCGAATGCAAAACGTACGTTAAAAAAAAGTATTACAAAACGAATAAATAAACACACAAATGAATAGATGAATAAATAAATATAGTGTGCCAGATAACGCACAGTTGGGGAGTAGTTGGGTGGAAATATGGATTTTTTTTCTTTTAAGAGTGAGGAGGTTAGGGGGGGGGGAACGAGAAAGAGAGAGGGGGGAGAGAGACAAAGAGAGGAGAGGAGAGAGAGAGAGAGAGAGAGAGAGAGAGAGAGAAAAGAGAGAGAGAGAGAGGGAGAGAGAGAGGTCCACTCTAGCCAAAACAGAGTGAGACTACCGTCTCTCACCCCTTACCATTGTTTTAGATCCTACAGCTTTTTCTCCTCCCCTCCCCCCCCCTCCACCCCCTTCCCCAACTCCAACAGCCCCCCCCCCTCCATTTCTATTCTCTGCTCTTCCACCATTTTCATTCTTTTTGCCACCCACCTCCCCTTCCTTCCTCCTTCCCCATCCCCCACCCCTCTTACAATTTATGCCGACTGTCAAATCTCCCCCCCCCTCCCGCTCATTCTCCCCTCCCTGCCCCTGACTCAATAAAACAGACAGGCTTTTTTGCATTTCGTTCATCAGATATTCCTCTCGCGGCCACTCTGGGTAAAAGGAAACTTTCGCTGCATTATTATATTGCGTCACTTGCCAAGATGACGGAGACCTGACGTCATCTTCAGGCCAGGAACGGGAGGAGAGGTATTCATATCGCGGCACGGAAGACGTGGAAACGACGTCGTGAAACAAAAACACGGCCTCTGCAGCAAACTGGATTTATCGCCATACCCTCGGGGGAAGCTTACAAGGTTTATGGCGTGCGTGTACACACGCGCGCGTGCGCACACACACACACACGCACACACACACACAAGCGCCTACACACACACACACACACACACACACACACACACAAGCGCGCCTAGGGGCGCGTGCGCACGCACACACACACACACACACACACACACACACACACACACACACACACACACTTCGCTTCTGTCTATGGAACGCATACTGCAATACAAGTGCCTAGGGGCACACACACACACACACACACACACACACACACTTCGCTTCTGTCTATGGAACGCATATTGCAATACAAATGCCGCACTTACACTGAAGGTCAGTGCGTCTGCTACATCTCTCCTTTCTCACATACACGCCATGCCTATGTACGCAAATAACATACCCACTTTTGACATGTTCATTTTACATACTGCCTTCTGCTTTGCATTATACAGTTCATTTCCCTTCATCTGTCTGTCAACATGCTGGCATGTACACGAGTGCACGAACCAGGCGTTCACGTCTTCTTCTTTTTTTTTTTTTCGATCGTTGTCTTGTTTTCATCTTCAGCTCCTTCAGATCATGAAGTCGATGTATGAAAGCTTATCTTCCAAATGCTGAACCTCTTAAGAATACATTATCTGCAATTCTGTTTTAGAGAAACGTAAAATCCAAGCGTGCACCAGGATGACTTTTTGTAATTCATCACAGAGAGCCATAATGCTTACTATCTTTTTGTACTCCCAGTTCTTATAGAATAGGGAGTACTTTACAATGGGAACGAAGAAATGCTGCGTGTGTGTGTGTGTGTGTGTGTGTGTGTGTGTGTGTGTGTGTGTGTGTGTGTGTGTGTGTCTGTGTGTGTGTGTGTCTGTCCGTCCGTCCGTGGTCAAAATGTGTTCTAGTCGCTCCAG
>CM031618.1:52453333-52473333 GCA_018398815.1 Conus ventricosus | reverse complement strand
GGTGAGAGAGAGGAGGAGACGGAGAGAGAGTACCGGAGAGAGGGGAGGAGGAGGAGCGGAGAGAGAGAGGAGACGGAGGAGAGAGAGGGGGACGAGTGACCGATGAGAGACGGAGAGGGAGGAAGGATGACGGGAGAGAGCGCGGGAGTGAGAGGAGGAGAGCGAGAGGATGAGAGCGAAGAGAGGAGAGAGCAAAGAGATCAAGAACGGGAGAGATGTAGAGACGGAGACGAGTGGACGGGACGCGAGAGGAGGTGAGAGGGAGGAGAACGGAGGGAGTGAGAGCGGAGCCGTGGAGGTGAGAGACGAGAGAGGAGAGAGACGGCCAGCGGGAGGAGGCAGTCTGGATCGGCGAGGACCGGAGATGACAGAGAGGAGAGGAGAGAGAAGAGAAAGTGCGAGGTGGAGAGAGAGCGTCAGGGGGAGAGAACCGCGTGGACCCGAGAACGAGATGAGACCGAGAGAGAGAAGAGATATTCTTCAAGTCAGAGATACGAGGGCTCGAAAGTGAGCTGGTGGGGGTGAGGTCGATTGCAGTTGTGAATTGTGAGAGAAATTCTACTGTACATGTTCAGGAAACTACAGGCGAGGCAGAATATAATTCGATATATAAATCCTTTCAATAAAACGGCTCTTAGAATGTACACATGTATTATTCTTGTTTTTTCTTTTTTTTTTTTAATTCCAAATTATAAAAGACATTTCCAGGAACTCTAACCTCTCAGCCCTAAAGGACTTCTTGGTCTTAGACTAATAAAAAATAGATTACACCAAACACCCAGAGAACTCAATTCCTTCACACCTGATCACTGTGGCCAGGCCCGAAGGCCGAGAGAAGCCAGCAACACCCTGACTCAACTAGAGGATGGCACGAGTGTAGAGAGAGAGGGAGTGAGACGGAGATGTCGAGAGAAGACCGAGAGAGAGAGAGAGCTGGGCGGCAGTTGATATTCTGTAGTTTATATACTTTTGCCTCGAGTCGGAACACGGACTACCCGTGGCGGAGCACTGTGAAAAACGCCAGGGCCATCTGTGACATTACCGAGCGTTCTGCTGCCTCTTTCAAGCTTGCAGCCTACGTTGCAGAGTCGGTTCTCGAGGCAGGTTCTGTCAGCATGGCAGGCTTGGTTGGAGCCTGTGTGGACCTTGGGTGGGGGAGGAGGTAACCCGGGGGGGTAGTGGCTTTTTCCTCAGGGGCAGGAGCCTGGCATTGATGTTGTTCCGCTTCCGATGGTATGCAATGTTTTTTTGTTTTTTTTTTTGTTGTTTTTTGTTTTTCCCTTTCCGTGGTCAGGTGATTGTATATGGTTGGCGTCACGAACGTCGGACCTGGTTTTTCTGCAAAGGTTTTTGACTGTCCATCTACAGGCGGTGTCGTCCGTTCGATTGTTTGGCTTGTGTGTGTGTGTCGTGTGTGTGTGTGCGTGTGTGTGTGTGTGTGCTGTGTGTGTGTGTGTGCGTGCGTGTGTGTGCGTGCGTGTTTGTGTGTGTGTGTGTGTGCGCGTGCGTGATGCGTGCGTGCGTGTATGGTGCGTGCCGTGTTTGTGTGTGTGTGTGTGTGTGTCTGTGTGTGTGTGTGTGCGTGGCCTGGGCGTGCCGTGCGTGCGTGCGTGCGTGCGTGCGTGGTGCGGGCGTCTGCGTGCGTGCGTATCGCGGCTCATGTGTGAGCGCTGCGCGCCCCCGGCTTTGTCTATGTTGTTGGGTGTGTGGTGTGTCGGTGTGTGTTGTTATGGGGTTGTGTGTGTGGGTGTGTGGGTCGGGCGCGGGCTTGGCGGGTGTGTCTGCCCTGTGAAGCCAGCGTGGCGTGTGCGCGTCGGTGTGCGCGTCGGCGCGGGGGCCCTTGGGGGGAGTGTGCCCTCGGGGTGTTGTGGTGTGGTGTTGTTGGTGGGTGGGGCGTGACGACGCCGGTGTGTGGAACGGCGTGTGGGCTGGCAACCGGGTTGGTCGTCTGCCGTGCCGTGCCGGGTTGCCCTGCGTGCGTGCGGTTCGCGTGTACGTCGTCGGGTGCGTGCGTTGCGTTGCGTGCGGCCCGTGCCCTCAAGTTCACGTGCCGCCGTCGTGCTGTTGCGTCGTGTCGTGTGGGGAATGGGGGATTGTTTTTCAGTAGACCACTGTGTGAATGGTCACTTGGCACCACCTAACGAAGTTATTGATCTTTTTGCTGAATCCTGCTCATCCAGCAGGTTCGTCGTGTGGTCCTAATGCGCTGCCAGATGGGTTGCGTGCGCCTGTTCGAGCAGGGGATGTGATCCGGGTTTTGTATTCAGTGTGCTGGTGCTCGTGCGGTACATATGTCGATTCGTTTCCGTTCCAGTTTGCTCCTCTCGTGTCGGACGGACTCCATGTTGTTTTCGCTAAGCGCGCACAGAAGATAGCGAAACTGCTGCCAAGTGCTCGCGGCCAGCACAGGAAGCACTAACATTTCGGTTGGTTCCTTTTGTAGTGCTTTCTAGCTTAAGGATTGTGTGTGGTTGGGTTAGAAGATGGGTGTGGAAAATCTTCTGTTAAGTTGATTTACAATCAAACTTACTCTCTGTCGCGACAGACATTCACTTCGTACAAATACTATCATCGTATCCCTAGAAATTCCCACAACGCACGGTTTCTACCACCAACACACAGACAGGCGACAGGCGCGCTGCCGCCGCACGCACACACACTACACACCACACACACACACCAACAACTCACACACACACACTACAACACACACTACACATCACACACATGGGGCTCGGTTGGGTCCTGCCGGGCGTTCTCTCTGTTTCCTCTCGCTGCGTCCTGGGGCTCGCCGCCCTCGAGCGCGACTCCTGCGCCGCGCGCCTCCTCGCTCGGCGCCTCTCTGCGCTCTCTCTCGTTACTATAAACCTGACTTTTACACACACCACACCACACACACACACACACAACTCAAAAAAAAAAAATTATACATCCCGAAACCCGAAGACCACCAGAAAGCCAGATATGTATAACCTCAGGTCGTACAGTGAAACCCATCCGAAACCGCCCACAACTAGGACGCACGGTCCCGTCCTAAGAACACGGACCATTAGAGTGCCAGATTCATTATTCTCCCCTTCCCACCTCACCCCTCCCCACACACATGCGGACCCACCGGTCCGGCCGGCGGCAAACCAGGGACATCAAGGACGTTCCACTCCGCCTGACCCGACCGGAAATGGAACCAGCCACGAGTGAGAGAGAGTTACTGTCCTTGGTTTTGTCCCCGGAAGTGTACCTTCCTGTTCGCCAGAGCATACCTACATTACGGGGTCGTAATGTGGATGCTCTGGTTCCGGCTCTGTTCAGGACCTTCTCTCTTTGTTTGAGAAGTTTCCGGATTCCGGTGGCCCGTTTGTAATTTGTCTGGATAAGACACGTGGATAAGGGAATTAGGAAAGCGATTGGGGGCATTGAGAAGTGGGAGCCGTTTTCCATCAGGACACCGTTCGCCTGTGCTCCCTGTTCCCCGTCCTGGGGGTACTTGCAGGTACCACACCCTTCACAATGAAAGGCGCACGCACACACGCGCACTTATAGGGGGGGACACACATTTGGCGCGCCGCTGAGCGTGCTAACAGAGCTCATGTCACACACACAAATGAGGCGAACACTAGTTGTTGTTAAACACGCATTGCAGCTCAAGCGCTTTACTCTGAGCCACTTTCTGTGCTGTTTACCTGAGCACAGAAAATAAATGCGTTAGCTGGTCTGTTGACAACTTACCCATACGTGTCTCGCTCTTCTCTCTCGGCTCTCGTCGTACTCTGACTCTCTCTCTCTCTCTCTCTCTCTCCTTCTCTCTCTCGCTCTCTCCGGTGTGAGTGTGTGTGTGTGTTGTTTGTGTGTGTGTGGGTGTGTTGGGGTGTGTTGGTGTGGTGGTGTGTGTGTGCGCGCGCCCAGTGAGCACGCGCCTGCGCGTCGTGTTTTTTGCGTGTACGTGTGCGTGGGTGTGTGGGGCTGCTGTGTGTGTACCGTGCGCGCGCCGTGCGTGCGTGCGTGCGTGCGTCGCGTTTTTGCGTTTGTGTGTGTGTGTAGTGTGTGTGTGTCGGTGTCGTGTGTGGTGTGTGTGTGTCGTGTGTGTGTGTGTATGCGTGTTATTGCAGTGCTTGTGTGTGATGTCTGTGTGTTTGTGTGTGTGTGTGTGTGTGTGTGTGTGCTGCGTGCGTCGTGTGGTGCGTGCCGTGCTGCGTGGCGTGCCGTGCGTGCCGTGCGTGCGTTGCGGTGTGTGTGTGTGTGTGTGTGTGTGTTGTTGTGTGTGTGTGCTGTGTGTTGTGTGTGTGATGTGTCGTGCCGTGTGTTGTGTGGCGAGTCTCTGTGTGTCCATATCATTTATATTATAATATAGATATATATGTGTGTGTGTGTGTGTCGTGGTCGTGTGTGTGTGTGTGTGTGTTGTGTGTGTGTATTAGGTGTCGCGTACGCATCGCGTTGGTGCATTGGCTTGTGCGTTGTGGCCCCTCACCGTTAAAATCTGTCCCTGCTTTCCTCGGGTGGCTTTCCAACCTCACCCCCCCCCACCCCCCCTATCCCCAACCCCCCTCCGTTCGTACACCACTTTCCAACTCCCTCTCCCCCATACAGTGGCCCGGCAGCAACGCGGGATGGTGGCCCTCTGCAACAGACAGTCAGCAACGTGAAGGTTGCTTGCCATGGGAGAAAGCAGGAAAGAGTTACTAGATTGGAGAGAATGGGCAAGGCAAGAAAGAGTGAATAGATTGGGGGACAAAAAGAATGGGGGAAAATGGGAAAAGCAGAAAAAGAATAGGAAAGGGTTTGTTAACAGCTGGGGAAGGACGGAATGGGAAACAGAAAGAGTTAATAGTTGAGAGGCCATGGGAAGGCAGAAAGAGTTAATAGCATGGGGAGGATGGGAAACAGAAAGACGAGTTTAAGAATTGGGAGAAAATCGGGCATGGGAAGCAGTAAAAAGAGTTAATAGATGCAGGAATGGGAAGCAGGAAAAAGACGTTACTACGTTAATACTAGATTGGGGAATCCACCAATGGGAAGCAGAGAAGAGTTAATAGAATGGGGTAATGGGACAGCAGTAAAGAGGAAAGAGGGTTAATAGATGGGTATAATGGGAAAGGCAGAAAGAGTTAATAAGATTGGGACAAAAATGGGAAACAGGAAAGAGGTTAAGAGATCTGGGGAATGGGAACGTGCATAGAATGAGTTAAACATATGGGGGGCTAAACCACCACATGGGAAGCAGAAAGAGTTAATAGATTGGAGAATGGGAAAGCAGAAAGAAGAAAGAGTTTAATAGAGGGTTAATGGAACCAGCAGGAAAAGAGTTATAGATTGGGGACTTGGGAGGAAGCAGAAAGAGTTAGTTACATAGATCTGGGGAAGGGGAGAAAGGAAGCAGAAAAGAGTTAATACATTAGGAATGGGACACAGCAAGAAAGAGTTCATTATGAGTTTAGGGAATGGGAGACAGCTAGAAAAAAAGAGTTAATAGATTAGGGAATGGGAGAAGCAGAAATAGAGTTTATACATTAGGACATCGGGAAGCAGAAAGAAGTTGAGTTATTTAATTGATTGTGGGAACAACCCATGGGTAGCAGATAGAGGTTAATTGATTAGGGAATGGGCGAAGCAGGAAAGGGTAATAGCATGGGGTACCCTTACAATGGGAAGCAGAAAAGACCTTGAAAGTGGTTCCGTTATACAGATGGGGAACACGGCCGAGGGGACAATGAGCTACCAGTAACGAGAGACCGAGAGAGGGGACTCTCGGTCCCTTTTTTTTCCGTTCGACTGTCTACGACGACGACTCCCCCTCGAGAGGGGGAAGCTGAACAAGAAAAAGAAGTAGAGAAGTGGGAGCAGTATGGCTCGGGTATATAACGGCCATTGCCGGGGATCAGGCAACCCCTGACACTTGCATACGTGCGCTCGCTGGCTTGGCTGACAAGAGCCTACACCCGATCTTCACCAGTGACTGATGAACACGGTAAATGCGTTAATGCTGCTTATTGCCTATGCCGACCGCATATCAACTGGCCAGTCACCGCGCCTGCCTGAAGTCCAACCTTCTTACACTGTCATTTCAAATAAAAAAAAGAAGGAAATAAATAAAAGCCCCCCCCCCCCACCCCCCCCCCACCCCCCCTGTCATACTCAATCGAAGCCCTTTGATACACACCTTTATACAATTAAACCGGATACTTTGTCACCAAAATCCTTTTTTTTTTTCCATGTTAAAATCTTTATAGATCAGATGATTTAAAATGTTATTCTCATTGCAGAAAGTCCAAAAGATCACATCAGGTGGGCCATTCTGATATATGGTTTTCATGTGTGTGAACATGCGACACAAAGTGCGTAAAAAAAATACTCTCCTCCGTTTATAAACGATCTTCCTCGATATTAGATAAGTCTGTTTATAGTTATAAAAGCCATCCTGCTCAGGCAGAGTCTTCCCCCGCGGTCCGGGGACCTGACGGGTCAGCGCGACTTGTTTGTTTGTGCTTGGCCCTCCCCTCGCCCACGGTATAATCACGCGAGCCCAAAGCGCCGTGCAAAATTACCACGGGGTCTCCGGTGGGTAATTCCGAACCAGCTGGGGTGTGTAATTAGCTGCGAACACCTGTGAGTGCGCGTTCATAAGGAAAAGCCTATGTTGTGGAGAGATCGTAATAGTTTGAGTCTCATGGGCAGCAGGGCGATGTACGTGGGGTATTAAGTAGACGGCTATGTAATAGGCCTGCCCCCGGAGCGGGCGTCCTTACGTGCCATTTCTCTCCTCGGAGCCACCCGCGTGCGCGCTCTCTATCTCTCTCCGCCTGTGAGCGGTTCCGGCCTGCTTGGCAGTGCTCTCAGTCTTACCGGCTCATGGTCTCGCTGTCATATGGTCCGGCGCCACTGCTCTGTCTCTGTCGCAGCTCGCTCGCGTCCCTGTCGTCTCTTTCGCCTCTCTCTCTCCTGGTGGGGGTGTTGTGGCTTTATCGTGTGTGAGTGTGTGGGCTCCGGTGTGGGTGTGTGTCGGTGTGTGTGTGTACGTCGGTCCCCCTGCGTGCTTCTCTCTGCACACTCTCTCCTGTGACTCCTCTCTGTACTGTCTGCGTTCTCTTCCTCTCTCGCTCTCTCGCTCTCTCACCCGCTCTCTTTGCTTTCTCTCGCACACACTCACTCGTCTCTCTGTAATTGTTCCTGCGTTTCTCTCTCTCTCCTCTCTCTATCCTAATCGGCGACAATCGCAAGTCACACAGCGGTCCACGCGGTGTATGCACACACTTGCGGAATAAGCCGGTCATCCTACTTCCGAACACAAACTGATCGTGTATGCCCGCCAAAACTCAGAACTTTTTCCATCCTTGTTCTCAACCTTTCTCGACCCGTCAGTTAGCCCCAGGAGGAGTTATTGATAGCGAGGCTTGCGAAAGGCGTGCAAGCGGTCTTGTGGGGAGGTGGGTGGGGGGGGGGCGTGGGGGGGGGGGGGTGGCTCTCTGTGAGAAGGGAGACACGCGGGGGGGGCTGGAGACGGGAGTCATGGAGGTGTGGGGAGTTGTGTGACCCACCGACAACGGCTGCGGCGCGTTGTGTACCCCCCCCCCCCCCCCCCACCCCCCCCCCCCCCCCCCCCCCCCCCCCCCCCCCCCCCACTCCCCCCCCCCCCCCCCCCCCCCCCCCCCCCCCCCCCCTCCCCCCGCCTGTGGTCGACACACGGTGGTTGTGAACTAAGCGTAGTGACCGTGAGACTCGGGACTCATACTTTGGTCTTCAACACAACCGGCAAACGGGTGATTGTGGGCGGTGGGGGTTGTCCCGTTGGTAGTCTTGTCAAACTTCGGGTTCCCCCGCTAATTCAAACAGGTTTCTATACCCCTCACCTATCTCCCTCAACTCCCCCATTGACCCCTCCTTTTCTGACCGTTCACCCATCCCCCATACATCCGTCTTGTTATTGTCTATACATTAAAACTTTAAAAAACATAAAAGCAGACTTCTTCCCTCTTTCAGTCGTTGCAATTGATTGAAAGTTCATTATGGGCAATCATGTTTCTCTTTTTTTCCCCACAAAAACTGAATTAGGTACATGAGAACGCACACTCATTATGTTTAACAGCCATTTTCACCACACCAGAATTTGACCCTCACATATGTAGATTATGTAAATCTCGTAGCAAGAACGGGGGCACTGGGAAAATCGGGTCGTCAAGTGACATTGTGGGGATGTGGGTAGGTTATGGGAATCGGTTACGGGTTTTGGGTGCTTCTTTTCTTTCCTTTCTTTTTTTTTTTTTCACTCGCTAACCAAGTTCCACACAATTTCCGTTGTGTCTTCTCTCACAGTCACCTCCACTTTTGTTTTGCATGATGCACCTCTCCTTCCCTGTCTTGTATCCAGCTGTACTCACCCGTGCTTTTGTTTCAACTCGGGACTGTTCTGGGTTACCTGGGGTGAGGATTGGGCGCTTCTGGCGTTTGTCTCTTGCCGTCATTTCTCACGTTTTTCTCACTCCCTGAATCAAGGTTATGGGGTGATTGGGTTGCGCGAGGGTAGGGGAGGGGGCCTGGGGGGCAGAGAAGAGAGCCGGAGGGGAGAGAAAGCGAGAGAGCAGGGGGGGGGGGGAGGGGGGGGGGACGGGAGGGGAGGAGGAGGCGTGTGGTAGCGGATGGAGGGAGCGGGGAGAGAGGGACGGCAGAGGGAGGAGGGGAGGGAGAAAGAGAGAGTGCGGAAGAGGGGGTCGAGGGGGGGAGGGAGGGGGGTGGAGAGAGGGGGGGACGGGACACTAGGAAAAGGAATGAGAGCGCGAAAAGAAGGAGGAAAAAGGAACAGGCAAAGAGAGAGAGAGTGAGCCACACGAGCAAAAACAGACCCTGCTCTCGTGTGCCTCTTGTGTCCACTCAGTACACAGTTGTGTTCGTGGCACCAGTTTTTAAAATAAAAACAAACATGAAATCATGAGACGAAGAAAAAATGTAAGAGTTTTTGTTTCTAGAACTCAAAAATCCAGGTGAATTTGCAGCTAAATTCAATGTATTCAGCTGGGCGGATATCTCATGGAAATGTGCTTCGTGTTCCTTGGTTTGGATACCTACGGCGTCATGCATATTCCGCTTTCGAAAAATTAAGAAGAACTTCGTATTCCGGCTCAGTGTCTTTTCCCCATGACAGTGTTCCTCCTGTCTGTCCCCCCCCCCCCTGATTCCCTAGAGTAAATTTGGTAAGCCATATAAAAAACAATAAAACCTCTTGAATTTATTGATGTTCATGGGTCCCCCAATGCAGCACCTTTTTTTTTTTCACTTCATTGTAAAATCGTTTGTTGGCCATCATGGTTCCTTTTTTTTTTTAGAATAAAGGGAGAAAGGAAAAGAGTAGAAAAAAGAGTAAGTCAAGTTGAGTTTCTTTATTAGCCAGATGACCCACCAGAGGGTTTGTATTAGGGTTTAACCTGGCGCCGAAAAACAACATGCTTTCGAAAGTCAGTGCATCTATAGAGCAAAACCGTTGAAGAATTATTTTGCTCTCTTGAGAGAGAGAGAGAGTGACGAAGAGGAGCGAGAGAGAGAGAGAGAGAGAAGAAGAGGGAGGAGACCGGCATTGGAGGAGAGATGCGATTAAG
Organism: Conus ventricosus; assembly: GCA_018398815.1. Lineage (NCBI taxonomy): Eukaryota > Metazoa > Mollusca > Gastropoda > Neogastropoda > Conidae > Conus > Conus ventricosus. The sequence goes on along the minus strand of CM031618.1, from coordinate 52,463,749 downwards.
AGACTAGAGAATGGAGTGGAGCATTGAACATGCACATATGTGTGTGTGTGTGTGTGTGTGGGTGTGTGTGGTGTGTAGTGCCCTGTGCTTGTGTGTTCCCGTCCCTGATGTGTGACTGTGAGTGTGTATGTGTGTGTGCGTGTGTGTTGGTTGTGGGTGGTGCACGCGCGCGCCTGTCCTATGGGCGCGCTGTGTGGGAGTGTGTATGGGTGCCTGTGTGGTGCTGTGTGTGTTGAGCTGTGTGTGTGTGTGTGTGTGTGTGTGTGCTGTATGCACTGCCATAGGGGAGTGTGTTGTGTTTTAAAGATGTGTGTGTGTCATTTATGCATGTGTGGTGTGTAGTGTGTGGTGTGGTGTGTGTGTGTGTTTGGTGTGTGTGTCTGCTGTGTTGTGTGTGTGTGTGCTGTGTGACTGAATAAAAAAAAAAAGATATCAAAAAGTCACTCTCATTTGCTCATTGCTGAAACATTTACACTTCTACGTACCTCTACGTCTACGTGGAAAGAAAGGGATAATACTAGATTCCAGCCACTACAAACACTCTGCATCAGCAAAATGGAAGAGTTCTCATCCTCATGGATTCCTGAAATAAGATTGTGAGACACATTCTACTGAATGTTTTTGAACTGGGCTGTGGGCGTGTAAAGGATGGTGCGGATGGATCATGGATGATGAGGGAGGGGGGGGGGGGGGGGGACGAAAGGGACGAGACGAGGAGAGGCGGGCGGGGCCGGGGAACGAGAGGGGGACACAGACACCGGGGGGGGGGGGGGACGAGATGGGGCGGGGGAACGTGACGGGGGGAACGACCAACGATGGGGCGGCTGTGGTACGCGACGAAAACGAGGACGAGAGAGGGGGGGCGGGGGGGCGGGGGGGGGGGGGGGGACGCCACGAGAGGACGAGGAGAAGAGAGGGGGACGACAGACACGAGGCTGACTGAGAGGATGACAACCTCAGAAGACGTTCAATCGCGCAGTGTTTTGCCTGGTCTAATCCCTACACGCCCTTCCACCATCGTCTGTCACGCCTCCACCTATACAACTCTCAAGAACACGTTACGCATCCGTCCCCGTTTTTTATCCAGCTAATTGTCCCTGCTGGTTCTTGCAATAGAGATAAAGTGATTGCCCGACCCCCCCCAGCTAATAGGTCCTGCGGGCTTGCGGCCAAGAGATGAGAATGTCGATTTCACCTCCCAGCTAATCTCAGTCCCCCTGCTGGTTCTCTGCAAATAGAGAATGAAAGTGATTTCCTCCAGATGATTCTGTCCCTAGCCTGGCTTCTCTGCCAAAGAGAACTGTTGATTTTCCTTCCCCAGAGAATCCTGCACGGCGGGATATTCGTGCTGCACTATAGTGAATGTGAGTGCCGCCCCCTCCCCACCCCCCCCCCCCCATCCCCCCCCGCAAGTTTCCTGTCCATACTGGTCTTCACCCGGTTGCCTTCTTTTCTGTTTTCACCCCCCCCCACACCGGGGGTGGGAGGGAGCGTTTTCCGTTTCTCTTTCTCAGCTTCCTTTCCTGCCCTGTCCATGTACATTACGGTTTGGCAGTTTCCGCGCCAATCATAAAATAGTTTACCATTTTTTAAACAAGTCCTGTCTAACTCTTGGACATCCTTTGATTATAAGTAAAAATAACATGCGAGCAATTGAAGTATGCTGTTATGCCCTTTTCTTTAGTTGGATGATACAAAGAATTCAGCATTTCTCTGAATGCTAGCAGTATAAAAGATCTCAATGCACATAAGTCATTTTACAGAGAGACACAAACAGAACATCTACCCCCACACATACAGGGCTTCGCATGGTGAGCGTGCATGTGCACTCAGATATTCAAAATTATCTACTGTGAACCAATGCTCCTATATCACACAATTGGCATCCTGAATAATAGAAATACTGTTCCACTGAGATTTTAATTTTTTTTTTGGTGTTATCGGAACCAAATCAGCTAGTATGCACAACAGGTACATCATTACTTTTCGTTCCTGAATATAAAGTGTTTTTAATCCATTGTTTGCACGGTCAGTATACAGATCTTGGGAGTTATGTAAACGAGGGGGAATGGAAGATTGCCTTAGATAAGGGATGGGGGGATGGGAAGGAAAATGAGGAGGTGAATGGTGGGGTGGCCTTCTTTCTTGATTCAAGGTCAAACGTTGCACCACTCAATGGCGGTTGGGGTCTTCTCTCATAACAGTCATCTCCATTTTTTTTTTAATGTCTGCCCTCTCCTCCCCCTGTTCTTGTCTCCAGCTGTCTCACCGGTTTGTTTCAATCGGACTGCGGCTAGGTCCCTGGGGAGGTTGGCGTTGCGGTGTTTCTATTGCCGTCAGTTTCCACTCCGTTGTCAAGGTACTTGGGTTGAGTGGGGGGGGTGGGTGGGGGGGGGGGGGGGGGCGGGGAGGGCGGGGGCCGGGGGGGGGCAGAGAGCACGGCAGAGAGCAAGCAGGAGGGGGGCCCCTCAAGAGGGGGGCCAGAGGCGGCGGGCAGACCAGAGCCAGAGAGGATCAGCAGAGTGAGATTAGAGAGGCGGGGGAGGAAGAGAGGAAAGAGAAAGACAGAGACAGAGGCAGAGATGCGGAGGAGAGATGGACGGAGCGGGAGCAGAGGAGAAGAGACGAGAGTAGACGGGAGAGGACGACTGACGAGAATGACGAGAGAGAGAGACAGGACAGACAGAGACAGAAAAGAGCCGACAAGAGATGGAGGCCAGGCAGCAGAGAGAGAGAGGGGGGGCGGGGGGGAGAGAGAGAGCAGAGGGAGAGAGAGAGGGAGAGAAGCGGAGAGGAGGGAGAGAGAGAGAGAAGGGGGGGGAGGGAGCCCACATTGTCAGATTTCCTGCCCGTTCAGCAGCGGAGGAGAGGAGAGAGAGAGAGGGATAGGAGAGAGCCGAGAGGAGGGTGAGGAGAGAGAAGAAGCGAGAGAGGGGAGGAAGGGAGAGAGAGAGAGAGAGAGGAGAGGAGGGAGAGAGGAGGAGAGAGAGGAGAAGGAGGGGGAGGGGGGGAGGGGAGGGCGAGAGAGAGCGGGAAAGAGAAGAGGAGGAGAGAGAGAGCCACATGGACTAACAGGCTCTGCAGTGTGAGCCTCTAGTGTACCCTCTGTCCAGTCGTTTTGTCCACCCAGATTGTAACAACCAAAAAACACCAATAATAAATATGAGGTTCTAGATAACGATAAAAATGTTGCGATTTTGTTTCTCGTACCAAAATCAGTGGTGTTTGATCAGCAGCCCATGGCGAATCCATAAAATCAGTGAAAAAAAACTCAGGGGGGAATTCTTTTTTTTATTTACCATGGTCATGCAATGTGAATTCGGAAAGGGCATCGGTATCTTCAGGGTTTCTCATGGTGATAAATTTCTGGGAAGCTACGTTTCTCGGAAAGCCTAAATAACCATTAGAATTTTATTGTTATTTTCCATGTCTCAATGCCAGTCCCAGTTTCAAATTGGTGGGTCTTTTTTCTTTTTTTTTTTCAGATTACGGAAGTACAAAGTGTATTTACTTTATATAGCCAAACCACGCTGGGTTGTTATTGGGCGGTTTTGGTTGATTACAAAAAAAACCCAAAACGTTTCAGATCACTGTGTATGTAGAGTAAAAACTACGATGAAAAATAAATTTTCCTTAGAGAGAGTGGATCGAGTGCATGGGGGTGGGGGAGATGTGAGAGAGAGTGAGGAGGAGTGAGAGCGTGCAGAGAAGATCGAGAGGGGAGGGAAGTGCATGGAGGCGAGGAGGGAGCCAAGGGGAGGATGAGTGTGAGAGAGAGAGGTGTGTGTGTGCTGTGTTGTGTGTGTGTGTGTGTGTGTGTGTCGTCGTGTGTGTGGTGTGTGTTGTGGTGGTGGGTGTGAGAAAGAGAGGACGCACATGCTGCGCTATGTCTGTGTGTGTGTGTGTGTGTGTGTGTGGGTGTGTGGTGTGTGTGTGTGTGTGTGTGTTGTGTGTCGCTGTGTGTGCGCGCGCGCGCGCGCACATGCCTCGGGCAATGAAAAACAAACAAACAAAAGCAGCAGGTCCTCTTTTACTGTTGAACTAATCTCTCCTATATCTTCACGTCTGTGGGGAAAAAGAAAGGGTCAGGGTTGACAGATTCTCAACCACACAAACCTGGATTACGCAAAAATGGAAGAGTTTACATCCTGATGACATCCTGGAAAGATTGCCAAGGAACGCCATTGTACGACGAACTGGGTGTTGACTATGGAGGGAACGGTGGGATGGGTGAAGATGGGACAGGGGGGGGGGGGGGGGGGGGGGGGGAGGGGCGGTCGGGGGGGGGGGGGGGGGGGGGGGGGGGGGGGGGGGAGTGGGGGGGGGTCTGGGGGGGGGGGGGGGGGGGGGGGGAGGGGGGGGGGGGAGGCGGGGGGGGAGGGGGGGGGGGGGCGGGGGGGGGGGGGGGGGGGGGCTGGAAGGGGGGGGTGGGAGGGGGGCGGGGGAGGGGGGCGGGGGGGAGGTGGGGCGGCGCGCGGGGGGGGGGGGCGGGAGGGCAGCAGGGGCGGGGGAGGGGGGGGGAGGAGGGGGGGGGGGAGGAGGGGGGGGGGGGGAGGAGGGAGGAGGGAGGGGGGAGGGGAGGTAGGAGGGGGGGGGTGGGGGGGGGGCGCGGGGGGGGGGGGGGGGGGGGGGGGGGGGAGGAGGGGGGGAGGGGGGCGGAGGGGGGGCGGGGGGGGGGGGGGGGGGGCGGGGGGGGAGGGGGGGGAGGGAGGAGGAGGGGTGGGGGGGGGGGGGGGGGGGGGGGGGGGGGGGGGGGGGGGGGGGGGGGGGGGGAGAGGAGAGGCGGGCGGGTGGAGGGGGGGGGGGAAGGGGGGGGGGGGGGGGGGAGGGAGGTGGGGGGGGTGGGGGGGGGGGGAGGAGAGGAGGAGCGGGGGAGCAAGGGGGTGGAGGGGAAGAAAGGTGGAAGAGTGGAGGGGGGGTGGGAGGAGTGAGGGGGGGGGGGGGGGGGGGGGGGGGGGGGGGGGGGAGTTGGGCGGGGGGGGGGGCGGGAGGGGGGGGGGGGGGAGGAGGGGGGGGGGGGGGGGGGGGGGGGGGGGGGGGGGGGGAGGTGGGGGGGGTGGGGGGCGAGGGGGGGGGTGGAGGCCGGGGGGGGGGGGGGGGGGGGCTAGTGGTGGGGGGGGGGGGGGGCGCTCGGCTTCTTCTCTTCTTCGGGGGGGGGGGGGCGGGCTCTGTCTTGCTTTTCTCTGGGGGGCTCTCTGGGGGGGGGGGGCTGGGGGGGGGGGGGCTTGGCTCTCTCTTCTGCTCCCCCCCCCCCCCCCCCCCCCCCCCCCCCCTCGGGGCTTGCAGGGCTCCTCCCTTGCGGCTTTATTGACCAGAAGGCTCACAGAGAGGGAGGACAACATTTTCTCGAGCAGACAGGAGCAATGACGTTTAATCGCGCAGTCTAATCCTGTCTATCGTACGGCGTTCTCTCCATCCGTCTGACACTCTTCCAACAACTCCCTTCCAAGGAGTGACCCCCGTCCCCGTTTTTTCTCCCAGCTAATCTTCACTGCTCGGCTTCCTCTGCCATAGTTGCGGAAAGTGATTTTTCCTCCCCCCGCTAATCGGGCCCTGCTGGCTTCTCTGCAATAGAGAAAGAGGGTAGAGAAAAGTGTGAATTGTTCCCTCAAGCTAATCTGTCCCCTGATGGCCTTCTCTGCAATTAATGCGGATTTCCCTTACCAGCTAATCTGTCCCTGCTGGCTTCTCTGCAATGTAAAGTGTTTGCCCTCCAGGCTAATGGTCCCTGCCTGGCTTTCTGCAATAATGTGATTTCCCTCCCTGCTAATCTGTCCCATGCTGGGCTTTCTGAATATAAAGTGATGTCCCCTCCCTGCTAATCTGGCTGTGGCCTTCTCTGCAATAGATGAGGGAATTCCCTCCAGCTAATCTGTCCCTGCTGGCTTCTCTGCAGTAATAAGTGATTTCCCTCCCTGCTAATCTGGCCCTCTGGCTTCTCTCGCAATATAGTGATATTTCCCTCCGCTAATCTGTCCCTGCTGGGCTGCCCGCCCCTTCTCTGCAATAAATAAGGGTGTTGATTGCCCCTCCCAGCTGTTTTTTAAATCTGTCCCTGTGGCTTTCTCTGCATATAAGTGATTTCCCTCCCAGCTTATCTCGTCCCTCGCTGGCTTCTCTGCATAAGTGATTGTTCCCTCCCAGCTGAATCGGTCCCTGCTGGCTTTCTGCAATAAAACGTGAATTGCCCTCCCAGCTAATCTGTCCCTGCTGGTTCTCTGCAATTATAGTGGATTTCCCTCCCAGTAAATATATGCCCTGCTGGCTTCTCGGCAATAAAGTGATTTCCTCCCAGTAATCTGACCCCTGCTGGCCTTCTCTGCAATAAGTGATTTCCCTCCCAGCTAATCTGTCCCTGCTGGCTTCTTCTGCAATAAAGTGATTTCCCGCCCAGCTAATTGTCCCTGCGGGCGTTCGCGCAAGATTAGTGAGTTCCCTCCCAGCTAGCTGTCCCACCTGTGGCTTCTGCTGCTAATATTAAAAGTGAGTTCCCTCCAGCTAATCTGTCCCGGCGGGGCTTTCTTGCATTAATGTGTTTTCCCCCCCTGCCTAATCTGTTCCCTGCTGGCTCTCTGCAATAAAGTGAGTTCCCTTCCCAGCTAATCTTGTCCCATGCTGGCCTTCTCTGCAATAATAAAGGGATTTCCCTACCAGCTAATCTGTCCTTGCCTGGCTTCTCTGCAATAATAAAAGTGATTACCCTCCCAAGCTAATCTGTCCCTTCGCTGGCTTCTCTGCAATAAAATGATTTCCCTCCCAAGCTAATCTGTTCCTGCTGGCTTCATCTGCAATAATGTGATTTCCCTCCCCAGCTAACTCTGATCCCTGCTGGGCTTCTCTGCATATAATGTGATTTCCCTCCAGCCTAATCTGTCCCTGCTGGCTTCTCTGCAATAAAACAAGTGATTTCCTCCCAGCTAATATGTCCCTGCTTGCCGTCACTCCTGCATTTAAAAGTGATTTCCCTCCCTGTAATCTGTCCCCGGCTGGCTTCTCGCATTAAAGTGATTTCCCTCCTGCTAATCTGTCCCTGCTGGCTTCTCTGCAATTATAAGTGATTTCCCTCTCCCAGCTAAGCTGTCCTGCTGGCTTCGCTGCAATTAAAGTGATTTTCCTACCCCGGCTAATCTGTCCCCTGCGGGGCTTCTCTGCAATAAAATGATTTCCCTCCTGTAATCTGTTCCCTGCTGGCTTGCTCTGGCATTAAAGTGATTTCCCTCTCCCCAAGATTCCTGTGCATTGGTCATCCCCCTTTCGTTTCTCTTTCTGTTCACACCGCTGGTGGGGACGACGGGGGGTGGGGGGTGGGAGGGCAGGGGGCTATCTTGTTGTCTCTCTCACCCTCTTCTTCTTCTCCCTGGTCATGGACATTTGTTGTTGTTTTTTGTTGAGATAATTTTCCTGCACAGTTTTCTTTATTCGTTAAAATAATATTAATTGAGCGACCTATACTGGGATTAATGCGAAATAACATTACAGAATAACACATGAAGTATTCACGTATTAAATTTCTGCTCTTATTTGATGACTTTAAATGGAACATGTCTCTGGAATAGCAATATTAAAGACAAATGCTGATGATTATTTACAGTATGACACACACAGACACAGGAACCAGACCCACATGCACACAACACACGTTGCGCACCACACACACACACACACACACCACACATCACACACACACACACACACACACTCACACACACACTACATACACACCAACACCCACACACACACACACACACACACCTCACAACACACAGAGGCGATCGAGTTTTAGTCAGCTTGGAAAATAAAACTTTTCTAAACAAATTTCAGAATTTCATCATTAAGGCATGATGTGAAACATTTCTTTAAAAGGAAAGAGGAAGTTGCAAGCATTTACAAGAATTTAAAGGGTGATTGATTTCTGTGCCTGCGAATGCGGCAATTCATTCATTAAGCACACACAACATCACACACACACACCACCACACACTACACACACACAACACACACACACACCCACACCACAACACAAACAATCGGCGCGCGCACGCACGCACAACACGCGCACACACACACACCCACACACACACACAACACACATCAACACTCACACACACCACACTCACATAACAACCACTCATATTCTAGGACCAGCAAGTGTGGTCAATAGACATGATGGTATCCTATGTTCAGTCTCTGTCTCAGAGAGACAAAGAGAGAGGTAGAGACACAGATCACCGACAGCGCAGACAGAGCTAGAGAGAGAGAGAAGAGACAGGACACAACACAGAGAGGAGAGAGGGAGAGAGAGACGAGAGGAGAGGAGATGACGAGTGATTGGAACTTGAGAGAGAAGTAGAGAGAGAGTGAAAGAGAAGGAGGAGAGAGAGGGAGAGAGAGAGGAGTATGGAGACAGATTGAGAGAGAGGAGGGAGAGAGAGAGGGAGAGGAGAGAGGCGTGGGGGATGAGAGTGGAGGGGGGAGGAGGGAGAGAGGACGAGAGAGAGGGGATGGAGAGAGAGAGGAGGAGGAGGGAGTAGACGGGGAGGAGAAGAGCGCGACAGAGGGAGTGGGGGAGGATTCTTGCATGGGAGGAGGGAGAGAGAGAGGGAGTGGGGTGGAGAGCCCACCCACCCCCCCGAGGGGGGGGGAACCGCGAGGGGCGGAGAGAGAGAGAGACGAGTGGTTGGAGGGAGAGACGCGATGAGAGAGAGGCTTTGGGTGTGTATAACACACAAAGGACACGGTGTTTGGTTTATGTTCAATCATCTTTTGAAACCAAAAAAGCAGATTTCAACTGCTGAATAATAATCTCTGGTTTCTTTCACTTGTGGGATGAAAATGTCTCGATAAAAAGTGCTTTATCCTTATTGATCGTTATAGTCATATCCCCCATTTAACATATGTCGAGGTTGGATGAGGGCGGTGGTAGAAATAAGGGGTTAGGGTGGTGGGGGGGGTGGGGGAAGAGGCTAGGGGAGGAGAGATGGTGGGGGGAAGGAGAACAATGCCTGACAATTTAAGCACGCTTATCTTGATTCAGTGCCACATAGAATACTTGACTTGCTCGTCTTAGTAAGTGGAATGAGGGAAAATTTTCAATGAATGGACACGAAGTTGGGGAAAGGAAGGGATGAAGGGTGTGGGGGTGGGGTGATGAAGGGTGGGGGGTGATGGGTTGTGTGAGAGGTGAGAGAGGATGGGGGGGGGGAGGGGGGGGGTTTAACAGGAGAGAAAAGGAACAGGAGGGATGGAGAGGGGGAGGGGGGGGAGGAGGGAGGAGACAGTGATTCCACAGCAGACAGAGGGAAGGGTGCCGAACTACCGGGAGCAAAGTATCCAGTATAATCTGCTGCCCAGGTCCAGTCTCGTCTGCCACTAAACTCAACGACACTCAAAATGCGACGTCCTTTCTTTCTGCGATTCTGTCCCCTAGCGGCTTGCTCACTATAAAAAGAAAAGGGATTTTCCTCCCTCAAGGGTTTCCCCCTTCACGCCCTCTCCTTTTCTCTTTCTTTGGTCTACAATCTGATGGGGAGGAAGCTGGGGTTTTTTTTGCAGGCTTTCTTGCAGAAAACTTATTTTTTCCCCTTGAAAGCCCCCTCTTCAACCAATTCCTTTTTCTCTCTCTTCTCTTTCTTTTTTCAATCGACAGTGCTTAGGGAGGGAGTAGTCTAATTTTCTTTCCTTTCTTCCTCTTTTGCTTTCTCCATCGTTACAAAGTTTTCTAGAGGGAGAATTTCTCAGCTTTGTCTTGGTTATATAACATATCTTTGTGGCATCATCAAGGGGGATTTTGTAAATGTTTGTAAACATTATGGAAAAAATTGGAGTCCTCATTCACTCTTAATGACAACACAAACAAAACATTGGGTGTTATATGCAAGTACATTTCAGAGGTTGACACTGACTACTGACCAATCGAACGGGATTTATTAAAAACAATACTGTTATGGCATGACATCATATGTGTTATAAACACACACACACACCACACACATGCCGCCGGCCGCGCGGCAATACACACACATATGTCGCCACTAGGGGACTACATTTATACGCACACACATGTAAACAAAGATGTTCACAATCAACTAAACTTAGGAGGAAAAACAAAAAAAGTGGGAATGGACTCTCACATTTCAATTGAAAAAACCGTAAAGCATATGTTACAGATTTATTGTAATAATGACTGTAAAACTCTTGCAAATGCACGTACCGTAGCATACCACATACCGTGGTTCACACCACTCACACACACACACACACACAAACACTCACACAACACACACACACCACACGCACGCCAACACGCATGCGCACACGCACGCACGCATGCTCAACACACACACACACCAACATCAGGCACAGCACACACACACACTCTCTCTCTCCTCTCTCTCCCTCTCTTCTCTCTCTCTATCT
>CM031618.1:52443333-52445833 GCA_018398815.1 Conus ventricosus | reverse complement strand
TCAAGAGACATAGTGGGGATGTAGGTAGTGAACGGTAGGGTGGCTTCTTTTCTTTCTTTCTTTTTTTTTATTCACAGCAACATTTCCACACAATGTCCGTTGTGTCTTCTCTCACAGTCACCTCCCTTTTTATTAATGATGCCTCTCCTCCCCTGTCTTGTCTCCAGCTGTCTCACCCGTGTTTCAACTCGGACTGTCTCTGGTCCCTGGGGGAGGTTGGCGTTCTGGCGTTTCTATTGCCGTCACGTTTCCACTCCCTGATCAAGGTTACTGGGGTGAGTGGGTGGAGGGTAGGGGGAGGGGGCTGGGGGCAGAGAGAGAGAGGAGGGGGAGAGAAGAGAGAGAGGGGGGGGGGGGGAGAGGGAGGCAGAGGGAGGGAGGGAGGGAAAGAGAGAGTGGAAGAGGGGGAGGGAGGGAGAGAGGGGGGGAAAGAGAGAGAGAGAGAGCCACACGAGCAAACAGACCCTGCAATGTGAGCCTCTAGTGTCCACTCTGACCAGTGTTCTTGTCACCAGATTTTAAAAAAAAAACAACACTGATATATGAGAAGAAAAAAAATAAAGATTTTGTTTCTAGAACAAAAACAGTTGAATATGCAGCTAATCAATGAATTCAGTGGGAAAACTCATGGAAATTCTCTTCCTTTTTTTAACCATGGTCATGCAATCAGCATTCGAAAAGAACATCGGTATTCCGTCAGTTTCTTATCCCATGACAGTGTTCCTCAGTCTGATAAATTTTTAAGCCAAAAAACCTCTTGAATTTATTATTTTCCATGTCCCAATGCCAGTTCACTTTGAAATTTGTGGCATGGTTCCTTTTTTTTTTAGATAAAGGGAGAAAAGAGTAGTCAAGTTGTGTTTCTTTATAGCCAGACTGACCACAGAGGGTTGTATTAGGGTTAACTGGCGAAAAACAACATGTTTCGAAGTCAGTGCATCTATAGAGCAAAACGATGAAGAAATAATTTTGCTTGAGAGGAGAGAGAGAGAGAGAGAGAGGAGAGAGAGAGAGAGAGAGAGAGAGAGAGAGAGAGAGAGAGAGAGAGATTAAGAGACAGAGAATGGAGTGAAGCATGCACATGCACATATGTGTGTGTGTGTGTGTGTGTGTGTGTGTGTGTGTGTGTGTGTGTGTGTGTGTGTGTGTGTGTGTGTATGTGTGTGTGCGTGTGTGTGTGTGCACGCGCGCGTGTGTGTGTGTGTGTGTGTGTGTGTGTGTGTGTGTGTGTGTGTGTGTGTGTGTGTGTGTGTGTGTGTGCATGCATAGTGTGTGTGTGTTAAAAGATGTGTGTGTGTTCATTTATGCATGTGTGTGTGTGTGTGTGTGTGTTGTGTGTGTGTGTGTGTGTGTGTGTGTGTGTGTGTGTGTGTGAATGAATAAAAAAAAAAGAATCAAAAGTCACTCTCCCATATGCTCATTGCTGAAATTACACTCCTACGACTCTACGTCTCACGTGGAAAGAAAGGGCAACTAGATTCAGCCACACAAACTCTGCATCATGCAAAATGGAAGAGTTCCTCATCCTCATGGAATCCTGAAAAGATTGCTGAGGAAACATTCTACTGATGAACTGGGCGTGGGCGTGTAAAGGATGGTGGGATGGATGGAGATGAGGGAGGTGGGGGGGGGGGGGGACGAGAGAGGCTGACAGAGAGGAAGACAACCATCAGAAGACGTTCTAATCGCGCAGAGTATCTGTCTAATCTACCGCCTTCACCATCGTCTGACACTCCACCAACAACTCTCAAGAACGTGACGTCCCCGTTTTTATCCCAGCTAATCTGTCCCTGCTGGCTTCTCTGCAATAGAGAAAGTGATTTCCCTCCAGCTAATCTGTCCCTGCTGGCTTCTCTGCAATAGAGAAAGTGATTTCCCTCCCAGCTAATCTGTCCCTGCTGGCTTCTCTGCAATAGAGAAAGTGATTTCCCTCCCAGCTAATCTGTCCCTGCTGGCTTCTCTGCAATAGAGAAAGTGATTTTCCTCCCAGCTAATCTGTCACTGCTGGATTCTCTGCAATAGAGAAAGTGATTTTCCTCCCCCCCCCCCACCCCCCAAGATTCCTGTCCACTGGTCTTCACCCTTTCTCTTCTCTTTCTGTTCACACCGTGGTGGGAGGGAGCTATTCGTTTCTCTCTCAGCTTCTTCTCCTTCCTGTCCAAGTACATTACTGTTTGGGCAGTTTCCTCTCCAAAAAAATTTTACTCATTAAAACAATTCCTTTACATATGGACAACCTTTGAATGATAAGAAAAATAACAGACGAGCAATTGAAGTATGCTGTTATGCCTTTTCTTTCGTGATGACAAAGAATAAGCATATCTCTGAAGCTAGCAGTATAAAAGACAAATGCACATAATTCATTTACAGAGAGACACAAACAGACATCTACCGACACACATACACGTGCATGGTGCGTGCATGTGCACACAGATATACAAAAATCTACTTGAACCAAACTATATCACACCAAAGGATCGTGAATAATAACTGTTCCACT
>CM031618.1:52428977-52433977 GCA_018398815.1 Conus ventricosus | reverse complement strand
TTTCTCAGATTGTGTGTTTTGCTACTCTGTTCCATTTCTCTGTCTGTCTGTCTGTCTGTTTGTTCGTCTGTATGCGCCTCCTCTCTCTCTCTCTCTCTCTCTCTCTACTCTCTCTCTCTCTCTCTCTCTCTCTCTCTCTCTGTGCTGGTTTTACTTATTTGACCCTCTCCCTACATCCTCCATTCCTTCCCTCCATTCCTGCCCCCCCCCCCCCCCCTCCTGCTCCCCCTCTCTAAACGTGTCACACATGGTGTATGGCACACAGGCGGTCCCTGCTCTCTACACGTGTCACACATGGTGTGTGACACACAGGCGGTCCCTGCTCTCTACACGTGTCACACATGGTGTATGGCACACAGGCGGTCCCTGCTCTCTACACGTGTCACACATGGTGTATGGCACACAGGCGGTCCCTGCTCTCTACACGTGTCACACATGGTGTATGGCACACAGGCGGTCCCTGCTCTCCTACGTCATCATCTCTTCCTCCCTCCCATTCCAACCCTCCCCCTCTCTCTCCCAATACTCCCCCCCCCCCACCCCCCGTTCTTTTTCTCTCCCCATCGTGTTGACCGTTATCAGTCAGATGAGTGACAGGGCCATCACCATGTTGACAGAGCCATCATCATGTTGACAGAGCCATCACCATGTTAACAGAGCCATTACCGTGTTGACAGAGCCATCACCGTGTTGACAGAGTCATCACCATGTTGACAGAGTCATCACCATGTTGACAGAGTCATCACCATGTTGACAGAGCCATCATCCCCATGTTGACAGAGCCATCACCATGTTGACACAGCCATCACCATGTTGACAGAGCCATCATCATGTTGACAGAGCCATCACCATGTTGACAGAGCGATCACCATGTTGACAGAGCCATCACCATGTTAACAGAGCCATCACCATGTTGACAGAGCCATCACCATGCTAACAGAGCCATCACCATGTTAACAGAGCCATCACCATGTTGACACAGCCATCACCATGTTGACACAGCCATCACCATGTTGACAGAGCCATCACCATGTTAACAGAGTCATCACCATGTTGACAGAGCCATCACCATGTTGACACAGCCATCACCATGTTGACACAGCCATCACCATGTTGACAGAGTCATCACCATGTTGACAGAGCTATCACCATGTTGACAGAGCTATCACCATGTTGACAGGGCCATCACCATGTTAACAGAGCCATCACCATGTTGACAGAGCTATCACCATGTTAACAGAGCCATCACCATGTTGACAGGGCCATCACCATGTTAACAGAGCCATCACCATGTTGACAGAGCCATTACCATGTTGACAGTGCCATCATCCCCATGTTGACAGAGCCATCACCATGTTGACAGTGCCATCATCCCCATGTTGGCAGAGCCATCACCGTGTTGACACGAGCCATCCCCATGTTGACAGAGCCATCATCCCCATGTTGGCAGAGCCATCACCGTGTTGACAGAGCCATCCCCATGTTGACAGAACCATCGCCATGTTGACAGTGCCATCATCCCCATGTTGGCAGAGCCATCACCGTGTTGACAGAGCCATCCCCATGTTGACAGAGCCATCACCATGTTGACAGTGCCATCATCCCCATGTTGGCAGAGCCATCACCGTGTTGACAGAGCCATCACCATGTTGACAGAGCCATCACTATGTGGACACAGCCATCACCATGTGGACACAGCCATCACCATGTCAACAGAACCATCACCGTGTTGACAGATCCATCACCATGTTGACAGAGCTATCACTATGTTGACAGAGCCATCACCATGTTGACAGAGCCATTACCATGTTGACAGTGCCATCATCCCCGTGTTGACAGAGCCATTACCATGTTGACTGTGCCATCATCCCCATGTTGGCAGAGCCATCAACGTGTTGGCAGAGCCATCACCGTGTTGACAGAGCCGTCACCATGTTGACAGAGCCATCACTATGTTGACACAGCCATCACCATGTTGACAGAGCCATCACCATGTTGACAGAGCCATCACCATGTTGACAGAGTCATCACCATGTTGACAGAGCCATCACCATGTTGACAGAGCCATTACCGTGTTGACAGAGCCATCACCATGTTGACAGAGCCATCACCATGTTGACAGATCCATCACCATGTTGACAGAGTCATCACCATGTGGATAGTGCCATCATCCCCATGTTGACAGAGAGCCATCCCCATGTTGACACAGCCATCACCATGTTGACACAGCTATCACCATGTTGACAGAGCCATCACCTTGTTGACAGAGTCATCACCATGTGGACAGTGCCATCATCCCCATGTTGACAGAGCCATCACCATGTTGACAGAGCCATCACCATGTTGACACAGCCATCACCATGTTGACACAGCCATCACCATGTCAACAGAACCATCACCGTGTTGACAGAGCCATCACCATGTTGACAGAGTCATCACCATGTTGACACAGCCATCACCATGTTGACAGAGCCATCACCATGTTGACACAGCCATCACCATGTCAACAGAACCATCACCATGTCAACAGAACCATCACCATGTTGACAGAGTCATCACCATGTTGACACAGCCATTACCATGTTGACACAGCCATCACCATGTTGACACAGCCATCACCATGTTGACACAGCCATCACCATGTTGACAGAGTCATCACCATGTTAACACAGCCATCACCATGTTGACACAGCCATCACCATGTTGACAGAGAGCCATCACCATGTTGACAGAGAGCCATCACCATGTCAACAGAACCATCACCATGTCAACAGAACCATCACCATGTTGACAGAGCCATCACCATGTTGATAGAGTCATCACCATGTTGACAGAGCCATCACCATGTTGACAGAGTCATCACCATGTTGACACAGCCATCACCATGTTGACAGAGAGCCATCACCATGTTGACACAGCCATCACCATGTCAACAGAACCATCACCGTGTTGACAGAGCCATCACCATGTTGACAGAGCCATCACCATGTTGACAGAGAGCCATCACCATGTTGACACAGCCATCACCATGTCAACAGAACCATCACCGTGTTGAAACCTTCCATTAAAACGGGGCTGCTGATACGCATCGCTATGTTCAGATGAGAGATTCTCGTAAAAAGATCATTCTAAGCTGGCGTCTGCCTTCACAAACCGGACAGTTATGACGACGCTTTCTACCAATCGCAAGAGTGTTTACAAAGTCGACATATCTATTCATTGATATTTACAAATTTTATCAAAAGAGACCGAGATTAAAGATAAACAGCCACAACTCTTTAGTAATCCAGTTTCTAACCTTGCTTCATGTCATCTTGCTTGAAATAAACTTCATTTTCGATGCAAACAATATAAATGTTTCATATAAGGGCTGGAGGTCTAAAAGGAAATCCTTTCTAATAACTTTTTTTTCAACGAAGATCTAAAAAATATAATTTTTATTTGGTACGTGGAGCAGTCCAACTACCGACTCTCTCGGAGAACTTGGCTGGGCTTCCTCCCCTTCGGTGTGTGGCTTTTCAGGGGGAAGGGGATTAGATCCAGACTGGCCGCCAGCCAGGGTGTGAATTCACCGCCTTCACAGACAGGGGGGAGAGGGTGGGAAATGTGTCTGGACAGAGAGAGAGAGAGGTGGAGAGAGAGAAGGGGAGAGAGAGGGGGGAGAGGGGGGAGAAAGAGGAGAAGAGGGGAGAGAGAGGGGGAGAGAGAGGGGGGGAGAGAGAGAGGGAGGGAGAGAGAGAGGGGGAGAGAGAGAGAGAGAGAGAGAGAGAGAGAGAGAGAGAGAGAGAGGGAGAGAGGCAGAGAGAGAGGGGGGAGAGAGAGAGAGAGAGAGAGGGAGAGAGAGAGGGAGAGAGGGAGAGAGAGAGGGGGGAGAGAGAGAGAGGGGAGAGAGAGAGGGAGAGAGGGGGGAGAGAGAGGGATAGAAGGAGAGAGAGATAGACAGACAGACAGAGACAGACAGACAGACAGACAGACAGACGTGCTTAGACAAATACGGTATGTTTAAATAAATTTGAAACACCAAACACAAATGAAGAACCCCTTCTCATTCTCAGTGTGGTATGTACAGCCAGAGACGAGCTACGTACAAAATATCATTTTGAGCGAATCAAGACTATGAAATAGATAAAGCTAACCTTTCTTTTTTTTTTTTTGCTAGAAAGATGTAGAAAGCTAACAAGTTATATTTTTTTTTGGAAAAGTTGCGACTGACTTCAAAACAGTGATTCTGAATATGACACACACGCACGCATGCACGCACGCATGCACAAACAAACACAACATACACACACATGTGCATACACACTTACACACACACACATACTTACACACACACACACACGCACGCACGCACGCACGCACGCACGCACGCACGCACACACGCACACACACACAAACAAGCGCGCACACACACGAACAAAGGCAAGTTTAGCCACCATAAAATCAAACTGTTCTAACCAATTCAAGAAACTTAAACCTTTACATAATTATGAAATATGTCTCTCTCAAAAAGAAAGAGAAAAAACACCTTTTGGCAGAAAAAAACGCAACTAATTTCTAAACAATGATCTTTGATGTCATACACGTTTGCTCGTATGTACACTGCATGCAAGTGGGCGTAAGTGCACTAACAGAAACACTCAAACACACACACACACTCACACACACACACACTCACACACACACACACACACACACACACACACACACACACACACACACACACACACACATGTACAAGCATTCATACACGCATATATTCGTACATATAAGGGCACATAATTTTCGGTCCATCTCACACACACACACACACACACACACACACACACACACACACACACACACAGTGACACATACACACATTCTCACATACATGCGCACACACACACATGCGCTGGCACACACACACACACACACACACACACACACACACACACACACACACACACACACACACACACACACACACACATTGGCGTTGGTGTGGACGCACTTAATGG
>CM031618.1:52418977-52421477 GCA_018398815.1 Conus ventricosus | reverse complement strand
ATCGACTGTGACTGGTGTGTTGGCAGTGGTGTTGATTTTCATCAGCTCAGTCTTCTTCCTGTTAATCTTGAGCCCTGTCCCGGCTGATGTGGTCTCCAAGCGAGTGGTCTTGTCCTGCATCTGGCTGTGGCTGTGTGACAGGAGCGCCAGGTCGTCAGCGAAGTCAAGGTCGTCGAGCTGCGTCCAGAGTGTCCACTGTATACCGTTGTTTCTGCCTGTTGTAGTGGTCTTCGTGATCCAGTCAATGACCAGGAGGAAGAGGAACGGCGACAGCAGGCATCCCTGCCGAACTCCGGTCTTCACCTCGAAACTTTCGGACAGGTGGCCGGCGTGGGCAATCCTGCAGTTCATGTCCTGGTAGGTGCACCGGATGAGGGAGATGATCTTCTCGGGGACTCCGTAATGCCTCAGCAGCTTCCACAGCATCTCTCTGTCCACACTGTCGAAAGCCTTCTCATAATCTATGAAGTTGTGTTTAGACGAGAGACTCCAGTAAAAAGTCATTCTAAGCTGACATCCACCTGAACAGCTGGTGGTGAATGCCGACAACACTTTCTACCAATCAAAAAGATGTTTGCACAGCTGGGCGAAAGATGTGTCCGACGTATATATATATATATATATACAAGACAAGATTCCGGCAAGACAAGATTCCGGACACTGAAGTCCTCACTTGTGCTGGCCTGCCTAGCATCTTCACCATCCAGATGCAGTCACAGCTTCGCTGGGCAGGTCACGTAGTTCGCATGCCAGACCATCGGCTGCCAAAGAAACTATTGTTTGGCGAACTGCAACAGGGCAAACGCTCTCATGGAGGCCAGAGGAAGCGTTTCAAAGACAGCCTCCAATCCTCCCTGAAGGCCTTCAGCATCAGCCACACAACATGGGAGCAGACTGCCCAGGACAGAGACGGGTGGCGATCAGTTGTCCGCAAAAGTGCAGAGACATGTGAAGGCAACAGAATTGCTGCAGCTGAGCAGCGCAGGATGATCAGGAAGACCAGTGTCAACAGATCTCCAGCTGCTGCCACCATCCCCTGTCCGTACTGTTATAGGTCTTTCCGGGCGCAGATCGGCCTGACCAACCATCTATGCACTCACCCCCAATCCAGGATGACTAGATGGTCTTCGTTTATATATATATATATATATATATATATATATATATATATATATATATATATATATATATATATATATATATATATATATATACTACCTCGCTGGTAGTATATTTTCAGGCTTTTTTTTTGGAAAAAGTGCTCAACCATGCAGGAGCAGCTAAAATAATGATTAAAAGCAAATCTTAAAACCGGGACTACAAATTTGTTTCGAGGTCTTTCCTCTCTTCAGATCCCGTGCCAATCCCCTGCTACTGACCTCAATCGTATATATGTGTTTTGGATTGTGAACTGTAGTCCAGTTGGGTTGTGTTGCACATGTTGTGCAAGGGGGGCCCTGTTAAGGTTGTAAGGCTTTCTTTCTTTATTGAGTATTATTGTATGAGGGGTCCTATCAGGGTTGCTCTTTTATACTTGTTGATACAAATTTCCTTTTGTGCATGCAACTGTCTACGATTTCAACTCTTGTGTTCAATGTAGCCATACTAGGTTTGCATAGAATCATCCACTTTTCTGTTGTGCACAAATTACATCTCTTTGTGCTATTATTGTATGCTGCTGCTTTTCTGATTATTTTCCATGTGATGTTAATATCTGTTTTTGTTTTCTTAAGATCCCATATATGTTTACTTAATTCTGTTTGGTGTTTGTATTTTTCATACTTGAAAGATTGCTTGTGATTGGCGTACCTAGCTTTGAATTTGTTTTCTGTGATCCCTATGTATGTCTCTCTGCCTCTTTTTGTTGTCACAGTGGCTTGGTATACGATGTTATCAGAGAGACATTGGTTGTTCAGAGGGCATTGCTCTTTGATTGTGCAATTGCAAGTTTTGCGTTTTGTCACCCTCGTTTTTGACGTTGGTTTTTCTTTTTGTTTGAAGCATCAATTTTTTTTTAAGATTTGGCATACAAGAGTAAGATAGTTTGATAGTGTTCCTATTGAATATTTTGAAAAGTTTATGGTCTTTCTGGAACGATTCTGTTAGTATTTTGAGAATTCTTTGCCAATGTTGGTTTTCACTCTATCATCATATGGTGGGTTATACCAGGTTATTTTCCAAAACATCCAAAAGAACTACAAGAAAGCTGAAGAGGAAACACGTTACTACCATCAGGGAAGAAGAAAAGAAACTGTGGAATGCATAGAACTAAGTGACAGGATAGAAACCACGGCTAAAAGAGAAGCATTTATAACACTCAAAGATCATAAACCTAATTTTCAAAACAACCCCTCATGTAGACTGATCAACCCACAAAGTCTGAACTAGGAAGAGTAAGCAAGCAAATCCTAGAAAAAAATAGTAGCTAATGCCAAATCAAATCTTGAACTGAACCTTTGGAAAAATACTAATGAGGTGGTGCATGGTTCCAAAAATTAAA
>CM031618.1:52401477-52411477 GCA_018398815.1 Conus ventricosus | reverse complement strand
TTAAGGTTTGGACGGATCTGAAAGAGTTTGTTACTCGTCTGTGTGTTCCAATCCTCCTGCCAGAGGTCTCTCACATAATCGTTAATTTTGGGTTTCACGTCTGACCAGGGGATATAAATGTTGGACAGTTTCTCTCTTGTGGCGTTCTTGGCTAAACGATCAACCATTTCGTTCCCCGCCGATGCCAACATGGCCAGGAACCCAAGCAAGAGTAATGTTGTAACCGTCCGCCTTCAACTTGCTAAAAAGTTCAAAAAAAAGTAAAAGTTCTGGATGCTGAAGGTTGCGGCCAGCTATGGCCTCCAAAGCTGACAGCGAATCCGACAGAACCAGAAAGCCCCTCTTTGAAGAATGTGAGATTATCTTCAAAGCCAGAACCAGAGCAGTAAGTTCAGCAAATAGACAGAAGCATCGGAATGTATATGTTCCAACAGTATCTGAGAAGGGCCCCAGGGCAGTAGCTGCACAGGCCACTCCATCCTCAGACTTGGAACCGTCAGTGAAAACTTTTGATAGGATGGGAATTTCGAACAGAGCTCAGCATACAATGCCTTGTACGCCAGAGAGCTGGTAGACTTTGCGAAAAGCTGCAAGATCGAAACGAATCTCTGGTGTGAAAAAGGTCCACGGAGTTGATCCGGAAACTTGGAAAAATCGGAAACTGCTCCCAGGTCTAGACCTGCATTCCGCACGTGAGGCTGCATACGAAGACCAAACGGCGGAATACATTTAGGGTTGTTTTCAAACTTACTTTGGAATGGAGGGTCAAAGACACAGTCATAGGCAGGATTCTGCGGTTCTGAGAACAGTCGATATAATAATTTAAAGACAGTTTCAGCCTGCGGTTGGACAACGAAGGTTCGCCCGCCTCTGCGTACAGGCTGTACACAGGGTGGTGCGGAACGCTCCAAGACAGAGACGAAGCCCTTGATGGTGGATAGGGTCCAAACGTTTGAGGTAAGAGGGTCTTGCGGAGCTGTAGACAGCACAACCATAGTCCAGTTTGGAACGGACCAGGGCTCTGTAGAGGTGCAGCAAAGTTTTCTTATCAGCGCCCCAGTCGGTGTGCGCTACGACCCGCAGAATATTCAGAGCTTTCTGGCAAGAAGTTTGAGGTTTTTGATGTGGCTGAGAAAGTTGAGTTTCTGGTCAAAAATGACTCCCAGAAATTTGGCCTCTGTAACAGCTGGAATGGGAGATTTCCCTACTTGAAGTTCAGGATCTGGGAAAAACTGACGGAAATTATGGAAGTGAATACATTGCGTCTTTGTTGGAGAAAAGGTGAAACCGTTTTCATCCGCCCATCGATGGATTTTATCTACGCAAAGCTGGAGCCTGCGCTGGACACTCGGGTACAGGCTTCCAGTTGCGTAGACAGCGAAATCATCCACAAACAATGAGCAGTCTGAACCCAGCTGAACTGATTTCACAATGTTGTTGATTTTAATACTAAAGAGGGCAGGAGACAGTATGCTCCCCTGGGGAACACCCAACTCCTGCTCGTGGACATCAGAGAGAGTGTGCCAACCCGGACCTGAAACTGTCGTTCTGCCAAAAAATTTTGAATAAAAAGCGGAAGATGACCTCGAAAACCCAGATCGTGGAGATCATGAAGTATCCCCGACTTCCAGGTGGTATCGTAGGCCTTCTCCAAGTCGAAGAAAATTGCCACTGCATGCTGTCTGTTTAAAAAAGCGTTCCTAAGTGTAGATTCCAGACGAATCAAATGGTCAACTGTACTACGATGTTTTGCGGAAACCACACTGTTCTTTCGCCAAAAGGCCATCGGTTTCGAGTTTCCACATGAGCCTAGCATTGACCATTTTTTCCATCAATTTACAGACATAGCTGGTCAAAGCTATGGACGGTAGTTAGATGGATTAGAAAGATCTTTTCCAGGTTTGGGGATGGGAATAATGAGGGCTTTCCGCCAAGAGGGTGGAAGCAACCTGTAGTCCACACGTGGTTGTATACCTGTAACAGGATGTTCAGACCTTCTTGCGAAGATGTTTCAATAGTTGATAATGAATGTCATCTATACCTGGAGAGGAATCGCTGCAAGAGAGTAAGGCAGATTTCAGCTCGTTTAATGTGAAAGGAAGATTGTAGTCTTCCATGTTGTCGGATGAAAAGTTGCAGGGTGATTTTTCTTTTAGGGCTTTGTTTTTGACAAAAGTGACTGATTTATTAGAAGAGGAGGAATTCTTTTCAATGGTTGAAGCAAGCAGATTAGCAACAGCTTTCTTCTCTGTTATTAAAGAATCCGAAAACTTGAGATGGTTCACAGTGGGACAGGTGTTCTTCCCTTGATTTTCTTAATGATGTTCCACACTTTTTTCTTGGAAGTTTTTGATGTCAGCCTGGAGCAGAAGCTTCTCCAGGACCGACGTTTACTGATTTTAAAAGTGTGTCTTGATTTAGCACTGAGTTTCTGATGGGCTCGAGCGTTGGGACCCGTTTTCTAACTTTGAGCTGAGCCCGTTTTCTAACTTTGGAAATTTGTTGGCATTCTGAATCGAACCAGGGTGTTTTTGGCATTTGAATTTTATTGGAAGACACTGGAATACAGGCCTTAGCACATTTAATCATAGTGTTAGTCAGTGATTCAGCTGGGTCAGGACTCTGAAAAAAATCAGTGTCCTGGAACTCCTTAGAAACAGTGGCTGCAAAGAGATCCCAGTTTGCTTTCTTATAATTTAAATGCTGAGAGACAGAGACGTGTTCAGTTATTACAGGTTGTAGAAGGACAGGGAAATGGTCACTTCCGTGCAGATCGTCATGGACAGACCACTCATAGTCCAGGACCAGCGAGGGGTCACAAACCGACAAATGTAAACACGAAAGTGAACCTGTGGAAGAATGGAGGTAAGTTGCAGATCCGTCGTTCAGACAACACAAATCCAAATCCGAAAGGACATCCTCAATCAGCAGACCTCTGGATGACGAACCGGTACTACCCCAAAGAGGGTTGTGACCGTTAAAGTCACCCAACAGCAAAAAAGGTCGAGGAAGTTCCCCTAACAGACTGACAAGGTCCTGACGACAAACCGGGACAGATGGAGGTAGATAAAGAGAACAGATTGTGACAGTCTTGTGTAGAGTGACTCTCGCAGCTACAGCCTGAAGGGAGGTAGACAGAGCGACAGGACTATACAAACAAAGTTTTGTGAAGGAGAAGGGCAACACCGCCCGACAGTCCCAACGTGGAAGGTTGTGCAGGTTTTGAAAGAATATTAAAGCCAGAAAGAGTAAAGGTCTTCTGGCTTTGAATTTGGGTTTCTTGAAGAGCCACGACAGAAGGTTTCATAGATTGACACAGAAGCTGCAGCTCCTCGAAGTTGGAATTTAGACCACGGATATTCCAATGGATTATTGTATTATCCATGGTGCAGAGGGCGAAAAGGAGAGAGATCAGGTCATCTCCTCCTCAACATCTGCCGCTAAAGCTGTAAATTTGTTGCTTAATTTCACTGGACTATCTGCAGACCTGCTGGCAGACTTGCCAACAGGTGAAGTAGGTCTGGGTTTGGGAGACGGTGGAGGTTTCTTCCTTATCTCCACCCTCTCCACACTGGGTTGAACTCCCTTGCCCGCATGGGCACTGGACAGAGGAGTTCGAGGTCGGGTGCTGGTTTTTTAATCTGCCCAGCAGCAGATGTTGTAGACTGCTGGGCAGTCTGAGGGTGGCGGATTTTTGGCCTCCACCAGGGGCACTCACTTTGGGATGAGAGTGGTGGACCTGCTTCCACCAGAGCTGACAGTTTTTCCTTGCAATGTCTTCGAAAACGTAAAGTTATCAGTCTGACAGCAGACTGACCGAGTTGGAACTGTTGGAACTTTCTTTACGGCCGAAGCATATGAAGAAGCTGTCGGCGACGGACTGCCCACAACCTGCTTGCGGGCTTCAAAAAAGGAGATCTCTTTTCTGTCTTAACCCTTTGTATTGCAGATTCCTGAATCCACAGAGGACAATTCCGTGAAGAGGAGGGATGGTCGCCACCGCAGTTTGCACAATGTGCCGGATCTGTGCACGGCCCATCATGGGTTGCCTTGCAGCAAATACCACACACCTCCTGCCCAGAACAACGGTCTCTGACATGGCCAAACTTCTGGCATCGGAAGCACCTCAACGGGGACGGAACGTACAACTGAACCCGGACAATCAGGTAGCCGACTTTGATGACCGGAGGCAGCACAGGGTTGCAGAAGGTCAGAAAGAGGGTGTTGGTGGCCACTCTCTCTGCACCTTTCTTGACTGTCACCCTGCGCACCTCCGTCACACCCTGGGACGCCAGTTCCGTTTTTATTTCTGCCTCTGAGACACCCGCTAGATCTCTGCAGCGAATCACACCTTTGGATGAATTTAACTGTTTATGGGGAGTCACCCTGATCTCCCTATCCACTAGTTTTATTGCTTTCAACAGCTGTCAGATTGTTTCTGTGATCGACATTGAACAAGAAACGAACCATTCCTCAACCTTTTTATGGACCTAGGTTCACCTGCTATACCATGAAAGCCCTTTTGGACAGCAAAAGGGCTCAGAGCTGAAAGGGGTCTTTCCTGCTCTGTCCCTTCCACCACGAGCCAGGAAGCCCAGAAACCTGTCCTCTGTCTTACCTCACTGTCAGAATCACTGTCTGTTTCAAATTCCCCTGAAATAGGGGAGACTGCCTTCCTCTTCCTTTTGGGGGGGTAGTTTTTTGAAGAAGTCATATTTAATTTATTGTAATTCATCCCTCCCTTACCCACCCACCTTGGAGTCCAACTAAGGGACCAGGGCCAAGAAACCAATGTCTTGACCCTTCCAGGCTTCAGGAGAGACATACGACAAGCAGAAGCAACCAACCCTATCCCCCCTGATCATGCTCAACTCCCGGGAACAGAGAGCTGAGCACTGCAGGGGTTTACTTGGCCAGCTGGGAACTGCCCGTCTTGACCCAACCCCAAGAAGGGAGCCGATTAGTACACCCGGGCCAAAGTGTACTCCCTGTCTAGGAGAGGTCCGAGCCAAAGTGATGTGTTGAGAGCGCTGGCCCTCTCAATCACCAGGATCTCATTCCCCTCCGACACAGGTCGCACCGCACGGCAAACGCGGCGGATCTTAAGGAGACCACAGAGAGAAAAGGAGTGTGGAAAAGAAGACTTGAAGGGGAGACGAAGATAGAAAAGGCCAAATAAGGGAGGCAGAAAACAGAAAAGGAGAAAGGCGGGTTACTCTTAGTCAGGATCCTCACCCTTAGCCTATCTGACATGGGAAGCCCTACCAGGGGCATCAACTCCTTACCACGTTACGCTTAGGCCAAACAGCATCTGCACCTCTCAGGCCTAGAAGCATGTGAAAAAAAACAGCCTATCTCCAAGTATTGATGCCCCGCCAGCAAAGCCTAAGGGATCACTGGACCACGCAAACCCTCCGACCACGACAAGGTCGCAACCCCCCGGAGGGCCATAATGATTTAAAAGAACACCCTGATAAAGTGCGTATGTCAACGGACAATGTAGTTAATTCTTTTGGTCGCTATCTGTTATCTGTGTGTGAACTGTATGAATTGTGCATTTTAAATGGACTTGTGTCCCGAACTTTCTCGGGAGATTTCACATATGTATCATCGAATGGACGCAGTGTTATAGACTATTTTCTAGTTTCCAACTCCCTAGTAAATATGTGTAAATGTTTTAATGTTATACCTATGGTTGAAACAAAACACGCTGCCATTGAATTGTCTCTCAATCATCATAATGTTTTATATTCCGAACAAAACATTGATCGTGAAACCTTTTCAATTACAAAATACACATGGAATGATGATCAGCATGTTGCCTACAATGACCTTATGTGCAGTGTCAAGGTGAGAGCTATCTTGAATGAAGCCATGTTACTTATTGAAAATGATATAAATTTGGCGCTTGCTAAATTTAATGAATGTTTTATTTATGCAGGAAATTGCATGAAGAAAACTACATGTATTGGATGTGAAAAGATGAAAATATGGTTTGACTTGGAATGTAGGCAGAGTAGAACTCTCTTGCGCCGACATCGGCGCCAACTTGGCAAAAGCCATATTGATGCTGAAAGTCTAGCTTACTCTGAAAAAAGAAAACAGTATAAAGAGTTATTAGAATCGAAAAAGAAACTGCATAAAGAAAAGATTGTGCGCTCAATACAGGATAATTTAAATGATGCAAGAAAATTTTGGGATACCATTCGTTCTGTGAAATCTAAGACTGGTGTGCAAAATACGATAACAAAAAATGAATGGTTTCATCATTTTGATAATTGTGTTTAATTCTGTGCCAGACACTGTTGCAAATGCAGTTGGTGATATTGATGTTCCTTGTGATGATGGCGAAAATTACACACTTAACAGTGACGACGATTCAGTTCTTCTTGATAACACGCGTACCATCGAATGTGATGCGCTCAATGAATCAATAACAGCAGAAGAAATTCGAGCTGCTATGCAAGTACTTAAATCTCGGAAGGCACCCGGCCCGGATGGACTCATTGGGGAATTTTACAAAAATAGCATTGAGCAAATATTGCCTTTCCTTGTTAAATTTTTTAACTATCTCTTTGATCACGGGCTTTTTCCTGACGAGTGGTCATTGTCCATTATTCAGCCTCTGCACAAAAAGGGCGATTTGAATGTTCCAGACAATTATAGAGGCATTTCTCTTCTCAATATTTTGTAGTAAGTTGTATAGTTTTGTATTAAATAAGCGCATTTCAAACTGGATTGACGACAAGGGAATTGTTGGTGAAGAGCAAGCTGGATTCAGGAAGGGTTACTGTACAGCAGATCACATATTCACTCTCTATGCTATGGTACAAAAGCAACTTGTGAGACACAGGAAATTGTATGTAGCATTTATAGATTTCCGTAAAGCTTTTGATACTGTGTGCAGAGAAAAGTTGTGGATTATCTTGCACAAAAATGGCCTACAAGGCAAGATACTCAGTGCCTTAAAATCGATGTATAATGTTGTCAAAGCAAGGGTGCGTGTTGGCGGTGAATTAACAGATGGTTTTTTGTGCCCTCGAGGCTTGAAACAGGGGAGGTCTGCTCACCTGTGCTTTTTTCGCTCTTTATAAATGAGCTGACGAAAGATGTGCTTGAATCTGGTCGCCATGGCGTTCAGTTGACGCCAGATTTTATTCAAAATACTAATCCTCCTATTTGCTGATGATGTTGCACTAATATCTGATAGTGTTACTGGTCTTCAGACGCAGTTGAATATTTTGTCTGATGCAGCT
Organism: Conus ventricosus; assembly: GCA_018398815.1. NCBI lineage: Eukaryota > Metazoa > Mollusca > Gastropoda > Neogastropoda > Conidae > Conus > Conus ventricosus. Next base: position 52,404,221 of record CM031618.1, on the reverse strand, counting down.
AAACGTCTTGATATCATTGTAAATATGGAAAAATCGAACATTGTCATCTTTCGGAATGGGGATACCATGCCTTAAGGGAAAGATGGTTTTTTGATGATAACGAATTAAAAATTGTGAATATGTACAAATACCTTGGCATTCACTTGTCAACAAGATTAAGTTTTGTATATACTATGTCTGATCTCGCAGACAGGGCCAAGAAAGGAATTACAGCAATCATAAGAACGATGTGGTCAATTGGCGAGCATTCTCCTACCTTCTTTTTTAAACTTTTCGATTGTCAGATTCAACCCATTTTAACATATGGAGCTGAAATCTGGGGCTTGACGCAAAATCAAGAACAGATAGAAAGAATCCATTTGTTTGCTCTGAAACGATTTCTGGGTGTGAATATAAAATCGCCGAGGCATGTTATTTATGGAGAAACAGGCAGGTATCCTTTGTATATATTAACGTTTGTCAAATGTGTAAGTTTTGGTTACGTCTTGTACAGATGGACAATGATCGATATCCCAAAAAGGCCTATGAAATGCTTTTAAATTTGCAACGCCAAAATTATGAAACATGGGCATGTAAAGTTAGAAATGTACTGTATAAGTTTGGTTTTGGGGAAGTTTGGGAATCTCAAGGAGTTGGTAACGTTAACATCTTCCTAGCATGTTTCAAGGAAATACTTATAGACTGTTTTAAGCAGGACTGGCATGCGTCTTTGGAGTCGCATAGATTTTATAACGTGTATGCTTCTTTCAAGCAATCCTTCTCAATAAGTCCACATTTATGTGACATCAGTTACATCAAGAAGCGTAATGTATATACGAGATTTAGAATTGAAATGTCTCCACTGAAATGTCATTTTTTGATGTATAGACCCTACCTGAACAGTGATGTGAATTGTCCATTTTGTCCCAATGTTCCAGAAACTGAACTCCATTTTTTGTTTGTTTGCCACCAGTATGAAAACCTTAGACAAGAATTGTTGCCTAGAAAGTTTTATAGACAGCCTTCCATGTTTAAATTTTCGTTGTTGCTTGCGAATACGAACAAACTCATTATGGAAAGGCTGTCCCTCTTCGTATTCAAGGCTTTAAGGTTAAGACACGAGAGTATGAATGTGATTTGATTTGATTATTGATTTTGAATATTCACTCCATTGTATGGCAAATGGCCTGATCAATTAAAACATTCCGACTCCGACTCCGACTCCGACTCTCTCTCTCTCTCTCTCTCCTCTCTCTCTCTGTCCCCACCCTCCCGCTTTAATAAAACATACACATACTTTTCGTCTCTCTGTCACGCTCTCTCTCTCTCTCAATCTCTCTCTTTCAACCTCTCTCTCTCTCTCTCTCTCTCTCTCTCTCTCTCTCTCTCTCTCTCTCTCTCAACCTCTCTCTCTCTCAACATCTCTCTCTCTCTCTCTCTCTCCTCCTCTCTCTCTCTCTCTCTCTCTCTCTCTCAACCTCTCTCTCTCAACCTCTCTCTCTCTCTCTCAACCTCTCTCTCTCTCTCTCTCTCTCTCTCTCCTCTCCTCCCTCTCACTCTCTATCTCTCTTAATCATCATGTTTTTCTCTACTCTCTCTCAAAGCCTCTCTGAAACAGCTTATTCATGGGAAGATCCCTCTTCCCCTCCCTCCCTCCCCCTTCTCTCTCTCTGTATCGTGTATCAAAATGACCCCCCGTTGATACAAACAACCCCTAGATTACTGAATGCTTTTCAATTTCGTTCATTCACGGAAGTGTTTTCTACTTTCTTTCCCCCCCCACTCATTGTATAATTCTTTATTCACTGTAATCAGGTACTACAATGCAATGTGCTTTATTGCTTTCCCTTAATACACAAAGATATGTTTGTTTGTTCCTTGTGTTTTCTGTCGCTATGAGAAGCCATCCCCTATCTTTATTTGTGCTTCCAATCTTTCGTCTTTTGTGTCAGCGTGCTAGTCCATCTAGCCCTCGTTTAGGGCAAGAGATGGATTAAAAGATATGCAGTTGTTTCTCTGTCATCCACGGAAAAGAAATCATCATCATCATCACTATCATGTCGGTCTGTCCACCTCTCTCTCTCTCTCTCTCCTCTCTCTCTCTCTCTCTCCTCTCTCTCTCTCTCTCTCCTCTGCCCACCCATCCCCGCCACCACATAAAGTCTCAATCACTCTTCGCGCTGTCCATCACTTTGTTAAGCTTCCAAACTCGTTCCCTTGAAAGGAACTTCTGTAACTGTGGAGTCCACTCTCCACACACAGAGACAGAGGCAGACTTTGGAAAACACAGAGAGAGAGAGAGAGAGAGAGAGAGAGAGAGAGAGAGAGAGAGAGAGAGAGAGAGAGAGAGAGAGACAGAGACAGAGACAGAGAGTGAACTTAACTTCTGTAATTGTAGAGATCACTTTCGACAAAGAGGGAGGGAGACTGAAAACTTGAGAGAGAGAGAGAGAGAGAGAGAGAGAGAGAGAGAGAGAGAGAGAGAGAGAGAGAGACAGAGACAGAGACAGAGAGACAGAGAAAGAGAGAACGTAGAGGTGGAGAGAGGAGGAGAGGGGTGTACGTTTGAGGGTCTGTGTGGAGAGAGGGGGTGGGGTGTACGTGCGAGAGCTGTGTTTGAGGGCGTGACGTGACTCGACTACAAAGCCAAGCTCTGCCCGCCCCCAAGAGATGGAAGACAGCGGGGGACGGGATGAAAGGTCAAGCGAATTAGGAGAGGACATGGGCCGACATGATGTGAGCAGCCTCCTCGCCACTCTTTGATC
>CM031618.1:52383812-52401377 GCA_018398815.1 Conus ventricosus | reverse complement strand
CATGTTTTAGTTACGTATAGCAACCTAATAAGGTTTTCTTTTTTCTTCTTATTGGAAAATTCTTAGGACAAGTCATGGGCCGATACATTGGTTTTTTTTTGAACAAATTGTACTTTTAAATTTAATTCATTATAGGTCACAGACGATGCCGATGTTACCAGATAGCCATTACTAAGGTTAACCAGACCAAGACTGTTTTTCCTCTATGGAATATCTCGCGCATATTCAGGATAAACTGGGAGTACGTTTATATGCTTTGCATCTTGTTTGTCTTTTATTCTCCTTCAATCAATCAGTCAACCAACCAATCAATCAATCATAATATATATATCTCTCGCTCGTGGGGTATGTGTGTGAGTGTCATGCGCGCGCGCATGGTGCATGTATGTATGTAATAGATAGAGAGATGTATAATATAAACATATTATGTGGATAGATAGATATATGGATGATAGATTGATAGTTACAGAAATATATGTATGTATGAATGTATATATCATATACGTATGCATATATATATATAATATATATAAATGGCAAATTGTGTCTGTGTGTGTGTGTGTGTGTGTTTGTGTGTGTGTGTGTGTGTGTGTGTGTGTGTGTGTGTGTGTGTGTGTGTGTGTACGCTATAGACTCTAAAACGGCTCAACCGATTGTAATGAAATTTGGCAGGTACGTCTGTTGTGACCCGAGGATGGTTTGGGCTAATCTCTAAAAAAAAAAATAAAACCGTTAAAAACTGTTATAACGGTTTCAAAGACATCTTTTTCCTCTGCTTTTCTTCAAATAGCCGTTGTGACATTGCACAGGTACAGGACTACTTCTCGAAAATTAGAACCGTTATTTGGCAGTTAAAAAGCGTTATTTATAACAGTTAAAAACCGTTAAAAACACCAAACCCTATAAAGGAAACTGTTTAAAAACCCGATCTTCTTGAAATTTAGCGGGTTTTCGTCTGTTGTGACCCAAGGATGGTTTTGGGCTAATCTCTAAAAAAAAATAAAACCGTTAAAAACCGTTAAAAAAACTGTTAAAAACGGTTTCAAAGACATCTTTTCCCTATGCTTTTCATCAAAGGGCCCGGGTTGTGGCATTGCACAGGTACTCGAACCTAGAGGGACATCTCCCGAGTAACATAGGGTCATTGGACAGTTATTTATGACCGTTAAAAACCGTTAACAACACGTACCCCCGTAAAAACGATCAAAAATACAATCTTTTCTGATGCTGGCGGCAAAGGGAGTCGTCGGATCGCCACCAAACTTGGCATGAGTCTAGAGGGACATACTGTGGATAACATTGGGTCATTCGATAGTTTTTATGACCGTTATTTATCACCGTTAAAAGCGTTATTTTCTAAATTTAAAACCTTTCTTGATGAAATTTTGGTATACAGGTGTAGTTTTAAATGCTGAACAATGATATACAACTTACACGAACCGAAACTTAAAATTGACCGTTAAAAACCGTTATTACAGTGAACTCCGGATGTAGTGAAGTCCCTGGGGACCAAAAATTCCTATCACTACATCCGATTATCACTATATACATCGCTACTCCGGTTTTGTAATGATGTTTTTCAAGGTCTTACCACTACGTCCGGCACATCGGTTGTAGTATATTTTCAAGTTTTATCGCTACATCCAGCACATTGGGTAATTCCACTTGTGCCTTGTGGTTTAAAACAGTTTTATTTTCCATGACCATACACATTGAACACAAAGCACATTTGCCAGGGCAACAAGAGGACTCTTATATACAGCCCTGGCAGTAAAATTTTTACAGAATATACATGTGGCTGATGGCGGCCTTGTAAGGCAGTAATAAGGAGATTTTGGAAACTAGATACATTTCGTTTTGTGACGTTTTTGCTGTCTTGTCGGGCTTGCGAGTGTTCTTCTGTGACGCTAACTAACCACACGATTACGTAGCAAAATCGTGATAAAAGGAAACATGAAAGAAACAAATTTTGTTTCCAAAATCTCTATTTTTCCCCTCTCTTCCTTTATGCTCTAAGATCAAAAGATTAGGTGGCGTATTTGTCTTTCTCATGCTTGTTGTTTATTGGTGCGTCTGATGTCAATTTTACCATGCTTTTAACGTTGGGGTTGGGGTTCGATCCCAGGCGTAGTCGTTGCCAAAACTTAAATCAGCAATCCAACAGCTTTTGTTGCCAGGCGATTGATCGGCCGATGTCAGTATCCTGTGTTGTTTAAATTAATGTACCCCGCCCTAATATTTAATTGTTTCAACCAAAGGAGCCTTAACAATCTGGTGTGTGTTGAGAGAGAGAGAGAGGGGGGGGGGGGAGAAGTGGGGGAGGAAATGGCCGTGAGAGAGAGAGAGAGATGGGGAGGGGCTACTTTTTGGGGAGGTAGAAATAATAAAAGGGGTTTTAAAAGCAAAATCGTCAGATGTTATAAAGTAAAACTGTAGTCTTTAATCAGCGTGAAATGAAAAAGAAGTAAAAGTAAATACTGTTTAACACAAACAATATCCATTCAAACATCAGCTAACAAATACAATAAGTAACCATTCAATTTTTTATGATAAAGAAAGTAATGTCTAAATAATATTGATTAACTGGATCAAAACGCTGACATGTCTATTCATTGATTCAAAGAATTTCAATTTTCAGTGGATGAAATGATATTCAACTGAAAATAATTTGCTGTTAAGCAAGAATAATGCTTTTAATTTTCTACAAGCTGTGTAGGCACGTTAATTAAAAAAGTAAGGAAATCTTAAAATGGGACACATATTTGCCAAAAAAAATTTGAAAGTCAAGTCTGTACTAAATTGAGCCCTTAATTCTCATTAAGTCTGTAAGTCAACAACAAAACACACACGCACGTGAACGCACACACACGCACACGCACACACACACACACACACACACACACACACACACACACATACTCACCTTCATGCGCAAAAAATCAGCTAGACATGTGAATTTGCATAAAACACAAGTGTGGAAAAAAAATCAAACAAAAATGCTCAGTTATGTCAATACGGACTAGATTAAGGAAGATCAGGAAAAAAAAAGTTTTGGAAATCAGAGTGTTTAGGTATGTTTTTCATGAATTGAAATCAATATGTGCGTGTACGAGTCTGCACATATAAATGCGCGAGTAAATACATGTATCGAGTCTGAAGAGTCTTGTTTTTGGTCGAAGTTTTTGAGACAAAAGCAATGCTACCAATGTGCAAATTGAGCAGCAAACAATAATGATACATTGTGTAACGACATCTATTGATTAATTCCAGTCAATGTGTCTGAGCTTAACGAACGGTGACAACGCGCTCAAAGTGGCCGCATAGGTTTCTCAATAAATGATTTCCTGGCTGAACTGAATTGAAGGAATCGAGAAGAGAGGCAGGTGCTGGATCCATTCCCTCCTGGCCTCATTCACAGATGTGTACACGACAATACTTGCCTGGAGAAGTGTTGCTGCAGCATAAATCTCTGCATCAGTTCCCCAAGTGCGCAACGGAAGGGTATCTCCAGAATGTAATCGCCAATGTCTCTTCCTACGTACCCTTCAAGGGTGCTTTGATTTTGAAGCATAATGTCAACAACTGAATTGCTCGCGATAGTTTTGTGTGCCTAAAACTTCTAAGCTGGGGGCTCTATATAAGCAATTTCCATCGCCAGTGACAGTGTTTACTTGAAACGGTTCACCCAAATGTCCCATTTGCTTGACGTTCAGGCAACGGCAAAGGATCAGGCAAGCCCAGTTGCCTGGCTTGTTCTCTACGCCAGCACGATCCATTGGGGTAAAACTTAGCTGACGTCCTGGTTCGTAGCCTTGAATTTTTAAGTCCCAACTTGTATGATTATCATTCCGGCAATAAACATTCACTGGCGTGGGGTTTTGGAAATCTGACATCAAATTCAAACTGTCCCCTGGCTTTTGTGGCCTCATCTCTGCCTTTTCTGATTTCCTTTCCAGTTCGATCCCTCCCACGTGTGACCATCTCTGACCCGATCTCTGTCCACTCTGACTAGATCCCTTATTATCCCTAGATGCCGCTTATTTTTCTGAATGAAATTTTCGTGTCGAGCAGTGAAGCGCCGAACCCAACCTTCAGAACATGTCCAGTCACACAAGCCCATATCCTCAGCGAACTCCTCCGCTTTCAATCTCAAGACAGGGCCAGAGACAGCATGTTGTTGGCCTTGCCTTTTTAAAAACCAACTCAACAGCGCACGGTCTACTTTCGGCTCGTGTGGGAGTCTTTCACGCTTCCTCTTAGCATTAACCTTACGCCATAGAATTTTTCTTCAACTTTTCACTATTTTTCACAATGGAGCTGAACTGTTGCCTGAGAAACATGTACTGAGAAGCGACATCCACCTGTTTCTGTTTTTTTTTTTTTTTTTTTTGTTTCAGTGTCTTTCAATAAATCGATTTTGCGTTTTAAAGAAAGCACTTTGCGTTTCGGCCATTTTGGGAGAAGGGAGATTACTCTAAAAAAAAAATCACTACAACCGGACCCCGGCTTGCCCGGACTTGAAAATTACGTCACTACAACAGGAACTGCAAAAATCGTCTGGGCAAAAATCAAACTGAAGGACGCCGAACTTTGCTGGTCTGCTGCTATTACCACCCGCATACAGAAGACGCCGAGAGCATGAAAGCTTTCAGTGAATCAGCTCACCGCGCCTCGCTCGCAAACAACGCCATCGTCGTGGCTGGAGGTGATTTTAACCTGCCCGGATGGCCCTGGCCCACCAAGACTTTGAAGAAGGGATGCCCAAGTCCGAACATCCATCGCAAATTTATGGACGACATCAACGACCTAGGATGGGAACAATGGTACAGGAGCCCACTAGAGGGAGAACTTTTTAGACCTGTTCCTCACGAACCATCCCAACCTGGTCCCTAGAACTGAGATTCTTCCAGGACTGTCCGACCATGATGCAGCGTACATGGAACTGGATATCCACCCACCAAAGAAGCGCCAGCCTCAGCGGCTCATACCCATCTACACAGAAGAGTGTGAGAAGCCACTGAGAGAAGCAACAAGGCAGTTAAACCAACACATCATGACCAGCTATGACGAAAGCAGCGAGTAGGAAATATCTGGACGGAACTTCGAAGTGGCCTAACCCAGTTGCTACAAGATCATGTCCCTCACAAGCAAGCCAGGTCGAACCAAGTCCCCCATGGGTAGACTACGAGACTAAGAGGCTGATACGCAAGCGGGATAGGATCCATAAGCAGTAAAAGAAATCTGGGAATGAGGCCCTCCAGGCCAAGTTTAAGGAGCTCAAGCGACTCATCCAGAAGCGACTACGCCGTGTTTATTGGAGATACATTGAAGATCTGATCAGCGATGAAAGCCCAACCACCCCAAAGAATGAAGTTCTGGAGCTATATCAAAACAAGAAAAACAGAATGTGTGGGCGTCTCTCACTGAAGGATACAGGAAAGCTAATTACGGACCCCAAGGAACAAGCCCAGCTACTCAACAGCCAGTTCCGCTCTGTCTTCAGCCCCCAAAATTCATTACTACTGAGGAGTTTGAAATACGCTGTCCACCACCATCTAACCTCCCTATCTATCCTGGCTGTAACGATATCTCCATCACAGAAGAGGGAGTGAAGAATCTGCTACGGAATCTCGACCCGAATAAAGCACCAGGCCCTGATGGCATCACCCCGAGACTTCTGAAGATGGTAGCAGACGAGATAGCCCCAGCTTTTACCTTGCTCTTCCGAATTTCCTATAAAACCGGAGTACTGCCCCTAGACTGGAAGTTGGCCCATGTCACCCCTGTGTTCAAAAAAGGAGAAAGGTACCAGGCAGCCAACTACCGCCCCATCTCCCTCGCCTGCATAGCCTGCAAATTGATGGGAGCACATCTTCACCAGCCATCTGAGTCCTACTTTGAGACGTACAACATCCTCTGCCCAGAGCAGCACGGCTTCCGAAGCGGACGGTCCTGTGAGACTCAGCTCCTGGGGTATGTGGACGAAACGACAGAAGAACTTGAGAGAGGCAACCAGGAGGACACTGTTGTCCTCGATTTCTCCAAAGGGCCTTTGACAAAGTCAACCATGCCCTTCTTCCACAAATTGCGGTCGCTACGGCATCGGAGGCCGCACAAGTGCATGGATTGAGAACTTCCTCAAGGACAGACAGCGGGCTGTTGTATTGAGGGAGCCAGATCTGACTTGTTCCTGTGGAGTCGGGAGTCCCACAAGGATCAGTCCTTGGGCCATGCCTTTTCTTGCTCTAACGTCAACGACCTCCCTGACGGCATCAAGTCAAAAGCCCCGACTGTTCGCAGACGACACCATGTGCAGCAGGACCATCAAAAGGAAAGCAGATTAGAAGATGTTGCAAGAAGATCTCAACTCCCTCACCATCTGGGAAAAGAAATGGTTCATGGAATTCCACCCTCAGAAGTGCTCCACGCTGAGCGTCACCCGCAAAGGGAGCAAGATCATGCCAGCGTATGAGCTTCACGGGCACATTCTTGAAAATGTTAGTAGCGTAACATACCTGGGAGTCACCATCCAGGATGACATGAAGTGGAATCCCATATCAATGCCATCACCAGTAAAGCCAATAAGACCTTGGGCTTTCTCCGGCGCAACCTCAAGATCGGCAACAAGCGGACGAAGGAAACCGCGTATAAAACCCTTGTCCGTCCGATTCTTGAATATGCACCCACTGTATGGGACCCATACACTGCAACTGAGACCCAGGCCATCGAAAAAATGGAACGCAGAGCAGCAAGATGGGTCTCAAACTCCTACCTACCACAAAACCTCATGTGTTGACTCTATCTTAGAATCCCTCAACTGGCCCACACTCCAACAGCGACGACAGAGAGCTCGCCTGGAATGTTCTTTAAATACCATCATGGACACATCTCCGTCAACTCCATCTACCTGCCAAAGCCAACCAGCAGCAGGCTGAGCTCCAGGAAGAACAACTCCCTCTGCTACGACATCCCTTCCCATAGAACCAAATACCGGCAGATGTCATTCTTTCCAAGGACTATCCCGGAATGGAACAGACTGCCTCAGAGGGTCGTGATGACCAAGTCGCTGGACTCTTTCAAGTCCAGGCTGGCCTCTCACCCGTAAACACCAAACTTCAAGTCCCCCCTCCCCCCCCCCCCCCCCACCCCCCCCCCTCTCCACCACCTCCCACCCGATCATGCCAGTTACTGCCTCCTGCTCCAATGCCCCCACCCATCCCCCCACCCTTAATTTTACTGACTCCCTCACTACTGCGCCACAAATGCAACCTCCCTTAGTGCGACATAATCATCGACATAACGATGTTGGCCCGCCTAATGGAAAGAAGAAGAAGAAGAAGAAGAAGAAGAAAATTATTTATACATCCGGGTTTTAAAATATCACTACAACCGGCTAAAATTAACAAAGAATATGAACAGTTGGGACCGGGACCCAAAACTTGCTTCAGTACAGCCGATTTATTAGTACATACGGCGTTCACTACATCCGGAGTTCACTGTATATAAATTTAGACCGTTTTGATAAAATTCGGTTTTACAGATGCAGTTTTACACGCTGAACAATGATATACAACTTACACGAACGGAAACTTAAGATCCGTTTTTTTTTTTTTCTAAATTTAGACCTTTCTTGAGGAAATTTGGTATTAGGTGCAGTTTTACACGCTGATTAATGATAGACAACTAATATGAACAGAAACTTAAAATTGACCGTTAAAAACCGTTAATTTCTAAATTTAGAGATGGTATCACCGTTAAAAAGCATTATTTTCGAAATTTAGACCTTTCTTGATGAAATTTGGTATACATGTGAGTTTTAAATGCTGAACAATGATATACAACTTACACGAACCGAAACTTAAAATTGACCGTTAAAAACCGTTATTATATAAATTTAGACCGTTTTTGATGAAATTCGGTATACAGATGCAGTTTACACGCTGAACAATGATATACAACTTACACGAACGGAAACTTAAAAATTGACCGTTAAAAACCGTTATTATATAAATTTAGACCGTTCCTGTTGAAATTCGATATACAGATGCAGTTTTACACGCTGAACAATGATATACAACTTACACGAACGGAAACTTAAAATTGAGCGTTAAAAAAACCGTTAAGATCCGTTATTTTCTAAATTTAGACCTTTCTTGATGAAATTTTGGTATACAGGTGCAGTTTTACACGCTGATCAATGATAGACAACTAATATGAACAGAGGCTTAAAATTGACCGTTAAATACCGTTAATTTCTAAATTTAGAGATGGTATAGTCTGCAGAGGATTTCAGAAATACACCGAAGTTATGATGCTCTGCAATACCCTCTGATTTTTGTCTGTCAACAAGAGCCATGGTCAGACATTTTCATCCTGTGGGGCAGATCTGACCGTTCCGTGTTTTACACATGGAATGTTCTACGTTGCAGCATCACGAACTGGAAGTGCAGAAACACTGACTATACTTGCGCCAAACAGGGAGACCAGAAATGTTGTCTACCCAGAGGCCCTCCAATAGACATAATACATCGTGAAAATGCAATCTTTTCACAGAGTTGTCATGTTTGAGTTGGGTTTAACGTCCGTGCCCAAATCAAGGATATGCAATGGCTGGTCCGTCACATTAGCCTGACACCTGCGGGGCCAGGGTGGATATCGGGTGAACTATGGTTATTTGAGTTGAAAACATTCCACGTGAAAATTTCCAAGACCAAACCGGGATTCGAAACCACGACCTTTGGATCATGAGTCCAGCGCCTTATCCACTAGGGTTTTGGCGGCCCCTACAGAGTTGTCATTTGGAGCACTTCAATCGAGGAATTGAGAATGCATCGGTAAGTTCATTAAGTACAGGCATCCCTCTATGGACTGTGTATCGTATTACGAAAAAAATTGTAAGGTAAAATTGATTGAGAGGCAAGAAGGGTCATAGAGCAGGGTGAGGACAGCTACCCCCAAATACAGGAGACGCGAGGAGTCTGATGGGGACATACTGGGACTGTGAAGCTTGGGCAGAGAGAAATCATCGTCACCAACCAGTGGGTTGTCCCCTACAACCCCTTTCCTCCTACATTTTGTTCAACTGCCACATCAATGTGGAAATATGCAGTAGCATAAAATCCATCAAGTACGTCCTGAAGTATATCCACAAGGGCACAGACCAAACCGCCTTCCAACTCCAAGCCACTCAGGCAGGTGAAGGAGCAGCTCAACAACCTCCAGTCGTTTATGAGATCCAAATGTACAGAATGCCCGCTACGTTGGCAGCATCGAGGTGACCTGGAGACTCCTGGGATTTGACCTGCATGAGCACCACCCCATGGTGCAGAGACCAGCTGTCCATTTGGAGAATGGACAATGGGGTCTACTTCAATCCACACAACGCAGCGCAAAGAGCACAAGGCTCTCCCCCAGAAGCAACCCTTACCGCCATCTTTAGCCTATGCTCTCAAGACCCTACAGCACGAGAGCTGAAGTACGTGGGAAATCCCTGAGCACTTCACATGGATGTCCACTCAGAAATATGTGGAAAAAAACGACAAAGGGGCACTGCAATCCGGCGATTGTACAATATCAGTCCTCGCCAGGGAGAGCGCTACTTCTTGAGGCTTCTACTCAACGTTATGAAAGGACCCCGTTCGTACGAGGAGCTGAAGATTGTCACGGCTTTTGTCCACAACATTTTTCGAGATGCTTGCAATGCTCTTGGACTCCTAGAAGATGACCGCCTTCTACAACTTGCCCTGGAGGAAGCCTCTATCTCTCAGAGACCCCGACTGCTGCGTGACTTCTGTATTATCCTAGTGGCTTGCAACCCCAGTAACCCAGGCAACCTGGAAACTCTTCAGAGACCATCTTGCTGAAAATTTCCTCTTCCAAGTCCGAAGAGAAGTCTATTATGAAGCGCAGTACACAGTTGCCATCTATAACCAAGCTCTTACTGTGATTCAGCACAAACTCTTCCTTCTTGGAGGCAAGTCTACAGAGGAGTATGGGATGCCAACAGTCACACAACAACAAACTGTGCCTCGAGAATACTACCGCGAGACCAATTACGACACTACTGCACTCCGGGGAGTTGCTGATGACCAGCTGAAGAAGCTGACAGCTGACCAGAGAGACGTGTACGACAGCTTTATAACCATGGTTGAGCAAGGCAGGATCCCACAGCAAGCAGCAACATAATGTTCCTGATGCTCCATGAGGGACAGGAAAGACCATCCTGAATCTTATCCTGAACAGGATCCGCTCCACAGACAAAGTAGTGCTAGCCACTGCTTCCAGTGCATTGCCGCTACTCTTTTGCCGGTGGGCGGACAGTACATAGCACTTTCAAGGTCCCTCTGGATGCCGACAAGCAAGAAACGCCAAACCTGCTCTGTCAAGCGTGGGTCAACGTTGGCCAAAGTCATCAAAGAGGCTGCAACCGTCATAATTGATGAAGCTCCATGACCCACAAAGCTGTCTACGAGGCCATGGACTCTACGCTGCAGGACATCACCCAAGTGCACAGGCCAGTGGGAGGCATCCCAACGCTGTTCTGTGGGGGCTTCAGGCAGATCCTCCCTGTCGTCCTCAATGGCACCAGAGCCAACATTGTCAACGCCTGTCTGAAGAAGTGGCGGAGAATGATTGTTAAATGTCTAACCACCAATACGAGAGCCCACCTGTCTGGAAATCCCCCGACAGCCAGCTTCGCCAAACTTCTGCTTGACATTGGCAATGGTGCCCCTTGAGTCATGTTTCCAGATACTATATTGGTCCCACCAGCACTATGCCAGTTTTATGATAGCCAGGGGGATCTGATAGAAGCAGTCTACCCGGATCTTCATGCTCACTGTGCAGACTCAGACTGGTTAACGGAAAGGGCCATAATCTCCTCCCTGAACGAGACTGTCAACAGGCTGAACAGAAAAATCGTAGCTGACTTCCCTGGAGAGGAAACTCTGTACAGATCTGTTGACATGACCAAGAATGATGATGAGGGAGTCCTTTATCCACAAGAACTCCTGAACTCCATTGAGATTTCTGGACTTCCACCGCATGAACTGTTGCTGAATCAGGAGTCCCCATTATCATTCTCCGCTCACTGGACCCGCCAAAGGTGATCAGTGGCACCCGATGTGTCTTCACCAGACTGCGCAGGAATGTTGTAGAAGCGAAAATATCATGGGCCCCTACAAAGGTGAACCGGTGCTGCTCCCCAAAATTCCCCCTGGAACCCATTGACTCACCCCTGCCATTCCAGTTCTGACGGCTTCAGTTTCCCATAAAACCAGCTTTCGCTCTGACAATCATCAAGAGCCAAGGTCAGACATTTTCATCCCATGGGCCAGATCTGACCGTTCGTGTTTTACACATGAATATTCTACGTTGCAGCATCACGAACTGGAAGCGCAGAAACACTGACTATACTTGCGCCAAACAGGGAGACCAGAAATGTTGTCTACCCAGAGGCCCTCCAATAGACATAATACAGCGTGAAAACGCAATCTTTTCACAGAGTTTATAGTGTTTAGTTGGGTTAACGTCTGTGCCCAAATCAAGGATATGCAGATGGCTGGTCCGTCACATTAGCCTGACACCTGCGGGATCAGGGTGGACATCGGGGTGAACTACGGTCATTTTAGCTGGAAACATTCCACGTTAAAAATTTCCAAGACCAAGCAGTGATTCGAAACCACGACCTTTGGATCATGAGTCCAGCACCTTATCCACTAGGTTATGGCGGCCCCTACAAGTTGTCATTTTGGAGCACTTCAATCAAGGAATTGAGAAAGCATCGGTAAGTTCACAAAGTACAGGCATCCCTCTATGGACTGTGTATCGTATTACGAAAAAACTTCGTGAGGGAAAACAATTGAGAGGCAAGAAGGGAGTGGGCGTCCGAAGAAATTGGGTGAAGTAGATAGGAGGAGGCTGGGGCAATTGGTTCAGCATGGGAAAAACGAAACAAACCCAAGCTGAATTTTGTCTTTTAAGTGGTGAGAGAGAGGGGCGGCCAGAAAATTATTGTACAGATATACCCGAGCGAAGCCGGGTACACCGGCTAGTCTAATATATAAATGGCAAATTCTGTCTGCGTGTGGGGTGTGTACGCTATAGACTCAAAAACGGCTCAACCGATTGTAATGAAATTTGGCAGGTACGTCTGTTGTGACTGTCAACCTCGGTGATGTCGATGGAGGAAGGACTAGCGCACAGCCCAAACACACTCACAGCTTGCTTACGATCTCATTCATATATCATACCCTTCGTCACATCAAACCACTAGTAAAGTCTATAACTTTACTACAAAATGATCATAGAACGGAACATCAATGCATATGGAATCAAACAAAATAAAACATTCTCTCTTTCCTGCACTTCACAAAATCATTTATCGAAAACATCATTAACTAACCCGGTATAAATAGATTTCTACTTTACCTGGCCAGGTGATCTTAACTATTCACGAATCACTGTCTTTTTCTTTTCTTTTTTTCTTTTCACTGTCACTTTCACAAGCACGACACAACTGCTGGCACTGGTGTTGGTCTGCTGGCACCTGGTCAGGTTAGACTGCTGGCACTGGCGTTGGTCTGTGGTTCTGCTTGACGAAGTGACGCTGTCAGGTATGAGGTCGAACCCCCGGTTCAGATGGAACAGTGACTATCAACATCGATCTGTTCTCCTTTCTTTCTTCCTGCATTAACGCATTGCACTCTCTCTCTCTCTTCTGGTCTGCTCTATCAAATGGACATGGTTGCTTTCTTTTCCTTTTCTTTTCTTTCTTTTTCTCTTCATTAGTTAGCAACTCTCTCTCTCCACATCTCTCTTTAGTCCTTCCTCTGCAGACTATCTACGGTGCTAAATGCTACAACTTGGTTCTCTCCTCTCTCCTCATCTCTCTCTCTCTGCCCTTCTCTCCTGCAGAGCTTACACTCAGAACCTCTCTCCCTCTCTCTCTCTGTTCGTTCTCTTTTTCTCTCTCTCACTCACGCATTACTTTATCCCCTACCTACGTGTCCAAGGGTGAGTACCATGGTCAGTATTTTTACCGCCTCGTACCCGAGGTTATCTCCCTCTAATTCCATTGGCTATTCAAATCATGACAGTCCCCGCCTACACGCCTTACTCTCTGTGGTGGTCAATTGGTCATTTAATTGATTAGCTTGATTTCACCCCCCACCACACACTACCTTCTCCCTCTCCCTTTCCAGCGACGTCGATCTAATTGTGGGCACTGGTCGTAAATTGGCCAGATCAGTCTGGCCCAGACCTATCGAGACGTTGGTCAGCCACTCCGACTGTCTACGAGGCCGATGCTGTCTCCGTGGAAGATTAGGATTAGCCTCTCGCTGTGCTCAAATTGGCCGGGTGAGTCTGATCCGGGCGTCGAGACTCGTTTGACCAGACATCGAGGCGTCGGTCAGCTACTTAGTCCATCTGGCTGGACAGACCGTCTCCGTGGAGCCTCTCCGCTATGCTTAATTGGCTGGACCCGACACATGGGCCCGTCTACCTGGCGCTCAGAATATTTGAGTTTGAGCTTATGTCCAAACAACCTGGACCACGACTTTGGTTGTTTATTTTTTTGTCCGTGACAATTTCCCCCTTGCAAAAGACTATGCACCGCATTGTCTCAAAACAACGGTACAAAAAAGACAACAACCGAATTTGCTGACACACAGCTACACGTGCAAAGTTTGAAAAATACTTTACAACAAACGGTTTGCAAATTATAAAATATATCATTAGTGAATATCACCCCAATGAGTTATCATTGACGTGCGCTCTTGCGTTATTTCAACTCATTTTATAACAACCTCTGTGCGCACTTATGCAATTCCCCTACCTGCGGATTTGCCACATCTCCTCTTCGCAGCTATTATGAAAAGCACAATCTAATATGACAACGATCCATGACACCTCACCGAGGAATCTCCATCCTCACTTATCGCAACAGTGCACTACTACACAAGCGACTGTATGCTCCAACATAACTACATTTACATGAACAAATCTCACACAAAAATATGAACCATAGCCAACTGGGAATGAACCCATATCCAATCAACATAACTGTAATCAACACATATTATCAACAAAGCACCCCGGATATGACTGACTTCCTCTGAGTTGCAGCTTGCTAGACTACACGCTTAAATAGTCAGCTCCGACATTCTGTCGACCTGGAATGTACTGCACTCGATACCTGTAGGGCTGCAATGCCATTGCCCAACGCAGCACTCTGCTGTTTTTCAACTGCGCCTCCTGCAGGAATTTGAGTGGTTGATGATCAGTCTCTATCACGAACTCTTTCCCATACAAGTATTTGTGGAATTTCTGCACGGCCCACACGACAGCTAAACACTCCTTCTCACCGTTGCGTACCCTTCTTCACACTTTGTCAACTTCCTGCTAGCATACCTCACAGGAAACTCGACCCCTTCATGCTCCTGCAACAATACTGCACCTATCCACCACCTGATGCATCTGTCCGCAACAAAATGGTTTGGACATATCTGGTAGCTTCAAGATGGGACGGGAACCTAGTCTTTCCAACACCGTCTGCAGTGCTTGCTCTGCAGCGTCTGACCACTCGACCACTGCCGGTTTCCCTGCCTTGACCAAATCACTGAGAGGACTCGTGATTGCTGCGAAATTTGGAACAAACTCCCTATAGAAACCAATAAAACCTAGCAGACTCCTGACTTCTGTTTTGGTCTTTGGTCTCTCTGAATTCATCATCTTCTCCACCTTTCCCTTTTCTGGCTGCTTTGTGTCGCCTCCAACAACAAAACCTAGGAACTCCTACTGTCTAGCCTTCATACAGTGACACATCCCTGTATGACTCTTCTGGAAACTTAGGCAACAAAATCTCCCCTTCTTCTGCTGGGTCTCCTTCACCTCATCAATGATTGCTGCTGCGCCTATGTGCTGAGTCTCACGCTGAATATATTTGCGGAGAAATTTGCATGGAAAAGTTTTGTTTCCCATTCACATCAATTCGGTAATCCCGATCTACCTTTTCAGTGATGGTGAATGGTCCTTTCCAATTGCATCAGCAGCTTGTTGTGACCGTGGGAAGCAGTACCAGGACTTGATCTCCCACCTTGAGGGATTGCTTCCTCACCTTCCTGTCATATTGCTTCTTCTGAACGACCCTAGCCTCCTGCAAACCTTCCCTTGCAACCTTGCATGTCTCATACCTGTGCCCACCTTTGGAACAGGGCGAGATTGGGCCAATCAGATCAACAGCCACTCTCCTGAACGGTGTGTCAATTAAAGGGGGATGTTTAAGAGGCGCCTTCCTCTTCACCCCTCTTGTGGCTGACCTTTGACACACGTCACATGACATGCAAAAACGCTTGATGTCTGCCATTGCCCTGGCCAATGAAAATCATCAAAGATTCGGTCAGCTGTTTTGCTGGTGCCGAGATGACCCGCCATGAGCGACTCGTGACCCACTGACATGACAGTGTCACGATAACTGCTGGTACCTCTAACTGAGTGGTCACCTTACCTGTCTTCCCCTTGGTGAACACTCGGTACAACAGCCCGCCTTTCACAAGAAATTCTGTCTCACCTCCTCTAACCACCTGTTTCTCTCCACCTCTTGCCAACTCCCAAGACTTTACGAGCGAAGGGTCTTGTTCCTGCGCTGCCCTAAACTCATCAGGCGACACATCTATGCCTGACTTCCTTGCCGGAACGACTAACGGTTTATTCAACCTTTTTCTCCTTCTTGCTCCGTGTTTGAACTGCTGCCCTGTAGCAGTCAACAACTCAGGATCCCCTGGATCCCTGCACCCGGAATATTTCCAATGATCAAATCATGAGGGGTTTCTCCATCACCAACGCAGACAACTCGCCTGAGAAGTAAGGGGTACGTACTTCTATCTTAGCAACTGGAAACTCCCTCACAGTGCCATCGATTTAGAGTACAGGTCTGGATTTGCCCTGTCAAATCCCTTTCTCGACCAGCGTTGTTCTAACTACACCACATGAAACAACCAGTGTCTCGTAAACACTTTCACCCTCTGTGGCCAATCCACCCTTCTTCCACTGGTAACGAACCACTCAGCCTAGTGCCTCCATCCCTGACACTGACTGTTGTCCAGTGCTAGCCATAGGCTGCACTCCACCCTCTTCAGACTGAATCCCTTTTGGTTCCATGCAGGTCGTTTCCCTGGCGACCCTTATCGACTTCTTGCAAGGCTGCTGCCTTCTGGAACCTCATGCGACAATCCCTCGCCACATGTCCCTTCTTGTGACAAATGAAACACCTAATGTCCCTTTGCCCTTCCTTCTGCCCCACCACTGGGTTTGCAGACTTTGCAGGAAACTCTCCTAGTCTCCTTGCACTCTTCTCACCTGTGCCTAGCACCTGTTTCTCCTGCACCTTAGTGCCCAAACGTGCCTCCCTGTACACCCCTGCTATCTTCAGCAACTCCCCTGCTGTCTCTGGCTGTCTCTCTTTCAAATGTATAGTTAACTCAGGGCCGCAACCTGACAAAATCTGTTCTTTCATAACTAGCTCTTTCAATTCAGCGAACTCCTTTTTCGTACCATCAACTCTAACCATTTATCAAAATAGTGATCTAAACGTGCACCAAACTGAGTGTACGTTTCCCCTGCTTGCAATCTAGCTGAACGAAATTCTTTCTGAATCCTTCCTCTGTGAGGTCAAATCCCTTCATCAACGACTCCTTCACGGCACCAAAATCAGATTGTTGTTCTGCCGGTAACGCAGTGAAAATCTGTAATGCCTTACCAGTCATTAGCGCTGACAAAATGACTGCCCACTCTTCTGAAGGCCAACCTTGACTGGTCGCAAACGTTTCGAAACGACTGATGTATGCGTCAATCGAATCTGTTCCTTCAGAGAATTTTGGCAACTTTGGTCGGGGGGCGTAAATGCGCACAGAGTCACTGGAGAGTGAACTACCATCATCGGTGGTCTCCCTCTGTGTTTTCACTCTCTCTAACTCTAATTGAATCCTTAATCTTTCTGTTTCTGCGTTAGCTAGCCTGAATCCTTAATCTTTCTGTTTCCTGCGTTTCCCTAGCCTGATTATCGCTAGCCTGATCCTTGATTCTTTCTGTTTCCTGCATTCACGGCGTCTTTCCGCTAGCTCATCTCTTTCCATCTTTTGTTGGGTTTCAACGAATGCTCGCAACTCTTCTCCTGAGTAGCCTAAATCACGAGCGACGCTCACAAGTTGTTCAAGTGGGGTGTTCTTTTCGTCCGCCATTATATCTTCTTTTTTTTTAACAAGATTTTACTACTGCGACAGCCAAACTGGTGGTTACTGACACGAGTGACGTAATAGCACATCCTATGAATGATATATATTAGCTTGGGACAACGTAATTAGTTTTTATAAGACGCCTAGCGCCTGACCCAACTATGAGAGCGAATTATAGGCAATCTGTGCGAAATAAGTACTCTGGTGCTGAAATGCCAAGCCTAGTGTTAACTATCTTGAAGCAATGCCAAGCCTAGTATTTAACTATCTTGGAAACATACAGTAAGACAACACCTTGTCTTAGGATTACAACACTTGAATCCCACCCAGC
>CM031618.1:52321312-52378812 GCA_018398815.1 Conus ventricosus | reverse complement strand
AAAATTTTCCCTCCTCTTCACGGAATTATCCTTGTTGGATTCAGGAATCTGCTAATACAAAGGTTAAGGGACAGAAAGAGGATCTCCTTTTTGAAGCCCGCAAGCAGGTTGTGGGCAGTCGGTCGCGACAGCTTCTTCGTAAGCTTCGGCTTAAATAACTTTCAACATTTCCAACTCGTTCATTCAGCTTTCAGACTGATAACTTACGTTTTACGAATACATTTAATTAAAAAACTTTCATCACATTATTACTCCTTACCCCCCAACCAAACCAAATTTACATCTTTTTCCCCCCATTTTCAGTTGAGTTTCCCCCCCCCCCCCCCCCCCCCCCCCCCTGACCCCCCCTAATACCCAAAAACCACCCCCCAACCAAACACACAGCCTCCCCCCCCCGCCCCCCCCCCCCCCCCCCCCCCCCCGGCCGGCCCCCCGGCCCCCCCCCCCCCCCCCCCCGGGGGCTGGAGGCAAAAATCAGCAACCCTCAGATCTGCCCAGACAGTCTACAACATCTGCTGCTGGCAGATTAAAGAAACAAGCACCCCCTCTCGAACTCTCTGTCCAGTGACGTGCGGGGCAAGGGATGTTCAACATTTGTGGAGATGGTTGGAGTTGAGGAAAAATCCTCCACCTGTCCCCCTAACCCAGACCTACTTCCACCTGTTGGCAAAGGTCTGCCAGCTGCGTCTGAGATAGTCAGTGAAATTATAGCACAAAATTTACAGCTTTAGCAGCAGTGTTGAGGCAGGAGCAGTTGACATGATCTCTCTCCTTTTCGCCATCTCGACACCAATGGAATCTTACAATATTCCTTTGGTATATCAGTGGTCTAAATTCCAACTTCGAGGAGCTGCAGCTTCGTGTCAAGTCTCTATAATCTTCTGGCGTGGCTCTTCAGAAACTCATAAATTCTTGACAGAGACCTTTACTCTTTCTGGCTTTAATATTTCTTTCGAAACCTGCACAAACCATCAACGTTGGGACTGTCGGGCGGTTGGTGTTGACCTTCTCTACACAAAAACTTTGTTGATTAGTATGTCACTCTGTTTTACACTCCCGTCAGGATGTAGCTGCGAGAGTCACCTCTCCACAAGACTGTGACAATTGTTCTCTTTATCTATCACCTTCTGTCCGGGTTTGTCGTCAGAACTTGCAGTATGTTATAGGAAACTCCCTCGACCTTTTTGCTGTTGGGTGCTTTAACGGTACAACCCTCTTTGGGGTTGTACCGGTTCGTATACAGAGGTCTGCTGATTGAGGATGTCCTTTCGATTTGGATTGGTGTTGTCTGAACGATCCGGATCTGCCAACATTACCCTCCATTCGTCCATATCAGGTTCACTTTCGTTGGTTTAGATTGTTAGTTTGTGACCCCTCGCTGTGGCCTGGACTTTGAAGTGGTCTGTCCATAGTCGATCTGCCACGAAGTGTCCATTTACATGTCCTTCTACAACCTGTATTATCTGTACACGTCGATGTCTCTTAATCTTCTCATTATATAAAAAGCTTTAAACTGGAATTATTTTTGCAGCGACTATCTTCAAAAGAATTCCAGACACTGATTTTTTTTCAGTGGTCACAGACCCAGCTGGAATCTCTGACTAACACTATGATCAATGTGCTAAAGCTGTATGCCAGTGTATTCGGATTAATTCAAAAAATGCACAACAACAACCTGGTTCGATTCAGATATGCCAACATAATTTCCAAAGTACGAAAACGGGCTCAGCGGTCCCGTATACCAACGACCTCGGGTCCCAACCGCTCGAGCCCATCAAAAACTCCGTGCCTAAAATCGAGACCACACTTTTTAATAATCAGTAACGTCGGTCTGGAGAAACTTCTGCCGCCCAGGCTGACAATCCAATAATCTTCCATAGGAAAAATGGTGATGGAAACATCATTAGAAGGGATCTTAGGGTAGAACATACCTGCTGCCCACTGTGACCATCTCAAGTTTCGGATTCTGTTATAAATACAGAAAAGGAAAGCAGTTGCTAATTGCTTGCTTCAAACCATTTGAAAAGAATTCCTCCTTTTCAATAAATCAGTCACTTTTGTCAAACACAAAGCCTAAACAGAATAATCTCCCTGCAAATTTTCATCGTAAAACATGGATAAGTCTTCAATCTTCCTTTTACATTAACGATGAAATCTTGCCTTACTCTCTTGCTGCGATCTCCTCTCCAGGTATAGATGACATACATTATCAACTATTGAAATCATCTTCGCACAAGAAAGGTCTGGTTGACATCCTGTACAGGTATTACAACCACGTGTGGAGCTACAGTTCTTTTCCACACTCTTGGCGGAATGCCCTCTTTTTTACCCATCCCCAAACATGGAAAAGATCTTTCTAATCCATTTAACTACCGTACCATAGCTTTGTCCCAGCTGTGCTGTTATTGTGGAAAAAATGGTCAATGCTAGGCTCAGTGGAAACTCGAACCGATGGCCTTTCTGGCGAAAGAACAGTGTGGTTTCCGCAAAACATCGTAGTATCAGTTGGACCATAAGATTCGTCTGGAATCTACACTTAGGAACGCTTTTTTTAAACAGACAGGGGGCATGCAGTGGCCAATTTTTATGCGACTCTGAGAATAGGCCTCGATACCACCTGGAAGTCGGGGATACTTCATGATCTCCTCGATCTTGGGTTTTGAGAGTCATCTTCGATTTTTATTCAAAATTTTTTGGCAGAACGACAGTCTCAGTTCCGGGTTGGCTCCAATCTCTCTGATGGTCCGTGCAGGGAGTTGGGTGTTACCTCTGCGGGAGAATTACTATCTCATGCCTCTCTTTTGTATTATAAGTTCAACAACAATTGTTCAATCAGTTCAGCAGGTTTCAGGTACTGCTCATTGTTTGTGGATGATTTTGCTGGTTACGCAACTGGAAGCCTGTACGTCCTGAGTGTTCCAGCGGCAGCTCAGCTTTGCGGAGATTAAATCCATCGCGTGGGCGGTTGAAAACGGTTTCACCTTTTCTTGTACAATAACCCCAGTGTATCTCACTTCCATTAATTTCCGTCTGTTTTTTCCTGCATCCGGAACTTCAGTAGGGAAATCTCCCATTCCAGATGTTTTGAGGCCAATTTCTGGGAGTCATGTTTGACCAAAATCTTAACTGCCTCTGCCATATTAAAACCCTCAAAACTGCTGCCAAAAAAGGCACTGATTATTCTGCGTTGGTCGTAGCACAACGACTGGGGCGTGGCGCTGATAAGGAAAACTTTGTTGCACCTTCCGAGCCCTGTCCCGTTCAATCGGACTTCGGTTGTTGCTGTGTACGGCTCGCAATGATATTCTTTCCTCAAACTCTTGGACCCTATCCACAATCAAGGGCTTGTATCTGTCTTGGGAGAGTTCCGCACCACCCCTGTGTAAAGCCTGTACGCTGAGGCTGGTGAATTCCTTCACTGTTCATAAAACGCGGCTGAAAATGTCTTTGAATTATTACATCCGACTGTTCTCCAGAATCCGCAGGAATCTTGCCTATGACTGTGTTTTGACCCTCGTTCCAAAGTAAGTTTGAACAAACCCGAAATGTATTCCGCGTTTGGGCTTCGTAGCAGCCTCACGTGCGGAATGCAGGTATAGACCTGGGGAAGGAGTAGTTCAGAATTTTTCCTAGTTTCCGGATTCAACCTCCATGGAACTTTTTCACACCAGAGATTAGTTTTGATCTCAGCAGCTTTCCGTAAGGGAGTCTACCAAGCTCTCTGGCGTACAAGGCTTTGTATGCGAGCTATGTTCCAAATTCCCACATGCCTATCAATAAGTTTTCTCTGACGGTTTCCAGTCTGAGGATGGAGTGGCATGTGCAGCATACTGCCCTGGGGCTCTCCTTCTAAGATATTGTTGGAAAATAGACATTCAGATGCTTCTGTGAATTCTGCTGAACTTATGCTCTTTGTATGGCTTTGAAGGATTAATCTCCCATTCTTCTGAGTGGGTCTTTCTGGTTCTGTACGGATTCGCTGTAGCTTTGAGAGGACATAGCTGGCGCATACCTACAGCATCCAGAAACTTTTACTTTTTTATTGAACTTTTTAGCAAGTTGTTGGCGGACGGTTACAACATTACTCTTGCTTGGTTCCTGGCCATGTTGGCATCGGCGGGGGAACGATAATTGTGATTCGTTTTAGCCAAGAACGCCACAAGAGAGAAACTGTCCAACACTTATATCCCTGCTCAGATGTGAAACCAAAATAACGTTTATGTGAGAGCCTCGGCAGGAGGGATTGGTACACACAGACGAATAACAAAAACTCTTTATGATCCGTCCATCAAACCTTAAAGACGCTTCACTCCCTTTCCACGTCGGAGTGGTCGTAAAGTGAACGGTTCTGTGCGGCTGCACTCCGGCCTATGTTTTTTAACCCATGCTTACCTTTTAAAGAGCGTGAAGAAGATCCGTGGTGCATTTCCATGTCATGCACCACTCTCAATGGAAACATGTTCTTTTTAGAGTGTTGGGACTTGCACGATGTGAGACACAAACATTTACAGCGGATGTACCATGAAGTTCTGTTATGGGTTGGTCGACTGATGTGATCCTGGGTTGTTGAAAGTGTTTTAACATGTTCATCTGTTTTTTGATTTAAGGATGAAAGATTTTTAATGCAATTTCTGGGCTGGTTTATAGGTCGTTATCATTTAATGCGATGGTGAATGTTGGATTTTTTTTTTTTTTTTTGTTTACAAGACCTGGTGAGTTTGATTTTAACGTGGTGACTGCCCTGATGTGGCCTCTGCGGTTCGGCTGGGCTATAAGCATCATTTTCTTATCTTATCTTACCGTCTTTGTAATCTAAACCTCTTTAATTGAATTTGTTTTGTTTTTGTTTCATCAAGATATAACCATTTCTTTTTTTCTAAGATTCCATTAGGCCTACATCGCTGATTTTTGAGAAATGAGTAGGCCTTTCTCGCTGCCAAAAAGATCAGAAGATGGTGTGAATGTAAAGTATGCGTTTTGATCAGACATTCAACGCAATATTGAAATCATCTATTGCATCTTCGTGAACTATATCGCTTACTGGAAACAAAGCGACAAGTATCGATAATCCATAGAGAATAGCAGAAATTCAGTTCGTTGTATAAAGAAACCCACAGTACTATAATTATACGCTGTCTTTGTGGTTAGAATACCGTCAACATCTCGACATTTTTTGTAATGCTGAAACACGGATATATTGTATAAAACTGACTCGCTCACAATGGCATTCGCCATGTGACGTGCAGATCAGTTCTGATGTTTTGCAAGCAGTTGTTTTGCAAACGCGATTTCCCCCCTGTCGGATGTATTTCAAGTTGAGAAATTAGTGGCAGACGAAGAACATTTTCTTTATATTCATGTGCTTACTGTATTCCAAATCTCTTTGTCATTTCATTCTACCTTAACTAACAATAACTTCAACATGGTAAAGTTTAACACTGACTGGCATAAGTATAAAGAATCAATTGAAAGTGAAGGGATGTAAACACGAAAATGTATGTTTCATTGAAAAGCAAAACAAAAACAAAACAAAACAAAACAAAAAACTCCTAGCCAGTTAAGAGTATGTTATCATAATGTCTGCGTCTTCGTTAAAAATTAATTTTTGATACTGTAGGAAACCATCAATGTATAATGATTAAGATATGATTTTTTTTATAGGAATGGCTGGCAGTCATATACATATTGTTCTTTTGTGTGTGGTGTGTGTGTGTGTCTATTATATATATATATATATATATATATATATAATATATATATATATATTATGTGTGTGTGTGTGTGTGTGTGTGTGTGTGTGTGTGTGTGTGTGTGTGTGTGTGTTTTTTGTGTCTGTTGCTCCTTTTTATGATCTTTTCTTTATTCTGAATAGAGTTTACTTATATATACCGTTGTCTTCTAATTGTGAGATTTGAAATTATATGTACAGAAAATTGAATTGAAAATAAAAGTGTACAGTCGAAGACGGTTAAGCAAAAGCGCCAGGGGAGACAAATTTTGACTTTCAGGTATCCGTCAGTTTCGCTTATCCGACAATAACACAGAAAGAGGACTGAATAGGCTATACGCAATGTCAATAACACAGAAAGAGGACAGTGAATAGGCTATAAGCAATGACAATAACACAGAAGAGGACAGTGAATAGGCTATAAGCAACATGGCAATAACACAGAAAGAGGACAGTGAACAGGCTATAAGGAATGACAATAACACAGAAAGAGGACAGTGAACAGGCTATAAGGAATGACAATAACACAGAAAGAGGACAGTGAATAGGCTATAAGCAATGACAATAACACAGAAAGAGGACAGTGAATAGGCTATAAGGAATGACAATAACACAGAAAGAGGACAGTGAATAGGCTATAAGCAATGACAATAACACAGAAAGAGGACAGTGAATAGGCTATAAGAAATGACAATAACACAGAAAGAGGATAGTGATTAGTCTATAAGCAATGACAATAACACAGAAAGAGGACAGTGAATAGGCTATAAGCAATGACAATAACACAGAAAGAGGACAGTGAATAGGCTATAAGCAATGACAATAACACAGAAAGAGGACAGTGAACAGGCTATAAGCAATGACAATAACACAGAAAGAGGACAGTGAATAGGCTATAAGTAATGGCAATAACACAGAAAGAGGACAGTGAATAGGCTATAAGCAACATGACAATAACACAGAAAGAGGACAGTGAATAGGTTATAAGCAATGACAATAACACAGAAAGAGGACAGTGAATAGGCTATAAGCAATGACAATAACACAAAAAGAGGACAGTGAATAGGCTATAAGCAATGACAATAACACACAGATAACTTTTATTAAAGACTGGCTCAGCCTTTATAAACTTGAATAAAGTCAGACGAATACAAAGAAGATCTGCCTTCAGAATGGATTACGATGATTCCCTCCTGCAGCTAGTGAAGAGTTTTCATATTTATAACACATTTTTTAAATTTTATGTTCCCATTTTCTTCATCTTCAACCCCCCCCCCCCCCCCCCCCACCCCCCCACCCCCCTCGCTCCTTAAGTTCAAATCTTTGCCAAGTCATTACTGTGATGACGGAGGGGTTGTTGGCCTGCACTTGTTTTTCGTCCACTTTTAGATTGTTCGTCTTTGTATTCGTCTGACTTTGACTTGACTTGACTTGACTTGATCCCTTAGACGTCGGTCCGTAGGGGCACCCCTGAAGCAGTGACAACCATCCTTCTCCATTCCTCTCTGTTCTCCGCCCTCCGCAATGTGTCTCTCAGCCGCAGGCCTGTCCATTCCGTGATGTTATCCTCCCATCTTTTCCTTTGTCGACCTCTTCGCCTTTGTCCTGGTACTGTGCCCTGCATGATTGTCTTGGCAAGGCCTGTTGATCGTGTGATGTGTCCATACCATTTCAGTTTGCGTCTTTTTACTGAGGTTAGGAGATCGACATATGGACCAATTTCATTCTCGATGCGCTTTTTAACTTCCACATTGCTGATGTGATCTCTGTATGAGATGCCAAGGAGTCGTCTGAAGCACCTCATTTCCATTGTTTGGATCTTTTTCTCAAGGTCTGATTTCAACGTCCATGACTCACAAGCATATAAGAATATCGCCATGACTAAGGATCGCATCAGTCTAATCTTTGAGCTGATGGAGATGTTTTTATTTCTCCAAAGAGGCGTTAGCTTAGATAGCGTAGCTGTGGTCTGAGCGACTCTTGAGATGATTTCAGGTCTTGATCCTTCATCTGAGATTGTTGCCCCCAAGTACTTAAATGTGTTGACTGGTTCAAGCTTTTTGCTGTTGATGGTTATGTCTTGGGTAAAGCCGATTGGGTTGTTAGTCATGACCTTTGTCTTTTCCGCACTTATTTCCATGCCATAATCAGCAGAGGTGTTGTTGAGTCTGTTGATCAGGTGCACTAGCTCTTGTTCGTTTCCAGCTAGTCCATCTATGTCGTCGGCAAAACGGAGGTTGGTGAGATTCTCCCTCCAATGTTTACAGTTCCTTCAAGGTCTTCTAGCGCATCGGTCATATTCTCTCAAGGAAGACATTGAAAAGTGTGGGGGAGAGTAGACAGCCCTGTCGCACTCCAACGGTAGTTCGGAACCACTCGCCTATGTTGTTACCGAAGAAAACGGCGCTGGTGGCTTTATTGTAGAGGCTTTCAATAGTTCCAATGAGGTTGGCATTGATGTTGGAGAGTTTCATTGTTGCCCATAATGCTTCATGCCACACTCGGTCGAAGGCCTTCTTGAAGTCTATGAATACGTGGTACAGATGTTGTTGGTTTTGGTTGTACTTCTCACACAGTATTCTTAGGTTGAATATTTGTTGTATGGTACTTCGTCCTGGCCTGAACCCCGCCTGTTCTTCAGCGATGATCTTTTCTGCTTGTGGGTTCAGTCTATTTAGGATTACTTTCAGCATAACTTTGCTTGGGTGGCTGATGAGGCTAATCGTGCGATAATTTTGGCATTGCTGTAGGTTGCCTTTCTTTGGTAGCGTGATGATAAGTGACTGCGTCCAGGGAGTAGGCCATTCCCCGGTTTCCCAGATTCTGTTGCATATTGCAAGTAACATGTCCACCATTGGATCACCTCCTGCCTTAATCAATTCTGCCGGTATGTTGTCAACACCGGGCGATTTTCCTGCTTTCATTGATGATAAGGCTCTAATGATTTCATCACGTGTTATATTATCCTTGCTGTTATTTGTTGGTTCCGGCGCGACAAGGATTGATGAATTTCCCTCAGCGTTGTGCGAGTAAAGCTCAGAACAGTATTCTGTCCATCGTTGTAGTATCTTTTCATCATCGTTGAGACATTTACCGTTTTTGTCATGGATCGTTGTTATCTTGGCTTGTTTCTTTCCCGTTAGGTCCTTGACAATTTTATAGGCTGCTTTGCTGTTGTTGTTTTTCAAATTATTATCAATCTCTTGGCATTGGTTGTCAATCCAAGTTTCCATTGCTGCCTTCATCTCAGTTTTAACCTTCTTGTTAACATCATTGTACTCTCTTTTTCCTTCTGGGTTGTTCTTTTTGTTTTTCAATTCACAACGTTTGTCACAAAGTTCCAGAATTTCGTCGGTGACCCATGGATTCTTCTTCGGCCGATGTTTACCAAGCACTTCTGCTGCTGTTTCTGTGACAGCTTTGTTGAAGGAGTCGGTGAAGGATTCTATGTTGATGTCTTCATTTGCCAGGACAAGTAGAGGTGCAAATTTTCCTCCAATATTTGCTTGAAATGCTTCCTTTATGTTGGGTCTTTTAGCTTCTCCAGATTGAACTTTAACCTGATGTTTCCTTTCTTTTTGTTGTTTTTGAGGCGGAGTGCGAATGTCATGAGGACCATTTCGTGGTCACTTCCAATGTCTGCTCCAGGGAAGCTTCTGGTTCTGGCAATGTTGACACTCGACTGGAAGCGTTGTTTTACCATGATGTAATCGATTTGATTGTGATATAATCCTCCAGGACTATGCCATGTTATTCTCCAGGACATCTTGTGTGGACCGAAGGTGTTCGTTATCTTCAGGTTGTTTGACTTTGCAAATTCCAGGAGTCTCAATCCTCTCTCATTTGTTAGAGTGTTACAATAGGGTCCACATGTGTCTGACTTTATTCAAGTTTAAAAGGCTGTGCCAGTCTTGAATAAAAGTTACTCTGTGTTAGGTTTTCTTACGGGACTTCTTCCTACATGGCTTACCCTAAATGTTCATTGCTTAAGATAAAACAAGATAAAATTGAATAAACTGAAAAAAGGAAAGAAAGAAAATTAGCCGCTTGACTGGGTAATTAGGTGTATTGTGACTTTATTGTTGTTGTTCCTGACTGCTTCCTACGACAGAGTAACGGAACAGTCAACTGCGTCTATGGAAGGGAGACAAACCTATTTCTTCGTTTTGTTTCCCATCGTATCTTTCGATATTTTTCCGGAAAGCTAGGCCTACTCCGCTTTTGGTGACGTCTACACATGTTGTCTTGGTAAGCACGAAGCTGAATCAAAAAGAGAAGTTCGAACTTGTTTGGTGTGCAACAAACCTCAACAATGTCACAACAGGGAGCGGCTTTACAAAGTTATAACAACGAATTGGTCAAATGTGAGTAATATGATGACAATCTGTGTATTAGAATGTAGCACGATTTGTGATGTCGGAGAGGAGGGAAAATATTTTTTTTGTGAATCACCGTCGCCGAGCGTAGCGCTCAGCTATATTATGTTAGTCAAGTAGCTGTTATACTGTTCGAGACGTACTTTCTGTATGATGATAGTAATCAATATTAATATTGTTACAAGAACTTGGGGCATAGCATGTAACTCATGTAACTCATATCGGGGCCGATAGCTCAGTTGGTAGAGCGCCGGACTCGTGATCCTGGGGTTGCGGGTTCGAATTTCGGTATTAAGGGGGATTTTTCCCTCGGAGTTAACATTGGTTCTGACTCCATCCCCCCCCCCCCCCCCCCCCCCCCCCCCCCCCCCCCCCCCCCCCCTACAGTCGTTCGGATGGGACTATAAACCGAGGTCTAGTCTGTGTCGCATGCACTAAAGACCATACACGGACTCTAAAGATCCCGATGCTCATGTCCTAAGACGGGTGAGTACCGGCTACACGAAAATACTCAATGCATGCAACCTGTGTGCCAGAATAGTCTACTTGAAGACTGTGGGCACGGGGCAGGTTAAACATCCCCATCTGGAAGAAGAAGAGAAGAACTCATAAACAGAATAAATCGCCGTGATTAACTAAGTGTGTAATAGGGGTCGTCCCACTGTTTTCTCGGCTAAATGCTCCCCCATGGCTACTTTCTCCAGCTCAATGTTTCTTGGTGTCTATGTTCCCCTGTGTCTTTGTCCCCCTAACTCTGTGTTCCCCCAGCTCTGTATTCCAGTGATCCCCATTGATAAATTCCCTTTGTGTCTATGTGTGTGTGGCTATGTATTTGTGTGTGTGTGTGTGTGTGTGTGAATAATTAACTGAGCTCTTTTCCTTTCACTTTTATTCTCAGATTTTACTTTGGATCCTGCTTTATGTTTACAAGTCTTAGGGCTGTATTGTTTCACTTTCACCAGATTATTTATTTTAGTGAAAAAATCAATTTTTTAATATTTTTTTTATATTGCCATGTGGATGTGGATCACAGTTTCGGCTCTTTTTTGTTTTGTTTTTGCATGAGCCCAAAATGTGTCTGAATTCTTGTTTTCCCTATCAAACTCCATGTTTCTGTCAAATAGTTGAGAAGAAACGGAGTTTGAAAATTGAGTCTGTTGGAGTATTTGAAATGAGAGACTAGAGAGAGCATACTTTTGGTGGTTGTCAAACCTTGACTGGAGTATGCCGGTTCTTTATGAGACCCCCAGACACAGAGGAATGTGAACAAAATTAAAGCCATACAGCCAAGAGAAGCCTTCTTGGTAATCAACTGCGATCAGAACCCACAATATATGTATAATGAATTGAACCAGATTTGGATGGCCTAACCTCGTGCAGAGTAGGTAAACAGCAAGACTGATTTATGGTGTTCAAGACCTGCAACATCATCTGAATAAACAAAACCAGCTGCAAAGCACCAAAAGAGAAGACATGACAAGCACTACTTCTGCATGTGGTCCTCCACACAATACAGTCAAATTAGTTGTGTGTTTTTATTTTTATTTTTTTTTTTATACCCCCAAGGACCATCAGGAATGAGAACAAGCTGCGGGCGGCGACAGTTAGTGCCACCACTCTCGACTCGAGTTAATAAAGAAAAGAATTTCTGTGGTTTTTTGTTTGTACATGTGTGTATGTGTCACTGTGTGTGTGTGCGTGTGCGCGTGAGTGTGTGTGTGTGTGTGTGTGTGTGTGTGGCGCGTGTGTGTGTGTTTTGGGTACATTTTAGAGGATTTGTCTAGGTTAGAGTTGTTCAGTAGGATTTGGTACTGACTGGATCACTTATTTTCCTCTCTCTCTCTCTCTTGCTCTCTCTCTGTCAGTCTTTCTATCTGTCTGTCTGTCTCTCTCTCTCTCTCTCTCTCTCTTCCCTGGTTCCCAACCTGTATAAAACTATCAGGACCGATCAAATATATTTTGGTTTCTTTATGGAAAAAAGAGGTAGAAACTTATAAAGATGTCATTTCTACCTTATTCTACCCGGAACTTCTTGAATTCTGATTTCAGTCAATTTTTAATGGAAAAGGACCATATCTAAAAGCAATAGTAACAACACAGGGATCTCATAGTCATACTCCCTTGACCAAATATAAATTAACATAACGATGATTAATAAGCATGTTTTTCAGTTCTGTCCAGAAAAGAGAAGGAAAGGGCATGTGTGTGTAAATGCCTATTTTGGAAAACTTAAGAGTAGTGATGAGATGGAAGTGGTAAACACATAACCAAATGCTGTCACCTCCAACTAGTACGCCCATCCTCTTCTGCCCACTTTTGGTACTTGCTCCATCCTTTCTGCTCTCTTCTTCCTTCCTCCCTCCCCCCCATTGACTAGGATTGAGGTCAGACCTCATTTAGATTGTGTTTTATTATACACACAATGGTAGCGATAGGCCAGAGCAATGAAGCTCTTTTGTGTGTTGTCCCAGTGAAATCTATGTTACGCTCACAGCAAATATTCTAACCTCTGCATGTTACAAAGTCCGGTTTTTAGAATCAAAGGAGTCTGTGAAAGCCATTGCCTGCTGTGACTCTTGAGTCATCAGTATTTAAGACACCTATAGCAAAGCATAGCATCTGAAACAAATGTGTAGACTGCTGTGTTCTCTCAAAAGAATTTGATGATGTAGCTTTTTAAGGTATATGTGTTGCCATGTTTAAAATGGTGTGTAAGCTTTTCAAGATTCAGACCAGTTTTGCGACTGATGATTCCATGGAGTTAACCGTCGGTGCAGGTATTGAAGACCTATGCTCCAAGCGGGACGAACTTCATCGCTCTATCCTGCAAGAGGAGGAGGAGAAGCAGAAACTGCAGAATGACATCCGTGTGCTCACAGAACGTCTGGCCAAGGTCAACGAGAGCCTAGCAAAGAAGATGGCATCCAGGAACGAGTTTGATAAAACCATTGCCGAGACAGAAGCGGCTTACATGAAGGTGAGAAAGTCAGGTTATGGTCATAGGCTTGGAGTTGGTGGATGTGTTGAAAGGATGATGATGTTTCTGAGGGAATGGTGATTAATGTGATTGTTATTAAACATTTCTGCCCTCAAAAAAGCTACCTAAATAGACAAATAGGAATGTCTGCCTAATAGTCTTATGGCTTATAATGCAATACAGTTCTTATACAGGCTCTTCTGGTTAAGTATCTCATAAAACAATTTTCATGGTTTGGGCGCATAAAGCTTGACAACTTTAATGTTCCAGATTCAGAATATTTCATTCATATAAATTATATGCTAAAGGTGATTGGAAAAAACTTAAACGTGCGCATTATGTCCAGAAAAAAAAATGCATGATCAAAATTCAGAAATACAATGGAAAAATGCAGATATATCATGTAGAGGTAGATGAACACCAGTTTCAATTCCAGTCCACTTTGGTGCATTTTCACACGAACCCTGGATAGAAATTATGCATGCCCTACTCCATTCTACCCTCCTGTGTTGATTTTTTCCGTGCTTTTTTGCTTCGTCCTTAGCCCAACGCAAGCTGCATGTATGAAGTGTGTTGTCTGTTTGCGGTTATCACATGACATTCGTATGAATGCTTTCAGCTTATGAAGCACTTCAATAAAATGTTGATGCCACTTGTGGCTTACCTCCTAGATGATACTGGACAACAGAACAGAACACTCCAGCCACCATGGCGAAGTGGTTAGCATCAAGGACTCCTGGCTGGGAGGTCGTGGGTTTGATTCCTATCAGGCATGTGGTGTCCTGCATACGTTGGGTCAGAACGAGCATCACTGAACACCACTGAAGTGAATCGGCAGCATTTAGTGCCCCTTCCAGTGGGTTGCCTCTTGATAGCTTGACATTGACTGCTCCCAGTGGTGCCGGGGCTGCAGCAGGCTGGACCGGACTGTAGCTGTGGATGGGGGGCTTGGAATGAGCGGTGTAGGTGTAAATGCCACTGAGGTGGCACAGGAAATGGGACAGGAAAAGAAAAAAAGTGAAAAAAAAACAAACGAACAACAACAAACAGAACAGAACACTGCACCAAATGGTAGGATCATCACTGGCCCTCTGATGTTTCATGCAGACAGCACTGAAGTTGTCACCGTTTTGTTCCAGATCCTGGAGAGCTCGCAGACCCTGCTGAACGTGCTGAAGCGCGAGTCCCAGAGCCTGAAAGAGAAGTCTTATCCCACCACCACGGGCGGCTCCACTCAGCGAACGCTAACTCAGTCCTAGTGCCGAAGTATGCTGCGACTCTGTGAAGACTTTGTGGGACCTGACACAGTGCAACTTTTGATGTGCTGTTTGTAGAGTGCCTCCGTGTGACTTTGAAATAAACATTCTTTTTTTTTCTCTTTTTTTTTTAATGATTATATACCCCTCTCTCTTCTTAATTTATTTTTAAAGAGTAATCATGTACATACAGTTCCTGTAGATAATGGGGGCCATTCTTTGCCTTTTCTTGATTTGTGATGTACAGGAATACTGTTGAGTCATGGTCGAACAGCTGTGACACTTGGTTTCATTTCTGTTTTGTGAAATGTTGATATGATGGGGAAGTCACAGGGGAAAAAGGGGACTTACACACTGCATTTTGTTTTTAATTAGTAGTATTGATTGCACGTTTCCAAGACGCTTCAGATGTGCATGCCTGTCAACATACAATGTTTTTATTTTAAAAAAAATTTTTAAGTGAAGAGAGACCCGACTGAATATGATAACATCTTAGGGGAGTACACAATGTTGGGAGAATCAAGGAAGTTGTGCATTTAGATATTAGAAACTCTTAAGAGAGTTCGAGCGCATAAGATCTTCAGGGATTTGTTTGTGGTGGTGTAGTTTACATTTCTAATTATTTGGTCACAAAAGTTAGAAATGATACATATGCGCGCACACACACACACACACACACACACACACACACACACACACACATCTGTCTGCATACTCTAACCAAACACACACACACACACTTACTTTAGGAACGGAATGAAAAGCTGTAATGATTTATCATTTCCGGGGCTGTAAAAGCAATGTCATGCCCGTCCATCCAATATGAGCAATACATGAATGTTGTTGTTGAATGGCTTTAGAGCTTATTTTCTACATCTTTTGCTTTCTCCTCTCCCTTTGGTAAAATCAGGAATAATTTTTGCAGGTCATCTGTGACTTGAGGGTGAGAGTGTTTAATGTGAAAGTACAAACTCTATTCATCAGTGCGTGTCAAAAGCAAACAGACCATTGAAGCAAGTAATTGGCTTCGGGTTTTTAAATTCAGATTCACGTACTTGGGTTGTGTTTTGTATGACAGCCTCTGTGGAGTTGGAACCACCACCACAGTGTTGTTGGGCATTAGGAAGAAAGCGGAGAGAACGTCTTGCGGGTTTTCCCTGTCCTGAACACAGCAGAGAGAACGTCCTGCGGGTTTTTCCCTGTCCTGAACACAGCAGAGAGAACGTCCTGCAGGTTTTCCTGTCCTGAACACTAGCAGAGAGAACGTCCTGCAGGTTTTCCCTGTCCTGAACACAGCAGAGAGAACGTCCTGCAGGTTTTCCCTGTCCTGAACACAGCAGAGAGAACGTCCTGCAGGTTTCCCTGTCCTGAACACAGCGGAGAGAACGTCCTGCAGGTTTTCCCTGTCCTGAACACAGCGGAGAGAACGTCCTGCAGGTTTTCCCTGTCCTGAACACAGCGGAGAGAACGTCCTGCGGTTTTCCCTGTCCTGAACACAGCGGAGAGAACGTCCTGCATGGTTTTCCCTGTCCTGAACACAGCGGAGAGAACGTCCTGCAGGTTTTCCCTGTCCTGAACACAGCGGAGAGAACGTTCATGCTAGGTTTTCCCTGTCCTGAACACAGCAGAGAGAACGTCCTGCGGGTTTTCCCTGTCCTGAACACAGCAGAGAGAACGTCTGCGGGTTTTCCCTGTCCTGAACACAGCAGAGAGAACGTCCTGCGGTTTTCCCTGCTGAACACAGCGGAGAGAACGTCCTGCGGGTTTTTCCTGTCCTGAACACAGCGGAGAGAACGTCCTGCAGGTTTTCCCTGTCCTGAACACAGCGGAGAGAACGTCCTGCAGGTTTTCCCTGTCCTGAACACAGCAGAGAGAACGTCCTGCAGTTTTCCCTGTCCTGAACACAGCAGAGAGAACGTCCTGCAGGTTTTCCCTGTCCTGAACACAGCGGAGAGAACGTCCTGCAGGTTTTCCCTGTCCTGAACACACCTGGGAGGCAAGGCCAGAGGTCAGAGATGCTGAAAATTACAACTTTACCAAGTCGTGGTCTGCGAGTTTGCAGAGAGGGGTTTGGGGAACCAAATGTTTCTTGGAAGGAAACAACAAGAACATTTTTAACAGGATGGGGAGTCATGCCGCATCATAGAGCGTAGATAGAATTTGCTGAATTGACCATGACTGCTCTTCACATTTTTATTATTTCATGTACATCTACATACACTCGTGAACATGTGTTGTCTCCTTATTTGTTTTTTTTTTTTTTGAAATTGTGTCAATAAAGCATGCAATGATCTGATTGAAAAATCATCTGTTCAGGTTTGTTTATGAAGTGCTTGGGATCTTAAGTTTGAAGGATTTAAAAAGAAAAGAGAAAAAAGAAGAAAGAAAGAAATCAAAACACAAACAAAAAGGACAAAAGCTATCAAAGAATTGTTGAATATTTATCCCATCAAGACGTGAACTGGGAGTCACGAAGGTCAATCTGTACCAAACTTCAGCTCCTGCAAATGTACATCAACATCATCATTATCAACATCCCTCCCAACCACCAGTTCACCCCTGGCCTTTCCAGATGCCATCCCAGGCATTCTCAAAAGTTTTCACAGTTTTTGCCATAACCAGCATATTCAAATTTAGTTTCTTTCCGACAACAATCCCAGTTTGGAACTCCCTACCAGCGACAATGGTAGAGGCTTCCACTGTGGCGTCTTTCAAGGAGTGGAACATACTTTCCTCTTAATTAGTCGCAGAGTGAGGCGACTGCAGGAGAAAACCTAAACAAATTTTAAAAGTATCTCTGCCGAACAGTGTGGACAAACGAATCACATGATAAAACATGACACGTTTCAACCTCATAGTCTTCCTCGAGTAAGATAAACAGGAGATAAGAGATTGCTCGTTCACATTCGTTGTCCTGAGTGTTGTTTATCTTGCCTGAAAAAGACCTAAGAGGTCGAAAGGCATAGTGTTTCGTCTTGTGATTTGTTTGTCCACGTTGTTTGGCAGAGTCATGTACCGTTATATACTTTTTCCAGTTTATCCTCATAGTGTTAGGTGTTCCACATTTGACAAAATATGTCTGATGAAATCCAGGGCTGTGCCCCAGGGACTGTTACAGCAGCCAGATTGACCTGGACAGAGACAGGAAAAAGGTTAGATTATCTTTTTTTGCTTTGGGTTTGTTTCCTTATTTGAGTCTGTGCCCATAGCATTTGTGCACCATGTCAAGAAAAGTCTGTTGTGACCATGTCAAGAAAAGTCTGTTGTGACCATGTCAAGAAAAGTCTGTTGTGACCATGTCAAGAAAAGTCTGTTGTGACAGTCAAGAAGATTTGAACGTGAAAATTAAACAACAAAAATAATGTTGAAAATGTTTGATTTGGTATAAAATTATGGTTCTGGACTTGACCATTCATTCTTTAGTAGGTGTGATACACATCAATGCTTTCACATTGATTTGAGTTCAAGAACAAATCTGAAAGCCAAAAGTATTGAAAGAAAAATAAAGCAAGCAACCCCTCTCTCCCCACACCTCCAGAAATGTGCCCATGCACACACACACCCTCTCTTACTAACTCCCTCCCTCTTGATTCATTTCCCTTTCCTTTCTTTCTGCAGGTATAGGTGTGTGTGTGTGTGTGTGTGTGTGTGTGTGTGTGATTGGGTGGTGTGTGTTTTTTGTGTGCTGTTATGGTTTTTTTTTTTTTTTTTTTTAATTTTAATTATATTTTATGGTGTTTATGAGAGAGAGAGAGAGATTTTTTGATTTTCAGTACAGTTAAGATGTAATTTGCTTTATTGTTACAATTTTTGATTTTTATTATGTTACTTACAAATGTTAAATGTTTCCCTGTTAATTTTCCTTTATAACTTTTATGTCTTTCAGATGTTATTTTGTATTATTTTCGTTATCTCATTAATTTATTAAGGTTTTTCTTTTTAAAATGTCAGTACAACACTATGTTAATCTGACAGTAAATGGTTTCAGTCAGTCAGTGTGTGTGTGTGTGTGTGTGTGTGTGTGCCCAGTCTTGAATTTCTGAATTTTTTGTCCTGCTTCCTTCCATCCCCTATGCATGATCTCTCTCTCTCTCTCTTTTTAAACAGAGCTGGTCACACGAAATCAGCCTTGTACTGTGCATTGTCATCAGAGAGAGTGGTGTGGCCTTGTTGATGAAACCTTGTTGTCTAGATCCAGCGGTGCTCGGTTCAATCCCCTGCGGGAGACGGCCAGTGTAGAGGACATTTTCTCCTCCCGGAGTCGAGGTCTGTGCAGACTCCAGTATCTGTCCACGTCCCTAGCTGCTATGTGTTGGCACACACCAACTAATGGAAACTTGCAGGCTTGTTCAATCCCATTCCATCCTTTATACATTAATAAAAGTGACCATGACGTTTTGGTGGGAAACATCACATGTGCATGTGCGCGCACACACACACACACACACACACACACACACACACACACTATTGCACGCTGGTATTTTGTTTAGACATCATCCACAAAGACAGAATGTAGCCACCTTAATGGTCAAATAACATGGAGAATCCTGCCAACAGTGAACCATGGCAATTTATTCCAGGAACAAAGAAGAATTGCATGCAGCTTCTGAAGCTTTGTCACTACTGGTTTTTACAGAGAATCTACAGGACTATTTCTGTCTGTATGTAGCTTCTGCAAGGATATTTGTCCCATGGCTCTTTAAAAAAACAAACAAAAAAACCAGTCCATATTCAAATCAAAATTTTTCAGCCGACATTTTTTTTTTTTTTTTGGTATCATTTCATTTTGCAGCAACAAGGATATAATTCAGACGGGTTTTCTTTCACAATATTGCAAAACTTTGAAACTAAAGGAAGACTGAAACATGCAAAGTGCCAGAGTGTGATAAACAGGGGTTTAATTGGTCACTTTTGGTATTAAGTGACAATATGCAAGTCTGCATGAATCCTTGTGAATTCCTCGAACTCACATTGTTTTATGTCTATCTTGTTCAATACAAGCTTCTTAATGTTAGTCATAGCCATCTGGAAAGAATTCTCTTACTGCTGACTGAAGGAACGATTGGGATTTGTTTTGTTTTGTTTTGTTTTCAGTCCTTGTCCAGATGTTGAAGTCATCTGTTACACATTCATATGTTTCTCTGACTTTCAAAGCTGTTATGTCTGAGTGTAGGCAGAAACTGGTTCATGTACTGAGAATAAAGGGTAAGAATCCATATTCAGTATTCAACATACAAAGATTCTTGTCACAAATGTAACTTTTATACCAATATAGTAACTATTTAAATGACCTTGTTGCAAACCAGTATGGCAAATAGCTATTTAAATATTAGTGACAGATATTCCATAATGAACAACAAATTACTGTTCTCACACACACACACACGCACACACAAACACAGGCGCGCGTCACGAGCACGCGCATACCAGAGTATAAGACTTTGAAAAGACCAAATCATCAGAAGGCATGAAGCAGCAATGTTTGTGTTAAGAAAAATCTTTAATAAAACAAACAACATATTACAATGCACTCATTTTATAAAAAAATGAATAATGAGAGACAATTTGGCATAAAATACTTTAAGGAATGAATTGATTAAAAAAAAGTCAGCAGTTGAGCCACATGGTAGTAGCTACCTGTAACTTTCAGAAAAAGGCTGCTTTTGAATTGTTTTATCACAGGAATATAATGATTTAGATAATCAGCAGCAAATTCACAAAACACAGATATCAGCCTACACACAACTTCAGACACGGATATCAGCCTATACATAAAACTTCAGACTGCTTAGATCATGGGGGAAAAAAATTAAGGCCCATTAAAAAAAAAAAGTCATGTCATTGTGTTTCTTCACCACTGTAAATATCAATACACAACAAGAAAAAAAAAGTTATAAAGCCAAATGGTTTGGACGGAAGGCAAGGCATATTCCGACACAAAGAAAAACTCCTCATGCAAAAAGTG
Organism: Conus ventricosus; assembly: GCA_018398815.1. Taxonomy (NCBI): domain Eukaryota; kingdom Metazoa; phylum Mollusca; class Gastropoda; order Neogastropoda; family Conidae; genus Conus; species Conus ventricosus. The sequence continues at coordinate 52,358,507 of CM031618.1, read as the reverse complement.
GCACCTGAAATGTAGAAACTTCATGAAATATACACAACTTCTCCAAGCCAGTCAAACAGTCTAGTCTGTTTTTTTCTTTTCTTAATCCTAAATTTTGCATACATTCTTCATCAACATCTTGCCTAGAGGCATTCACATAAAAACCTCTCTGTTTTCAATTATTTCAACGATTCCAGCTGATTTTATTTGCTCTAACGGCAAGCTGTTTCATAAGACTCCACTGATAAACTACACCATATTGTTTACCATAAGGGATATATTCTTAAACCTCATATCATTGAAGTACACAAGGCACAAAAGAATAAAGGGACTGGCCACTACAAACAGAGGCTCGTTCAACTTTTAATCATGTTTTAGATGTTTCATAGAGCATTTTGCACAAATATGGATAAATGGGGAAGATGGAAGAAAGGGGTTGGGGTGGGAGGGGAAGGGGTGGGTGGGTACCGAGTGTACAGAAGGACTTGGATTTAAAATGGCTTTCAAGTGCAGTTCAATAACACCATACAGAATGTGCAGAATGTTTTAAATCCACAATGCTTAGGCTCAGGCTTCCATTTCTCTGCAGTGTATGTCTGTATACAGGTGTGTGTGTGTGTGACAGTTATGTGTTTCTGTAAGCATACCACAAGTTCAAGGGTAGTAACTATCCTCAAACGTACAGATAATGCAGCTGTGACAGTGCTAATATGCTCATACGAATGTGTGTATGCACAAATGTGTGCATAGATTTTGACAGTCTATGCAATGTGAATTGCTTCTTGAAAGCAAGCGATAATTAAGGACAAACTCAATATATTCTTTCTTTGAACTGTTTTACAGAGCTGTTTCTCTGTGTCATCTAAACAGTCTGTCTTATATCCGTGATAAAAGATTTTGTTTCAGTTCTGTTCCACTCCACATTTTACGTTTGTAATGTAGATGAGACATTCGGAAAACACACCTATGAGACAGACACTCAGTATCTTCCCTCCCTTTTGATCCATAGACAAAAGCCATACATGTTAATGTCATCCTAAACCTTAAGTACAACTTTTTCAGCTAGAGGGATCACAGCGGAACTCAAGATCGAGGAACCACTCTAACACTGTGGTGAGGACCTGAACCACTATAAAAGGAGTAACAAGAAATTCAAGGAAAAGAAGAATGTCGTTTTTGAAAAAAAAAACACTTCGAAAGTCATGCTGATTTATTGTTCACGAACTGGCATATACTGGAAAATACTACAGACAGTAAAAAGACAAGTTTGGCAATGGGTTAAAAACAACGGCACTCATACTGCTGAGGTCCAGAAAATCTACAGACGGTGTCCATTCATTTGGCGATGGCAAAGACACTGTCTAGATGCTGAGTCAGTCCATAGGCTAACAGGGGTTTGCCAAACAGCGGATTTCCACTGAAATCATGTGGAGGTTTGGTGTGATGCCATGTTGCTGTGTGAGATCTTCCGAAAACTGCTGGCAGATTTCTTGGCTTGCTGTGTGAGTGTGTGCCCAGCAAGAAGCAGCCATGTTGCCTGACTCACTGTGTCTACTTTTGAATGTGTGTGTGTGTGTGTGTTGTATGTTCATGTGCCTGTGTGTGTGTGTGTGTGTGTTCATGTGCCTGTGTGTGTGTGTGTGTGTGTGTGTGTGTGTGTGTGTGTTTGTGTTTATGTGTGTGTGCATGTGTAGAAGTTTGGCTGATCATCACACTGCAAGACAGGTCATTGCCACCACTCCTCTCATGCCTCTATGTTTTCCCATCACACAACAACTTCCCACCGCAAAATTGAGTCGCTTGACTCCTGCGCAGATGATCTGCCACACCACTGGCACTGGCAATTCCCTGTTCAGTTTGGCGACGACAATGATGATCTCTCACACCACTGGAACTGGCAATTCCCTGTTCAGTTTGGCGGCGACAGTGATGATCTCTCACACCACTGAACTGGCAATTCCCTGTTCAGTTTGGCGACGACAATGATGATCTGCCACACCACTGGCACTGGCAATTCCCTGTTCAGTTTGGCGACGACAATGATGATCTGTCACACCACTGGCACTGGCAATTCCCTGTTCAGTTGGCGACGACAATGATGATCTGTCACACCACTGGAACTGGCAATTCCCTGTTCAGTTTGGCGGCGACAGTGATGATCTGTCACACCACTGGAACTGGCAATTACCTGTTCAGTTTGGCGGCGACAGTGATGATCTGTCACACCACTGGAACTGGCAATTCCCTGTTCAGTTTGGCGGCGACAATGATGATCTGTCACACCACTGGAACTGGCAATTACATGTTCAGTTTGGCGGCGACAGTGATGATCTGTCACACCACTGGAACTGGCAATTCCCTGTTCAGTTTGGCGACGACAATGATGATCTGTCACACCACTGGAACTGGCAATTCCCTGTTCAGTTTGGCGACGACAATGGTGATCTCTCACACCACTGGAACTTGCAATTCCCTGTTCAGTTTGGCGACGACAATGATGATCTCTCACACCACTGGCACTGGCAATTCCCTGTTCAGTTTGGCGACGACAATGAAAACTGGGGTTGCTGTTAATGCTGTATACAAAATGAGTGACTATCGTCAACACTAATTAGAGAAGGTGGTGTGGGTGTAAGGGGTGTGTGGGGGGAAGGGGTGTGGGTGGAAGGGGTATGTGGGGGGAATGGGGGTGTGGGGAAGGGGTGTGTGGGGGGAAGGGGTGGTGGGGGGAAGGGGTGTGTGGTGGAAGGGGTGTGGGGGAAGGGGTGTGTGGGGGAAGGGGGTGTGGGGGAAGGGGTGTGGGGGGAAGGGTGTGGTGGGGGAAGGGGGTGTGGGGGGAAGGGGGGGGGTGATGGAAGGGTGTGTGGGGGAAGGGGTGTGTGGGGGGAAGGGGGGTGAGTGGAAGGGGGTGTGGGGGAAGGGGGGGTGTGGGGGGAAGGGGGTGTGAGGGGAAGGGGTGTGGGGGGAAGGGGTGTGGTGGAAGGGGGTGTGATGGAAGGGGGTGTGGGGGGAAGGGGGTGTGGGGAAGGGGGTGTGGGGGGAAGGGGTGTGGTGGAAGGGGGTGGGTGGAAGGGGGTGTGGGTGGAAGGGGTGTGTGGGGGGAAGGGGGGTGAGTGGAAGGGGGGTGGGGGGAAGGGGTGTGAGTGGAAGGGGGTGTGGGTGGAAGGGGGTGTGGGTGGAAGGGGGTGTGGGTGGAAGGGTGTGTGGGGGGAAGGGGTGTGTGGGGGGAAGGGGTGTGAGTGGAAGGGGGTGTGGGTGGAAGGGGGTGTGAGTGGAAGGGGGTGTGGGTGGAAGGGGTGTGGTGGAAGGGGGTGTGGGTGGAAGGGGTGTGGGGGGAAGGGGTGTGTGGGGGAAGGGGTGTGAGTGGAAGGGGGTGGGTGGAAGGGGTGTGAGTGGAAGGGGTGTGGGTGGAAGGGGGTGTGGGTGGAAGGGGTGGGGGGGAAGGGGTGTGAGTGGAAGGGTGTGTGGTGGAAGGGGTGTGGGTGGAAGGGGGTGGGTGGAAGGGTGTGTGGGGGAAGGGTGTGTGGGGGGAGGGGTGTGAGTGAAGGGTGTGGGTGGAAGGGGTGTGGTGGAAGGGGTGTGGGTGGAAGGGGGTGTGGGTGGAAGGGTGTGTGTGGGGGAAGGGGTGGTGGGGGGAAGGGGGTGTGAGTGGAAGGGGTGGGGTGGAAGGGGGTGTGGTGGAAGGGGTGTGGTGGAAGGGACGGGATGGGAAGGGGAGCTAATATGTCAGACTGTCGATGATGGACCTAAATTAAAAAGCATTAAAGGTGGACCATCCGTTTCCCTCTGGCACACCAAAGGTTTTTCTTTGAAATGGCAAGCAGATAATTTTACCTTCAAAAAGAAATTAATTTCTCTATTGAATGAAAATCGTGGCATCACAAGAGTACTCTGATCTTGTGAAGAAATCTGTCCACAAAACATCCAATCTTCCTGATTCCCTAAAACGTTGTAAAAAGGGTGATCACAGAAAAAGTTTGGATACAGACACAATGCTACCACCTTTCATACTGCCATCAAGATGTGATCCTATGAGCCCTCTCTCCTGAAGCCCCCTCTCATTGACAACATTTCAGAATATTCAGCTTCTTTTAGGTTTTTTACTTTAACCTAGTCTGACCTGTCACCAGATTTACTGACCATCACACCCTGGGGGACCTTACTAAAAAAAAAAAAGATAAAAAATTCCTGTGGATATGCTGGATGTACCCCTTGTACTAAGATCCATACTCATAATAAATAATGTCATCTTTTTCGTATACCTACACATCTACTTAACACTACTAGAATGCATGGTCCTGTTGTAACTTTGGCCACAGTCACTTTGGCAACCAAATTGATAAAGCGAGTCATCACAGCTGTATCTATTTCCGTATGTCCGTAGGAATTCAGAGTCTACTTCTTTTTGCTTTTGCCCGAGGACTTGGTGCGAGGGTCTTTCTTCTTGGAGTCGCTCCTGGTGGTGTCGGCGCTCGCCGCCTGTCGGGGGAGGCTACAGACTGGCTGGGTGTGGGTGCAGGAGAGGTCACGCTGGGTACAGCGCTCACGGTGGACTCCTCCGTCGGAAGTGTGGCCTTTGTTTGATCAGACATGGTGTTCTTCTTTTACCGTCAGTTGACCTTTTTTCAGCAGTGTTGTAACTTACTGGTAACTTTGTAACAGGCTAAAATGAATTATGTTACTATTTTTTGTTACGATTAAAAGAAAGATACGAACAAATAAACAAAAACAGGAAAATTGATTTTTATTCATGACATAATTCTTGAGACATGCATTTCTATTTTAATCTACCTTCATGTAATAACAGAAAGAGATGCACGATACAAACATGTACACATCAAGTCACCACTGAAACAAACAGCACACACACCTACATGCACCTCAACACACATGCACCCAACCTAGCACATAGCTTGTTCAACACTCCGATCGTTTTTCCACCTGCTCCCTCATCATCCCACATCTCCCCACCTCCGACCCCCACATCTCTCCCACCCCCCGGGACCCCCACATCTCTCCCACCCCTCCCGGACCCCCACATCTCTCCCACCCCTCCCGGACCCCCACATCTCTCCCACCCCTCCCGGACCCCCACAGCTTCCTCCACAGCCTACTCCCCTCCTCGTCTCCTACCACTTTCTTTCACCCTTACCCCCCCCCCCCCCCCCCCCCTCTCTAACCTAACCCTCCCCAAACAAACACCTTATTTCAACCTCCCTCATCTCATCTGGGCACCCATCACATCTCTACTCCCTACTCTCTCACACATGGTCCATGTCTCTGCAAAACACTGAACCAACACTCCAGGTGTATCATCTCGGTTTCTCTCCCAACACATGACACTCACTCATGCATTTTACACGTATCCGTAACATCCTCCACCACAAACAAGACAGACAAAGAATGATATGCCATGACTGTGATCATAAGACGTTCACCTGGAATGAAAGGGAACCTCAGATAAATGGAAAATTATGTGCTCTTCCAACCTTGAATCTTTCTCCCTTACAAGTACACACACACACACACACACACACACACAGAGGCACATGAACACACACACACACATACACACACACACAAACATACACCCATACATCACACATACAAACATCACACACTCACCACACATCACATACACACACACACATCCACACACACACACATACCACACCACACCACACCACACCACAATATACACATGTACACCCCAACACCCACTCAAACACTCAGGAGTCACACACCTTCTCCAGCTGTTTCTGCAAGGAGCGAACCATTTCCTGTGCTGAAGCCAGATCAGCCTCTGCAGCAGACGCTCTCTCCTCAGCTTCCTGGGCACGATGCTCAGTCATTCTGAAAGAGGGATATAAAGCAAAAAGCAAACAGAGTTGTTGTTGTGTCGTACCCTGCTAAAAGACTCCAGGGATCATCTGAACAGCCAAAGTACTTGAACATTATGGTACAAATGCATCAGCTGGGATGAGAACATTAAGTGTGTGACCATTTTTGATTACCCTGCCACATGGGCAGCCACACTCCGACTTCGGGGGATTTTGGAGATTGATAATGTGATGCTAGAGCTTGTCACAACTGAAGACAATCCCCTCGTAAGTATGCAGAGCATAACACCCATTTTGATGTAGCCTTGGTGTTCTGGCCTATGTCAATTGGCCTGACACAGCATAACACCATTTTGATGTAGCCTTGGTGTTCTGGCCTATGTCAATTGGCCTGACACAGCCTTAAGCCAAGGCGGAGCAAACAGAGTGAGAAGACAGTTGTCAGTATCTACAGCGAACTTTAAAGCTATATATATATGATGACTAGTGTACATTACACACCAATGTCTTTCTGTAGTATTCTTTCTGCTATATCTAAGTCTTGTTCGCAGTGATTACAACACTGTGACGCTAGAATGATTTATTTGATGAAAGCAAATTGTTGATACACTGTACATCTCAAGGTATAGGTGTAGACATCTGTTCACTTCCATCACATTGTGTGTGAAGTGGAATGAATAAGCTGAATGTCGTGCAGAACAAGTGGCAAGGATACAAAAATAAATGTGCACATTATCTATTACAATTCCCTCTACAAGAAATACTTCATGCACTGGAAAAATTTTGTTTGCAAACAAAAGTCTTGTGAAAAGGCTGATACACTGATAGCCCATGTAAGACACTCTGTTACAATAATTAACAGAGTAAAACTGTGGAACACATGATTTTCAGATGTCAAATGAAATGGTCAATTATTTTCACTGACACTAATACAACCCATTGTACAGAATCTGGAAACTGATAGTAAAATCTTCAAACTGTCATGCAACTTTTGGTTTAAAAAAACAAAAAACAGCTGCAATATGAATAGCCACAGATCATGTGAAGTATGGCTTACACTTTGGTGGTTATTAGTACTAACACCATTCTATGACTAGCCATAGGTCATGTGAAGTATGGCTTACACTTTGGTGGTTATTAGTACTAAAACCATTCCATGACTAGCCATAGGTCATGTGAAGTATGGCTTACACTTTGGTGGTTATTAGTGCTAAGACCTTTCTCCTTGTAGCTGCTTGCATCATCTGTGATGGAGAGATCTGAATACCACAGACAATCTGAACTGAACTGTTTCCAGTTTCTCAAGCCCTTTATTGCGTGCAGGTTGTACTGGCTCTGAGTTCTCCATCTTCCACGTGTCAACATGCTTCTCCCCTGATCCATTCTGTGACAGAGAGACCTGACATTTCCAACCAGTCATCCTATAGGAGAGACCTGACATTTCCAACCAGTCATCCTATAGGAGAGACCTGACATTTCCAACCAGTCATCCTATAAGAGAGACCTGACATTTCCAACCATACATCCTATAGGAGAGACCTGAACATTTCCAACCAGTCATCCTATAGGAGAGACCTGACATTTCCAACCAGTCATCCTATAGAGAGACCTGACATTTCCAACCATACATCCTATAAGAGAGACCTGACATTTCCAACCATACATCCTATAGGAGAGACCTGAACATTTCCAACCAGTCATCCTATAGGAGAGGCCTGAACATTTCCAACCAGTCATCCTATAGGAGAGACCTGACATTTCCAACCAGTCATCCTATAGGAGAGACCTGACATTTTCAACCATACATCCTGTCTGCTCACCTGGCCTGGCAGCATCACACTGGTGATTATTCATCATTTTGTGATGCAGTCATGTCCTTAATTCTGCCAACAATACGGGCGGTTCTTTTTTTCATATTGTATTTATCCTCCTCCCATTGTCATCCTCATTTTTTAAAAAATACAGTGGAATCTCCCATGAAAACTGTGTCCCTTTAGAAGCCTTAAAAAAAATCTCTTTGTCAACGTTAGATTATTGATCTATAGAAAAAGAAATCCATCAAAAGACTAATTCTGTGAGGATTTATGATGGTCATATGGACATATCTATTGTAAATACTAATATTACTGTTATCATGTCCCCACTGTTCATCATCGAGTAAAAGTTTAGAAATCCAAATTACAAGCTTTCTATTGACAAGGAAAACAAGAATACTTTCTTCTTTACATTTCTTAACACAGTTTTTAAATAATACGCACTTATCCATCACAAATGCCATTTAATGGTACACAGAAACAACAAAAAATACACACCTTAAAACAAACATAAAATATATACTTTAAAACAAACATAAAACAAAACAGTAACTCATACAGACAGAATGCAGCAGTTGAACTGAGCTCTTGATATTTTACCAACCAGGGGAAAGTCTACAGACTTCAGTGATTTGCCTAGTCCAACAGATATTTACACAACAGATATTTCAAGAGACATAAATAAAAAACAAAGGTTAGACAACCCAGCCTCTGACTCATGCTTCTGTCCAATGAAATCCACTTGACCTCTGCAGAGCGGCCAGGTGCTACACTTTGGTGTAGCATACTACAGTTTTGTTGGCAATGCTATGTGCTACACACTGTGATGAAACGCCGTGACCCCAAACAATAACTGCAGGAAAACCCCTGCCTCACGGTCCTGACAGAAGTTTCAATGGAACTGAGACAACAGAGATCTTTAAACTGGAGACGTATTCCTTTTTGAAAAAAATGCCAAGTTTATTATGAAGGAGAAGAAAGGCATAAGAAAAATCTCTGAGATTACTGTAATTTGCCATCTTACAACCGTTCATGTCGACCATTTTGATTTTTGTGTTCAAGCTCCACATGATCATTAGCAAGATGTCCTCTTCTTAGTCCCCCATCACCTTTTTGCAAAGCCAGTGCAACTGAACGTGCTGACTTGTCAGTGCAACTGAACGTGCTGACTTGTCAGGTGCAACTGAACGTGCTGACTGTCAGGTGCAACTGAACGTGCTGACTTGTCAGGTGCAACTGAACGTGCTGACTTGTCAGGTGCAACTGAACGGCTGACTTGTCAGGTGCAACTGAACGTGCTGACTTGTCAGGTGCAACTGAACGTGCTGACTTGTCAGACACTGGAGACACCATAGAGTTACTTTCGAAGCAGAAACCAGCAAAACTGACAAAAAACAACAAAAACAACAACAACAACACAACAACAACAACTCCCCATTACAGTTTGGTGATATCACATACAAGCGCTGCCCTTAAATGTGAAATGCTGCACTTAAATGGTCAAAATGCTACATTTGGGATTTTGTAGCCTTGGCAGCTCTGCCTCCGATGCAAAAATGATTCAGGATACAGGTTGTCTTTAAACAGCTGGCACCTAGGAAAGGAGTCTTTACCACTTATGTACCCCCTTTTTTTTTTTTTTTTTTTTTTTTTCTTCTCCATGCACCATTAACAGCAACATCTTCTGATCAGGTCCGTGATTTTCATCAAGTTCCTATTCTCAATGATCTTCTGACAGACGACTCACAGAAGATTTTCATCAAGTTCCTATTCTCAATGATCTTCTGACAGACGACTCACAGAAGATTTTCATCAAGTTCCTATTCTCAATGATCTTCCCGACAGACGACTCACAGAAGATTTTCATCAAGTTCCTATTCTCAATGATCTTCCCGACAGACGACTCACAGAAGATTTTCATCAAGTTTCCTATTCTCAATGATCTTCCCGACAGACGACTCGCAGAAGATTTTCATCAAGTTCCTATTCTCAATGATCTTCCCGACAGACGACTCACAGAAGCTGATCCTGCAGAGCGTTGACAGCGGCCAGGGCCTCAAAGGCTTTCTTGGTGTCTGGGGCACCTGCCGCCTTCACAGGGGTCATCACCATCTCCTGCAACCAGAGGAACCACAACGTCCACAACTTTCATAGGCATCTTATGAAGATAATAACCCTTCTGGTTTTTTTGGTCTCAATTTCCAAGCCATTTCTCCATGCCACTCATTCAAGCGCCCCTCACAAAACCACACCCAGGCTCATCTCAGTTTCAGTACCCACAGTCGACAGGAAGCAATCGTATAAAGTCTTCATAAGGGAACCCACTGGAGGAGACACTGCACTACCACTGAGTCACTTCAGTAATGGTCTGAGCTTACAAGATGGGGCTGTGCTTTAGACTTCCATTTACAAGACATCCTGGTGCAACCAGAGAGACACAGACACCTGCGGTGCTGCTTATGAAATTTAAGCGACATTTTTGGAGACGTAGCCATTTCGTGGATCAAATCAGCTGTGTGCTTCCAGTCTTCATATTTGTGCCCATAGCTCTTGGCAGGAGCTGACCGGGTTTAAAAATCCTACAAAATGAATGGCTCTGATAGGATTCAAACCCATGGCCTCACACACTGTAACCTTTAACCACTGCACCACTGTGGTTCCTATAATAACAACAACATGGTGATAATAATGTATTGATAAAGAAAACTCATTATCATCATGACTGGATGGGAGTGCAAGGCACACACATACACAAAGCACACATACATTTACTATGAATTTAAGTGCCAACACATACAGCAAAAGTCTCTCAGAGAATGCCTATTTCCTGCTGAATTTATTCAGTGTCTGTTCAGGCATCAACAGCAAGCATGGATGACGTGAGGAGACGTATACTATTAAAGCTCTGATTGTGTGATCGGTTTCAGTCGTAGAATTGTCATATTTTGAAATTTGAAAACAAAAAAACCCTGGTAAAGACAATGGAATTGACATCATTCACTTGCTGAGTAAACAACATAATCACAGAGCACAACACAACAAGGTAAACTCTGTTTTCTCAAAATGTCGCCAAGCTGAGATTTAGGTCAGTTTTGCTCATGTGATCATAAACTGCATCCCTTTAAAGCTTTAAAAGATACACACACACATCCAATCATTCTGATTTGGAGAAAATTCTCAAGTTTGCATGTGGATGCGTGTGCATGCAAGGCGTGTTGCATGTACTGTTGTGTGTGTGCAGCTCATTTGTACTTGTATCGCTCTGAGCACGTGTATGCAAGCATCATTTTCTACACATTGCAAAGCATCTGCCTTATTGTATGAGTGCACATTTGATGTTAAGGAATCTCTTATTAATTTAATCTTTCACCCGCTGGTTGCTGTCCTGTAGACCGGTCAAATGTGTGTTCTCATCTCCGCCCAGCACTTCCATTTTCTCCACCTTGGGCACTTTGGGGGATGACGACGCGGGGGGCTGTAACCACAAATCACAGGCACTGAAGTGACATGACGGTGAACATCAACATGGCGTGACAGCAGCATCCAAGAAAAGAAAACCAATCCTCCATGCCAATTCATTCTTGTCTGTGACTGAATATTATCTCAGTCTCAGATGTTGTTGTCACTCTTTCTGTGAGGACAGTTTCAGCGTTGATTTCTGTTTGTTTGTTTGGTTTTTTTTTGCATGCTTTATTTTTTTCATTTCTGTCAGTCTTGAAAATATGGGCCTGTAATCACTTGTTGATGTTGGTCCTGCAAAACATCTAAAAAATTTAGAAGATCTATGCAAATGGTTTTGAGTCATCTTGTGGGCAGACAGACAGACAGACAGACACACACATACATACATACACAACACAACATGACATGACACGACACGACACGACACGACATGACATGACACGACACGACACGACACAACACAACACACACCACACCACACGTGTAGTGAGGTGCAGTTATATCTTTGTACTTTGTGTTTGATGTTTCTTGGATTTTTTTTCAAATTGTTGCTATGTCGATATTTTAAATGTTTCTTTTTTTGTCTGAGTTCACATAATGTGAACAGCCATTATTAAACTGGAGAAACACACACACACACACACACACACACACACACACACACACACACACACACACAACACACACAAACACCATACCACACCACAACACACACACCAAACCACAACACTCACCTCCTCAGGAGTCTGAGCTGCAGCCGGCGCCTCTTCAGATGGAACAGCCCCTGCATCTTGCTGCTCCTCCTGCTTCACCTCCTCCTGCTTCACCTCCTCCTGAGAACCACTTCCCGACACGCCTTCCCCGTTCTCCTTGCTGCCAGCGTCCTCGCCAGACGACCCCTCTGTGGTCTGCGACGGCTTCCCCTGCTCCCCTTCCACGGCGTCCTTGACCTCTGCAGGAGTGCCGGGAGCCTGTGGGGTCACATAGAAAACTCTGATCCAACACACATGGGATACCACTGCCTACCAAGCCCCTCCTACAAACAAAAATACCCCGCTGGCAGAACTGCATGTTGGGATACCCCTGCCTACCAAGCCCCTCCTACAAACAAAAATACCCCGCTGGCAGAACTGCATGTTGGGATACCACTGCCTACCAAGCCCCTCCTACAAACAAAAATACCCCGCTGGCAGAACTGCATGTTGGGATACCACTGTCTACCAAGCCCCTGCTACTAACAAAAATACCCCGCTGGCAGAACTGCATGTTGGGATACCACTGCCTACCAAACCCCTCCTACAAACAAAAATACCCCGCTGCTGCAGAACTGCATGTTGGGATACCACTGTCTACCAAGCCCCTCCTACAAACAAAAATATCCCGCTGGCAGAACTGCATGTTGGGATACCACTGTCTACCAAGCCCCTGCTACAAACAAAAATACCCCGCTGGCAGAACTGCATGTTGGGATACCACTGTCTACCAAGCCCCTGCTACTAACAAAAATACCCCGCTGGCAGAACTGCATGTAGGGATACCACTGTCTACCAAGCCCCTGCTACAAACAAAAGTACCCCGCTGGCAGAACTGCATGTTGGGATACCACTGTCTACCAAGCCCCTCCTACAAACAAAAATACCCCTTTGGCAGAACTGCATGTTGGGATACCACTGCCTACCAAGCCCCTCCTACAAACAAAAATACCCCGCTGGCAGAACTGCATGTTGGGATACCACTGTCTACCAAGCCCCTGCTACTAACAAAAATACCCCGCTGGCAGAACTGCATGTTGGGATACCACTGTCTACCAAGCCCCTGCTACAAACAAAAATACCCCGCTGGCAGAACTGCATGTTGGGATACCACTGTCTACCAAGCCCCTGCTACAAACAAAAATACCCCGCTGGTAGAACTGCATGTTGGGATACCACTGTCTACCAAGCCCCTGCTACTAACAAAAATACCCCGCTGGTAGAACTGCATGTTGGGATACCACTGTCTACCAAGCTCCTGCTACTAACAAAAATACCCCGCTGGTAGAACTGCATGTTGGGATACCACTGCCTACCAAGCCCCTGCTACTAACAAAAATACCCCGCTGGTAGAACTGCATGTTGGGATACCACTGCCTACCAAGCCCCTGCTACTAACAAAAATACCCCGCTGGTAGAACTGCATATTGGGATACCACTGCCTACCAAGCCCCTGCTACAAACAAACATACCCCGCTGGTAGAACTGCATGTTGGGATACCACTGTCTACCAAGCCCCTGCTACTAACAAAAATACCCCGCTGGTAGAACTGCATGTTGGGATACCACTGTCTACCAAGCCCCTGCTACTAACAAAAATACCCCGCTGGTAGAACTGCAAAGTGCTATGTTTTTGGTATAGCGTGCTACAGTTTGCTACAATGCTATGCTGCTACTCTTTGTGACAAAACATTACGCACACACAAAATTTTTTTAATTGCTTCAAGGAGTTATTTGCTGCCTAAACTGCACTGAAATGACATAAATCTTTACACTATGAACTTATTTTGTCCAAAACAAAAAACAAAACAAAAAGTACAGAAAAGACAGGAGGAAAAAGCAGTAAAAAAAAAAAACTTGATCAAGACGAACATGATTTTGCTGCTGTCATGTTTGTGGGTAACCAACATTTGCCGTGCATACCTGACATACCACACACACTCCAGGAATACAGCTGGTCAGATTCTCAGGGTTTGTTCCACAATGAAGCAGCTGAGGATGGGGGGAGATCTCTGTCAGCACTGGCCTCAAGCACCCAGTCTTTGTCTCTGCCTCTTAGGTGGGAACCTTCCCTTTTTCTCGGCAGGTCTGATACATGGCGTCACTGGGTGCACCTTAGGATGGGCACAGGCACATGATGGACTTAAGATTCATACCAGCTGCCTTACTGACTGCTCTCGTTGCCAGCCGTTTTGATTTCTTTTATAGGTCAAGTCACAAGCATGTGATCACTTGCAAGATTTCTGTTTTCCCAGTCTACAATGACGTCCAGTTGCAAAGCAAGGTATGCCTGAAAGTGTTTTCAATCTGACTTGTTGCATCAAACACTAGCGTTGCACTTACATATGGAATGAGACGCTTAAAATGTCATAACGTAACACTTTGAACTTTGGAGCTGTGGCAGCTCAAGGTTCACCGCAGATTCAATGTGACTGAGTGAGGTCCCCGCTCTGGAAGGTTCCACCAGATCCATCCACTGGCAGACCCAAACATCTATCTGATAGGACAACTTAAACATAAACTCACCAGAGGAAAATAATGGGGAGAGGAAATGAAAAATGAGGTCGCCATGACAGTATGGCTTCAAAGGCCAAAGAGAATTTGGAGACTTTTTTCTTCAATGGTGATCAGAATGATAAAGGTGATATGATGGAATTCTATTCTTGTTTGATTCTGCTTGACAGGGTTGTACCCCAGGGTTTCTTACAAAATGCATTGGTACATCTACCAGGCCCTATACATACAGGCACCTGCGTGCTGACAATGGTCAGGGAATTCGAGTCGCACTCTTAAATACCGTTTTTTCTAGAGGGTACAACTCAAGTGCGATTCCAGGCTTCCCATCTGTGCCTGTAGCAAACTCAATTCTGGGTTGCAGCTGTTGTTGATGTTGAAAAATGCCCCAAACGAATGCCTCTAGTGGGACTCAAACACACGACCTCTCAACCAGTAATCATAACCACTGTACCATGGCAGCTTCTTGATTTTTGTTTGTTTCTTTGTTTACTATTACCTGTTCATTTACTTCTTTTTTTTTCATGTACTCATTTATTTTTCAATGAATCCTAATTAATTGATTATTAATGTCTCTTTATTTTTGTGTGTTTTTTTCTGTGTGTATTTAACACACATCCAGCTGCCTACACAATAGACAAAAAAAATTCACCACTCTAGGTCTGTCTTATCTTTAGCTTGTTCATGAATGATTTTCTTTTCACACACGCATACATGTACTACATACCCTATTCTTCCACCTCATCCCCACACACACACACACACACACACACTTACCACTGAATCCCAGCCTATACTTACATCCACCTTGTCTTTGGCCTGGTCCAGTTTCTCATGATCCACGTAGGTGTACGCAGATGTTGCACCGGCGCGGCTGTCAGGCGGCTGCGAAGACTTGCTGAGCGTGGTGGAGGCCCTAGGGAATAACTCCTCGATGGACTCCCCAGTCAGCTGACTCATCAGGATCTGGGCTGTATGGATCCAGTCCTCACACTCCATCTGGTGGTCACACGTTGTGGGATGCAGCAACAGAATATTATTATTATCATTACTATCGTCATTAGCATCATTATCATTACTATCAGTAAGAGTGCTAATACAGTGCCTTTCCTCTGTTAGGGACCAAGCTCTATGCGCATCACAATCCATGCTCGCATTTACATAACCAATTGCCTACCTGGGTCGAGCTGACTGAAGAGCTGCCTGCTGGTGCTTCATTCAATTGCTTCCCCTGTCATTCAGTCAATGATTGGTTGATTGATTTGATTTAACATCTGTTCACAACAATGGTGATATTAGACTAATCATTCAGTCAACAGAAGTCACTTAGTTTTCTCCCTTCATTCTTCTGATCTTTCATGCTGGGTGCAGGCTATGTGTAACATGTCATTCACACCAAAGGCTTCTGATCTTTCATGCTGGGTGCAGGCTATGTGTAACATGTCATTCACACCAAAGGCTTCTGATCTTTCATGCTGGGTGCAGGCTATGTGTAACATGTCATTCACACCAAAGGCTTCTGATCTTTCATGCTGGGTGCAGGCTATGTGTAACATGTCATTCACACCAAAGGCTTCTGATCTTTCATGCGGGGTGCAGGCTATGTGTAACATGTCATTCACACCAAAGGCTTCTGATCTTTCATGCTGGGTGCAGGCTATGTGTAACATGTCATTCACACCAAAGGCCAAACTGGCCTGGCCTTCTTTTCCAAAAGCTGGTGATTGGATTTTGTATGTGTGTGTGTGGTGTGTGTGTGTGTGTGTGTGTGTGTGTGTGTGTGTGTGTGTGTGTGTGTGTGTAAGATGTTATGCATGGGTTCACACATGGAACTTTGGTTTATAGTTTCATTCGAAGGACTTTGGGGAAATGGAGTCATAACCAATGTTAACTACAAAATCTCCCTGTACTGAAACAGGCTGGCAAAGATTCGAACCTGTAACGTAAAGATCACCAGGCTTATGCGTTAGCACTCTACCAACTGAGCTATTCTGGCCCCAAAATTAACTCAGAGAAGGGAGAACAGTGGAGGTGGGAGGCAGGACTGACATATAATCTCAATTTCTTAGGGTAACAGATAAACTAGAAGATACTGTTCCCCCCCCCCCCCCCTCCCCCCCCCCCCCCCCCCCCCCCCCCCCCCCAACATCTGGCCCTTAAAAGAGGATAAACAGACAGACGTAGGAAAAGGAACACCTTGTTTGATAACGTTCAGCTCTGTGGATTCACGAATCCTTTTTACATCTTTGACGCCCACCAAAAGAGATAGAGTACGGTACTTCTCACCCTCAATCTCTGGAGATCTCTCATCTCATGATCAGCGTTCTCTTCGTTGAGATCTTGTCGTTTCTGAGTGTTGTCCATCACGATGCCATCACAGCATCTGCCGTAGCAACAGAACATCCTTTCATCAGCTTCTGTACCGTGGTGTAGGTCCTCACGAGGTCATTAAGACAATGGGTGAGAGTAAAGAAAGTCAAAATATCTGTGAAGCCATCTTTCTCATAATTCGCTGACCGAAAATAGAACTGCCGTAACTCGATTTTTTTTGCATTTTGAGATTTTTGGTAAACTATAGGAGCGGGCCAAGGGGCATAATGCAGCCAAATCCCAATCCCATTATCCTAAAAATAAAGATGCTGTAATCAAAATACTTGCACCATAACTCAGTTCACAGTACATCTTGTGGGGATAATAATCAGTTTTTTTCATCTCCTGTAAAATTTGATTTTCAGACTTAACGGCAGTTAAGGCGGCGATATGTGGATTTATCAGTCTCCTGGGATGTTGTTATTTTCTCCCGGTAATACTGATCCTCTGTGCCCGCAGAGAAAGCCTAAGGTTGACCCTTCAACATGTAATACTGTCCTGCAATCAAGACTTCTTTGACACAGCGTTCTGTGCAGAGTACACTGATGAACACTTCTGTAGCCACCTTTCCTTCCAACTTTGTATCATGCGGGGGCAAACTGAAAAAAACAAACCAACCATGAGGCTGCCTTCAAACCTTTCTTCTATTACCACACCACTTGCTGAATGATGTGAGGCAGCTTCACAACCACATCATTTGGCAACATTGATACAACTTACCACAGTCACACACTCATGGGCCCAATCAAAGACTGCGTTTCATCTCTGCACATCTAGAGAGCCTGTTCTAGCTTACAGCCTAAACTCCTCGTCACACAACCCACACAAAAAAGGTCAAACTTGCAGATGATGTGTGTCATTCTCCTTCACTTTCTTTCTCTCTCATTTTTGTTTTCTGATTGGTGTATATTCAGGTGATGAACAAAACATTTTGTGCATTCCGATGATCATTTCAAGTTACACCAAAAAGAAGGTTTCTTTTTTCCATTTTCCATCATAAAAGTAATCAGTGACAACCACCTAAACCCTCTCAAAGGGAAACCCAATACTATCAACCACTGGAAGTAACACACATTGTCATGGATGCAAGTTCTACTGCAGTGCCACTTCCCTTGAAACTTTGTACACTCTTTGACCCACTGGCTGTCGAGATGCTGTAAAAGTAAGTCGATGGATCAGAGCTAAGCAGCTATCCACATGTGGATGGTCCGCAACAAGTGGGTCTGTCAGCCACACAAGAGTGCTGAATGGTGACATTTTTCAGCTGACAAGCTGCTCCAGCAGCCAGAGTCAAAGGATCACAAGAGAAAAAGCATCTAAAGGCTCTTCAGAACCAAGGAACCAAAAACAAAATCATGCAAAAGTGTGAAACAATTCTTTTTTGTTGTTGAAATTTGCACAACCTTAAGAAAAGTTAAAGAGATCAAATAAAGTCATATGAAATTTAAACAAAGTCAATGATAACAAAGTCAAACTTTAAAAAAAAATTAAAAAAAAGAAAAAAGAGATGCAAGTTAGAATTTCATCCAAAACGCACTGCGATCTGACTAAAACGGCAGCTCAAAACAAAAAAGTAAATAAAAAAATATTAAAAACTGTGGAGGGAAGAGAGGGGACAGGCAGGGAAATAACAACAAACAGCAACAACAACCCATCAAAAAAGAAAAAGAAAAAACAAGAAAAAAAAACAGCAAAAAACCAGCAACAAATACTTGTCATCTTGGCACAGCAAGTTCAGCTTTCTCTTTCTCTCCTGCTCCCAGGCTACCCGCTCCATTAAGGGCTTTGGGTTGCAGTCCTGCCACCACTCTGACAGAACGGTGAACCCCACACTGAACAGGCCCGCCCTGTGAATGCATGCAGGCAAACAGAACGGTGAACCCCAGACTGAACAGGCCCGCCTTGTGAATGTCAGCATGCAGACAAACAGAACGGTGAACCCCAGACTGAACAGGCCCGCCCTGTGAATGCATGCAGGCAAACAGAACGGTGAACCCCAGACTGAACAGGCCCGCCCTGTGAATGTCAGCATGCAGGCAAACAGAACGGTGAACCCCAGACTGAACAGGCCCGCCCTGTGAATGCATGCAGACAAACAGAACGGTGAACCCCACACCGAACAGGCCCGCCCTGTGAATGTCAGCATGCAGACAAACAGAACGGTGAACCCCAGACCGAACAGGCCCGCCCTGTGAATGTCAGCATGCAGACAAACAGAACGGTGAACCCCAGACCGAACAGGCCCGCCCTGTGAATGCATGCAGACAAACAGAACGGTGAACCCCAGACCGAACAGGCCCGCCCTGTGAATGCATGCAAACAAACAGAACGGTGAACCCCAGACCGAACAGGCCCGCCCTGTGAATGTCAGCATGCAAACAAACAGAACGGTGAACCCCACACCGAACAGGCCTGCCCTGTGAATGTCAGCATGCAGACAAACAGAATGGTGAACCCCAGTCCGAACAGGCCCGCCCTGTGAATGTCAGCATGCAGGCAAACAGAACGGTGAACCCCACACCGAACAGGCCCGCCCTGTGAATGTCAGCATGCAGACAAACAGAACGGTGAACCTCACACCGAACAGGCCTGCCCTGTGAATGTCAGCATGCAGACAAACAGAACGGTGAACCCCACACCGAACAGGCCCGCCCTGTGAATGTCAGCATGCAGACAAACAGAACGGTGAACCCCACACCGAACAGACCCGCCCTGTGAATGTCAGCATGCAGGAAAACCCCAGGGGCCAGTCATTGGCGTTATGCAGAGAGGGTTTGAACGAAGAAAAAGAAGGTAGTTATTTGCGAACGATTGTTCATGTCACCAGTTATTTATCGTGTTTTGTTGTCTCATTGCTTCTCTCCTTCATAATCGTTGTCTTTTTTTTTTTTAGTGTGTGTGTGTGTGTGTGTGTGTGTGTGTGTGTGTGTGTGTGTGTGTGTGTGTGTGTGTGTGTGTGTGTGTGTGTGTGTGTGTGTGTGTGTGTGTGTGTGTGTGTAGTGTGTGTGTGTGTAGTGTGTGTGTGTGTGTGTGTGTGTGTGTGTGTGTGTAGTGCGTGTGTGCATGTGTGTGTGTGTATGTGTGTGTGTGTGTATGTGTGTGTAGTCTGTGTGTGTGTGTGTGTGTGTGTGTGTGTGTGTGTGTGTGTGTGTGTGTGTGTGTGTGTGTGTGTGTGTGTGTGTGTGCATGTGTATGTGTATGTGTGTGTGTGTGTGTGTATGTGTGTGTGTGCTGTCCTCATCTCTGTGCCCCTCACCCCCACACTCCACTGGCATTACTCCCATCCCATTCAATCCAGTTCCCTCATACACAGCCACACCCTGGACTACACCATCACAGCCCCAGCACTGACAGTTCACATGGAAAAATACACATCTGGCCATCACTCCCATCCCATTCAATCCAGTTCCCTCATACACAACCACACCCTGGACTACACCATCACAGCCCCAGCACTGACAGTTCACATGGAAAAATACACATCAGGCCATCATCAACAGGCACCCCACCAGAGGAGGCCCTGCACTGCTGTCCGGTCACTCTGGTGTTTAGCGGCACCTGATCTGAATCCGATATATGCCAGACACTATCCACTAAGTCCCCAACCCCACACTGAGCCCTTCACTTCAGCTGATGATGCTAACTGTTTCTTTGTGGAGAAAGTGTGTGTGAGAGCATCCTTCGAAGGTTGCCACCGTGTCCATCCAACAATGGTCTCCATGAACTTAACGACACAAATGACTTTGATGAAATCGTCGAGGACAGGGAAGCAGACAGGAAACAGAAATGAGGTCAGCATGAGGGCAGGGTATTAGGAGCCACAGAAGCTGAGACCTTCATATTTTTTCATGATGATTAGAGAAGAGTGAGGATGAAGATCAGGGGGCTATGGAGTTGTAGCCTGGTCTGAGACCACATGACGGGATGGTACTTTTCACTCCCTTTTTCAACATATTGTCATATATCGTCTGTCTGGACAGACTGTAGGATCTTTTTCATGTATTCCCCTGGTGACCACAGAGACAATACTGGTTTGCATCCAGTCAACACAAATACTGTGATTTAGATTCCATGGCACGAAATATGTATCCATTATCATTGTTCATGTTCATTTCAGTTTCAAAATCTGCCTCTAGTGTCAACGGGTCAAAAACCTGATCCGTTAAATGACTCATAATGTATTCACAGGCATCAACCATCGTGCCTGAGGGGGACAAAGACCTGTGACACTGGCTGTGTAAAATGACTGCACCGACATCCTTTGGAGGGATAGAACCAGGACACTCTGAGGGTGCCAGCCCTTCTGCATGATTTAGCAGCCTGAGAATGAAAACAAGCAGTAAAAACAAAAAAAATGAAAAAATGGGTAACGATAAGCTTTATGGTGCTGCAAAAAAAAAAAAAAAAAAAAAAAAAAATTATGAGGCCATCTAGGCAAAGAGATGCTGCCAAATGGACAGCCTGTGTTCACTCTCAACAGTCATTCACAGCATCCATGCCTTCTTGCCATATCACAACAACAAAACTGACATGTCAAAAAGTGTAACTGGAGAAAAACGTGGAAGGACTCTTGAGTACAAAGACAGGTGAATGGGCCTCAATGGCTGAAAAACAGTGGAAGACGGTAGAGATTAAAAATTTCTTTGAATAGGCAGAGCCAAAGAGAGGCAGTTACTAGCTCAGAAAGAGTATCCAGAATATAGATGATGCCATCTATAAAATCCTAGAAAATCGGAAAATTCCAAAACATACACAGAAAACTTTTTAGCTGTGCCTCACAATCTTTGAAATGTATTATCATACAATGTATGTAGCCGGTTGATGTTGTGTTGATTTTGTTATTCTAGGGGTGTCATGTATAGCATAACAAAAAACCTATGTGTCTAGAGGGAAAATGTAAGAAGTTTTAATACTCTCTTTGAATAAAAGAACAAAAGGAAAAAAAGAAAAGGACAAAGAAAAAAAAAAAAACGAAATAAAGAAACAGAAAAGAAAGAAGGTGAAGTACAAAGATTTTACAGCATACAAGCCAGAAATCATCTTTGACAACAACAAAAAATGAAACATGTTAAAAAAGACAAAAAGCCACACAAAAAAAAGAGAAAAAACCCTCAAGGGCACTTACAGTGTGACATAGTTAGAAAAAGTGTGCAGAGACTGGAACAACTGCTTGGCGTTTTCGTGCAGCTGAGGCACAGACACACTGCCCAGCAGCGCCATCTCTGCAGCTTCCCGAGAGTTGCCTTCCTTGTCCGGTGCCAGCCGCAGCAACGTCTGCACCATCCAGCGCACCATCTCAGAGTGCAGGGTGGACACCTGAAAAATTCAACAAAGAAAATCCTGAGATGGATGACATTTTTTTTTAAAAAAGAAGAAAAAAAGCACATAATTGTTTTACCTTTATTTGCTCTTTCCCTTCTAAATGCTTCCAGCCAGTAAGTAATCATTCCACCTGTCTATGCTGTCTATGCTAATGAGTCACCATGCCAAATTTGCATATCAGACTACAATTGCACATCTGTATAACAAACAACAAAAACTGCAGAGTGCACACACACACACACACACACACACACACACACACACACACACACACACACACACACAGACCAACAGAGTGTGCTTTCTATATCGGACTATTTGGTTGAATACTGAGTACCATTTAGATAAAGCTGCTTGGGTAAACAGCTACTCAACATGACAAATTTCAGAATAAAGGGAATAAAAATACAAAGCAAAAATACTAAGCACAACATGTTATAAAGAAGCTTAATCTGATTCTTTCAATAAAGACATTCTGCACTGTGCCTTTAACAATCAAACACAAGACTTTTAAAAAAAAGGTAAAAAGCAAAACAAAACAAAAAAAAAAAGAAATGTGAGTAGAGAGAGGGCAGATTTAAAAAAAAACAACAAGCAAACAAACAAACACACCTCTTTGTCAATCTTGTCTATAGCATGTGTGACCGTTCTTTATCCTTTTTGAACTCAACATCGGTGACCCACTTCCATGAATGGGGGACAACATCACTGCGTCTTAATCACATAACAGCTCAGGAAAGGTGTGATTAATTTGATTTTTTTTTTTCCAATTTATATGATTATGCTTAATTTTCACAAAAAGTTTGAAAACCAAAAATCTCATTTTGCACAAAACATGAGCAGATAAGTGGTTGGTCATTCTCCGTTGTTCTCATTGTCCTAAATGTTTGTTTGTTTTGCCTGAAGAAGACCCAAGAGGTTGAAATGCATAGTGTTTTGTCCTGCAGTCTGTCTGTCTGCTTTGTCTGGCAGGACCTTTCTTTTCAAAATTTGCTTCAATTATGAATTTCCGCATTCAGGCAGGACCTTTCTTTTCAAAATTTGCTTCAATTTCCGCATTCAGGCAGGACCTTTCTTTTCATAATTTGCTTCAATTTCCGCATTCAGGCAGGACCTTTCTTTCAAAATTTGCTTCAATTTCCGCATTCAGGCAGGACCTTTCTTTTCAAATTTGCTTCAATTTCCGCATTCAGTCACTTCACTTCGAAACTAACACAAATCTCACATTCATCCACACTGACTTCACATGCATTTTCCGAGCTGTTGCACAAGTCACAGCCAACGATCTTGGCCCCTGTTCATGAGAATTGGTCATGTATTGTTACACCAAGTTCCCCCCCTCTGCCACTCCATCATGTCCCCCAGTCTGCTACGCCTGACTGACCTGGTCATGTATTGTTACACCAAGTGTCCACCCCTCTGCCAGTCCATCATGTCCCCCAGTCTGCTACACCTGACTGACCTGTTCCACCAGTTTGGCGTCCTCGCTGTCGATGGAGTTGCTGGCCGTGGTCGCCCACTTTTGAGTCTTCCGCACCACGTCATGGATGTCAATGCTGTCAAAATCACACAAGTTTGCCATCACGAAATGTCTGCTTCTTCATAATCGTAAATGACAGCAAAAGACTACACTGAAAATAATCCATGTCATCACTGACATGTTTAGAACTACTCGAACCCAATAAGTTGCATTAATAACTGATACAATCCTATCACATATTGGTTTCATTGATATAACTATGACCATGTAATTCTTTGAATTTACAGGAAAACATTGTCAATCAGTGTTCTCTCTCTCTTTCTCTCCACTCTCTGTCTCTCTCTCTAAGCATTGGAAAGATTTTTGTGTATGTGACCATTTCTTTAATCCAAGTATTGGGGTAGCCACATTTCGTCATCTAGGATGATGTCTACACATGACATACATATGCATGTGTTTTATTTTGGTTGTTATCCACCCCCCTGACACACAATGACCTACTCTTCTTCAAAATGTAGAACGCAGTTAAACATGCGTGCAACATTTTTATGCATACGTTCACACACAGAACCTCAATCAGTTACAGTCCCATCCAAAGGACTTGAATGGAATTGAAGTCTGCCTAGGAGTTAAATCCTAGGGGAAAATTTCCTCCAGCCTGTCTGTCTTAGAGTGGGAATCAAAACCTGGAATTCTTTGAATTGAACTGGAAATGTATTGCCAACTGAAACTCAGTTCCATGCTAGAATGCCACAGCTTACACTTGCCAGAAATGTGACTAGTGATAACCTTTGTTTTGCCTTATAGTTTCAGAAGACTGAATTTTGGTTTTAATCCTAGCATTTTGATCTGTACACATCTCTGTGTCTAACTTGCACCTTGCTCTCATGTGTCCACCACAGATCACTTTGAAAAAAAACGACATGATCTGAAATAACGCTTTCATGCTTCCATCAGTTATTCTGGAAATCAGTTTCAGTAGCGGAAACAGGATGGTCACAATATCCAAGCACGATGTAGTACTAACAACAGGATGGTCACAATACCCAAGCACGATGTTGTACTAACAACAGGATGGTCACAATACCCAAGCACGATGTTGTACTAACAACAGGATGGTCACAATATCCAAGCACGATGTAGTACTAACAACAGATGGTCACAATACCCAAGCACGATGTTGTACTAACAACAGGATGGTCACAATATCCAAGCACGATGTAGTACTAACAACAGGATGGTCACAATACCCAAGCACGATGTAGTACTAACAACAGGATGGTCACAATACCCAAGCACGATGTAGTACTAACAAGATAAGATAAGATAATGTTGCTTATAGCCCAGCCGACCGCAAAGGGCCACATCAGGGCTGTCACCACGTTAATAGTACTAACAACAGGATGGTCACAATATCCAAGCACGATGTTGTACTAACAACAGGATGGTCACAATATCCAAGCAGGATGTAGTACTAACAACAGGACACACACTGGACATCATGGTCTTCTCAGCCTGTGGCCCTAAAATGGGGATTTGACGAGGTGGGGGAAATACTGAACAATGTATTGAGCTAGTGGAATCAGGTAAGCAGCTAGACAAAGAGGTACATCTGGGAGTAATGGGAAGAAAGGATAAGCTGAAAATTCTAATTATCCCAACATGTGAAACTGGCAGCATAATCTGATTCTCTAAGGGATAGGTATTCCATCGTGCATCTTTGACAATTGGGCACAAGACTCACATATGTAAGACTGAATAAATATTGAAATTCTCTCTCTCTCTCTTATCTTGTCTCTCTTTCATCCGGCCTACTCGATCTCTTCTTTCTCTTCCTTCTTTTCATCTGTTCGTCGTTCTTTCTTCTTTTTTTTTTATACCTGGCTGTGTTTCTTTCAGTTTTTTTTTTCCATTTCCAAGTCTTTTACTTGGTACTACATGTAGTCTACTTGTGTTTGTATGCTACACTGGAAATGACTGTCAAAATCTCAGGTGAAAACCTAACACAGGTAGTCTGCTTGTGTTTGTATGCTACACTGGAAATGACTGTCAAAATGTCAGGTGAAAACCTAACACAGGTAGTCTGCTTGTGTTTGTATGCTACACTGGAAATGACTGTCAACATGTCAGGTGAAAACCCAACACAAAGTGAAACTGGTCTGAAGCGAAATATGGAAGATTTTTTTCAGATTTCAAAATAAACTGTATATCTATTTCGAACAAAACAAATATTAAGAACTGAATTCCATACCATGACTGGTCTACTCATTGTCATGATGTTTTGCTACAGTGCAGTCACACTGAAGAATGGTATGTAGCATGTGCAGTCACACTGAAGAATGGTATGTAGCATGTGTAACAAAAGAGCAAAAGGGTGCAATCACTGTCAATACTAAATTTGATTTGATTACGAAAAGCATTTTATTCAGGAAACTAATCAACATAATACTACTAGCTTTTACGATTTGTTTAACAAACTCACTGCAAAACTATTGGCACTCACAAATGTTTGGGTAAGCACAAAATTCTTCATTTCAAAGAAGAAAAAAAAGTGAACAAAATCAACGCATAGACACTGAAAACATATTAGTTATTAGTTAACAGTTTGCATACTTTTTGTGAACTTATTAGTCAACATCACAAATCCAGGATAGTGTCTTTCATATGAATTAGATTAAACCACTCATAAGAATGACCAAATAAAAAACAAGCTCCAGAGAAAACAGATAACTGAATTCAAGTACAATGACATTAGAAGGTAACTGTTAAGATAATACTTGTCAACGACGTTCCTTTATTACCAACAGAACATCACCCACAGCACACAAACATGCCACAAAAAGACTCTTTTCCAGTAGGTAAGTACACATGTACATACTCTGTGTGAATATAACATAGACATCAACTTTAGCAAAATCTGTAAGTCTCAGGGATGCAGCTAGACATCTTTATGTTTGGCACTTTGGCCGAGTGTTGCACAATTCTCTGAGCCGCTTTCAGCCAGATCAGGCCTTCGTCGTGTGATGTCTCTCCGAGTCTTCAACTGTCAGTTGACAGAAAGAAATTTATCCAAGATACAGAGATAATGTATTATCAAAGACTTTATTTATACATCTATCCAATATAGATATCTACCTAAGATCATTTCAGCATTGCACCATGTCTCTTTTGTATCCTTTTCACTCAAAAGATAGAAAACATTGTCTGGGTTTCTTTGATTTTGGTGCCACTCTCTGACTCCAGGCTGAAATTGCGCAGTAAGGTTGTCACAACACAAGCGTTGAAACAAAAGTGCACAAATATGGTGCAGGATGCTGGGAATTCAGCAAGGGAAGCCATTCGCTTAATAACATTTGAAGCTAGGCCTACGGCTGTACGATGCATAAGTCACAAACAGGAACACAGTGACCCTGATTCTCATCATTGCTTACCACTCTGATAAACCTGCAGGGATTCGACTGATTTGTAGACAAAATCTTTAGCCCGCAGGATGACCTGTCGAAAAGTTTTTCTACCATTTGAAATCATTTCAGGCAATTTGTCAGAGACTGACCCCTACCTACATCCCTGAAGTACAAGGGTACATATGGTGTATGATACATAATGAGTAAACATTGAAAAACCAAAATGTTGTATGGACTAACAAAGCCCTCTACCTTCCAGCTGTACCAACAGCCCTGCGGGAGACAAAAGAAGGGTACACAAGTGGTAAACATACATGGATGTGGTATCAGAGAGATGGCAAGCAAGTGGAGGGGGGGGGGGGGGGGGGGGGGGGGGGGGGCATTCAAACTGCGCATAAAGCCAAGCAGAAAAGGTAATGTTCATACACCTACTACAATGGTACACAAGAGATATGTGTATGTATGAAGGCATATACACGGACTAATTTTCTTTGATGTATACATAGATACACTACACAAACACACGTATGTGTGTGTACTCTTACAAGTATGTGCACACACGTATGTACACACATACATAAACAATCAGTCACCTTTCTCTATTGCATGCATGCGCTCTCGCGTGCGCACACACACACACACACACACACACACACACACACACACACACACACACATACATACACAAACATGCACATAGACACACAAAATAGATAGAGAGATAGATGGATCGATATACAGACAGACAGACAGAGACAGATATATAAGTAGATAGGTATACAGACACATAAATACATTTATATATGAACATTCCACACACACACACACACACACACACACACACACACACACACACACACTACACACACACACACACACACACACACACACAAACACAACACAGAAAACCTCCAGGCCACTGAAAGTTGCCATGGTTATAGCAGAGGCGTGAGTGCAGCAGTCAGGCAGGAACTCTCACTCAGGCAGAGATAGGAATGTGCACAGTAAGCATGGCGTGCACCTCAAAACGGAATCGACCAACGTCAAGCGCCAAGAGAAAACATTTTAGTGCGAGAAAAAAAAATTAAAAAATCAAGCGTTGTAAAAACTGTTAAGTTGCAGCAGGAGTTGGGGTTGGGGGTGCGGCTTTTGTGCATGGATATAGCCAAAGGTACAGGTACTCAAGATGCAAATGATAATATAAAAAACAACACAAAAAAGAAAGAAACACAGGATGTGAAGAAAAATCGTTTAAGTGCAAAATGTAAAAAAACAACTTATGGCAGCAAAACCAGAAACTATAAGCCCTGAAGTCATTTCTTTTAACAATAGTATAGGCAAAAGAGAGCAAAAGGGTGGGGACGGTAGACATAGAGAGGGGAAGGGGAGCTGGAAGGAGGCAGATGCAGTGGGGGAGGGGCTTGAAGAAGAGGGGGAGGGGTGGAGGTGGGATAGAGAGGGGTGAGAGTGGGGAGATTTTGAGGGGGGGTTAGAGTTTCAGTAAGTGAGTGAGTGTGTGCATGCATGAGTACATGTGTGCGTCTATGTGTGTGTGTGTGTGTGTGTGTGTGTTGTGTGTGTGTGTGGTGTGTGTGTGTGTGTGTGCACAGGCGCATACACGCGCATGTCTGTCTGTGTGTCTGTGTACATGCAAGTGTAAAGAAACAGAGGGAGAAAGCAAATAAAACACAGAGAGAGAGAGAAGTGGGAGAAGGGAAATGGGACTGGAGTAAGTGGGGTGGAGGGTGGGGTATGGAGTAAGTGGGGTGGAGGGTGGGGTATGGAGTAAGTGGGGTGGTGGGTAGGGGTATGGAGTAAGTGGGGTGAGGGTGGGTATGGAGTAAGTGGGGTGAGGGTAGGGTTATGGAGCGGGAGGCAAGAGAGAGAAGGGAGAGGAAGGGAGAATCTAACTGCCCAGGTATCAAAGAATTTACAGAGAAAGGAGGGAGAGAGAATCTAACTGCCCAGGTATCAAGAATTTACAGAGAAAGGAGGGGAAGAGAGAATCTAACTGCCCAGGTATCAAAGAATTTACAGAGAAAGGAGGGGAGAAGTCTAACTGCCCAGGTATCAAAGAATTTACAGAGAAGGGAGGGGAAGAGAGAAACTAACTGCCCAGGTATCAAAGAATTTACAGAGAAGGGAGGGAAGAGAGAATCTAACTGCCCAGGTATCAAAGGATTACAGAGAAGGGAGGGAAGGGAGAATCTAACTGCCCTGACATCAAGGATTACAGAGAAGGGAGGGAAGGGAGAATCTAACTGCCCTGACACAAAGGATTTACAGAGAAGGGAGGGGAAGGGAGAATCTAACTGCCCTGACATCAAAGGATTTACAGAGAAAGAGGGGAAGAGAGAATCTAACTGCCCAGGTATCAAAGGATTTACAGAGAAGGGAGGGGAAGAGAGAATCTAACTGCCCTGGTATCAAAGGATTTACAGAGAAAGGAGGGAAGGAGAATCTAACTGCCCTGACATCAAAGGATTTACAGAGAAAGGAGGGAAGGGAGAATCTAACTGCCCAGGTATCAAAGGATTTACAGAGAAAGGAGGGGAAGAGAGAATCTAACTGCCCAGGTATCAAAGGATTTACAGAGAAAGGAGGGAAGAGAGAATCTAACTGCCCTGGTATCAAAGGATTTACAAAGCAAGGTACAGCATTGGAAACAAACATTTTGTACCCACTCAGCATCATTTTACAAAACATGTTCCCACCCCTACCCCCTCCCTTAAATGAAGACTCCCTCCTTTCCTAACAGACCTGCCTTTCTTTCTCTTCTCTGGGACATCCTTCTCTCTGTTTTCACCACCTCCTCCTCCTAGCGAAGATTCACTACATACATGAACCTGCCTTTTTTTTTAAAGGATGCTCGAAGACCATCTTGCCAACAGCTAAAGCATGCCATTATTATGGTTACTCTCTTCATCTGAAATCTGACCTTGCATCTGACATCTTCCATCACACCCACACCCACACACATAAACAGTTATTCTCATGATACCACAAGCTGCCAACACACAAACCGGAACACAACTGTTTTGAGTGTATTACTGATCACATCACATCAGCTGAAATATGTTGTAAACTGCTTTGCATTCACGTTCATGATGAGAATTTGAAGTACACAAGAGAGGAGTTCTTGGGGTTGCATTGGAAAAGAAAAGTGATGCAGTGAGAGAGGAAAATACTTCAGTCAATCTATCTGTTCTCTTGTTAAGAGAAAAATGGCTGTAATATGCGCTTACAAAATATAACTTTACAAACACCGAATTGGTCTTTTATAGCTTTACAAAAATGAACTGGACTTTATCAGCTGATAGACTAAACACACACACACACACACACACACACGCAACACACACACACACACACCACACACACAATCTCAAAGACCAATGTATTCACACATGTTCACACACACACACACACACGCACACACACACACACACACACACACACACACACACACACTTCGTCTAATATCACATAATGTGTATAGACGTTAAATTGAAGACCTACACACACACACACACACTCAAAGACAAATGTATTCACACACACACACACACACACACACACACACACACACACACACATACACACATTCTCTCTCTCTCACTCCCCCCCCCCCCCCCCCCCCCCTGCACTCTTTCTGTTAAACGCAAGTGATGTACTGAGGATGGCAGATGCTATAGGTCAAAATTTAAGGCTGTCCATCTGCCTGGCTTCTTCAAATCAGTAAAAATTTCTGTGAGGTGATAAAATGAGATATTTCTTGACATTTGTTTTGTTTAGAAGAAGATTAGATAGACACAGAAGAGATGAGCAAAGAAACCAAATATGTGCACTTCTCTCTGTGTGTGGATTATGTTCTCAAGGGTCTAGCTAGAATAAATATATGGTCACATGAATAAAACAAAAAATATGCAAAACATTGAGTAGAAGAACAAAGCAAAACATGATACACATAACATTTCCAAAGCAATGAAAAAAAAATAAAACAAGAAAAAAATCAATCGTAAAAATTTAGCAGATAGTATAAATGGCATGCACTGATAAAGTCTTTTTCTTTGTTAATATCTACAAATTAAAGCAGATAGTATAAATGGCATGCACTGATAAAGTCTTTTTCTTTGTTAATATCTACAAATTAAAGCAGATAGTAAAATGGCATGCACTGATAAAGTCTTTTTCTTGTTAATATCTACAAATTAAAGCAGATAGTATAAATGGCATGCACTGATAAAGTCTTTTTCTTTGTTAATATCTACAAATTAAAGCAGATAGTATAAATGGCATGCACTGATAAAGTCTTTTTCTTTGTTAATATCTACAAATTAAAGCAGATAGTATAAATGGCATGCACTGATAAAGTCTTTTTCTTTGTTAATATCTACAAATTAAAGCAGATAGTATAAATGGCATGCACTGATAAAGTCTTTTTCTTTGTTAATATCTACAAATTAAAGCAGATAGTATAAATGGCATGCACTGATAAAGTCTTTTTCTTTGTTAATATCTACAAATTAAAGCAGATAGTATAAATGGCATGCACTGATAAAGTCTTTTTCTTTGTTAATATCTACAAATTAAAGCAGAAAAAAAAGTATAAGCCAAGCAGAAAGACAAGTGAATAAAAAAAACAACAACATGGAATTAAATTTTCACTTCTGAATTTTGATGGCATCCTTTAAATGTTGAGCCTTTCACACTGAAAATATGCACACAGTATCTGTATTCATAAAATCATGTGAAGAGTGAGAAGATAGATTTGCTAATATATTGGAATAGATGAAGGGAAAGGGACAGAGAGTGTGGAAGAGAGGAAGAGAAAGCAGAAGAAATAAATCAATATATTGATATCTAAATAAGTAAATCAATACATCAATACATGAAACTGATAAACTCTGACTTCAGAAAACAAAGAATCCTAGGGTCTGATTGCAAGTGGGGTGTCAAACGCTAATGTATGGGAAAATGGCATTGCGACACGGCTTCAGAGATACAGATTTTTTTAAGTATTCCAATTTAAGACAACCATGGAATTCCAGGAAGGAGAAAATGTGCTTAAAATGTGCAGAAATGCTGTGTACAACAAACACCACACCTGGTACCCCAAGCCATGATTTATCACCAACACCTTAGAAGGTAAATCAAAAAAAAAAAAAAAAAAAAAGACAAAAACTGCCTTGAAATGCTTCCCAAATTTAGGACAAAGCCAAAAAACAACAGGAAGGGCAAAGGGATCCATGCGAGGTAGAATCAAAAGAATGAAGTGCAGCAAAAAAAAAAAAAAAAAAAAAAAAAAAAAAAAAAAGCCGGGTTTCATAGAGCGTGTGATTCCGAAGGGGAACAACTCAAGCCTTTTTTATTTCCCCCTGCCTCCGACACGACACGGCACGAGTGCTCCAGCCTCTACCTGACGTGAGGTTTCCCATCCTGCCGCTCTTCCTCCGCCTGCGTGGTGCCCACGTACGCCTGTGCCTGGTCAAGGGAGGCCACCCACTCGTCCAGCGACTGGTAGAAGGTGGCCCAGTCGCTGTCCTGGATGGCCATGGTGCCGTTGAGGGCGGCGATGATGCGTGTCTCCCACGTCTCCACCACGTTCTGCATGTGGATGATGATGGCCGCCACTCCTGATGAGAAATGAAGTCATGTCATGATTATTATTTTTTGTTGTTGTTGTTTTATTTCAGTTTTACTATGGGCAACAGATAAACCAGTCAGCTTTATTATTTTATTTTCTTTACTTCACTTTTACTATGGGCTGCAGATAAACCGGTTAACTTCATTTTTTTTCTTTACTTCACTTTTACTGGGGAGAGAATGATGAATCCATCGGTGCTCAACCAATCACGACTGCAAATCCCAAACGGACTATGAACATGGACCAAATGGAATATCCATGTGTCTGTGGAAAGCGTTTCGCTACCACCCGTGGCATGAAGATCCACCGAACAAAGATGGGATGTGTGAAGACTCA
Source organism: Conus ventricosus (assembly GCA_018398815.1). Taxonomy (NCBI): domain Eukaryota; kingdom Metazoa; phylum Mollusca; class Gastropoda; order Neogastropoda; family Conidae; genus Conus; species Conus ventricosus. The sequence continues at coordinate 52,325,587 of CM031618.1, read as the reverse complement.
TCTGAATGAGCATCAGCGCACTGCATCAGCAGATAAGACGTCGGAAGACCAAGGCCAGGATTTTAAACCACAGTGCCAAGGACATCCACGCTGTTGGTTCGGATGAGGAATTTGCACAGGCCCTCGATGCCAGGCGCCTGAAACTCAACCTGCCACGAGCAAACGAAACTGAAGATTGGGAGAAACTGGATGCAAAAATCGTCCAAAGACTCGATGCACTGATAGGGAAAAGCACCCTTGAACACAAACTAGCCACATATGGGGACATTGTGTATGCCACATGTAGAGACGCCTATGGAGTAAAACTACCCAAAGAGAAAACACCTCCAAAGAAATCCAGACGCCAAGAAAAGATGGACAAGATCAGAGTCCAAAAGAACAACCTCAAGAAGCAAATGAAGACCGCACTGCCAGCTGAAAAACAAGGCTTGGAAAAACTGTGGGAAGACCTGAAAGAAAAACACAGCGCCCTCAGCAAAGCGGAATCTGCGAGAAAGAGGAAGAGCAAAAAGAAGAAGACACAAGAGCGCTTCTTCAGAGACCCCTTCCAGTTTGCCAGAACACTGTTTGAGCAGCCAAAATCTGGGACCCTAAGTGTGGACAAAGGAGTTCTTGAGCAGCATCTGAGGAAAACATACTCTGACTCACAGAGCAAAGCACCACTCGACATTCAAGGTCTGGTGTGGCCAACCAACCCTGAGGAACAGTTCAATGGCAAGCCTCCAACGTTGGCGGAAATCAAGAAGGTGGTCGACAAAGCCAGAGCCAAATCATCACCAGGGCCAAACGGAATACCTTACCAGCTTTACAAGAAATGTCCCAAGGTGCTGGAGTGGCTCCACAGGTTGCTGCGATCGGCTTGGAGAAACCAGAAGATCAGCGGCCAGTGGGATGACGGCAGATGGTGTGTACATCCCCAAAGAGCAAAACGCAAGTGACATCAGCCAGTTCAGGCCAATATCACTACTGAACGTCGAAGGGAAAATCTTCTTCTCTGTCATGGCAGCAAGGCTGACCAAGTACCTGATGGAAAACAAGTACTTGGATGTGTCAGTCCAGAAAGGTGGCATCCCAGGCGTGGCTGGCTGTGTAGAACACGCCACAATGATCTGGGACGCAATCCAAAAAGCAAAAACAGAAAAGAGAGACCTGGACGTAGTGTGGCTTGATCTGGCAAACGCATATGGATCTGTGCCCCATGAGATGATACAGTTGGCTCTTGAGATGTACCATGTGCCAAAGAACATCCGCGACATGCTCAAGAAGTACTTCAATGGCTTCTCAATGCGGTTCTCTACTAAGGAGTACACAACAGATTGGATCAACTTGGAAGTGGGCATCGCAATGGGCTGTGCAATTTCCCCAATACTGTTCGTGCTGACAATGGAACTCATCTTGAAAGCAGCAACAAACAACGCAAGACAAACAGACCTTGGCGATGGATACAAGATGCCTCCTCTCAAGGCCTTCATGGATGACACTACAGTGATTTCATCCAGAGAAGACGAGACAAGTCATGTGCTGGAGAGGCTGGACGACATAGTTGCCTCATCCAGAATGCAGTTCAAGCCAAAGAAATCACGGAGTCTCTCACTGAGGAAAGGAAAAGTGGCGGAATCTGTGGTCTTCAGTGTTGCCAACCAGGCCATTCCAACAGTCACAGAAGAACCAGTCAAGAGCCTTGGAAGATGGTATGATGATACGCTGAAAGACACACAAAGAGCAAAAGAAACCAAGCAGATGGCGGAAGAAGGCTTGGAGACCATTGACCAGTGTGGGCTCCCTGGCAAATACAAGGTCTGGTGTCTGCAGTTCATGCTGATACCAAAGCTCCTATGGCCTCTGATGATATACGACATCTGCACCAGCACAGTTGAGGCAATGGAAGCCAAAATGAACAAGTTCACAAGGAAATGGCTTGGTGTCCCACCCTGTCTGACTGACATCGCGCTGTACTGTCGCCAAGCAAAGCTGAAACTACCACTGAAATCCATCCTGGAGGAATACAAAGCAGGGAAGATCAGACTTCAAAGCATGCTGGAAGACTCAGGAGACAAGGTGGTAGAAGCAATCAAGCCCCAGCTGAAGACAGGCAGAAAATGGAAAGTTCAAGAGGCGATGGATTCTGCAAAAGAAAGTCTCAAGATCAGAGAAATAACAGGACACACACAGACCAACAGACAAGGACTGGGGGTGACCAAAACTGAATGGTGGTCAAAGGCCAAAGGAAAAGCCAAAAGAGACATGATGATTCAGGAGATGAGAAAAGAAGAAGACCAAAAAAGACTCCAAAAAGCAGTCCAGCAGAGCCAGCAAGGGCAATGGACAACGTGGGAGAATGCACTCCAAAGAAGTCTCACTTGGAATGACATTTGGCACATGGCCCCTCTCAGGATCAGCTTCATTCTCAGATCTGCATATGACCTTCTGCCCACAAATGCAAACCTGGTGAAGTGGGGGAAAACAGACGATCCTGCATGCCCCCTCTGCCATGAAAAACAAACAGTGGAGCATGTTCTAAGCTCATGTAAAGTAGCCCTGGTTCAAGGAAGGTACACATGGAGGCACAACCAAGTGCTCAAAGAGATTGTACAAGTAGTCTGGGCCAGTACCAACACCACAAAAGGGAGAATCAGGACTCCAAAAGCACCCGCAACATTCTTCACGGCAGGAGGCAGCAAATCATGGCCAAGAACAACAGTGCCACTCGAAACATGCAGGCAGAGTCTGCTGGACGGGGCAGATGACTGGGAGTGCACTGCAGACCTCCCAGAATGGAAGAGTCACCCAGAAATCATCAGCAAGAGTGGCATGAGACCAGACATAGTAGTCCACTCTAAGTCAACCGAGCAGCTGATCATGATCGAGCTCACGGTGCCATATGAAAACAGAATGGAGGCAGCTCAAATCTACAAGACTGAAAAGTATGCTGATCTGGCAAACAGCCTGAGGAGAGAAGGCTATCAGGTCAAAGTCCTCACTGCAGAAATTGGAGCTAGGGGATTTGTAGGAACGTCTGCATACAGCCTCATGAAACAGCTCTCAGTTGCAGGGAAGGAAAAAACCAGAGCCCTGAAAGCAATGGCAGAAGCGGCAGAGAGGTGTTCAAGCTGGATCTGGTCAAGGAGGAACAAAAGTGAACTTCATAAGGCTTAATTTCCCTACAAATATCAGGTGTCCCTGTGGCTCAGTGGTTAAAGCGCGAGTCATTAAGTGGAAAATGAGCATCTCCAGAGGGTCATGGGTTCGAATCCCAGCCATGGCTCGTCCCAAGATGGGAAACAAAAAAAGGGCGAGCAGAGGGACATCCGGAGTCATGAACCGGGTGTGGCCCAACCCCCCTAGAGTGTCAGGAGATAAGGGCCGAAACACTTGCTTGAAGGGGGCTTCTCTTCTGAGGACTCTCTGCTGCCACGCTCTCCACGAGTTTCTTTCTACTTACTATGGGCAACAGATAAACTGGTTAATTCCAAAAGAAACAGTTATGGAAATATGATGCAGCTAAGAACAAAAGATTTGTTCATGACATGTCAATGGGTTTTTTTAAGTCCTTGGATACAAACTGAGTCTGCTGTTTACATTCAAACTCAGAGCTATATGTAACCCCAAAAAAATAATGTCTGAGTTTGTCAAAGTATCACATCATAATACATGAAATCCTTGAGATATTAAAGATTTTAAGTATTCACCTCATGACAAAACTGGGGCTTGAAAGTTTAAGCAACATATCTCTTCCACTTCTACAGGTCCTCCCAAACTGGCAGGGCAGACGAGGCTGCCCAGGCGGTAAACTCTGAAAGGTTGAAGGTGATACACTAACTTTTTGTCCATTTAGTTACTGTGGTCAGGACATCTGAGCAGCCCTCTAGGGGCAAATGTATAAAGTGGCTGTCATATCTACTATGTAATTAAAAAAAAATATTTCTGTGTTTCAGTTCTTTTCTGAGCTTGTGAATCCTCTACATGAAAGCACAAAAAAAAAATGTGTGAAAAAACGAATAAACTCCTTACAAAGATCTGAGAATCTTTGTCCTTATGTCACACTGCAGATCATAATGGACAACTGGACTTATACTCATTCATCATAGGTACAGCTGTCTCTCCTCTCTCTGGTTTTCTTTTGTCTTTAACTTTCTATCTTTTTCCATCAGTCTGTATATGAATGGACATCAGTTTGTTGGCTTGCTAGCCAGTCTACCTCATTGTACAGACCCCTCTTGCAAAGACCTACATGACCCCTCTTGCAAAGACCTGTATGACCCCCTCTTGCAAAGA
>CM031618.1:52311312-52316312 GCA_018398815.1 Conus ventricosus | reverse complement strand
TGTGAAAAGGTTTTTAAAAAAAAAGGTTATGATATGATAAGAACTACCTTCAGTTGGAGGAAGTTTTGGGACTGTCCTGTTGAGCACAGTTCTCACAGTGTTGAATTTTCAGACAAGAATGCAGTATAGAAACTTGCAGGTTGATCCCCAACCAGTACATTACTTCAATTAATCAAAGAGTCCTCTGAAGATGGAATGTGCTGCCAAAACTTAGCCTTTAACACATCCCTAAGACCCTATACCAAACACTCATGAAGGGACATGGTATTCATCTGGGCTGAATCTACCAGATTTCTTCTTCTGCTCCTTTTATTTTTGTGATGCTATGCTAAATAACCCCAGGTGATATTTTTTTTTAATGAATGGGACCATGCTCAATCTCACCATCAAGGCAGCCAAATTCTGTTTTCAAGGATGGTGACACCAGCATGAATGCTTATGTTGTTTACTGTACTTACTGGTATGTGGTCTCTCTCTCTCTCTCTTCTCTCTCTCTCCTCTTCTCTCTCTCTCTCTCTCTCTCTCTCTCTCTAATACAGTGACCAGGGATAGTGCGGGCAGATGCACTGGCCTGGTTCTCACTGAAAGCGTGTGAAGCAGACTATACAATGGTTTGCATTCATTCGTCAGGAGGGGAAGGGTGCATTACTGTTTCATGACAGAACCATGTTTTCTTTGGAAATATCCTTTCTTTACAGAGGATTCCAGTCTCAGTGCCTTTATTGCATTACACATGTTTGTGATTGATCAACAGAAGTGCCAAAAAAGAACGCAAAACGCTCGGTGTGGGACTGCTGTAAGGTCAGGGTGCATCGGTTAATGTAGGGGGCCTATACAGGCTCACCTTACTAAATGACCCTACAGCCGACAGACATTGAGACTTGAACCTTTGAATCTTAATGTTCAGGCAGGACAGGCTTGCCTCTCACCAATGAAGAAAAACAAGTGTGATCAACATCCAGCTTGATTCTTCTTCAAGTTATAACTGTGGTAAATGCAAGTGAACAGGCATTACACTATATTGTCTACTGTACAGAAAATTCCTAATGGTCACCACTATCTACAAACTTACTAAAGAAGGAATTCAAACTGTAGCTACAGACTAATCCTGTGCTGACTTGTCAAACAAACAAACAAAATAACAGGCAAAAAAAATAAGAGAGCTAAACTGAGATGATTGCTGATGTAAGAACAACCTCTGCAATGGTATGTAAAACATGTAATTGTGTCTTCTAACACTTTGTTACATTATCCACACATGCAAAGTATGAAGGGGGAAAACATTCAAAAACAGTTAAGTACAGGAAAAAACCAGGGACAGACACCAAATTTCTAAATTTGCTAAATATAGAAAAAAGGGGGAGGGGACATCACCAACAGAACAAAACAAAAGGGTATTCTGACAACACTTTTAAAGCAACATGGCCTCAGTTGTAGAATGAATAACTACAATATCAGCTATAGTAACAGTCTTTTGGGGACATTTACTTAGTGTTTAAAAAATATTTCATCACCACGGCCAATCAGTACACATTTTGATACAAAAATTCTAACTAATGAGAATAATGTCATGATATTTGATTCACTGGGTTTTTCATTTCCAATATTTTACGCATGACTACATAAATCCATATTAGAATCTGTCAAAGTGTGTAGATGACTCAGCCAAACAGAAGAATTACAATCTTATTGAAAGGGAAGATTTCAGTGTTTAAAAATAAAGAGTGGTAATATGTTGAAGGTTAAAAACATGGACTGTGAAAGTTATACGATTGTGTTCAAGAATAGTCTCAAACTACTGAGAAAGACATGAGCATGGATTTATTGAACTATGCTCTGTGTTTAGACAAGGGCCTAATCATCTTCAGAGAGCTCTTTGTGATGCTGTTTTGTACTGAACACAAAGACACTGTGGTTCTTTTGTACACATTTAAACTGGACATTCAAGCTGTGAAAAAAAAAACTGTGGACAGTAAAAGCTTAAGTAATAAAGAAAAAAATGCTTAAGAACTATGTATGCCAAAGGTTTTGCCACAGACATTAGATTGTTGACCCATCAACTGATTATTTCACCAGGTCTACAGACGTAGACGGCCATGAACCACACACTGGCCTCACTTTGCTACAGGGTCTTAAAAACTTAAAAGAAAAAGAAAAAAACTGAGTCTAAATCCACCAAACTGATTCTATGGCATGCGGGTATGTACATCAAGGGTCAAGGCATATGATTTGGAAGGTAGCTTACCTCTTCACAGAGCGAGGCAATTTCTTTCTGCAAATTACAGTGTTATGGAAATCAACAGGTCTGAGATTCACCACTGATCATGTGTGGTTCAGTAACAAGAAACACGCTTCAAGACCCTTTCAATCAATTCCAGCATTGGCCAAGCTGCTGCATTTGCTCAGGATCGTTTGACGATTATCATAAAATGGCGATGACGTTACTAGACACCCATGATTTCGATCACAAGACAATGCCGTCGTTCCTTTCAGAGCTTCTACTGGTCACCACGATTGGGAACTAGTGATGCTATGTTTATTAGAAGTACATCTATTTTGAACCTTACTGATCACCCATGCTAAGAACATGCAGCCTGCTTTCTTCTGTCTTTACTGTTAGTGTATATGCATCGGATGTTAACAAGGCAGACAATCTGCAAGGCAATATGAAATTCTCTGTGACAGCAAGATACATGGTGCTTTATGTCTGCAAATGCCAAATTTGTTTTTGCTTTTATTTCTGTCAGCACACTGATGTGGCCCTTTGCGGTCGCTGGGCTATAAGCAATCATTTTTTATCTTTCTTTCTGTCAATGTTAAGACAGAATAAACTGTCTCTGTGAGCAGCAAGCTCACATGCTGTTTATGTCTGTGAATACCAAAATTGTTTCTTGCTTCTCCTTTTCGTCAATGGGATCAGAGATGCCATGCAGCAGGTCACCATTTCCCGAGTTTGGGATGGTTGATTCAGTGGTGATCCTCTCTCTCTCTCTCTCTTTCTCTCTCTCTTTCTCTCTCACTTTCTCTTTCTCTCTCTCTCAGTCTCCCTCTCTCACTTTCTCTCTCTCTCATTCTGTCTCTCTGTCTCTCTCCACCCCCATTTACACATGCAGACACACACCACACACATGTACATGCACACACACAGACACACACACTACACACACACACACACACACTACACACACACACACACACACACACACTACATACCCACAAACACACATACACATACTACACACACACACACACATACTACTACTAGTACTACTGCTACTACTACTACTACTACTACACACACGCACAAACATGTACAAACACATAGACACACTACACACAAGCATACACACATACACACACACTACACACACATACACACACACTACATACACACACACACACATACACACACACCACACACACATACTATGCAAGCACACACACACACACACACACACACACACACACACACACACACACACACACACACACACACACACACACACACACACACACACACACACTACAACACACACACACTACACACACACAACACACACTACACACAACACATACACATCACACACACAACTATGCAAGCACACACAAACACACACACACACACTACACACACACACCACACACACACACACACACACCACACACACACACACACACACACACACACTCCACTCCCCATCCAAACACCCACAAACCAAACCCCATGTCCACCCCCTCTTATCCCTCTATTTCGCACACTCACAAGCAGTTTTTTCGGAAGTCCGTGATCCATTTCTCCACGCTTCCCTTCAGAGACTTCAGAGACTCCTTCATCTCCTCCTCCCGCTGGCGCAGGGCGATGTTGAAGTCTTCGATGCCGTCCCGCCACTTCTCCACGTGACCCTGGATCTGGGTCAGGAGGTCGGTGTCACGGTCGCTCAGCAGGATAGTGAAGTGATTGGCCAGCTTGGCCCAGGCTTTCTCATTGACGTGGAGACGCTTGGCCGTCGTCAGGCGACACTCCTCCGTCACCTGTCCATGAGGTGGGTGGGATGGTAGAGAGGGTGGTTTGTGATGTGTGTGTGTGTGTGTGTGTGTGTGTGTGTGTGTGTGTGTGTGTGTGTTGGTGTATATGTGTGTAGTGTGTGTGTGTGTGTAGTGTGTGTGTGTGTGTGTGTGTGTGTGTGTGTGTGTGTGTGTGTGTGTGTGTGTGTGTGCGGCGTGTGTGTGTGTGCATGTGTGTGTGTGTATATGTGTGTGTGTGTGTGTGTGTGTGTGTGTGTGTGTGGGTGTGTGTGGTGTGTGTGTGTGTGTGTGTGTGTGTGTGTGTGTGTGTGTGTGTGTGTGTAGTGTGTGTAGTGTGTGTGTGTGTGTGTGTGTGTGTGTGTGTAGTGTGTGTAGTGTGTGTGTGTGTGTGTGTGTGTGTGTGTGTGTGTGTGTGTGTGTGTGTGTGTGCGTGTGTCTGTGTATCGGTATGTGTCTGTGTCTTTGTGTGTACCTGTCAATGTGAACGTGTACATGCTTCCATAAGCAGGAACATGTGGCGGGAAGGGGATACTTGTGAATGCATGAGTGCACATGATGAGGGAAGCATCAAAGGGTGGGTTATGGTCAGACAGATCAACAAATAACTCTGCAGCCTAAAAACAATGTTCAGAAAAGCTGTGCAACAATGGAAGGTGAGTAGCATGCAACCTGTCAGCACCACAGCTCCGGATGCAGCACGGCATCTCTCAAAATGAAATAAGTTGTATCTAAAATTCCAGGTGTCAAAAATTTGCTGTTGGGAATATTTCTGCTTCTTTTTTTCAATTTTTTTTTCAAATTGTTTTTTTTTTTAATTTGTTTTTATAATACTTTTTTTGTGTGCTCTCAAATGAATGATTAAGAATGCTCACAAAGAGGATTTGCATCACTGTCAACTGTAGTAATGCCACAGTACGGCCATTTTGAAACTGACATATTCATTGTAAGCATAAACTGTATGGAAAAAAATGAAG
>CM031618.1:52291312-52306312 GCA_018398815.1 Conus ventricosus | reverse complement strand
AAAACAATTAAAGTAAACAAAAAAAGCAAAAACAACATTGAGAAGAACAAGAAGAATCCTGACAAAGAAGCATTTCTCCAAGAAATTACAAACTTCTGTAGTGCATAGACATATCATCAACAAACAAAAAAACAGATACTTTGGTATCAAAATTGCTGGCACTGGATAGTAACATGTGAATATAAAAACAAAGAGCAAAAACAACAAAGAAGAAAACACAAACTTATTTATGACAAAAAAAACCAACAAGAACAACAAAAACAGACACCAAAATCAAAGACTAACCACAACAAACATGAGACAGAATTCACTCCCCTGTCAGGGTCTATAACCTAATCTTTCTCAACAATCATTGAATCCACCAAGGAAATTTTTACAAGTCTCCTCAGCTGCACAGATTTAAAACAACAGACTCTGGGTGAGAATTGTTTTCCTGTTTCCTTGTGCCCATGTCTGAACATATCAGCCTGTCTTCCCCCTTCTGTTACAGTTGTTGGAGGTGCTGAGAACGTATGTACAGTTTCTCTTGTGCTCCTCTACGACCCTGACCTGCGTTGGTCCTTTGATGTCCGTGTCAAAGTCGTTGAAGCCCACTTTCACCAGCATGTCGTCCATGGTCTTCTTGAGCTGGATCACCTCGAAGTGGCTTGTGGGCTTCCTGGACAACACAAACATTACACTTTATAGTGACTGGTGGGCTTCCTGGACAACACAAACATTACACTTTATAGTGACTGGTGGGCTTCCTGGACAACACAAACATTACACTTTATAGTGACTGGTGGGCTTCCTGGACAACACAAACATTACACTTCATAGTGACTGGTGGGCTTCCTGGACAACACAAACATTACACTTTATAGTGACTGGTGGGCTTCCTGAACAACACAAACATTACACTTCATAGTGACTGGTGGGCTTCCTGGACAACACAAACATTACACATTACATGACTGGTGGGCTTCCTGAACAACACAAACATTACACTTTATAGTGACTGGTGGGCTTCCTGGACAACACAAACCTTACACATTACATGACTGGTGGGCTTCCTGAACAACACAAACATTACACTTTATAGTGACTAGTGGGCTTCCTGGACAACACAAACATTACACTTTATAGTAACTGGTGGGCTTCCTGGACAACACAAACATTACACTGGTGGGCTTCCTGGACAACACAAACATTACACTGGTGGGCTTCCTGGACAACACAAACATTACACTGTGGGCTTCCTGGACAACACAAACATTACACTGGTGGGCTTCCTGGGCAACACAAACATTACACTGGTGGGCTTCCTGGGCAACACAAACATTACACTGGTGGGCTTCCTGGGCAACACAAACATTACACTGGTGGGCTTCCTGGGCAACACAAACATTACACTGGTGGGCTTCCTGGGCAACACAAACATTACACTGGTGGGCTTCCTGGGCAACACAAACATTACACTTTATAGTGACTGGTAGGCTTCCTGGACAACACAAACATTACACATTACATGACTGGTGGGCTTCCTGAACAACACAAAACATTACATATTACACGACTGGTGGTCTTCTTGAACAATCTAATTTTCCTGCCCCATTCTACATACTAACATTGTTACATTCTCCCATAGAAAAGCACATCTGTAAAAAGCATTTAAGTGTTAACAAGAAATCAGATTGTATTCAAACCGTTTATTAAACACGAGCCATATTTTCCTTGTGCTGTAATTCTTTGCCCCTAAAGATAAAAAAATATTACATTTTACTGTAGAGGTTTTATCAAATGCGTGCTACATGTTGTTCTTGATGAGATATGTATAAAATATGCTGATGCTTCTGGAAACTATCTTTAGAATATTCTAGGCATTGCAAGTAGTTATGCTTCTAACAAATTCCATGCACTGTGAATATTTACGACCTTAAATTCTTAATCTCAGAAACTGTAAAGAGATCAAAGTTTACACAGCCTTTTAAAGGGTAAGTGTAAATGTTCTCAGGGTAGGAAATCTTGCCTCAGTCTTGGGTCAATATTTCTACAGTCATGTGGAGATTACATATTAGGAGTTTTCATCTGAAAGTCCAAACATCAGACTTGTTACAAGAATTGACTTTTCTTCTATCAAGAAGTGATTCAACTAGACATGAGAACCACCTCTTGTCATTTACTACCTCCAGGGGCCGGGATAGCTCAGCTGGTAGAGCGCCGGACTCGTGATCCTGGGGTTGCGGGTTCGAATTTCAGTACAGGGGGATTTTTCCCTCAGAGTTAACATTGGTTCTGACTCCATTCCCCATACAGTCCTTCGATTGAGACTATAAACCGAGGTTCCATGTGTGAACGCATGAACAACATCTTGCACACACGTAAAATCTCATCACCAACTTTCGGAAGAGAAGGCCAGTTTGGCCGTTGGTATGGATGACACGTTACACATAGCATGCACCTTCCCCGAAGATGGAGTAGACTGCCTTAATGGCGGGATAAAAAACTGTCATACACACAAAACTCCACTGCCTGTCTATACAGGCAGTGTCCACAGGAGTATCAGCCTATGTACGCAGAAGAAAGAAAGAAAAATTCACTACCTCCACCATGGAGGTTATAAATCATCACCTCCATCTGTTGGATGCTTTGTGTGTTTGTGTGCTAATCAAGTACACAAAAAACCACACCAATTTTGATGCTTTGTGTGTCTGTGTGCTAATCAAGTACACAAAAAACCCACACCAATTTTGATAATGGTTGGTGGTTGAAAGAAGAAAATAGGGAACCAAAGATGAACCTATTCAATCTTGGTTCAGACCCATGCATAGGTGTCAACCTATACGGTTTTCCCGTATTGCTGTACGGAAACCTACGATTTCGGGTCTGTGCGGCCATACACAAGTTTCAATAGGGGTAAAACTGACTTCTACAGGCAAATCTTAAATCACTGAGGCAAATTGCGAGGTGAACAAATTTTCATAGCAGGCGACATGGACTCTTAGCACTGAAATGGGAACAAACTAAGTAGATGATCGGTCATGTTTTGAGGTCAACTCTTCAGCCCCCTTGTTGCAGGCAGCAAAGTCTGCCACCAAGCAGTACAACGATGAACATCAGTAACTGTCATTTGCAAGTAACGGTGTTGAACAGAACAATGGCTGTGTGTTCTTGGGAAATTGGCATGATTGGGAATGGAAACTTTGGGGATCACAGTAAGTAATGATATACTCATGACTTCAATGGACTAATTATGTTGGTAGGAGTGGAAAGTGCATAGAACAAATTGGTTTGTGACTTTGATGGACTCATGATGTTGGTAAAGTGGAAGAGTGTGTAAACAATGGGTTTATAAAGAGTTTTAATTCTGCATCATTGTCAGTGTTTCACTATAAGGTGTGTGATTTGATCTACAAACTGTCTGAAGTGATGCATTCTGCTGGAATGGAAGAGAAGATTTTGTTGGATGGGCAAGTGTTATTGTTATTCATAAACTGTCTTAAACTGCCATTTGTTTAAAGAAATTCTGCCTGATACTGAGTATTACATTGCATTCACAGCAATTTTTGTTTATGTTTTCGCGTTTTCCATAGTGTATAAGGTTTTTGGGCTCGGAATAAGGGAAAAAGTACTTTTCAGTATGGGAAGTTGTAAAATGAGGAAAATTGGGTTGACACCTATGTCCATGGTACAGATCTCAGGAGAGGTCTGTGGTCTCCATAATGCCCCACTGCTTTGCACTTTTGTTTTACATCCTGGCAACTAGCAGCAGTGGATTAACTTGAACACGTGGGTGAAGACAGGCTCAAATCTATCTGTGGGTACTCACATGGAGGGAAAAACAATCAGGTGTTTATCATGGTCCTCAGGATTGGTGGTGTACTTGCTGCAAAAGACACACGTGCGCGCGCACGTACGCATGCCCACACGCACACAACACACACACACACACACACACACACACACACACACACACACACACACACACATACACACAAGCATGCACACGCACACACACTTTTGTTAATTGAGAACCAGAAGACACCTACGCTCACAAAATGAAACAAAACACAGTATCACACATTCTTTGGAACATTGCCTGCAGCACAGAATTGGTGGGTCCAGAAACATGACATATTTCTGCATCTCGATCGGATCCTCTACATGAAAATTTACCATGTCTTGATACTAAAGCAGATGATAATCAATCTTTATTTTTTGGCAGCCCTATTTCCAGATCCTTCTTCTTGCCATCATTTCCATGCTGTTCATCTTAACTCCATCAAACCCAGCCACACCCAGTCTCGTCCCATCACAGTCCCAGTTCCTTGTCTGGAATTCATTTGCAGCCAACAGCATCTTCAAATCTGACGACTTCTCTTCAAGAGGAAATTCACCCATACTTTAACTATCCCTGCTGATGACAAGCTATCAGGTTCTAGGAAAATTAACAACACCATCTGATCCCTGGCCTGAGAGTCTAAAGAAGCCATCAATGGTAGGTCACTGAGAGGCCACCCACAGAGGAGGATCCTTTCTCACACATGAATTACTCTGTAGTGCCTGTTTTGAAGAAACAGTTGTTTCTTACAAATTTTTTGACTGCTGATCTTCTGTTTCAACAATATAAACTATCTTTGAGGAACCAGCCGCCGTGGCGAAGTGGTTAGCGTTGCGGACTCCCGGCTGGGAGGTCATGGGTTCGAATCCCATCAGAGTCATGTGGGTTTTTTCTGCCCCGACCGGCTCCTACCCAGAGTTGAGTTTGCTGCGGACTCAGTTGGGAAGACTGGGACCACACAGTCGAGTTTCATCCACTTAATGGATGCGTTTCTGAGAGTGTTGCTCAAATTTCATGACCAACACTGCAGGTGCCTGTATCTCTCGGGCCTGGTTGACGCCAGGATATATTATGAAAGGAAGCGTAGAGTACAGCCCTGTCATGTAGTCTCAGACCGAAATGGAAATCCGTAGCATCATCTTAATCATCCTCATTCTCATTGATCAGCATTAAAAAAAAATGTCTCAAATTCTGTGGCCCTTCATGCCCTGCTCTCATGGTGACCTCAATTTCGATGTCCTCTCCACGTCTGTGGCCTTGGTTTGGTTCCGTCGGGTCACCGGCATCGGCGAGTCCATGGGGCTGTCGTTGGACGGACGTGGTGGCGCCCTCCGGAGGGAGAGCTCACTCACGTCGGCTCCGCGACTAAGCAATTATTGTCGTCAGTAGGGGCTTAGTAGGTGGTGTCCTGCGTATGTTAGATCAGAACAGGCGCCACTGAACACCACCGAAGTGACTCGGCAGCAGTGAAGTGTCTCCTCCGGTGGGTTGCCTCTTAACGACTTGACATTGACTGCTTCCTGTGGATTGCCGGTGCCGGGGCTGCGGCGGGGCCGGCCGGGCTGTGGCTGTGGACGGGTGTCGGAATGAGCGGTGTGAGTGCACTGCCTCTGAGGTGGCGCAGAGGTTGGGACAGAAAAAAAAAAAAATTATCTTTGAGGATGCTCAGAAGATTTACAATAGAAAAAAAAAGAAGAAGAAAATAAAAGAACAGAAATCATCAATGTTTTGGTCACAGACCATCTTCAGGACTGATGACATCAAAATTTTGAAATTAAGACCAAAACATTGATGATTTCTGGGGTTTTTTTTCTATTGTAAATCTTCTGAGCATCCTCAAAGACAGTTTGTGTAGGTGTTTCTTACATCGAAAGGCTACTCTAACAGCATAGCAAACCTATAATTCAAACAACGAAAAAGACGAAGCAAAAGAAAAAGTGGATGAAGAGGGAAAAAAACCCAACTAAGAAGCATATGGGAAACGAGAAGAAAAAGATCATAACCAGCAACAAGAACAAGAAGAACAAGAAGAACAATGAGAACAATGAGAACAACAAGAACAAGAAGAACAATGAGAACAATGAGAACAACAAGAACAAGAAGAACAATGAGAAAGAATGAAAGGAAGAAACCACAGATCAAAAGAAGATAAGATAATGTTGCTTATAGCCCAGCCGACCGCAAAGGGCCACATCAGGGCTGTGATCAAAAGAAAGAGAGAGAAAAAAAAAGTAAAATAGAGGAAAAAAGTATGACACAACTGGGAAAAAAAAAGAAAACAGCTTACTCTTCATGGTATTCAATGCCCATCACTCCTCTGTTCTTCACAATGTGGTATTCCTCAGGTATCAGTGTGTCCGGCAGTTGCAATGCCTGCAGGCAAACACCATTGATAGCAAACAGTCAATGACCTTCAACATCTTTATAGCAAAACAAAACAAAAAAGCAAAATGCTCAGCCAAACCAAACCAAAATCAAACAAAACTTAGTGGTAAGGGCACATAGGAGAACGCAGACCATCCTCACACACACACACACACACAAAAAAAACTTTTTTTCTACCACTGGAAGTAATAGTTGGTAATGGACTGAAGAAGGTACAGTCTTGTAACAGAATATGGAAGAATCTCAAATGTTAATGCTTATGTCACTAGAAAGTTTGCATAACCCATGAAAGCATTTAACTTCACAGAGAACTGTCATTCCATAAACTACCTCTACACTGTGCGTGTTGAGTGGCGAAAGTTTGTTATTAATCTCGTTGAACATATCATGGATCCAGCTTTTGATTCGGTTCTGTACCCAGTCTGATTAGTTCATTCCTGGATCACGGTTTTTTTCATCTAATTTCATTAACATCATTTCTGTCATTTTTGGGGCGAAATTTTGCTACCGACAGAGAAGCAAACTGATACAAGTGAAATTATAAGCTCTTAATAGGAGGTAACCAGCACTGGAGACGAAAGAATTTTTGTTTAATGGATTTTTTCCCCCAGGAAAAGGCGTAAAGAGTAATGATAACTGTAAAACAATGTGATCCATTTCATATCATCACTAATGTCTCACAAAAAGAAGTGGTGAGTATTGTGTAAAGCCTTTTCTATGTTTTGAAGGACGTTTTAATCATTTTGTTTACACATCAACTGGACATGGAGATTCCCTTCCTGCTGTCCACTAGGTATCCAATATGGGACCAATTCACACACACACACACACACACACATACACACGCATGCACACACGCACGCACACACACACACACACACACACACACACACACACACACACACTTGTTGAAAAATTTAAGTGCTTTGTAATTACCATTATTATTCATATAAGCACTCATATAAGCACACACATATGTACACACACACACTCAAACACACTCGCATATGTATACACACACGCGCACACGCACATGCACTCATACGTGTGCGTGCACAAGCATAAGCACACATGCAAGAACTTGTAAATACTTTTATTCCAGTTTTTGTTGCAAAATAACTCACACATTATATACAATTCACCAGCTTTAACCAAAGATTTTTTTTTGTAAGTTTAGATATCAGTCCAATTGGTCACTACAGTATCTGAATTTTTTTCTTAATATAAAAGTGATGGAGGGGGAGGGAGGGACGGGGAGAGGATAGAGAGGGAAGGAAAGGAAGGGGGTGGTGGGGTGAGGTGGGGGTGTTCACTGATTTTGTTGTTGTTATATATATATATTGTTTTTTTTCTGTTTATTATTTCTAATAGTGTAGTTATATACGTATTTCTTTAATCAGATATATTTTAAATAACCGCCTAAGCACCATATGTGTACACACATTCACACATACATGCATGCATACTTGGAACTCTATAACTTTCAGTCATGCACTAGTCTTATTCTCTGACACACTCCTTTTTTTTTTTTTCTTTTTTTTTTTTTTTTTTTTCTTTTTTCTTTTTTTTCTATTTTTTTTAATCGTCTAATATCACGATTAGTGGAAAGACGTTAAATGAATGACACACACACACACACACTTAGCCCCTCATATGCGAGGAACACATCCTCAGAAACCCACCTTCTTGGGAGGAATTTCTGCATCTTTCCTGACAGCACTCCTGTCGATGGTGTCTGTTTTTCAGGATGGCCGTGCTCCTGAGGGACATCGTACAGGAAAGAAATGTCCCTGAAATCCCATCAACAGTCAGATTAGTCTTCCTTTGTCCACAGAATCAATCCATGACTGACCTCCCCCTGAGGGACATCATACAAGAAATGTCCCTGAAATCCCATCAACCATCAGATTAGTCTCCCTTTGTCCATAGAATCGATCCATGACTGACCTCCCCCCTGAGGGAACATCACACAGGAAAGAAATGTCCCTGAAATCCCATCAACAGTCAGATTAGTCTCCCTTTGTCCATAGACTTGATCTATGACTGACCTCCCCCTGAAGGACATCGTACAGGAAAGAAATGTCCCTGAAATCCCATCAACCATCAGATTAGTCTCCCTTTGTCTATAGAATCTATCCATGACTGACCTCCCCCTGAGGACATCATACAGGAAAGAAATGTCCCTGAAATCCCATCAACCATCAGATTAGTCTCCCTTTGTCTATAGAATCTATCCATGACTGACCTCCCCCTGAGGGACATCATACAGGAAAGAAATCTCCCTGAAATCCCATCAACCATCAGATTAGTCTCCTACCATTGAATACCTCCGTGACAGACACCCATTCTCACTCTCTGTAAAAAGAGTGAG
This sequence comes from Conus ventricosus, assembly GCA_018398815.1. Classification (NCBI taxonomy): domain Eukaryota; kingdom Metazoa; phylum Mollusca; class Gastropoda; order Neogastropoda; family Conidae; genus Conus; species Conus ventricosus. Next base: position 52,297,736 of record CM031618.1, on the reverse strand, counting down.
TCTTGGTCAGAAGGTAACCCTAGTCTTTAGAGACTGATAAAAATGATCCAGAACATAAAACAACATCTGTAGAGAGCAACCATTGCCTCACGAAAAGGAAGCGAACTGATTTATCAACTCACAATGAAAAGTGATATATGTGTCACGGGCGATTATTCTGAAATTCAGGGCATGGTTAGTTCCCTTGCATTCAAATTTCCTTTTCTTTTCTTTCTTTTTTTTTTTGTTCTTTTCCTTTTTTTCTTTAAGTGTTGGAAATTCGGATGTAAAGCGCATTGTATCATACCAAACTGGATGAAAACATTTATCTGCACAGGTAAGTGTAAGAAAAATGAGCCGGAAAAACAAAAGTGTTTGAAAGAAAGAAAATCTACAGCGCATAGAGCCAAAAATGATCTCCCTTTGTTGCAGAAAGGGAAGTGTTGATTGGATGGCAAACTGAATAAAGACAAAGGGTAGAAACAGTTAAAAAAAAACAACACACACACACAAAAACCCAACAACCTCTAAAGGGAGTGGGTGTTTATCGAGAAGAAAGTTCAGCACAGAACAAGAGAAAAATGTTCCTGGAAAACCAGTCCTTCCACGGAGGGAGTCTGTACTAAAACGTAAACCTAACACAGACGATTTGAAGGGACTGAGTCTTTATCGGGAAGGAAATCTAGTAAAAGACAAACACTTTCTAGAGACAAAAAGACTGAGGTGAAGATGGTGTCAGAATTAGAAGATTTTTCATCATAGGCCATGGCCCTTTATGAAGGAGTTGTGGAAGGAGTTGTGTGAACAGTATATATGCAATCATAAAAAAAAGGTGAAGAATATGAGAAGTGTGTGAAGAGTATATATGCAATCGTAAAAAAAAGTGTAAGAATATGACGGGTGTGTGAACGGTGTATGTGCCATTGTAAAAAAAAAAAAATGTAAGAATATGGGGGTTGTGTGAACAGTATATATGCAATCATAAAAAAAAGGTGAAGAACATGAGAAGTGTGTGAAGAGTATATATGCAATCGTAAAAAAAAAAGAAGTGTAAGAATATGTGGAGTGTGACCAGTATACACACAATTGTAAACAAAAAAAAAGTGTAAGAATATCAGGAGTGTGTGAACAGTATATATGCAATTGTAAAAAAAAATTAGTGTAAGAATATGAGGAGTGTGAACAGTATACATACTATTGTAAACAAAAAAGAAGTGTAAGAATATGAGAAGTGTGTATATATGCAATTGTTTAAAAAAAAAAAAAAAAGAGTAAGAATACACTAAAGTGAAATTCCTTAACATACACCTAGAACTCAGCGCAGAGCAGAACACACAGACTATACACACAGCAACACCGACGCTCTCTGCTTACTTTCCTGCCCCAGAACTCAGTGCAGAGCAGAACACACAGACTATACACACAGCAACACTGACGCTCTCTGCTTACTTTCCTGCCCCACAGCACTATACACACAGCAACACTGACGCTCTCTGCTTACTTTCCTGCCCCACAGCTGCAGGAACAGACTATACACACAGCAACACTGACGCTCTCTGCTTACTTTCCTGCCCCACAGCTGCAGGAACAGACTATACACACAGCAACACTGACGCTCTCTGCTTACTTTCCTGCCCCACAGCTGCAGGAACAGACTATACACACAGCAACACTGACGCTCTCTGCTTACTTTCCTGCCCCACAGCTGCAGGAGGTGGAGTCCAGCAGATGTTTGAACTTCTCGCGCCGCTTGTGACTCCACACGTTGGCGGCTGGCGCCCGTGCCAGAGCCTGCAACAGCCACATGCCCATTGACGCAAACTCTGCTTAGCGGTGGAGCAGGCACACAGGGCAAAATAACATTGTCATGAATCATGATATCACTTGATAACTATTCATACTTAAAAAAACAATATAACTGCAAAGCTTACCTAGCCATAGGTGCAAAGTGAGATGACTGCAGGTGGAAATCTAAACAAATCTCAAATAAATGTTAGCGAACTGCCCAGAGAAACGTGGACAAACGAGTCACAAGACAAAACACGACGCGTTTCAACCTCATAGGTCTTCTTCAGGCAAGATATAAACAAATAGGACAACGAAAATGAACGAATTTGTTTCTTAGCTTAGATCTCTTCATTCTTCAGCGCAAGGTAGGCAGGCGTTGAATGAGGGTGGTGGGGAGATAGGTTGTGTGTAAAAGGGGGAGGGGGAGATAACGGAATCATCCAAGAAGCCTGAAAATGAGGGGAAAGAGAAAATTGTTTTTTGGGGGAGGGAGATGGGGAGTAAGATGGACAGTGAAGGTGAGGGAGATCTCTTCACTCTTCAACGCCTGCCTACCTTGCACTGAAGAGTGAAGAGATCTAAGTTAAGTAACAAATTCGTTCATTTTCGTTGTCCTATTTGTTTGTGTCTTGCCTGAAGAAGACCTAAAAGGTTGAAACGTGTCGTGTTTTGTCTTGTGACTCATTTATCCACGTTTCTCTTGGCGGTTCGCTAAGATTTATTTAAGATTTACCTAGCCATAGTCAGTGTATATATAAAAATAATGGAAACCACAGGGAGGACACAGGAACCCACACAACATGACTGGAAGTGCTGTGCAGCTTGGCCATTGTTGGTGGATCAGGAGTGGGAGTGACAGGAGAGGGGGTAAGGCAGGAGGGAAAAGGGTGATGGGAAGGATAAAGGGGAGAGGAGTAGATGAGAGAACGATCATCTGCTTCTCTCCCCTTTCGAGCTGATACCAGTTCCCTGCCTCTTTCCTCCCACGCCCCACTCCCTCACCTTCACTCTCCATCTCACTCCCCCATCTCCCCTCCCCCCCAAAAAACAATTTTCTCATTCCCCCCATTCTCAGGCTTCTTGGATGATTCCCCTATCTCCCCTTTCCCCCCCTTTCACACGCAACCTAACTCCCCACCACCCTGACACCCTCCCCCAAAAAAGCAAAACAAAGCAATAAACAGACCACTTTCCCTGCCCCATCTACACCCGTCCTGCTCCCTCCCCTTTTCTCCTCCTCCCCCATCTGACATCTCCTCACTGTAGAGAGAGAAAAAAACCAGAAAGAAAGAAAAAAGATATCCCCCACAAAACCACCCACACACAACCAAAACAAGATGAATGCACTGTTCTGTTCTTAAATAATTTGCTTTCAAACTGAGGCGACTGCAGGTGGAAACGGAAACAAACTCAACAGAAAATTTACTGTTCTGCCGAACGAGTCACAAGACAAAATGTGTCGGGTTTTGTCTTGTGATTTAGTCTTGTCTCTTTTGTTCTGGGGAACTGAAAACCTTCTTTTAAGTTTGTTCTAAAGTTTTGTTCTTCTTTTGTTTGTTTTGGGTTTTTGTTTATTTGCTTGTTGTTTTCTTGTGGGGGGGGGGGGGGGGGGGATGAGAAGACACTATAAAATACATTAAACTGAAATTTTAGCTGTTAAAGCACGGCCTTAAATCTTTGCTCAAAAGAAAGGCCAATTAAAACAAATAAAAAGCCAATACTACATTTAACAATCTCATAAAAAAATGTAACTACAATGCTGAGAAATCTTTGGATACTGTTGTTGTCAATTACCGCAGAAGTGGTGAGGTTTCGGATGCGGGAGGGCGGCCCCAGCTTGTCCCGTGCCATGGGAGGCTGGGTAAGGGCAAAGAGCACATCGTCTGGAATGAAGTCGCTCTGCAGGGATGTTGGTAACGGCTTTGTCCGATCCACCTCCACAGTGCTGCGAAGATGGGGCAGCTTCACTGGAGGCAAGATTTTGATTCAAAATCATTATCTTAGATATTGTTCTGTTAAAACATACTGACATCTGGAGGCAAGAGGCACAGGATTTTTATTTCAAATCATGATTTCAGATATCATTCTGTCAAAACATACTAACATCAATGACAATTACAAACTAGAAACTTTACTACAACTAGTATTAATTGTCGTAGGTGTGTATCAATGGATATCATTTCCCCTTTTTTCTTTTTTGCTCTGTAACACTTTCAGCATACTAGATTTGCAGCATGGAAAGCCTGCAATGCCAGGCTGGTTTTACCTTTCTTTTTCGCACAATAACATACAAATACATTCCATGATCACAACAAATAAAGGCAAAGCCACCAATCCTTTAACTGAAGGTACAATGCATTCCATCAGCACATTGCCTTGTTACAGCAATCCAAGCAAATTGGGATATATATGCAGTAATCTGTGGAAAAACGTTTGTTTAACTAAATCTGTATCAGTAAGTCAAAGATGTCTTGATGATGTAAGTACCATGTGGGCTGACCTGCAAAATGAACTCTACACGTTCATCAGCAATGGGTCACTTGACACCTGTTGCCTAAAAATGAATCTGACACTCTGCACAGATTCTGCTGCACAATACACAGATGATCTATGGCTGGTCTATATGTCAGATTCTTATTCCAAGGTCTGGGATTTGATTCTCACTCTAGACTGCCATGACGGGAAAGCTTTTCACTACTGAGTTAGGATTTGTGAAGACATAAAATCCCTCCTAGTCCTGTGAATGAGACTTTAAACTTAAGTCCCATGCTTGAATGCATGCACATACACACATGCACACATGTGCACACACACGTACGTATGCACACACACACACACACACACACACACACACACACACACACACACACACACACACAAACACACACACAAACACACACACACACATCTTGCATGCATGTTCAAAACAATTCCACCTTTTCGCAGAAGAGTAGGCCATCACGTGCCAAATGGGATGGATGACACAAAAACAAAACACATGCACACCATTGTTGTGTGTAGATATCATCCTCAATGACAAACTGTGGATACCTTGACAGGGTTGGGCTAAAAACGATGCCACAGGTTACATTTTTACCAATGGTTAACTTCAGACTTCTAACTTAAGAACGAAGACAAATACACACAACATCATACGCTGGATGACATCACAGCCTTGGCAACATAGGAACAAAGACAAATATACACAACATCATACGCTGGATGACATCACAGCCTTGGCAACATAGGAACAAAGACAAATATACACAACATCATATGCTGGATGACATCACAGCCTTGGCAACATAGGAACAAAGACAAATATACACAACATCATATGCTGGATGACATCACAGCCTTGGCAACATAGGAACAAAGACAAATATACACAACATCATATGCTGGATGACATCACAGCCTTGGCAACATAGGAACAAAGACAAATATACACAACATCATATGCTGGATGACATCACAGCCTTGGCAACATAGGAACAAAGACAAATATATACACAACATCATATGCTGGATGACATCACAGCCTTGGCATTCTCCTCACTGACCTCGCCCTTCCTCTGGTGCCTTGTGCAGCATGATGGCATTGTCGCCAGTGCCTTGTTGCTGCAGCACTGACTGCGACATCTTGTCTCACCGTTGGGAGTTCTTCCTGGCAGAGAGAATCAAGCACACTTCTTTGGATCAGAAATGAAGCTGAAGACAGATGATGACGTGATGTTATGATGCTCAGTTACAGAGAACAATTATGAACTTAGATGTGTGTGTGTGTGTGTGTGTGTGTGTGTGTGTGTGTGAGTGTGTGTGTGTGTGTGTGTGTGTGTGTGTGTGTGTGTGTGTGTGTGTGTGTGTGTGTGTGTGCTTGTGTGTGTGTGCGCGCATGCGTGCGGGTGTGCGGGTGTTTGTATGCATGTGTGTGTGTGTGTGTGTATGTGTATGTGTATAGTGTATGTGTGTGTGTGTGTGTGTGTGTGTGTGTGTGTGTGTGTGTGTGTGTGTGTGTGTGTGTATGTGTGTGTATGTGTGTGGATGTGTGTGTGCACATGCACATGTGTAAGTATGTAAATGTGTGTATAAAAAAATAATAATTTTCTTAAGTGCAATTACAAATAGATCTTTTCAGTCATATTTTCTAAATTGGTACAGTCTGAAAAGAAGTATGATTTTTGTAACTTGACAACACTTTCTAACTATGATTCAAAAGTGATCGTGTAGAGTAAGTGAAGCCATTCACAGATTCAGATTTAGGAGTCAACTGCATGATCACAGGCACATGATTGAAGATACTGTAATGATGTTTATCATATAATCTTGAAAAATTGGTTAGAAATCATATAAGTAACCACTTTTTTTTAAATTTTTAAATAACAAATGGTATTTAGATAAGAATAATAATATGATAACATCAAAGCCATGATCAGGGTGAATTTCACATTTAATCTTTGTGAACAACTTGCATTTTAGATATGCATATATATGAAATTGTGCAAATTTAGGATATGTTTGACTTAAAAATTAAAAAAAGACAATAATAGTAATTTTTCTTTTAACTAAAAAATGTTACATATCTAAGAAACGATTTAATGTTTATACAATAATTGTAATAATAGTAATACGAATTATACTACTACTACTTCTACTA
>CM031618.1:52266312-52288812 GCA_018398815.1 Conus ventricosus | reverse complement strand
TTATGTCTGACTATTCTTGCTGAGTTTTTAATATACTTTTTATCTTCATCATCATTATCATTTTTTTTTGGCTTTGCTTGGGAGAGAGAGGGAGTGAGGCGCGCACAGCTCAAAACAGTCATTGCGTAATTAGTAGTCGTGCACGCAACCATTTTTTAGTTCGTCGCACGACTAGTCGTGCCAATAGCCGGACTGGGTTGCGAGTCGTATTATCGCACGACTAGTCGTGCACGCAACACCAGTTTTCTTCGTCGCACGACTAGTCGTGCCAATATCCGGACTGGGTTGCGAGTCGTATTATCCCACGACTAGTCGTGCACGCAACACCAGCCTTAAAAAAATGTAATCAGGTTTGCATAATTACCAAGTGAACACATCCGCTGACCAACACATCGTGTTCAGATGAATTACGTATTCAGTACTATCGACTGAGTCGAACTTAATCCCATCAATTTCTTTAATTTTGCAGACATAATGAAAATTTATAAATATGGCTGAAGTGTAAGGCTTGTGGGGAAAGTAGAGCAATAAAACGTGAAACTCGATCAATTACATAAGCGTACTGACAGCAATTATGTTACCTAATCAATACAACTGCAGCAATACCACTCTGCTCACATCATGAGCTAACAAAATTCACTACCTTACCTTGAATGTCCTCACAAAAATCCGATCCAAATAGCCGCCATTTTGATGTATTAACTTGTTGTCAAGGAAAGCGGAAGCCTTGCCACAATTCGACAGGAACCGGAAATTGCATATCGAAACAAGAGAAGATTCAAAATGGCTGCCACAGAGACCCACGTGAAAACCTTTGTCGTCCCAGAAAAATTAAAAGCGTTGTTGAAGGAATATCCAGCATTGAGAGTCGATGATAAGAAGGGCAAGGTATGAATATTGTTCTATAATAGCTGAATAAGAGTGTGTTGGATAGCAGAGCCGCTCTGACCAAGATTAGAAAGGTGATGCCAAGACTTGTAAAACCGAAAATTTGCTTTGTACAACGGCGTTACCGCGTTTTACTTGTTTGAGTCTTATATATATGATAATAAAATATATGACAAAGTTGCAAATGGTGATTGTATTCAGGAGGATTTGATAAAACTACAGGACTGGTCGGATACTAGGAATCTATATTTTAATGTGTCAAAATGTCATGTTATGCATGTTGGTGAAAAAAGGAAATGGATAGATCAAGGAGTATTTTATGAAAATAGGTAGGTAATGAGGTACAGAAAATAAGTACTTGTGAGACAGAAAAGGACTTTGGAGTCACTTTTGATAAGGAGCTTTCATTTGATCCACATATAAAGGAAATTGTAAATAAGGGAAATCAGATGTTAGGTATCATTAAAAGAACATTTCTGTACCTAGACAAATATACTTTTCTAAAACTATTTAAGGCTTTTGTAAGGCCTCATTTAGAATATGCCAATGTAGTTTGGAATCCATATTTGAAGAGGCAATCAAAAATGATAGAAAATGTACTAAGAAGAGGAACTAGATTACTGGTAGAATGCAAAAATAGTCTTATGAGGAACGGCTCCAGTTTTTACAGTTACACTTTCTTAAGGGTAGAAGGTTAAGGGGGGATTTAATACAAGTGTATAAAATAATGAATGGTTTGGACAATGTATCAATTGAAACATTTTTTTCCTTCTCACCAGTTAGTATGACAAGAAATGCACAAGGTAAACTTTTTGTTAAACATAGAACTATTAACAAACGAGCGTTCAGTTTCTCTAACAGAGTTGTTAAATTGTGGAACTCAATACCTGTTGAAATTAAATTTACTAATGATATTAATAAATTCAAGAATTTCCTGGATTACAACACTGATTTCAAAATTTTATTTATGGAAATAGATTGAAGCAATTTTTGCTAATAGGGATTGAATAAGCATGCCGTAGACCCTAGAAAAACAAAACAAAACAAATATGATAACAAAAGAAGGGCATAAAAAGGCCGAAAGGCCTAGGCTACAAGCCAGCCCTCTACTACTACTACTACTACTACTAAGACTCGGTACACAGATTGAAATTATTATTCCTTTGCTCAGTTACTGAGAGCTCAGTATTTTGGACCAGGCATAGCACTTTTTTTCATCCTAAACCACTGTAGTCTAGAATGGTGTTAGGATGGTGTGGTGTTTTGAGTGAGTGATATGCCGGTTATTATTCTGACACTTTCAATTTTATTTTTTTCAAACCCCGAGGGCGTTGAAAGAAACTGTACTTCAGGACATCGGTTTTTGATCTACGGTGGCGGAATTTCTTGGAATGGTTGGCTCTTGTTCTGGCGGATGCTGGTGTCAGGTACAACTCTGGTGGAATGTCCACAAGGTTGTTCACAGACTTGTAGAACATTATTAGTTGGGCTTTTGTCCTCCTGGACTCCAGGGATTCCCATTTGAGATCAGTGAGCAGACCAGTAACGCTACAGGTGTAATCATAGCGGTTGGTGACGTATCTGGCTGCTCTCCTCTGTACTGCTTCTATCTGTTTAGTTTTGTCTGCGGTGTACGGGTTCCAGACTGTACTGCAGTATTCGAGGTGGGGGGCGAACTAGGGTCTTGTAGGCATGATTGGTCTTGGTTGCCTGGTTCACTACCCTCAAGTTCCGCCTCAGGAATCCTATCATGCTGCTGGCCTTTTTGGTGGAGACGTTGACAACATAGGACAACTTCAGACAAGTGCAATGTTTAGGAATTCATTTCACTTCTGAGTTCTTCAGTGACTCGCCTCTAGATCCTTTTGTGACTTCATCATATATGTGTGGTTCATTGGTCTTTTGTCCTACATAGGCAAAACTATTATTGAATAGTCAATTCTTGCTTTACTGTCTCTCGTGTCAGTTGATAGAGCACTCTAGTTCTCCGAGGTTAGAGAAAGAGGACGTAGATCGCAGTTACCTAGAAGACAAGAGGCTTGGATGGTGGCAGTTTCATGGAGGCTGTTCCATACAAAAACGTCATGCTGGTTCATAACTTTTGTTGAGAAACAAAATGGAAATAAATAAATAGATAAATTAACAAATAAATAGATGCTGGAATCACAAAACTGTTTCTACAACAGAGGCAACAACAGGGAGAGCTTTGGGCAGCAGAGAGAGTCTTCACAGAAGCCTTTTCCCTCATAGTGTTTTAGCCTTTTCTCTCATAGTGTTTTAGCCTTTTCCCTCATACTGTCATAGTGTTTTAGCCTTTTCCCTCATAGTGTTGTTAGGCTTTTCCCTCATACTGTCATAGTGTTTTAGCCTTTTTCCCTCATAGTGTTTTAGCCTTTTCCCTCATAGTGTTTTAGCCTTTTCCCCTCATACGTCATAGTGTTTTAGCCTTTTCCCTCATAGTGTTTTAGCCTTTTTCCCTCATACTGTCATAGTGTTTTTAGCCTTTTCCCTCATAGTGTTTTACTTTAAGCCTTTTCCCTCATAGTGTTTTAGCCTTTTCCCTTATACTGTCATAGTGTTTTAGCCTTTTCCCCTCACAGTGGTTTTAGCCTTTTCCCTCATACTGTCATAGCGTTTTTAGCCTTCCCTCCATAGTGTTTTAGCCTTTTCCCTCTAGTGTTTTAGCCTTTTCCCTCTAGTGTTTTAGCCTTTCCCTCATAGTGTTTTAGCCTTTTCCCTCTAGTGTTTTAGCCTTTTCCCTCTAGTGTTTTAGCCTTTTCCCTCATAGTGTTTTAGCCTTTTCCCTCTAGTGTTTTAGCCTTTTCCCTCTAGTGTTTTAGCCTTTTCCCTCATAGTGTTTTAGCCTTTTCCCTCTAGTGTTTTAGCCTTTTCCCTCTAGTGTTTTAGCCTTTTCCCTCATACTGTCATAGTGTTTTAGCCTTTTTCCCTCATAGTGTTTTAGCCTTTTCCCTCACAGTGTTTTAGCCTTTTTTACATTGCAAAGGAGTTAGGACACATTCAGGTTATGATTTCTGGACCTGCTTCCGCTGTCACTGACTAAGATCATAGGTATTTCACTATTTCATTTGATTAGAAAGCATCCATAGAACAAGAAATAAGTATACTTCCTAGAACATAGCTTTCTGTCTTAATCTGGGAAAGAGAAATTATCTAGTGGATCACTCAACTCCAGGACTGTCAAAAATTTATCCAAATCTGTCTTATGAATCTGAATCTGAAATATTGTACATCCACTCGGCCTGTTTGTTAGGTGAATGTGATGTTCTGGGGTAAGCTACGGGGCAAATAATGGAGTTGTAGGACAGACATTACCTGAAATAATAAAAGAGAGATAAGGTTCTCTGGGTTTTTTTTTTCTTTTGTAGAATACAGGTGAAGAGAGGCAAGCTAGACCTAAAACTAAAACAATACCCTGTTGTCCAGCCAGGCATGAACATTGTCTAGTGATGAGGGATTTTCTCTCAATTTCTGACATTTCAAAAAAGACATTCTTTTCTTTCTTTTTTTCGTCTCAGGTGCTTCAGATTTTTGTCATCTAGAGGAAACGAGAGAGGGACAGAAAAACTTTCTTGAGTTTGTTTTGCATTCTGAATGCCTCTAAAAAAAACTTTAGTTTGTAATTATTCAGACACAAGTCATTTCTGGTTCATAACACGATGTCAGGATGTCTGACATATCAAGGATTGTGCCGTGTCATTAACTGACTTTCTTTGAGAGACAGATCGAGATGGGAGTGGATAAAAGTTGAACGCTTTATGTCTGACAAGCATGCACCACCAACTGATCTTATTAGAAACAAAAAATCAGCATAACAAGTCCTACACAAAGCATTTCTAGTATTTCAGATACACTGGTATTTTCATCAGTTCAGGATGAAGGATTTTATGCTTACTCTTACTTTAAAACTGCGTCAGATTTGATAACACGTGTTTTTTTGTTTTGTTTTGCGTTGTTTTTTTTATGTTAATTTTTGAGGCAGCCTGCCACCACCCATGATGTAGATTTCAGATTTTTTTCCCCCAACAATCATATTCCATGTCTGACAGTTGATGCAGAAGAACAGATGTGTGGTAGTATGCGGTGAGGCTGAAACAATCATTTTCACCAACACTGATGACAGGTGATGTGTGTTTGACAGGTGTGCTGCTGTCTGACAGGCCATGAGATGCCACTGAGGGAGGATGTGGTGCGCAGTTTTGTTCAGGGCAGGAAGTTCCAGAAAGCCCAGGGCCAGAGAGAGTATGATTACGAGCACACAAACCCCATCTTGTGCCCAACACCAAAAGGAAATTGCAGTAAGAACATAATTACACTTTTGTCTTGAGCAGAAGATTTGTAGACGTGTGTAAGTATAAGTGTGTGCTTGTTCATATGAGTGGGGGAACTTGTAAGAATCTACTTGAGTTTTCACATGTGTAAGTATGCGTACATGTTCAAAAATTGTTTTATTTTGATTTTTAATTGATATGGAAAACCCAGAAAGGGGACATCAGCACTTAACAATTAAAGACAAACTTTGCTGCGTTAACATTGATTAACAGAACTTTTTTTTTAATGAGCAAGATTGATTAGAACACCATGTATTGGTACAGTTCATAAACAGGTTGAATCTCATTTTAATTGTGAGTAAATGTCACACTGAAAAAACAACATGTATCAGGGGGGAAATCATGTTGTTTGTGTCTTTTGTAGACACACCTTGTTTTGCACCTTGACGCTGCGGACTGTTGTGAAACGCCCTGAGGATGTGGAGAGACATGTCAATGGAAAACGCTACCAACGCGCCTTGAAAAGATGTAAGTGGAATATTTCATCAGTGTGTTGGAAGGTCATCTCAGATACTGTTTCCGTTATTGATTAGGAAGTCTCAAAGTCATTACACTTTTTTTATCCTTTTAAACTAACAGCAGTGGTAAAATAGCATTTTGTAAGTATGTATGTGTATCAGGCATGAAATTCGTCCGCCTAAGGCGGATTTTCCGCCCATTTTTTTTATCTGCGCCCCCCCCCCCCCCCCCCCCCCCCCCCCCCCAAAAAAAGTGCCGCCCAAAAAAAAAAGAAAAAAAAAATCCTGAATAAACTTTCGTTCGATGCTATTCCCATTTGGACAATTTGCAACTCTGTTATTCTCAAAAGAGTCAACCGGTCACTTCCGCCGTTAATCAACATCCGTCTTTTCGCGCCTGTCGAACGTCGGACATCGTTAAATTGGCGAAGTTTGTCAAGCGCGTCGCGATTTCACGGCGAAAAAAAAAGGGATGAGAAATGATTGGAGGTGGAACTGGCTAGACCAGGAAGTGGACGATGTTCGAGTTGGTGATGTGTTTCGCAAATTAGACGAAAAAAAGGCGCTGCATTTTGTGTTCCATGTGGAGTGATTGACTGACTGAATCAATGTTGTGATGAAGGCTGTCTCATTGTTTTAAGTGAATGAGTCTGTATGCACATATAAAAGTATGGGTGAAACTTCTTCCGTCTGAGGACAGAATCCGTTTTATGAAATTATTAGAGACAGAATTTTCCGTTTTCCAAAATCTGGAAAAAAAAAAAATTTTCAAAACAGTCTCTAAAATTGTGCAAATTACGTATTGAGTGCGTCTTACCTTAAAACGGAAGTGCCGATACAGTAGTACTCTTTCTTTTAGGAACAAAGTTAAAGCACCATTTGCCGAAATCTAGATTTCGAGTTTGGAGTTTGTTGGAAACCGTGACAATGTCCTATCTTAAAGAAGGTGATTCTGTTGATCGACGCTGGCTTTACTAAGTGGCGATGGGCTTGGCTAAACGAAATAGATGATGAAAAACGACAACATCGTGTTTGAAAACGAACAAACCTGGTGTAGCGTTTTGCCGCGTGTGCAACTCGGACCTCAAGTATCGATCCAATGGAAAATCTCGGCTAGCAAAGCATGCCAGAAGTCCGGACCATATTAAAAGCATGAAGATAAGAATTTCAGTAAAATCTTTTTCAGCAGCCCTCCATGCCCCCCCCCCCCCCCCCCCCCCCCCCTCCAATGACACACACACACACGCACTCACACACACGCACACACACACACACACACACACACACACACACAAATGAATGCAAGGCACAGAGAGAGAGTGAGAGACATAATAGTATGAAAAAATATTTAAGAAAGAAAAAAAACACGAAAGAAAAATAAATATAAGGGTTAGTTTTCTGGAAAAAGGAAGGGGAAAACTATTAAAGGTTCTATTTCTCCGTGTAATAAAATGGGTTAGTTTTGGAAGTACAGTGGAAACTCTCTATTAAGACCTTAGAAAATGCACAGATTTGTGATCTTGATACCCTTACTGCCCATCTATGTCCAAGGCACCAACCAAGCTGTTTTTTTTGGGGGGTAAGTTTTTTTCTTTCTTTTTTTTAGAATTCAAAATGACGACTTTTGTTTACATATAAGCAATAAATATGTGTTTTTAAACAAGGCCTCGGTTCCAAATTTCCTTTTACCAGAGGCCACGTAAACTCTGAATTTTTCAAAAAAATAATTTGGGCCCCTGGACCTCGACCTTTCAGTTTTTCAATTTTTTTCCAGTTTCACCCATGATCTTTTGAAGTATTATTTTCATTACTGAAAACATGAAAATGTGGCTTATTTGCCCTTCTTAACAGCGCTGAAATAGAGGTTTATTTGCAGTTTTAGGCCTTTTATTTCATAAAAAAGCTTCAGCTTCAGGGGGCTCTGCCCCCTGACCCCCGCCGGGCCGTTGCCCTGGACCCACTGGTGGCCTACAGCAGCCCCCAGACACCCGCCGATTTTTTCAGCCTTTTTTACTGCTGGTCACTTTCATGCCTGGTGTATGTATGTGCTTGTGTGTGTGTGTGTGTGTGTGTGTGTGTGTGTGTGTGTGTGTGTGTGTGTGTGTATGTATGCGTGTGTATGTATGCGTGTGTGTGTATGTTGATAGCATATTGATATCAAGACTTTTAGCTATAAGGATTAAAACTGAAGGGATGACTATTCATTCTCATAAAATTAAACACATCTATTTTTTTTTCTGTAGTTGACAAACTGATGTCAGTGAAATTTTGTAGAGATGTGCTTTTCAGAAAGTTAACACTTAAACTGGGTTCCATTGAAACAGGTTTTTTTTCACCACACCTTTCTTGCTTCCAGGGCAGAGGTGCCAGGAAACGGGGGAAAAGTTCAAGCCAAGGGGTGGCAGGCAGCGCCGTGCTGATTCTGTCGGCCCAGGCAGCGACTCTGCATCGGAAAGTGGCAAAGCTAAAGGCTTCTGGGAGCAGGGTTCTGGAGACGAGGATGACGGGTCAGACGACGACGCCTTGGACGATCTCTATCCCAGTAAGTAGCGGCCTCTTCAGCTGGGTCTGGGCAGGGGTGTGGAGCCCACTGTGGACATCAGGGGAAGTTGACTGGAGGAGAATCAAGTTTTGATAATGGCTTTTTGGTGGATAAGACTTAAGTCTGGTGGTGTAGAATTGTGCTCTTGATTTCTTTTGCACTTAACTTTTGTTGTTGTTGTTGCTTTTTTTTTTTTCGTGTATGTAGTTTACTCTCTCTCTTTCTCTCTCACTCTGTCTCTTTCTTTCTCTCTCTCTCTCTCTCTCTCTCTCTCTCTCTCTCTCTCTGTCTGTCTCTTTCTTTCTTTCTCTCTTTCTCTGTCTCTCTCTCTCTTTCTTTCACTCTCTCTCTCTCTCTCTCTCTCTCTCTCCTCTCTCTCTCTCTCTCTCTCTAGTCATAAGGCTTTCATTTTTTCCCAGTCATTTTAAGGCTTTTTTTAAAAAAAGAAAAGGAAAACTTTTTGTCAAGTTCAAATTCTTCAGTGTGCGTCTGTGCATCTCATACATGGTTAAGTGACTGTCCGGCCGCATGTCAGCACATAAGGATGGCTGGCAGAAACCTTCCCTCAGAGTTACCACAGCAGAAACCTTCCCTCACAGTTACCACAGCAGAAACCTTCCCTCACAGTTACCACACAGCAGAAACCTTCCCTCACAGTTACCACAGCAGAAACCTTCCCTCACAGTTACCACACAGCAGAAACCTTCCCTCACAGTTACCACAGCAGAAACCTTCCCTCACAGTTACCACACAGCCGAAACCTTCCCTCACAGTTACCACACAGCAGAAACCTTCCCTCACAGTTACCACAGCAGAAACCTTCCCGCACAGTTACCACACAGCAGAAACCTTCCCTCACAGTTAACACACAGCAGAAACCTTCCCTCACAGTTACCACAGCAGAAACCTTCCCTCACAGTTACCACAGCAGAAACCTCCCCTCACAGTTACCACACAGCAGAAACCTTCCCTCACAGTTAACACACAGCAGAAACCTTCCCTCACAGTTACCACAGCAGAAACCTTCCCTCACAGTTACCACAGCAGAAACCTCCCCTCACAGTTACCACACAGCAGAAACCTTCCCTCACAGTTACCACACAGCAGAAACCTTCCCTCACAGTTACCACACAGCAGAAACCTTCCCTCACAGTTACCACACAGCAGAAACCTTCCCTCACAGTTACCACAGCAGAAACCTTCCCTCACAGTTACCACAGCAGAAACCTTCCCTCACAGTTACCACACACCAGAAACCTTCCCTCACAGTTACCACACACCAGAAACCTTCCCTCACAGTTAACACACAGCAGAAACCTTCCCTCACAGTTAACACACAGCAGAAACCTTCCCTCACAGTTAACACACAGCAGAAACCTTCCCTCACAGTTAACACACAGCAGAAACCTTCCCTCACAGTTAACACACAGCAGAAACCTTCCCTCACAGTTAACACACAGCAGAAACCTTCCCTCACAGTTACCACACAGCAGAAACCTTCCCTCACAGTTACCACAGCAGAAACCTTCCCTCGCAGTTAACACACAGCAGAAACCTTCCCTCGCAGTTACCACACAGCAGAAACCTTCCCTCACAGTTACCACAGCAGAAACCTTCCCTCACAGTTACCACACAGCAGAAACCTTCCCTCGCAGTTACCACACAGCAGAAACCTTCCCTCAGAGTTACCAAACAGCAGAAACTTCCCTCACAGTTACCATACAGCAGAAACTTTCCTGAAAGGGGCGCAAATCTTGCCTTGACGCCCTGCCCAAGACCATTCTGTAGTGTACAGTACAGTGAAACATCGACATCCCAGAAGCAGACAGAAAAAGTTCTGGATGGACGACATGAAGGACTGCAACAGCAAGGTCACTTCTGCCCTGTCCCTGTTGTTTGTCCGTCAAATTAATGAGAAGCACTTCAGTTGTCTTGGGGTTGAGGGTGTGTGAGATGATTTGCGGATACGCACGTGGCTGATCAAGCTGATGCTTGCACAGAATGTGCAGTGACAGTTTGGACAGGGAATGTGGGAGACCAGCTCTTGCTTGCTGGCGCGGTCCTTCTTTGCTTGTCTCTTTTGTTGCGCTGCAGCTGTCCACCTTTTGTCACACAAATTGGCACCTTTGTGGATAGAGTAGCACCATCTAGTTTGACCCATAGCAGTTTGTTCCCATGTGTCAGGGTTGATGCTAAACACACCTGGATGGATAACGTATAGGACTGCACTGGCAAGGTCGCTTCCGCCCTGTCCTTGTTGGAGGTATACATCTTGTGTCTGACCAAACTGAATTTTTTATTTTTCTTAAATGGAGTACACCCACTGACCTGTGTTGTTTTGTAGACATGAAATTCCAGTCTTTGAGAATAGTGAATTGGGTAAAAGTGCATGCCAAGGGAGAATTTCATATTGTTAAGATTAACAGATCCAGGCACAAAGTAAACTGGATCCACGACAGTACGATTCCTACGCCAGCAATCCAGCACTGTACAGCACCCATATAATGTCTTCCGAGACACAGCTCTCTCCTGGATACTCCAGCATTAAACTAAATGTCAGCTGTCAGAGAACGACCACTCATAGACCTGTTTGCCTACTTGTAAAGAACTGCAGTAATGACATCACTCACAGCCAATAAAGAGAACTTCTGTTTCTCTACATAGCTATTCTGCGGCTGACATCCACCTAGGGAACATTGTCTTGCACATTTTGTTGTCTGTTAGTTGCCAGCTCTGAAGAAGACAAATTTCTTTAAACTTAACTTGTTTGTTTCCTATCAGATACTAACTTTAAGTGTAACTTTTGCGCTTGTTTCTTTGTGTTTTTGCCCCACAGTCTGTGAAATCACACATGGAATTCTAAACCCTCCTGTCTGATTTCCTGAAAAACCCTCTGTTACACCTGCAACCACTTCTTTGTGCCATCCAGGCGTCCCCAGATATATGACCCATTCCTGGCAATTTGGTCTGGTTTGGAACACCCTTGCAGGTATCAAACTAGCACATTAAAAAAGAAGAAAGAAAGAAGAAAAGGAGGTGGAAGTGGGGTGAGAATTGTGATTCAGATACACACTCACAAAGCACAGTGCAAAGTTGTGCATGTCTGTAAATACTCGGTGTCCTATACTGTTATCCTTGATTACACATTTTGGGTGTAATGTCTTGCTCTGACAACGTTGAAATAGTGGGAAGCAACTCTTACTCACTACTGGACTGATTATGAATGGATAACCTCCCTTACATTGCCTCTGTCAAGTCTTCAGCTGCAGGAATTTCCACAACACATGGATTTTTTCCTGGCCATTTTTCTGAACATCCAGTATCGACCCATCTCACCCCTATGCTGTTCCTCCCTCCTTCATCCTCCCTTCTCTTCCACCCTGCCACCCTGCCACCCTGCCACCCCGCCCTACCTTTCCCAACAGAGCCATTGAATTTACATCTTTTATTTCCAAGTCTGTGGATCTGGGTCTTGAGTGACAGATTCCATGTGAGTAATGCCATTGCACACCTGAAATGAATTGTGACTGCATGTGAGCAGTAATAAGCCTGTTGTGTGTGCAAGGTGTTTCAACTCAACCTGTGCCTCTAAGGTTAAGGAGTGTTCACGGCTGTCTTCACCATTGCAACAAATTTCTCTCTCTCTCTCTCTCTCTCTCTCTCTCTCTCTCTCTCTCTCTCTCTTTCCACATGATTGCGCGGGCAAGCACACACACATGTACACATGCATACTGTGAATTGTTATTGTGTTGTGAATGTGCAGGTGAGGATTTTGCCTCAGAAAGTGAAGAGGGGGATGAGGATGCAGAGAATGGTGAGAACATGGCAGCAGGGAAAGAGCAGGAAGCCAGCGGTTCAGATTCCGACACAGCAGACGTTCAATCAAAGAGCGTCATCAATGGCCAGTCTTCCCACACAGCTGTGGTGAGTTGGCATTATTTTATTTTTTTTTTTTTTTGCAGGCCACAAAATATGTTCTTTGGTGTAAAAATACTATAATCAATATAACAAGGACTGTGAATTGTTTAATTATTAACATAAATGTTTCTGTTCCTATTTTGATGGTGGCTACACATTAGTATTAGCGCAACACACTATTGCAAATTATTTTTACTTTAATAGTCTCTTGCCATTGCCTTTGCCACAAATGTTATGCAAAATATTTGATCACACTGTAAGGACTACTTGCTGCTGTTCAAATTTTGACATTTACTGTAAAGTTGTATCTGATTGGAAATTGAAAATGATTTGTTTTTACACCACACAGGCACGCACGCATGCACACACGCTCGGACGCACACACGCATGCACGCACGCTCGCACACGCACACACACAAACACACACACACGTGTGTGTGTGTGTGTGTGCGCGCGCGCGCGTGTGTGTCTGTGTGTGTATGTGTGTGTGCGCGCGCTCGCGCGCGTGTGTGTGTGTGTGTGTGTGTGCACGTGCGCTTCGAATGAGAATGATAATTTTATCATGTTTTTCTGTAATATGCGCTTTGGGCTCTTGCGAGGTAAAGAGCTCTATAAATATCCTTTTACATTACATTGCATTACACACATATGCGCATATGATTTTAAGTTGTGTGAGATAAGTGTTATGGCCTGTCTGGAGAAAACACACTTATAGGTTCTTGAAGAAAATATCACGGAACTTATAAACAGTACTTGATGTTGTTGCACAGTCTATAGCTCACATAGGTTGACAATGCTCAAACTAATTATTGCAGGTGTGAAAACACCCATCAGCAAAAAAGATTTTGAAGTGTGCGATTGTGCTTTTCATTTTGAAATCAGTCTGACTGAGTGTAACTTTTATCTTATTTGGGTTGGTGCCAGACTGAAGGAGTTGCCCTCTAATATTTCATGTGTTTGATCAGTTTTTATTAAAACAAAACCGGTTGCAAACTTCATACACATAGATATGATTTACTGATAGAGTTTCAAAATATTCTTACCTGACATTTGTATATTTTCTGTTTCTTTTTGTTGTCTATACACAATTGAAAACGGGTACTCATCAGACTAAACATGAAACAGTTTGTTCGTCGGTCTCCCGAGTTCTACAGCCACTGTTAACCACACCTGATGCTCCACAATGGGAATGTTGTTCTGCGCTGATAAACTGATAGAGACACAGCAAAATCGTGAAAATATTTAAACTCAGATATGCCAGCTACTTCCCATGGTCCCTTGTTCACCTCTGACTTCATTTGCGTGAAATGTGGCAGTCTGAACAATGTAATTCAACATTGTGAATGTTCTTGCCACGAAGGAAGTGCTCACAGTACTTGAATTGAATTGTTTAGAAAGTTACTGAAACAAGCAGTAACGGCTGCTGATATTGCTTGCAAGGGAGGGGGGGGGGGGGGGGGGGCAGATCTTTACACAGATTAATGCTTATTATTGTTCCTTACTTTTCTCTTAATGGATATTGATTGAAATACACATGCTTCTGTGAAGTTGCAGCTAGTCGGTTCAGAACGGGTTCAAAAGAAAAACTGTCAAAGGGAAGGAACTGCTACAACACTCTCTATAGAGTCCTAGACTGAGAGTGGTTGCCCTTTCAACTGATATAACGATATGTGAAGAGAAATCCAGAAGTTTTTTTAAATTTCTGTTAAAAAAAAAATGTTGGGGCTAGGGTGTTATTTTTTCAATAGGGGTGCCATTAGAGTTCAGTTTTACTGCATGCACTTCTTCCTCTAATATTTTGTTTGCATTTAGGCGTTGTTTTCATTTGTCGTTTTTTAGTATTGTGATTATTATGATCATTAGTATGATTATGGATTTGTTGCAGAAAAGAAAGAAGTCACAGAAACCAGGAGGAAAAAAGAAGAGAACCTGAACAGTTTTTGGTATTCCACGTGATGTTCATGCAGAGGAATTGTCTGAACAGTTTTTGGTATTCCACGTGATGTTCATGCAGAGGAACTGTCTGAAGCAATCATGGCTGCTTCCCATTCATCTCTCTTGTTTTTTTTTGTTTTGTTTTTTTCTCATTTATTTGAAGCTTCATGGTTAAATTCAAACTACTGTCCCTGTCACACAAATTTCCAGATTTTAGATGGGAAGGGAGGTGGGGGAGGGTAATGCGAGGTGTGTGCGTCTGAATTTTGTTCATGAAGCGGACATTGTATGCTTGTGTGTGTGTGTGTGTGTGTGTGTGTGTGTGTGTGTGTGTGTGTTGAGTGAAATGATGCACTCATTTGAAGCACGTTTACTTGCTGTCTGAGGTTTTTTGTGTATACTTTCTTTTTTTTAAACAGATGTCTGCTGTACACACACACACACACACACACACACACACACACACACACACACACACACACAAACACATTCACCGTATGCATATTAAATTGTATAATGTGTACATAATCGAGAGTAACTGGGGAAGGATTTCTCCCCTGATATTTCTGATGTTTAATGGTGTAAAAAAAATGGTCCTCTTTTGTCACAGTGAAGTGACTGCTTTGTGTGTGTGGATACCAGTGATGGCTATAGTTCATCGCATCTCTGTAAAAAAGGAAATGCTGTAGTGTGACAGCAGAATGAGAGAGCTCACATGGGAAGTTGCTAGGTGCCTGTGTGTGTGGTGTGTGCAGCACATGTTCACATAGCACAGGAGTGATGAGGCTGTTGTGTGTGTGTGTGTGACTGTGTGTGTCCAGATGCATACGCATGAGCGAGTGCATGTGTGTTTTGTGTGTGTGTGTCTGTGTGTTTGCACGCGCATGAGCGAGTGTGTGCATGTGTGTGTGTGTATGTGCGTGTGTGTGTGTGCAGTACACTATTAATGTCCTCGAGTTTTATAGATGGTGTAAATGACGTTCCCAAATAGTCATTTTCTGCATTTACAAGTACATGCGTGACGCACGGATTCACAGAACATCTCAACCTTTGTCGGACAACTCCAAACCGATGCTTTCTATAAAGGGCAGCTTGTTGAAAATGTGGTGCACACTGAGTAAGATGATGGCATGTTTTCTTTGGTTTTACATCTTTTTTCTTCTTTTTTTGTTTATTTGTTGGGTTTTTTTTTTTACAGAATGCTCTGTTTTGTACATTTAATTGTTCAACATTGAGCTTGGGGTGGGGAAGGGGTGGAGGATTCCCTCCCACCTCCCCGACCTGTGACTGTATTATGTGGGCATTCAAATAGGCCAAGACTGTGTGCGGGTGTCTCGATAAAACCATCATGGTACTGAGAGCACTGAACTGTGTTGTTGACACTGTTCAGATGCCCGCCGTGAAGTTGATCTGGCACAGTATCTTGAAAGAGGCATCCCAGCTCATGCTCGTTCACTTGGTAATGACTGGTTTTGTGAAGTTGGTGTTGCAGGAGTTAAATGTGTGTGTGTGCGTGTGTATGTGTGTGTGTGTGTGTGTACGTGTGTTTGTGTGAGTTTGTGTAATAACTGGTCTTGTGAAGTTGGTAATGTAACCACCAGGTGTTGAAGGAATTAAACGTTTATGTGTGTGTGTTTGTGGTGTAAGTGTATGTCTGTATGTGTGTGCGTGTGTGTTTGTGTATGTGTGTTTGTGTGTGTGGTGTGTGTGTTTGTACATGCACACATTTTAAACCTCTGTCCGAAGCCTGGAGAAGGATGTTAATAAAATCATGAATCATCACAGTTTGTGAGCAGTGTCTGATGGTTGACTGGGGGATGAACTGCCTATGAGGCCTTGCATGCTTACCAATGCTTGCATGTGCATGCCACTATATACACAGGCATGCACTCAGAAACTAACATGCCACACATATAGCATACAGAGATGGCCACATATTTACTCTCTCTGTCTTTGATTCTCTCTCTCTCTCTCTCTCTCTCTCTCTCTCTCTCACATGCATACACTCTCTCTCTCTCTCTCTCTCTCTCTC
Organism: Conus ventricosus; assembly: GCA_018398815.1. Lineage (NCBI taxonomy): Eukaryota > Metazoa > Mollusca > Gastropoda > Neogastropoda > Conidae > Conus > Conus ventricosus. The sequence continues at coordinate 52,272,690 of CM031618.1, read as the reverse complement.
TCTCTCTCTCTCTCTCTTTCCTTCTTCTTCTTCTGTCTCTTTAACTTTCGTCTAGAGATATGCGATGACGCAGCAGCATTTTGTTTTTCAAGGCGGACATAATTGTGAAAAAATGTAAACAATGGCCCACCAAAAAAAAAAAAAAAAAAAAAAAAACCCTTGCACAAGGGAAGTTACTTGTGCCTTTATGGACAACTCTTTTTGTGAACAGGAGTTGCGTTTCGTAGGCCAAACGCATAAAGTCGAGGCGGTCTCGTTTTCAACGCTGGTGCTTCAAGGCTGGACTGCTGTCCGGAGCACGGCTGTTAAACAAATGACAGTAATTTACGAACAATTGACACATCTCTCCAGAAAAGTCTCAGTGAGGTGTCGGACTGGTGAAACTACAAACTCAATTGTCAAAAATAATCACAGGGCCGCCAAACGAAGGAACACACAATCAAAGATTGTGTGTGTGTGTGTGTGTGTGTGTGTGTATGTGTGTCTGTGTGTGTGTGTGTGTGTGTGTGTGTGTGTGTGTATGTGTGTCTGTGTGTGTGTGTGTGTGTGTGTGTGTGTGTATGTGTATGTGTGTTGTGTGTGTGTGTGTGTATGTGTGTGTGTGTGTGTGTGTGTGTGTGTGTGTGTGTGAGAGAGAGAAGAGAGAAAGCAAATAACATCTTAGCTTTCTTATACAGGAATATCAATGACTGCCCCCAAAAGGTTAAAGACGACTGCTACAAAGCACTGGTTAGACCAGTACTGGAATATGGTTGCTCAGTCTGGGATCCTTACCATCTAGAGGACATTGATAACCTCGAAAAGATACAGGAGAGAGCAACACGGTTCGTAACAGGGAACCACATCAGAGAAAAGGGGAATACTAGGAAGAACATGAGGAAATTAGAATGGAAACCCTTAGAAGAGAGAAGAGCTTTTATCAAACTTAGCATCTTCTTCAAAGGCAGAGCTAAACTAATTGATATTCCAATGGAACAACTAGTATTGAATAAAAGTAGCACCAGGAGTGGCGGTCAATGTTATACCATACCTGCATCAAGTATTGACAGCCACTTACATTCATTATATTCTAGTTCTGTACGGCTGTGGAACTCACTGCCGGGTGCTATCAAGATTGCCACAAATGCAGTCTCATTTAAAAAACAAATTGATACGACAGTTTTGAGATCTGCATATTGACGATTTTCTATTTTAACTTCCCCAGATATTTTACTGTTACCTGGGCCTGAATTTGGCCATTGCTTTTAACTTCTTGAATATCGAGTGCGACCCCTTGTTGCCAAATTTGCTCCAGGGGCCAACAACTGAGTCGCACTATTTTATGTTATTTTATTTTACTTTTTAACATGCGAGCTGGTGACCTACTCGTTTTTGAGTGAACCAGTATTTTAGGAAGAAGAAGAAAGAAACAAAACCAACACTTTTCAAAACGATGAGAACGAAAGATGCACACGTTGTCGCTTATCTCTTTGATCTGGGTGCAAGAGTTGAGCCAAACAGCCACACATCCAGCTCAAACCAAAGGTCTGATTGTTATTGTACGCAGCAGTTAGCTCCTCTTTAACTTTGATTTGAACTGTACTTCCATCGTTCAGACAGATGGGCTTCGTGTTTTAGGTGTAACTAGTCATGTAGAATGAAGGGTGACAATCTCATAGCGATGATTTATGCAAGAGTATCTTTATTTTTTTTTTTTAAAGTCTTTTCCTCATATCTGAACTAAAACGCTATGTCAATTTAACTGTCTCTTGAACTTTTCCTCAACGCCCACATAATGTCACGTATCAATGAACTTTTCCTCAACGCCCACATAATGTCACGTATCAATGAACTTTTCCTCAACGCCCACATAATGTCACGTATCAATGAACTTTTCCTCAACGCCCACATAATGTCACGTATCAATGAACTTTTCCTCAACGCCCACATAATGTCACGTATCAATGAACTTTTCCTCAACGCCCACATAATGTCACGTATCAATTACACTGCAAGAAAATGGGATGGGAGTAGTGATGGTCACAAAACAAAGACCGAATTCTATCCATAGGCGCGCAGCAAGGCTACTCCCTACGGGTGTGGCCCGAACCGATGAAGAACCAGAAACACCGAACATACTTTCTCTGAAGAACAACTTGAATCCAACAAATCAAATCAATTTGGGGGGGGGGGGGGGGGGGGGGATAGCTTAGTTGGTAGAGCGCCGGACTCGTAATCGTGGGGTTGCGGGTTTGCATCTCCGCCGGGCCGTTTCGGTGCAGGGGGATTTTTCCCTTGGAGTTAACATTGGTTCTGACTCCATTCCCCATACAGTCCATCGAATGAGACTATAAACCGAGGTTCCGTGTGTGAACGCACGCACAACATCTTCCACACACGTAAAATCCCATCACCAACTTTCGGATGAGGCCATTGGTATGGATGACATGTTACACATAGCATGCACCTTCCCCCGAAGTTGGAGTATGGCTGCCTTAATGGCGGGATAAAAATAAAAGTCATACACACAAAAGTGTCAGAATAATCAACATGATGATTGTGGACACTAAAAGACAGAAGAAGAAAAATCATCCTTTTGCTTGAAATATCACCTATCGTGCCATGTTAAATGGCGCCCTTTCTACGAGACTGAACAGCAGCCCTGGCTGGTAGAAATGTCTTCTCATCTACCCACGCATTGATCAGTACATACCCAGCCTAGTTTACAGTTGATGTCTGGAACTCGCTCGCCACTGGTTTGCAACATACGAGTTTACTTAAGAATTTTAAGAAACATTAACATCAACGTTTCGTGTCTCAATACTTCGCTTGTTTAATTAAAATTCACAAACCTCCATTTACAAATTCTGCGAGTCATTTGAAGACACCGTCTGAACACCCACTCTGTTTAGCCGCTCAGAGCTTTGAGTTCGTCGTCGGTTATGGTCACTCTTTCTCCTATCCTCCATCTCTCCCCGTTCCTCTCTCCCCTTCCTCGCCCCCACCTCCACAGAGAGAGGAGAGAGAGAGAGAGAGAGAGAGAGAGAGAGAGAGAGAGAGAGGAGAGAGAGAGAGAGAGAGAGAGACTATGACAGTCGTGAAAGGCTTTCAAAGCGATCTCATCTGCTGCTGCATCTGTCAATTTGTTAACTAACTATGCCAAGAAATTAAGCATTTCATCCTGTGTCTGTTGGTTTGTCGGTCTGTCTGTCAGCAAGATGATACAAAAATGACTGGACCCATTTTACTGAAACTTGCTGAAAGGATGAAAAGAAGCCCGAGGACGAGCCAATGACTGGACCCATTTTACTGAAACTTGCTGAAAGGATGAAAAGAAGCCCGAGGACGAGCCAATGACTGGACCCATTTTACTGAAACTTGCTGAAAGGATGAAAAGAAGCCCGAGGACGAGCCCTGTAAGTGTTGGAGCCGATCCGGGTGAAAGGGCGAATCCAGGATCCGTTCGACCTCGGCAGAGGCCTGCGCACTCCCTAGTGCCTTACTAGCTGTTTTCTTATGTAATCCCTCCGCCTGTCAGCCACAAGAGAGAGAGAGAGAGAGAGAGAAGAGAGAGAGAGAGAGAGAGAGAGAGAGAGAGAGAGAGAGAGAGAGAGAGAGAGAGAGAGACTGCGCTCAGAATGAATCAGTCATTATTTTTGGTGCTTGTTGGGATGGAAAAAAAGGTACTGTCAGCACGTAATTAAAATCTATTTCCTTTCCGACCTTTTGCCTTTTAAAGAAAATGTCTTTTCTTGTTAGTAATAAGTTATTGCCGGAAGTCTACATTTTCTGACGATTGGTATTGATCCAAAGAGCCGGCCAGATGTCGACAGATGCCATCACAAACAATCCTCAGGCATCTGTCTGTCCACGCGCGCTTGTGAAACTTTTTGTTTTCTTCTTTTTGATTTTTGGGGTGGTTTTTTTTTTTATAGTCTGGGTTAGTTTCAAAGTGAGGTGGCTGCAGACTGGAATTCAAACAAATTCTAAAAAGAACTGTTAGCTCTTCCGCAATATAACGTGGACAAACAGGTTAGAAGACAACAAGAGTGTTTTGTAATATGTTTGTCCCTATTGTCTTGCGGAAGAACTAACAATTCATTTCAACGTTTTTATTCTGGCTTTCTTTGCCTCTCTCTAGATTTTAGACTGCCTCTCCTCTACTTATTTAAAATCCTTTGACAATCATTTTTAGCAGGTGTTTGCTTGAAGCTGAGTTAGCTAATGTCTGGAAAATAGCCAACGTAAGCCCTTGGCATAAAAGAAGGAAGGCATCGAAGGATCTTTGTACCAAAAATCGACCAATCTCTTTGCTCAGTTGCGTTTGTAAGGTTCTGGAAAGGCCAGTTTCTGTTCTTTTATTGTCTTATAATGTCATTTCATCTTCTCAGTCTGGATCTATCCCTTGTGATGGACGGCCAACCAGTTATTGTGTTCCCGTATTGCTTTGTATTCCTCTTTCAATAGTTGGAGAGAAAAAAAAAAACAAAGAAAAAAAAGGGAAAAAAAGAAGAATAAAAGGAAAAAATGCAAGCTGAGTCTTTTTGACATATCTACAGCTTTTTTTATTTTTTATCGTGCCTGGAATAGAAATCGCATTCATAAACTCGTACGTTTGGATGCAAGTGGGAGTTTGTTAGCCTGATTCAACGGTGATCTCTTGAATAGTGTGCCAGCAGTCGTTGTTCAGGTTGATCAATCAGACTGTATGAGTACCCCTGTAGGGGGTTCCTGTGGTTCAGTTCTTGAATAGTGTGCCAGCAGTCGTTGTTCTGGTTGACCAGTCAGACTGTATGAGTGCCCCTGTAGGGGGTTCCTATGGTTCAGTTCTTGAATAGTGTGCCAGCAGTCGTTGTTCTGGTTGACCAGTCAGACTGTATGAGTGCCCCTGTAGGGGGTTCCTGTGGTTCCGTTCCAGGACCCCTGTTGTTTCTTATTTACGTTAATGACACTGCGCACGGTATCAAATCGAAAGGTGAACTTTTCACAGACAATACCAGAATGCTATTGTCACTTAATAGCCCCGTTGATCGCTCAGAAATTATCAATTCAGACTTACTAATAGGTAATCTTTGGGTAAAGCGCTCGAAAACGATCATCAAGCCTTACCCCTTACACCTGGGTTCACACATCTGCAAAAAACATACAAACACAAGCATTTAAGACTAAAACTTCAAACTAATGGCAAAGAGGATGAATATGTTAACAGTAAACCTAACAAAGTCACTATGTTACTTTTCCTACCTGAAGGGGTGTACGCATGAATTAACAGAGAAGCTTTAGAAACCATGCAACAACAAAACAATTGTGTTACTTCATGTTAATTATTGGGATGTAGTGTAGGATAACCGTACTTATATGCAATCTCATTCTCCCAAAAATCAACGCTTAGAAGCTTTAAGGACAATTGTTGGAGCTACCCGTGGAACTAGTGAACAAAAAGTAATATGAAGAATCTGGTTTTCCCTCACTAAAGGAAAGTAGGTAAGGTAAGGTAATGTTGCTTATAGCCCAGCCGACCGCAAAGGGCCACATCAGGGCTGTCACCACGCTAAAATCAACTCACAAGTCATCCATTCACACATTCTTTAAATACACCTTCTAAAAAAAAAACATTCGAAATTTTGTTAAAAATCTTTCCACTGTGAAATCTCAGATCCGATGAAAAATGTTAATCTCTTTCAAGAACTCAAAGATCGCGTCAAGCGGAGCATCTCTGAACAAGGTTTTCATGGAATCTGCTGTAAAATGTTTGTGTCTCACATCATGCAAGCCCCAATACTCTAAAGGAAAGGAGAAAAGGCATGAAACGTATATCATTATAACATGACGCATGATATGTAATCTGATCTTTTGCTTGGCCTTGTTCCGGACAGGAACCCACGACACAAACGATGACCTTTAGGGTGCACAACAGCACAGAGCGTTACTGAAATACACTGACTATCCTTTATTACACTGACTATCCTTTATTACACTGACTATCCTTTATTACACTGACTATCCTTTATTACACTGACTATCCGTTATTACACCGACTATCCTTTATTACACTGACTATCCTTTATTCTCTCTGCTACATCCCTGTGGAATTGCCTTCCATGTCAAGTTAAAAACAAACCAGCCAATCCTTAAGTGAAATCACGCATCATTTATCTGTGGGTGATCTTTTTGTACTCCCACTTCTTATAGAACAGGGAGTACTTTACAATGGGAACGAAGAAATGCTGTCTGTGTGTGTGTGTGTCTGTCCGTCCGTGGTCAAAAATGTGTTCCACTCGCTCCAGACAAAACTACTTGGTTGATCTTTCTGAAAATGTGTAGGTATGTTCGTTATGGGTCACGGATGATGTCTGATGTTTTATTTTACTGTTATAGCCTTTACTAACGGCTGTAACG
>CM031618.1:52253812-52258812 GCA_018398815.1 Conus ventricosus | reverse complement strand
GTTCTTGCTCTTTTTTTTCCCTTCTCCTGTTTAAATCTTTCTGATCAATTTTTTCTACTTTTTTTTTAATGAGCACGGGTAAAAATCAAGCCGTATGGCTGGCTTCCACATAACGTATCTCTAAAAGAGAGACCAGAAAAAGAGACCCCTAAGGTGCCAGTGAGACCCAGATTAGCACTGTCCTCAACTGCCGAACCGATCAGCCGGAAGCAAACCTGCACCGCCCCTGGAAGCCTGCGCAGTGTTCACATAGAGTGCAGGCATGCACAGAGCGTCCCATCAGGTCGTCAAGGGACACAACTGCTTTAACCGCCGTAAGGGTGGGAATGGATAAGTCATAACGTATTGTTGTAAATATTTCATTCATGGCTATATTTTGTCTAAGCTAAGTGAAACATTCGTTCATTTTCATTGTCCTATTTGTTTGTGTCTTGCCTCAAGAAGACCTAAGAGGTCAAAACGCGTCGTGTTTTGTCTTGTGACTCATTTCTCCACGTTTCTCTTGGCGGTTCGCTAACATTGTTTAGATTTCCGCCTGCAGTCGTCTCACTTTGCAGCTAGATATATGGTCATTGTTTTCTTAAGACAAGAGTTGCGCCCCCTTATGTATGTGTCAGTGGCACCGTTTCGCGGCTGTGTGATTGGCTACGCTGTTACAAAACAAAACTTAACTGTGAAACCCTAGATGTACACAGGTTGCACACCAATAATAAATGTGCCAAGGCCTTGCTTAAGTTAGTCGAGTATTTATAGACAGGTGCACTTAGATCGTTCTGGGAAGTTTCACTGTGTCTGAAAGTTTATTCTCTTCATTTTCTTTCATATGGTCATCAAGGCACAAGCCAGGTGGTTCCAAGCAGACAGATTCAAATTAAAAGAATGGGACTATTTGGGCGCTTCGAGCTGGCGCAGAGACAGGGCCTTGGGTGAGTGCCAATGCCTGAAATGTGTGTCAACTAAGGGGAAGGTCATGTATGTGAAGATTGTTTGTGATTTCACCGGCGAAAATCCCTCAAAAGAAGGGAAATGATTGGTGAAGAGTTGTTCTTTTGATCAATTATCACTTTAACATTAAATGTTTGCTCAAATTTGTGGCAGGCCTCGAAACGCTTACATTGATTATTATAGTGTTTTAGTGCAAAATCTCAATTGTGGAGTGTGGCCGCAGTCATGTTGCCGGATGCGTCTAAATCTCTCTGTTGTAACTTGACATAAACTGATTGTAAGCGGGGCACGTTTCATTTTCCATGACGATCTTTCAGATGTTCCAAGCCACAATACAAAACCAGCGTACAAAACGAGCTTCAAAATAATGTTGAGTTAATACACAGTACACAAGTGGATTTTTTGACTAATATGTCTGCTTGAAACGTTACAAAAAACAATTTTTTTTTTTTAAATGCACCAAACAATACTCTCCGAATACTAGCAGCAGTATTTGGAATGGTTTTATTGTACTCCCAGTTCTTATAGAACAGGGAGTGCTTTACAATGGGAACGAAGAAATGCTGTCTGTGTTTCTGTCTGTCCGTGGTCAAAATGTATTCCACTCGCTCCAGCCAAAACTGCTGGACCGATGTTTCTGAAAATTTGTAGATATGTTCATTATGGGTCACGGATAATGCCTGATACTCCATTTTTACCAGAATAGCCGTTACTAACGGCTATAAATGATAATTTTGTGATGTACAGTTTAAGCAATAACGGTTTATAAGCTTAAGTGTAACCAAAGTTTGTAATCCCCTCGGTGGTATAGTGGAGTGTCTCCGCCTATCGCGCGGGAGACCAGAGACCACCAAAAGGGGAGAAAGTGCTATAGTGACTGATTTATATATATATATTTTTTTCTTTTGTTTGTTTGTGTGTGTGTGTTTTATTTTTCTTTTTGTTGTACTACTACTTACTGGGAGTACGTTTATATGCTTTGCATCTTGTTGCATTTTGTCGCTGACAGCCGTTTGGGGAATTCTGTTTTGTTGCTTTCTTACTTGGGACGTATTTGTGACGTCTAAAAATGAAAAGACATACTTGTCGAACATTCACTCTTGCTTGGTATTGCGTGATGAATAAGCTTTCCTTTCCACGATGTGTGTGTGTGTGTGTGTGTGTGTGTGTGTGTGTGTGTGTGTGTGTGTGTGTGTGTGTGTGTGTGTGTGTATGCGCGCGCGCGCGCGCGCACGTGTGTGTGTGTGTGTGTGTGTGTGTGTGTGTGTGTGTGTGTGTGTGTGTGTGTGTGTGTGTAAGTGTGTGTGTGTGTTGTTGTTGTTGTTGTTGTTGTTGTTGTGTTGCTGTTGTTGTTTTGTATTTCGATCCGTTTTCAGTCACCCTGATGTTATAGTTGTAGTTATTTTCAGACGTTAGAGGCACACATCGGCTGAGATATAAATAAGCATGCATCCAATGCATTAACGCATTAACATTGATATAAATAAGCATGCATTCAATGCATTAGCATACATATAAACAAGCATGCATTCAATGCATTAACATTGATATAAATAAGCATGCATTCAATGCATTAACATTGCGGCAGATCGACTGGGGTATATATAAGCATGCATTCAATGCATTAACATTGATATAAATAAGCATGCATTCAATGCATTAACATTCATATAAATAAGCATGCATTCAATGCATTAACATTGATAGAAATAAGCATGCATTCAATGTATTAACATTGATAGAAATAAGCATGCATTCAATGCATTAACATTGATAGAAATGAGCATGCATTCAATGCATTAACATTGATAGAAATAAGCATGCATTCAATGCACTATTGATAGAAATAAGCATGCATTCAATGCATTATTGATAGAAATAAGCATGCATTCAATGCATTAACATTGCGGCAGATCGGATGGAGTATAAATAAGCATGCATTCAATGCATGAAGATTGATATAAATAAGTATGCATTCAATGCATTGACACTGATATAAATAAGCATGCATTCAATGCATTAACATTGATATAAATGAGCATGCATTCAATGCATTAACACTGATATAAATAAGCATGCATTCAATGCATTAACATTGATATAAATAGCATGCATTCAATGCATTAACATTGATACAAATAAGCATGCATTCAATGCATTATTGATATAAATAAGCATGCATTCAATGCATTAACATTGCGGCAGATCGGCTGGGCTATAAATAAGCATGCTTTCAATGCATTAATATTGATATAAATAGGCATGCATTCAGTGCATTAACATTGATATAAATAAGCATGCATTCAATGCATTAACATTGATGCAAAAAAGCATGCATTCAATGCATTAACATTGATACAAATAAGCATGCATTCAATGCATTAACATTGATATAAATAAGCATGCATTCAATGCATGAACATTGATATAAATAAGCATGCATTCAATGCATTAACATTGATAGAAATAAGCATGCATTCAATGCATTAACATTGATAGAAATAAGCATGCATTCAATGCATTAACATTGATAGAAAGATGCATGCATTCAATGCATTAACATTGATAGAAATAAGCATGCATTCAATGCATTAACATTGATAGAAATAAGCATGCATTCAATGCATTAACATTGATAGAAATAAGCATGCATTCAATGCATTAACACTGCGGCAGATGCTGCAGATTGTCGAGGCCAGTCATCCGCTGTAACAATAAGAATCACTCTTTTTTTTCTTCTCCCCTCGCAGTGAGGGTTCTTTTTCCACTTTAGGCACATTTCACATCACCAACAAGAACAAATAACACATTCAATGAATGTACACACACTATTCAACAAGACACGTCAAAATCACTCAACTGTATTCTCATATATACAATATGTGACGAACTGAACTGTCGTATATAAATATCAGTCATAGTTGAGTATCATATTTAGAAACGGATATATGAGACCGGAAGGATATTTAACCTTTAAGAATCGAAAACAAAAACGAGGGTCTGAGAAAAAGTAAAAGAAAAAAAAAGAGAAAAATGAGAGAGAAACCAACCAACGAGGGGGCCGGAATAGCCTAGTGGTAAAGCGCCGGACTCGTAATCTTGGGGTTGCGGGTTCGAATCTCTGCCAGACCGTTTCAGTACAGGGGATTTTTCCCTCGGAGTTAACATTGGTTCTGACTCCATTTCCCATACAGTCCTTCCAATGAGACTATAAACCGAGGTTCCGTGTGTGAACGCACCGCATAACATCTTGTACACACGTCAAATCCATCACCAACTTTCGGAAGAGAAGGCCAGTTTGGCCGTTGGTATGGATGACACGTTGCACATAGCATGCACCTTCCCCGAAGCTGGAGTATGGCTGCCTTGATGGCAGGATAAAAAAACGGTCATGCACACAAAACTCCACTCCTTTTGTTGGGTAGATGGGATTAATCCTTGTCTGTCTATACAAGGAGTGTTCGCAGGAGTATCAGCCTGCATACGCGAAACAACAACAACAAACAAACACCAGCTAGCAAAAATGGGGGAGAGGGGGAGGGGGGGGGGGGGGGGGGGGGGGGGGGGGGCGGGAATGGATGAGGGTGAGAAGGGGAAGAACACAGCAAGACAAGAAAGTACAAGATGTCAACCGTTCTTCATGAATCTTTTCCATGGCTTATCTGTTATTATTATTTTCTTTTTAACAAAAACTCAACGAATTTCATGGATGCTGAAATACAGGAGCATTGAGAATCACTCTGCCAGAATCTTACCGCTCAGTCGCCTTCAAACATGATTTCTCTCCCTTGTGTGTGTGTGGGTATGCTGGGTTTTTTTTTTTTTTTTTTTTTTGCTTTTTGGGGTGGGTGGGGGTGGGGTGGGGGGGCTGTTTGTTTTGTTTGTTTGTTTTTATTTTCCCAAGTAAATCTCATCATAAAACATCTCAATGTGCTGTAAATACTCAAAAAAGAAGAAGAAAAAAAAACGAAAAAAAAAACATAACTTACCGTATTAATTGTTCACGCAAATCCGACGTTAACATCTGACAGAAAGCGACTCGTTTTCAAAGGGAC
>CM031618.1:52243812-52246312 GCA_018398815.1 Conus ventricosus | reverse complement strand
TTCTCGCTTTCTCTCTCTCTCTGTCTTTTTTTTTCCTGTCAAACACGGACGAAGGGATTGAGTGTGGCTGGGGAAGATATTAATTCTTCTCTCGCATACTACACTGAGCCCTTCACTCCCTCACAGTACCGCGGCGGTGTTCCAGCGAGCGGAGGCATTGACAGCAAGGTTTTTTGTGTTTCTCTCTCTCTCTCTCTCTCTCTCTCTCCCCTCCTTTCTTTCAAGACCATTTCAATCGCACGTTTTCATAGTGCAACAAAACATTTGTTCCCTTTCAATAAATATTATAATGATATGAACCGGCTCCCCTTTGTTGCAATGTTCATAAATCCTCGACCTTCGAAACGGTCTCCTTTCTTTTTTTCTTTTTTTTTTCCCTCTCTCTCTCTCTCGCTCTCTCTCTCTCTCTCGTTCGGGGATTCTAAAAGGGAAGGGTGAAGGGGAAAAAAAGGCTCGCCCTCTCTCTCTCTCTCTCTCTCTCGGCCATTTTGGAAAGGAGCAGCGCTTTCCAATCTCCATTGAAGGAGAGCGGACAAAGGGAGGTCAGGCCTTGTCGCAAAGTCAATTTCTCAAATCGTCGGCGGGCAACAGTTTCAGGGGAGGCAAATCCGTACCGATTTATTACACGCTTCTGAGTCGCTCCCCTTGCCGCTGTTCGCCGCGGCCTTTGTCGTCTGCGTGTTTCCTTCTGTTGCACATATTGATCGGCAGCGCCACCTATTCCAAGGAAAGGGTGGGGTGGTGGGAAAGGGTGGGGGTGGGGGTGGGGTGGGGAGGGGGGGGGGGGGGGCAAAAATGCCAATCAAAAAATCTACATCCCCCTCTTGTAAGAAGACTCACTGGCGCGCATGAGTGCGTCTATGTAAGCGCCACCCCTAACCCTCCACCTATCCCCCCACCCCATCCTACCCCTCCACCCCCCCCCCCCCCCGGGCCCCCAACGCTCCCCTTCTTTTTTCCCTGCCCCCTTGGCGTGTGTGGATTCAAAAGTACACTAAATCACCCCCACACCCTCTTAAAAAACCCCCAAACCCCTCTTATCCCATTTACCCCCCCCTCTCCTAAAGCCCACCAAAACACCCTTTCCCCCCCCCCTTACCCCTCCCTTTTTTCCCCCTTTCCCCGCCCTTTCCCCTTTTTCCCCCCTTTTTCCCCCCCATCCCCACCTCACCCCCCCCCCCCCCCGCCCCTTTTTTTCTTCAAAAAAACCCATAAAAGCGCCAAAGATTTTGGTAGGGGCCCAAGTTGTAAGGGGTAGTATTATTTAGTAAAGTAGAAAGGTTGAGTTTTTATTTAGTAGTAGTAGAAAATAATGAGTAGCAGTAAAAAGAGATGCTTTTTAGAGTGATCAGATGGTCGACGGGCGAAAATACTTTGTGTGTGGGTGAAAAGTGTGGTGGGGGAAAGGGTTTGTTTTGGGGGTGGTGTGTTGTGTGTGTGTGTGTGTGTTTTGTGTGTGTTTTTGTTGTGTGTGTGTTTGGGGGGGTGTTTTTTTGTGTGTGTGTGTTTGTGGGGTGTGTGTGTGGTGTGTGGGGTGGTGTGTGTGTGTTGTGTGTGTGTTGTGTGTTGTGTGTATGTGTTTTGTGGTTTTGGGGTGTGCCCTGTGTGTGGTATATATGGTGTGTTAGGATGTGTGTGGGTTTGGTTTTGTGTGTATGGGGTGTGGTGTGTGTGGTGTTTGCGTGTGTGTGTGTATGTGGGTTTTGTGTGTGTGGTGTTGTGTGTTTGGGGTGTGTGTGTGTGTGTGTGTTTTTTTAATTATCCCTTAGGGGTAGAGGGGGGGGGGGGGGGGGGGGGAGGGGAAGGGGGGGCACATGTCGGTTTTGCTTTTAAAAAAATATTTGTTGGAGTCCCTTGACACGATTTCTTGTCTCTGTTTGTCTCCTTTCTTTTGGGCTGTTTGGGTTTTTCTGTCTGTCTGTCTGTCTCTCTCTCTTTCTCTCTTTTTCTCTCTCACTCTCTTTTTCTCTCTCTCCTTTTCTTTCTCTCTCCTCCTCTGTCCCCTCTCTCCTTTTCTCTTCCCTTGTTTTCGCCTACACACACACAACACACAAAACACAAACACACAACGCACACACGCCAAAGACGCACGCACGCATACACCACAACACCCCAAAACACCACCACACAAAACACACAAAAACACACACACGCGCCCCGCGCGCCCCCCCCGCACGCAGCACGCACGCACGCACGACGCAAGCACGCACGCACCCCACACACACCCCACACCACCCCAAAACAACACCACCCAACACACGCGGCGCCAACACAAAAAATTTCCAGGGGGGGTTAATTTTTTAAATAACATTTTTCACTTGTACTAAACAAAAAAATTCCGTTGTTCCCGTCTAGGAGGGGTTTTTCCCCCACAAAATAGGTCTTTTCTATTCCCCTGAACACTTGCGGCTAATATAAAGACTCTCGGATGTATACGGCTTAACCCTCAATATCACATGCGAAGCGTTTGTCTTTTCACTGGATGAGATGAACGAAGGTA
>CM031618.1:52226312-52238812 GCA_018398815.1 Conus ventricosus | reverse complement strand
AAGGGAATGAGAGAGAGAGAGAGAGATTGTGAGAGAGAAAGAGGAGAGAGAGAGAGAAATAGAGAGAGGATGAGTGAACGGATGAGAGAGAAGAGAGAGAACGAAGAGAGCGAGAGGACCGAGACGTAGAGATAGAGAGGTGAGAAGAGTATTGAGAGAGAGAGAGTGAGAGGAGAGAGAGAGAAAGAGAGAGAGAGAGAGAGAGGAGAAAGAAAAGAGGCGAGAGACGAGAGAGAGAGAGAGGGAAGTGAGAGAGAGAGAGACGGTAGAGAGAGAGAGAGAAGAAGGGGAAGGGTGGAGGGGGGGGGAGGGCGGGGGGGGGCACAGAGAAAAGTGAAGAGAACAGATAAACAAAACAAAGTAATCACAATAAGGGAGGAAACAAACATTCACGCAGATTCTACAATCCTAACACAATTACCAGGTAATCTTAGCATTTTATATCAAGCAAAACCACACTCTTTATTTATTAATGCGGTACATAGTCCATCAAGCAGATAATGGTTCCTCTCCCAGACATTCCTCTTGCTCATGCACACACCTATCCAGCCTTAGCAATCTCCCAAGACAGAGCATCATCCACAAGTGCCATGACCTCCGTGTGTGGTGATCCCCTGACGGACATCATCGCCGTTCTAAAGCAACAGCCAGCGCAGGGACAAGCCGCGGCAATTTGTTGTTTTTTTCACGGAGTACACGCAATATCATTGCCCCCCTCTTGTTATTTCCTCACGCGGTCTCCCAACATTTCAACTTGCAGCATGAATATCTCACAAACTCCTCCCTGAATGTGCAAGGCCCAACATCGACCTGCAATGAATGCGAGAGAGAGAGAGAGAGTGAGAGATATGAGTGTGAGGAGAGTGAGAGACGAGGAGAAGAGAAGAGAGGGAAGAGGAGAGATGATGAGGAATGAGAGAGGGGAGAGTAAGTGAAGAGAGAGATGTTGAGGAAGGTGAGAGGAGAGGGAGAGGTGGAGGATAGAGAGAGATGAGAAGTGGGAGAGAGAGAGGACAGGGGGGGAGCGTTTATTGGACGGATACCAGTTTCTTGGGCGTTCACGCATAGAGGGAGCGTTCAGTGAGATGGAAAATTGGATAGAAAGGAAGCTAGAAAGAGGTAAATGTGTGGGGGTAAAAGGATAATGGGCTAGGGGAGAGGGGGGGGACAGTGTTTAGTTCATCTTGAACTTGCAGAAGAAAAAAATATTATTCTGGTTGAGATAAGAATGAGAGTGTATGAGAGAAGAGAGAGGAGAGTGAGTAGAGAGAATGTGTGGAGAGGGGTGGATGCCTGTGTGAGTTGAGAGAGAGAGTGTGAGAGTGACAGTCAGATCTGTCAGACAGACTGAAATGATCAGTACAAGTCAGAACTTAAAGACAAGACAGATCAGAGATTGGTCACACAGGATGTGTGGGATCGTCATAGGTGGTTTGTTGGTCTGCAGGCTTCGGTACTGCGTTGTTTTACCAAGGGTAGTGGTGGGCTGTTCTGCCAGCTAGAGGGAAAAGAGGAAAAGGAAGTCTAACGAGAGGCCAAGGCAGTCTACAGGCGGCCCGGGTCGAACAGACGAGGCACCAGGCCGTATCAGAGAGGAAAGGAGTATCTATCGTCTTATGAAAAATAATAAAAGAAACATATACTCAGAGAGGAACGGAAGTATCAGAGTGGAAACTGAGAAGTAGTCAAGCGAGGAACAGGAAGTATACAGAGAGGCAACGGACGGGTATCCCGAGAGGCCAACGGTGTATAAAAGAGGAGGCGGTAAGGCAGTAATAAGAGAAGGAAAAGGAAGTATCAAGGAGCAGGCCATAGGACGATATAAACGAGAGGGCTAAGGAGCAGTATCACGCGAGGCAGGAAGATAACGAGAGGACAGGCAGTACTCAAGAGAGGCAAAGGAAGTATAAAGAGTGGACAGGTAAGTAAATAAAGAGAGGAAACGGAAGTCTACAGAGAGGACTAATGACCGTATAAAGCAGAGGCACTGGAAGTACACCGAGCGGACAAGGGACGTATCAAGCGAGGACATCGGAGTATTAATAGAGAGGAAAGGCACGTATAAAGAGAGGACCAAGGACGTATAAGGAGCGGAACGGGACAGTATAAAGGAGAGAGAACAGGAAGTATAAAGAGAGGAACAAGGCTGTAAAAGGAGGCACGGCAGTCAACAAAGAGAGGAAAAGAGAAGTATAAAGAGTGGAAAGGAGTACTCAACGCGCGAAAGGAAGTATCACAGACGAGGCCCAGGCAGTCTAAAGAGAGAAACACGGACGTCTCACGAGCGGAAGAGAGAAGTATAAAAGAGGACCGGACAGTCTATAGCGCGGCCCGGCTAGTCTCAACGGAGTAGGAAACCGGACGGATATAAAGCGAGGAAACGGAAGTCATCAGAGAGGAAAGGAAAAAAGGACGGGCACAAGGAAGTATAAATCAGAGGAAAGGAAGTATAAAGGGAGCAGGAAAGGAAGTATAAAGAGTGCAAAAGAAGTTACAGAGCGGCACCAGGAGTACTAACGAGAGGAAAGGGCGTAAAAACGAGGGCAAAAGGAAGTATTTAAAGAGAGGAACAAGAGACGTATCAAGAGAGGACACAGGAAACGTTAAGAGACGAGGCCAAGGAAGTATCAAAGAGAGGCCGTTGAAGGACGGAAAGCGGACAAGGACAGTCTAAAGAGGACACACGGCGGTTATACAGGAGGACACAGGCAGTCTCAAGAGCGGCCCCGGAAGTATACACGAGCGCGAAAAGGACTGTATCCAGCGGCAACCGGCGTATCACCGCGGCAACCGGACAGTATACAAGAGGAAAAGGACGGTAACCAGAGAGGAACTGGAATATAAAGAGGAATGAAACGCGAGGTATAAAGCTAGAGGCAAGGAAGTATAAAGCGAGAAAAGGAAATGTATACAAGAAGCGCAGGAAGTCTCAAAGAGAGGACAAGGAAGTATAAAGTAGAGGAAAAGAGAGGAACAGGCAGTATAAAGAGAGGAAAGGCAGTCTAAAGAGAGGATCAGGGAGTCTAAAGCGAGGCAGAGAGGCACAAGGAGTATAAAGAGAGGAAAAGGAAGTTTCAAGAGAGGACAAGGCAAGTATACAAGAGGAACCGGAAGTCTCACGAGAGGACCACGGAAGTCTCATGAGAGGAACAGGAAGTCTAAAGAGCAGGGAAGGCAAGTCATCAAGAGAGGACTGGCAGTATAAAGAGCGGAACAGGAAGTCTGAAGAGACGGACACAGGAAGTATCCAGCGGAAAAGGAAGTATAAAGCGAGGAAAAGGAGTTTCAAGAGAGGCAAAGGCAGTCTAAGAGAGGAAAAGGAAGTATAAGATGCGGCAAGGCACGTCTACGAGAGGATAAAGGAAGTTCCAGAGAGGAAAGGAAGTATAAAGAGAGGAAAGGAAGTATAAAGCGCGGCACAAGGACGTCTCCACGAGCAGGAATTGGAGTATAAAGAGGCGGAAAAGGAAGTACTCAAGAGAGGAACAGGAGTATAAAGGGAAAAGGAGGTCATAAGTAGAGGAAAGGACTATAAAGAGAGGAATGGAAGGAATACAGAGAGGAAAAGGGAGTATAAAGGCGAGGGACACGGAAGTATCCCAGAGAGGCCACAACAGTAACGTTTACGAAGCTGACAAGGACGTATACAGAGAAGGCAAAGGAAAGTAAAAGAGAGGAACAGGACGTCTAATCGAGAGAAAAGGAAGTATCAGAGCGAAAAGGCAGTATCAAAGAGAGGAAAAGGAAGTATAACCGAGAGCGAAATGCAGTATCTAGGAAGCAGGAAAAGGAAGTATAAAGCGGGAAAAGGAAGTATAAGAGAGGAAAAGGAGTCATAAAGAGGAAACGGGAGTTCACGCGCGCCCCCGGAAGTATCAGCGCGGAAAGGAAGTATAAAGAGGGACAGGAAGAATCAGGAGGGACAAGGCACGTATAAAGAGAGGCAATTGGAGCCGTCTACAAGACGCGGAACAGGCCGTGTAAAGCAGGGAAATTTAGAGCGCAAGTATAAGAGAGAGGAAAGGAAGTATAAAGAGAGGAAACGGAGTATAAAGAGGAAAAGGAAGTATACACGCGAGGAAAGGACAGCTGTACAGAGAGGACATTGCAGGAGTCTCAGAGAGCGGCTAGCACCAGGCAGACATCAACGCGCGGGCCCGGAAGTCATACGAGAGGCCCAGGAAGTCACAGAGGGTAACAAGGGAAAGTCTAAGAGAGGGCACGGAAGTCTCACAAGAAGAGGACCAGGACGTATCCAGAGAAGCACAGGACGAAAAAAGAAGATGCAACGGAAGTCTCCAGAGCGGAAAGGAAGTCTCCAGCGCGGCACCAGGACGTATAAAGAGACGGAAAAGGAAGTCTCAAGGCGCACCCGGACGTACTCCAGCGCGGACCAGGACGTAACCAGGGAGGAACACGGCAGTATAAAGCGCTTCCCTTTCTACTCAGCGCTGACACGGTCATGAAACCCGCCGCGGACCACTGCATGCATCATAGCTTCAACGTCATACACCCTTACTTTTCCCTTCCTAACCTCTCTTCCACTTCCTACACCCTCTTTTCCCCTTCCTACACCCTCTCTTCCCTTCCTACACCCTCTCTCCCCTTCCTACACCTCTCTTCCCCTATCCTAAACCCTCTCTTTCCCTTCCTACACCCTCTCTCCCTTCCTACACCCTCTCTTCCCCTGCCTACACCCTCTCTCCTTCCTACACCTCTCTTCCCCTTCCTACACCCTCTCTTCCCCTTCCTACACCTCTCTTCCCCTTCTACACCCTTCTCTTCCCCTTCCTAACCACCTCTCTTCCTCTAACCCTCTCTTTCCCTTCCTACACCCTCTTCTTCCCAATTCCTCCTACACCTCTCTTCCCCTTCTTTACCCTCTCTTCCAATCCTTCTACACCTCTCTTTCCCTTCCTACACCCTCTCGTCCCCTTCCTACACCTCTTTCCCTTCCTACACCCTCTCTTCCACTTCCTCACCTCTCTTCCACTTCCTACACACCTCTATTTCCCTTCCAACACCCTCTCTTCCCTATTCCTCCTACCCCTCTCTTTCCCCTTCTACACCCTTCTCCCTTCCCCTTCCTACATCCTCTCTTTCCTTCCTACACCTATTTCCCAATCCCTCTACACCCTCTCTTCCCCTTCCTACACCCTTCTCTTCCCAATCCTTCCTACACCCTTATCTTTCCCTTCCTTAACCCTCTTTCCCCTTCTACACCCCTCTTCCCCTTTCCTACACCCTCTATTCCCCTTTCCTACACCTCTCTTCCCCTGCCTACATCCCCATCTTCTTCCCCTTCCTACACCTCTATCCCCTTCCTACACCTCTCTTCCCTTCCTACACCATCTCTTCCCTTCCCTACCACCTCTCCGCTACCCTTCCTACACCTCTCTTCCCCTTCCTTACACCCTCTCTTTCCCTTCCTACACCCTCTCTTCCCTTCCTACACCCCTCTTACCTTCCTTTACACCCTCTCTTCCCTTCCTACACCCTCTCTTCCCTTCCTACACCTCTCTTCCCCTTCCTACACCCTCTCTTCCCCTTCCTACAACCTCTCATTAACATACAATATGTGCAAGTGCATCTAGAAATGAATGGTAAAAGGTTTATTTTTAGCATACACACACACGCGCGCGCCACGCGCGCGCGACGCGCACACACACCCGACACACAAACACAAGCACACACACACACACACACAACACACACACACACACACAACACACACCACCACCGCGTGCTGCGCGCGCGCGCGCGCGCACACAAACATACACATACTGAAAGGATTTAGAGAAGATAGTGACAGAGAGAGACAGAAGAGAGAGAGTGACCAAGAGAGAGAGAGAAGGAGGCGAGAGATGAGATAGAGAGAGAGAGAGAGAGAGAGAGAGAGAGAGAGAGAGATGAGAGAGATGTAGGAGAAGATGAAATAAGATAATAGAATTCACATATATGGCTGCAAATCAGTCTAGAAGAAATTAAACGATAAATAGCTTTATTTTTCACACACACACACACACTCACACAAACCACACACGCACACACGCACGCACGCACACACACACAACACACACCACTACACTCACACACACACACACACACACACGCGCACAAACACTCACACACACACCACACACACAACAACACACACACACACACACACACACAATCAAACTAGACACCCGGAATGTGTTCTGTGACCGGAACAGTAAAAAGTTTCTCGGCAGCCATGTATGCTGGGAGGGTTTATTGGGGCGGATATTGAATCGAAAGGACATACACAGAGAAGCATGAATGGGCAAATGGCAACAAGTTCGGGGGAGACAAGGTGAATGTCATGTCGGATGTGGATGTGAAGACACTTCATGTGAGTGGTATGGTTTGGCTCCTTAACTATCTATGTCGATTTTCTTTGTGTGTGTGTGTGTGTATGGTGTGTGTGTGTGTGTGTGTGTGTGTGTGTGTGTGTGTGTGTGTGTGTCTGTGTGTGTGTGTTTGGGTGTTTTGTGTGTGCTTGTGTTGTGTGGGTGTGTGTGTGTGTGTGGTGAGTGTGTGTGTAGTGGTGTGTTGTGTGTGATGTGTGTGTTGTTGCACGCGTCGCGTGGAGTACGGGGTGTGTGAGAGAGAGAGAGGGTGTGAGACTGAGAGTTGAAGAGAGAGATGGAAAGAGAGGGATTGATGGAGAGATGGATAGATAGAGAGAGAGAGAGGAGAGAGAGAGGAGAGAGAAGAGAAGAGAGAGAGAGAGCGAGAGAGAGGAAGAGGAGGAGAGAAGAGAGGATTGAGAGTGAGAGAGAGAGAGATGAGAGAGAGATGGTAAGACATGAATGGATTGGACGCTAAGATTGTTGGAGACAGGGAAAGATGGAGAGAGTGTGGAGAGAAAGATGGAGAAGAGGAGAGAATGGAAGAGAGAGACAGAGAGGGAGAGATGGGGAAGAGAGAGCGAAAGGAGAGAGAGAGAGAGAGGAGAGAGGAGAGCGAGAGAGAGATGATGGATGAGGGAGAGAGAGAGTGAGAGATTGGAGGGTGGAGGTGGGGGTAAGATGGAAATGGAAACAGACGGTGAGAGACAAAGAGAGACAGACAGGCAGGCAGCAGGAGAGGACAGGTTTGAGATAAAAAAGAAGAAAAAACAGAATGAGTTTTTATTCGCCCATACTTCTGAAAAGATCTGGAGATTTGCAGTGATATGTCTTAAAAAGCAAAAAGACCCAATCACACATTATTTCACACCACACACGCGCGCGACAACACACACACCCACACACACACACTCAACACCACACACACACACACACACTGTGCGAGAGAGAGAGACAGACAGACGACAAAGCCATTGGCCACAAACTAACAGGACTGTCAAAGGAACCACACGAACTGCAGCACACAAATCTCATGTACTGTGCGTATCCCTCTCTTCTCTTCTTCTCTCTCTCTCTCTTCTTATCTTCTTCCCCTTCCACCCTCGCCTCACTATTCACACTTACAGTGAGAGAGTGTGAGAGAGAGGGAGTGAGAGAGAGAGTGAAGAGAGAGTGAGATAGGAAGAGGTGAGAAAAGAGTGAGAGAGAGAGTGCAGAGTAGGGTGAACGACAGGTAGAAAGACAAACAGGACAAACAGAAAACTCGGAGAGACCGACACAGAAACCGAGACCGCAGATAGACAAAAAGATTATGGCTCCAGAGATGAACAGTTTCCGGTCTTTCCTGACTTCCCCCCTTCTCCTAGCTCCCCCCCCCAACCCCACACCCCCCCCCCCCCCCCCCCCCCCCCCACACACACACCACAACTACCTCTTTTTAACCTTCTATGCCCTCCAAGCCAAACCACACCCACCAAACTGTTCACCCTACCTCTCTTCCCTTAGAACCCTAACCCCCTCATTCCTAGCCATCGCGCCTTCACGTCTCAACTACATCTCCCTTCTCCCAGCCCCTTCCTCCAAAACTACTGATATGTTAGCTTGCCATTAGTCAAATTGTAAAGAATGACTTGCGCTACTGTGCTAATGGCAATATGTCTACGATGTCTCATGCATGTTATCCGCTCTAGACAATATTATCCCTTATCAGTTAAACACAGTTCGACTCAAATTATAAAAAAGGACGTTTCGCTTACCTTTGGGCTGCCTTCTTACTCTCGCTGATAAATGTTGATGATTCGAACTTCAGCTCTCCTTTGAAAACACTAATATTCAGCGCAATTCTTTCCTTGTTGAGATTGTTTTTGTTTTGTTGTTATTGTGAAGCTAAGTTGATCTGATTATCGCTTGAATTGAGACTCAACTCTCGCCACGGAAACGCCGCATACTACCCCACCAGATATAAAAAGCATGTTTGGGTCCGAGTCCACAGTTACGAATTTTTTAATTTGGCTCATTCTCCAAAATCCCATTCATCTGCCTTAAACTCAGAGCACATACAACCATCTTACAGAACACACGCCCTCATTAAAATCAGTGCGTTGGCCAGTTCAGTCTATTGACATGATTTGTGCCTGATTTGAGAATAGTCTCATGTTTTATTCACATTTATGTGCAGCAAAACGACCGTCCCTCCACCCCACCCACATCCCCCCTTCCCCCCACCCCTTTTTTTTTGCTCTTTCCGTGGGTATTAGTCCCTAAGTCCAGGCCATTTTTCCACTGTCCTCGTTGAACACAGAATTGAACCTGATAAATTTACCCGAACACAAGACAGTCTTCTTTTTCACATTGAAATTGATTCTCTTCATAGAAGCAGACCATTTCTCTTCTAATTCGAATGCATCTCACTGTTTTGACCTCTACCGTAAAGATGTACTTGGACTTGATATCGGTCTTAAAATAGACGAGAGGTTTGAACTACTCTGAACAATGGGAGGTGGCTTTGATAGGATGAACACCCCTGTCATGCTTGTGTTGTCTGATATCCGCTTTGGATCTCATCTACATTTTGTTCAGCGGTGTGGTAAGATCCTCCGACGGCAGCAAGATCTAACAGGTCAATTCTATTCTGTCGGGACATGCATTATGTTGGCTTCCTGTGGGCTTCCATACCATATCCATTTTGCTTCTAGGCCAAAAAAAAAAAAAAAAAAAAAAAAAAATTATCTATATATATATATATATATATATATATGATATATATATATTATACACAAATAAAGCGCCCCTCTGTTTCCTACTGCTCAATAAATGTGCAAAGGAGAGGGGGGAGCATTTATTGTCTGGAAACAGTTTTCTGGCGTCCATCGATGGGAGGAGAGTTCATTGGGCGGAAATTGAAATGATTGTGATGCAGAAA
This sequence comes from Conus ventricosus, assembly GCA_018398815.1. Lineage (NCBI taxonomy): Eukaryota > Metazoa > Mollusca > Gastropoda > Neogastropoda > Conidae > Conus > Conus ventricosus. The sequence continues at coordinate 52,229,518 of CM031618.1, read as the reverse complement.
GAGAAGATTGTGTGAGCGGTCAGCGAGGGGGAAGGGGGGGGGGGGACGAGGGGAGCTGGAGATCAGTTCACGTTGGATGGTGTTTTAGTGGACAATTCTTGTGGGAAGTTGAGTGTTATGCCAGAGATTACGCACTTTTGCTTTTATTGTGCTCCTTTCTGTGTATTTCGTTAAACACAAAGAGAGAGAGGAGAGAGATGAGCGGAAAGAGAGAGAAGGAAGAGAGAGACGGAAAGAGAATGAGAGAGAGAGAGAGAGAGAGGGGTGAAAGAGAAATAGGGGGGTGGGAGAGAGAGTTTGGTGGTAGAGGTGATGGAAGAGAGACAGGATATAGAGACAGAAAAGCCCCAAACCCCCACAACAACAAAACCCCAAACCACCACACAAACAAATAGCCCCGGAAATTTTTTTGGAGAAAAGTTTTCGGGGTGAATGTGGATTTTTTGGCGGTTTGAAACAAGCTCCAAAAATTTTGTGGGAATGGAAAAGTTGGGGGGGGTGGTTGTGGGGTGTGTTGGGTTTTGTGGTGGGGGGTTTTGGTTTTTTCTATTAGGGGTGTTTTTTTTGTGTGTGTGGTTGTTTGTGGGGTGTTTTGGGTGGTGGTGTGTTGTTTTGTGGGTGGAGGGGGTGGTTTGGTTTTTTTTGGGTTGGGGGGGGGGGGTGGGGGGGAGTTGGGGTGGGGGGTGGGGGGAGGGGGGGTAGGTGGGAGAGAGAGGAGAGGGTGGAAAGAAGAAAGGGAGAGATGGGAGAGGGAAAATTGATGGAGAGTTTGATAGATAAGAGAAGAGAGAGAGAGAGAGAGAGAGAAGGAGAGAGAGAAGGGGGGAGAGGGGAAGGGAGGGGGTGAGGGGAAAAGATTTGGAGAAGAGAGGGAGAAGGGAAGATGGAAAAGGGGGGATGGAGAAAAAGAGGAGAGAGAAGGGGAGAAGAACAAGAGGGAGAGAGGGGGAAGAGAGAGAGGGGGAGAGGGAGAAAAAGAGAGGAAAAAGGGAGAAAGAGAGAGAGAGGAGAGAGAAGGGAGGGAAAAAGATTGAGGGGAAAAAAGACCGGAAACGGGAAATTGAGGACAAAAAACAACACCAAAACAGGTTTGGAAAAAAAAAAAAAAAACAAAAAAAACCCAACTTCGAAAAAGACAGAGAGCATGAAAAAAAGCTTAAAAACCCAAAAGACACAAAAAACCACATTTTTTCACCCCCCCCCCCCCCCCCACCCCCCCCCCCCCCCCCCAAAACAACAAAAAGTGGAGAGGAGAGAAGAGGAAAAGTTTGGAAAACAAAGGGGTAAGGAAAACCCAAGAAAAACCCAAAAGAGTGGAGTTTTTTTTTTTTTCCCCCCCCCCCCCCCTGAAGGGGAAAAAGGAAGTGAGGGGAGGGAGAGGGAAAAAGAAGGGAGAGAGAGAGAGAGGAAGAGGGGGAACCGACGGTAGAAAAAAACAGCAAAAGAAACGGGAGAGACAGACAGAAACAAGCCCAGCAATAGACAAAAAGATTATGGCCTCCGAGACTGAACAGTTTCCGTCCTTTCCTGACTTCCCCTTCTCCTAGCCTCCCCCCCCCCCCCCCCCCCCCCCCCCCCCCACACACACACCCCCTTTTTAAACCCCATGCCCCAAGCCAAACCACACCCCCAATGTTCCCTTCCATCTCTTCCCTCGACCCCAAACCCCCACCCCTACCATCGCGCCTTCCCCCCACTACCTACCCCCCTCCCCCCCCCCCCCTTCCCCCAAAAACCACGTGTGTTCCCCAAAACAAATTGAAAAAAGACTTACTTGCCGCATCCCTGTGCTACTGGCAATAATGTCACGAATGTTCATGAAAAAGTTTCCCTAGAAAAAAACTTATCCCTTAACAGTAAAACGTCAAAAACCAATATAAAAACGGGAGTTTCGCTTACCTTTGGGGCGCCTTTTACCTCGCGAAAAATTGTTGATGTTTCCCGAACTCAAGCTCCCCCTTTGAAACACTACATTCGAAATTCTTTCCTGTAGAGTTGTTTTTTTTTTTGGGGTTATTGTGAAGCTCAGTGTCAATTCTCGCTTGATCTGAGACTAACTCTCGCCCCCGGGAAAAGCCGCCTTCTCCCCCAAATTTTAAAACATTTTGGGGCCCGAGTCCACGTACAAATTTTTTTTTAATTTGGGCTCCATTTCAAAATCCTTTCCTGTACACTAGGCCACTACAACATCTCCGAAACCACCCCTCATTAAAATCAGTTCGTTGGCCCATTCAGCTTTTGGACTATTGTGCCTGCTTGAGAAAGCCCAAATGTTTCATTCACTTTATGTGAAGATTAAACGACACGACCCTCCCCCCCCCCCCCCCCCCCCCCCCCCCCTCCCCCCCCCTTTTTTTTTTCTTTCCTTGTCGTAGCCCCTAAGTCGGCATTTTTCCCTTTCCCCGTTAAAACCGCATTGAATGATACAATTTACCAAACAAAAGGGACAGTTTCTTTTTCACATTGAATTGATTCTCTTCACAGAAGCAGAGCCCTTTCCATCAATCGAACGCATCTCATGTTTGACCTCTACCCTTTAAGTTAACTCTGACCTTGAATCGGGCTTAAAAAAAAAACGAGAGGAAACTACTTTAACAAAGGGGTGGGTGGCTTTGATTATGAACACCCCTGCATGATGTGTGTTCGTACCGCTTTTGGGTCTCATTAAATTTTTTTCAGCGGGGTGGTAAGATCCTCCGACGGCCTGCAAAGAACTAAAAAAGGCATTCAAAACTTGACGGGCATGCTTTTTTTGGCTTCCTGCTGGCTTCCCATACCCCTCTCCCTTTTGCTTTAGCGCAAAAAAAAAAAAAAAAAAAAAAAAAAAAAAAAAAAAAAAAAATATATATAAATATATTATATATATATATTTATATATATATATATATTTTTATACACAAATTAAAAGCGACCCCCCTCTGTACCTCTTGTCAATAAAATTTGCAAGAGAGGGGAAGCCTTTATTGTCTGGAAACATTTTTCCTGGCCGTCCATCGATGGAGGGGGGAGTTCATTGGGGGCGGAAATTGAAATGAAGTGAGCAGAAAGAAAGAATGTGTGAGGTCAGCGGGGGAGGGGGGGGGGAGGGGGGGGGGGAGAGCAGAGGGGAGAGGGGGGAGGATCGGTTCACGTTGGATTGTGTTTTAGTGGACAACTTCTTGTGGAAGTTGATTTGTTATGCCAGATTCGCCTTTTTGCTTTTTTGT
>CM031618.1:52211312-52221312 GCA_018398815.1 Conus ventricosus | reverse complement strand
AAACGTTTGTTTAATGTCGCTCAAAAATACAGGTCATTGTAATAATGTGATTTTAAGACAACTTTTTTAAGTGTCCTCAACTGCAGGTCATTGTAATAATGGATTTAAGACAAACAGTTCTGTTTAATGCTCAAAAAAATGCAGGTCATTGAAAATGGATTTTAAGACAAAAAATTCTTTTTAAAGTCTCACAAACACAGTCTTTTTAATAATGTGATTTTAAGACAAACAACTGTTTAATGTCCATCAACATACAGGCATTGAATAATGTGATTTTAAAAACAAAAAATTCTGGGTTAAATTTTCCCTCAAACATACAGGTCATTTTAAAATGTATTTTAAACAAAATTTGGTTAATGTTCATCAAAAAACAGGGCATTTTAATAATGTGATTTTAAGACAAAAAGTTTTTGGTTTTGTCTCATCAAACATACGGGCAGAATAAGTGATTTTAAAGCAAACGTTCTGTTTATGTCGCATCAAACCTACAGGGCTTTTAATAATTGATTTTTAAAAACAAACAATTTTTTTAAAGTCTCAAACAAACATGCAGGAAGTAATAAGTGATTTTGACAAACAATTCTGTTTAATGTCTCATCAAACATCATCATTGAAATGTGATTTTAAAAAACAAACAATCGGTTTAAGTCTCATCAAACATAAAGGTCATTTTAAATAAAATATTTTAAGACAAAAAGTTTGGGTTAATATCGCATCAAATACAGGGCATTGTAATAAAGGAATTTAAGACAAACAGTTTGGGTTAAATTTTACAAAATAAAAATCATTGAATAATGTATTTTAAAAACAAACTTCTGGGTTTAAAGTCTATCAAACAACAGGCATTGTAATAATGTGTTTTAAGACAAAAAAGTTCTGGGGTTAATGCCATCAAAAATACAGGCATTGTAAAAATGTGATTTTAAGACAAAAAATTCTTTTTAAAGTCTCACAAACATACAGGTATTGTAATAAATTGTTTTAAGACAAACATTTGTTTTAATGTCTCTAAACATACGGGCATTGAATAATGTGATTTTAAGACAAACAATTCTGTTTTAAAGCTATCAAAAATGCCGTCATTGTAATAATTGTTTTTAAAAAAATGTCTGTTTTAAAGTCTCATCAAAAATACAGGTCATTGTAATAATGGTTTAAAACAAAAAGTTCTGTTTAATGTCTCATCAAACAGCAGGGCATTGTAAATGGTTTTAAGAAAACAGTTCTGTTTTAATTTTTCATCAAAATAAGGGCATTGTAATAAGTGATTTTAAGACAAACAGTTTTTGTTTAATTCTCATCAAACATCAGGGCATTTTAATAATTGATTTAAGAAAAAAGTCGTTTAATGTCTCATCAAACATAAAAAAGGGGCTTCAAAAATGCATTTTAAGACAAACAGTTCTGTTTTAATGTTTTGCATCAAACACACAGGTATTTTAAAAATTGATTTTAGGACAAACAGTTCTGTTTAAAGCTCATCAAAAATACAGGCATTTTAATAATGGATTCTAAAAACAAACATTTTGTTTTAAATTCTCATCAAACATACAGGTCATTGCAATAATTTATTTTAAGACAAAAAGTCTGTTTTAAAGTCTCATCAAAAATCAGGGGCATTGTAAAAAATGTGATTTTAAACCAACATTTTGTTTAATTCTCACAAACATCAGGTCAGTAAAAATTAAATTTTATGACAAAAAGTTCTGTTTAAAGTCCTCAAACATACAGGCATTTAATAATGTGATTTTAAGACAAACAGTTTTGTTTAATGTCGCTCAAAAATACAGGTGATTTTAATAATGTATTTTAGGCAAACAAGTTTTTACATTAAATTTATCACAAAAAAAAAGGGGTGGAGTAAGGGGGAGAAATCACGTAAATAACGTTTTCAAAACACTTGTTCCTAAAACACGAGAAAAAACTTTTAAAATCATTTTTTAATCGTAGATAGGATATAAGGGTTTTTTGTTTTTAAAAAAACCCAAAATCCCTTTTGTTGGGGTTCTCTGATTTCGGGAGTCTGCTGTTCAGCATCAAGCACAACTCTTTTCACAACATGCCAGGGGGAGTTTCATAGAGGGGCCCCAAACACATAAATGACCCCCGAGCTTCTTGCCTTTGAAGAGAAGGGCGGGTGTAAAAGTGGCCTTTTGCATTTTGGCCCAAATGGTTCGTTTTTTACGGCCCCTGTTTCATACGAAAAAACTGTTCATCTCTCCACCCCACTTCAAAGTGTTTCTGTTACTTATTTAATTTGTTTGTTTTTTTAATTTTCATCCCTTTTCTTTTTCTTTTTCTGTAAAACTTCTTCTTGTTTCTGGGTTTAACTCAAAATATGCGGGGCTCATTTCCCGGGCGCCCATACAGCCCCCTAAGGCGCAACCTTTGCGATCCCAACATCGCCCAAACTGCAGGAGCAATCGAATTCAACTCCATAAGGCAAACCCCCAAAAAAAACACTGCACAGCTGCCCAGTCATTTCGGTGGCGTTCATTGGTGCCTGTTCTGATCCAGCATTTGCCGGACACCACTTACAAAACTCACTTCTGACGACAATAACTGTTTTAATCGCAGAGCCAGCGTGTGGGATTATCCTCCTCCAGAGGGCGTCACCACGTTTATTTGTAAGCAATGCCCATGAATGTTTTTTTTTTGGTTGTTGTTGCCCAATGTTCTGTGCCATCTCAAGGGCACTGCACCCTTGCCCCTTTTTCCAGTCCCTGTGTCCACCCCACATTCCGGGCTGACCTGCCATTGCTGAGGCAATGGCAACCCATAGAAAGAAGTCGCTGTCCACTCGTCAAGAGGCAACCCACCAGAGGAGACACCGCACCGCTGGCGAGTCACTTCCGTCGTGTTCAGTGGCGCCTGTTCTGATCCAACATATGCAGGACACCACTTCTGAGCCCCCTACTGACGACAATCATCGTTCAGTCGCAAAGCTGACTTTGTGTTAGCTCTCCCTTCGGAGGGCGCCACTGCTTCCGTCCAACGACAGCCCATTATGAACTTGCCGGTACCGGTGATGTGGACAGTATCAAACCAAGGCCATAGACGTGGAGAGGCAATCAACACTGAGATCACCACAATGTTCATCAATTTGCCACATACTGACAAGCTGACACGAATTCACGAAAGGTATGGGGTTTCCGTGATGCCTGAACATCCTTTAGCAACAAAACAAACAAAATTCTCACTCTTTCATAATTCATCTTCTCCACTAAATCCACATATCATCCAAAACTCTGTCAAGACAATGGAACTCACTGACCCTTGCTGCGTCCACTTCATGTGATCCTCTGTCAGACAGTCATCAACTTTCTCAAGGAACCGCCATCAAGGACAAGCAGATCAATTTGTCACTTTCACGGGACACGCAATCCCTTGCCCTCTCTCTTCATTTCCTCCCGCAGCCGCCCCTTTTTTTTTCCCTTCGGCGCAAAAATCACACAAACTCCTCCCTCCCCGCGCCATCCCCGCGCAGCGCAGCCACCAATCAATGAACTGCAAGAGAGGGGAGCATTTATTGTCCGGAAACAGTTTCTTGGCGTCCACGCACAGAGGGAGCGTGCAGCGGGCGGAAATTGGAATGAAGTGAAGCAGAGAGAGAAGAATGCGTGAGGCCAGTGGTACAGGGCGTGTCTAACGGACTGATAGCAGAGACAGGGGCAAATGGTGGATGAGTTCGACTTTTTTAGGGTGTGATGGCGGTCAAATTCAGGTCAAACTGGCTTAAATCAAAGTGTATTTCAAAACAAAACAAACTACCTACTTATAAAAACATCTCAGGAGCGCAACAACAAATTTAGAGTTTTTAACATGCTCGGACACAATTATTCATAAGTCAAATAAGATGGTGACATGCTGACTGGCGAACAGTACACAATAACGGACACAAAACAAAAGAAAAACTTATATCATGATGAGTACAGTTGACTACAGACTTTATTAAATAAAGTCGTGACTAATTCTGAATGTTGTATGATAGTGTCCTTACTATCGGTCTACTGTTCATTGGCTTGACAAAAGATAAACATTTTTCAAAATGGAGTGACTGACGGCGGCGAACGAAGCAAAATTTAGAAATAGAGTTTGTTACTTACCGCCAATGACATTGACAAACAAAGCACATGACAAGACACGATGCATTTCAACCACTTGGGTCTTCTTCAGGCGAAAAAATAAATCACATTTAACATTTGGGACAGTTCTTTGTTTGTACTGTCCCAAATGTTATTTTTTCGCCTGAAGAAGACCCAAGTGGTTGAAATGCATCGTGTCTTGTCATGTGCTTTGTTTGTCAATGTCATTGGCGGTAAGTAACAAACTCTATTTCTAAAAGATAAACATGTTTGAAAAATTCACCTCACATCAAGTATATCCTCTCATGGATTGTTTGGTTTCAGAGGGGCAGCGTAGTTTTTAGGGTGCAAGTGAATACTTAGATATTTTGATTACAGTATAAGAAAGAAATTTTTGTTCAGTATAAGAAAGGAAAGGATTTCGGAGGTGTAGCATTACGCTTCTTGGACCAATGGAAAAAACACCAGTATTTTTGCCTGGTCAGTCACAAGAGTGCAAATAATAATACATGTCTCTTCCCCCCCCCCCCCCCCCCCCCCCACGCCCCCCTCCTTTCCTGCTTTACAATTAGATAAACCAAATTCCAAATCATTAAGAACAGCTCGATAGGCGGCAGGAATGCAATGGTAACGGAACACTTATACAAATATAATTAATGTATACGGATTTTCATTTGTGATGATACTCTCTGGAGTGGAAGAGAGAGGGGGTGACAACGCCAGTAAGAATGGCATCGGATCCAATGAGGGTACGTGGAAATTTCAAAGAGCGGAGGACACGGGTGAGTGAAACGGGTGGGGTGGAGGTGGAGCCCTGCAACACAGCTTTCAGACACTGGTATCATTGCACATGACGTGCTAAGCCTCTGCTCAGAATCAAAGACAACAAAAACAACAAATTAGTAATCCCCTCAGTAAGCGTGAATAATGTCGAGGTGAACGAGGATTTGAGCCCCCCCCCCCCCCCCCCCCCCCCCCCACAATCCACGCAATGCATTAACCTTTTAACATCTAATGCATCCAGATGGACCGCACAATCGCATCCAACTACCCACGAACACGCGCAACCCACACCCGCAGCAACCAGCTGCACCCAAACGCTAAGTCTTTCCTAACCGGTCCCATAACCGTAATGTTCCAGCAACTTCCCAACATCTACTTGCCCCGTGTGTCAGAGGCGGTGTTATATTGGTACCATCCACCTAGGCTTTGGAGAAGAGCAGGCGAAGATTAACCAGCAACAAACAGCAATGGTCACTGTCCTGTCACGGGAAGCGTCACGAGACACATGAGACGGTCCATCCGCCTGTCCATTGGTGAATAATGCCAGCGGTCACGCGCCCCACCTCATGAATATGCAAAAGACGGGAGAGGAACTGGTCATTATGGTGGTCACTCAGGCGAGGAGTCTGGGTGGACAGGGCAAGTGTAACTCGCCGGTATTAGATTAAGAGACCCGGTGATGATCATGATCATGGCAACTAGCTATGTTGAAATGGCTTCTCCTCTCGACAAGGGATTGGGGGGCCGCCTCTGCAATAGCCACAGCTTTCTTTCTTTCTTTCTTTCAACGACTGGGAGGAGACATCATTTTAGACAGACTTCAACAAAAGTCAAATTTCAATGGAAAAAAAAAATTGTAATGTAACAAACAAGAAGAGTAACTCTTGCTCCCAAAGTTATCCGTCCATAACTCTAAACTAATGTTGCTTTACAACACCGACTCGCCAAGCATACATGTGGACACAAACCACACAGCACAAACAAGGACTTCCCTCAAACCTGCACTTAACACCCTCCCATCCCCCTCACCCCCCCCCCCCCCCCACACACACACACACACACAAACCTCCCCCGCACTTTTCCAGTCTGAATAAATGTCACTTTGAATTCGTTCATTTCACCAGTTGTCGTTGCTGTATGCATGTGTCAGGCGCAGGATAAATGTATGAGCAAGTTAAAGGAATGTCTCCATGTTCGTTGTGTGTGCTTGTGTCGACATTTTGGCACTAGGCGAGTTGGTGTTGTGAGCAACAATAGTTTGGAGTTGCGCGGTGTGTCATTTTGTCATGTCGTGAGACCAAGAATTACCCCTCTTGCTTGTTATTTACTCTCTGCTGTTTTCTACCTCCGGAAGACTTTCTTTCGTTTTTATCCCTTCTTCTTTTTCTTTCTTTCTTTCTTTCTTTCTTCTTCTTTTTTTTTTCTTTTCTTTTTCATTTTTTGTTGGGTAAATTACACTTTTGAGACAGCTGTGTGGGTGACAGCCTATTTCAGACAGCCTTGTCACGTGCACGTGCATCTCAAGACAAAAACCAATGTCGGAAGTTCAGATAAAAGTGTCAAATTTCTCTCGATGTTCCATACCTTGGTGTTGAAGTCTATGTATCTTAACATTATGACCAAATGATATCTTTTCATATCATCTGATCAGTTTGCGTTCAATTAGTCCAGCATTCCAAAACAATCTCTGAAATAGTGTTCACAACTGAAATACTACTTTTGGTCCATCGTGGAAGGGATAGAGTGCAGCGTGTATTGTTTAGCTCGTCAGAGCACGAGAAAATCCCAAAACGCTCACTCTTGGAGATCTGGAATTGGAATTTACAACTTTGTTTAAAACATCAAAATTACTTCCAAGCGATTATTTGCATTGTACATACTTATGAGGTCTACGTGACTTCAGTGAGACCACGATTTGAATAATCATCAATGAACGCATGCCATGTAATGGAATGACATGAAAATAAGCCAGTGATAATACTGTCTCTGAAAAGAACAAAACGTATGTCCATTCACTTGATAAGTAAAGACAGAAACTCAAAAGTGACGAACGACGTACGACTACTGTCGTACAAAGATAAGAAAAATAGACTGCAAACACAGTTTTTGGTGAAGCATACTCGTGCAAGTGCACTTATATGTATGCGCGTACGGCCACTCACTCCACACGTTAACGCATGCACGCACGCACGCACGCACACACACACACACACACCACACACACACACACACACACACACACCACACACACACACACACGCACGCACGCACGCACCACACAGGCACGCATACACACATTCACACACATACACACACGCGCGCCGCGTGCGCGCACACACACACACACACACACACACACACACACACACACACACACACACACACACACACACACAGCGCATCTTCGATTGCCCTTTACTCCTGCCCACCAACCAGCCTCCAATGAAAATAAAAATGAATATAAACAAATAAATGAATAATAAATAAATGAATAGATAAATATATAAATAAATATATTATCAAAAGTGCCTACAAATGCTGGAAAGAAAAAGAAAAAACACCGATTGCGTTGTCACTCTTTTTCTGCATGTACCTCAACAACTTATCTTCTGTCACAAATGTGTGACACGTAGACATGGAAGATTCTATGATATAAAGATACATTCTCTGAAGGTTTCTTTTGTTCGAGAAACCCCAGTGCTTGAACTCTGCCTTTCCCTGCTCTATGAAAGGGCCACAACTTATGCAGCTGTTTGCTCGATGTCCGGCGAGTGACTGACTCCTGTTTTCCTTGCTCTTCTGCTTGACTGCTCTCCCTTGTCACAATAACAGCCACTCTGCATCGCCCAGGAGGAAGGGAAAGAAGGGGTGGTGTCCCCTTGTCCGCCGAGGTGCTGCCCTTTTGTGGGGGGCGCTGTTGACGGGAAATGGCCGTGAAGGTAGCGCCAAGGGCTGAGGAAGGGCTTTAATTGAAACCGTAAAAGAGCAAAAGATGGAGATAATGAGCATGCTGAATGGGGGTGGGGGGGGGGGGGGGGGGGGGTGGGGGGGGGGAGGGAGAGATGCGGGGGGGGGGGGGGGGGGGGGGGGCATTTTGGACACAAAACTGGACGCGGCGTCTCGCAGAGGCTTGAGGCTTTTCAATGGGTCCCTTCGTTTAGAGTTCCTTGTGCGATGACCATGCATGGACAACCTGCTTTTAATTCCTCGCGTTTAGAGTCTGTTTTGAGATCAGCGTGGACAGGCGGTCAGGAAAAAAAAAGAGAGAAGAGAGAAGAGAGAGAGAGAGAGAGAGGGGGGAGGGGACAGAGGGGAGGGGAGGTGTTTATAGAGACGGGTATGCCGCCACAAAAAATCGGATTTCAGTTCATCGTTTTCCAATCTGGCTGCTCAGCTCTCTCTCTCTCTTTGTCGCCCCCGTTATAACCTCCCCCCCCCTTTTTTTCCGTCTCTACCCCCCCCCCCTCCATCCCCCACCCCTCCCTCTCCCTCCATGCCTCCTTCTCCAAACATGGCTCTTTCTTTGTCAGGCTATTATGTTGGGGGGTCGGTCCCCTAGGGTCGGTCAAGATGTCACGTGACCGGTCTTTGACCGTACAGCTGTTTGGGTCCGTTGTCCCTCTGTTGGTCACCGGCTGGACGGACAGTGTCCGAAACACTTGACGTCTGATCTGAGTCAGGTTACGTGGACTGCTATCACGCTGTCAACATACGATGTTAAATCTGCGGTAGGCACGCTGTGGTTATACGTTTAAAGTAGCCTACTGTGCACGCACACACATACGCACGCACACACACACACACACACACACACACACACACACACACACACACACACACACACACAGGCGCGCGCGCGCACACACACATGCACATGCATACACACACATCATACACACACATGCGCTCGCGCATCGCACGTGCGCGCACGCACACGCAAAACACACACAACACACACACACACACACACACACACGGCTCGTCCCACACAACCATGCACACACACACACACACACACACACACACACACACACACACACACACACACACACACACAACGTGCACACAATAATAACGATGGCACAACCAATGATAGATAGGTCCCCAAGGTCTGACCAGCGCATTGGGCTAATGCTGTAGGTCAGACATCTGCTAAGTCGTAGCCACGAACAACTTCTTAATAACTTCTCTCACCTAGTCATTAATTAGTCATTTATCCATCAGCTATAAATCATGCGCAGTGTGGTCTCAAAACTTAGCGGATGTGGTGTAGCGTATATGGACCAGTCCGCACGCAGTGACGCCTCCTTGATGTAACTGATACTGAAACTGAAGTTCAATGTGAAAAGAACAAGTTGCCTCAGAAGGTCGTGACGGCTGAGTCACTGGACTGCTTCAAGTCCAGGCTGGCCCCCCCATCTCTAGAACCTGAAACAATTACCATCACCCCCAACCCCCCCCCCCCCCCCCCCCCCTTACCCTCCTCCTGACCACTATTCCCTGCAATCACCCCCTCCCCCCTGCCATCCTTCCCAGTCACTTTTCTACTCCTGTCCCCTCCTTCCCCTACTACTTATTCACCATCACCCCCCCCCCCTCCCACACACACACACACACACACACACACACACACACACACACACACACAATCTTTCGGACCTAGCCAAGTAGCGGCGATGAAGGCTGAGGCACTGCTGGTAGGGGCTTGACCCTGATACCTCCTGGAGTTGCGAAATGTTTCCAGTTCCTCACAACAGCGCAATCTTCGGCAATCTCCCAAACTACGACAAAACCATCAGTAAAATGATGTTGGGGCGAAAGAAGGAAGAAGAAGAAGAAGAAGAACTGTTACTTGGTATAAGAGCACCTAGACCCAAAACCGTTTTTATTTTTTCTTGTGGGAAAGCCCCTCAAACAAAACGCGAAACAACTAGATGGGAAATTTGTTTTTGACCCCTTCCCAAACCCCCTTTTGAATTGTAAAAAAACCCTTGTTTCTTTCACCTAAATTTAAAACCGAATGTTTTGGAGTTTTCTGTAAAGGAGAGAGTACGGGGCAAAATTTGGCCCCTCTGTTACATGATATAAAAATATAAAATTTCCATATGAATAAAAAAATTTAATAAGTAAAA
>CM031618.1:52201312-52206312 GCA_018398815.1 Conus ventricosus | reverse complement strand
TATTTGTTTTTTTCTTTGTTTTTTTCCCTTTTTTTTTTAAAAAGTGGGTCCTCCATATCCGATTTTATTTTTCTCACCCCCCCCCCCCCCCTTAAAATCCCACTCACCATGAGAGGGTCTGTATTTTTTTCACTCACCATGGTTTCCCGGGATGTTTTCACTCACTGGGGAAATTGTCTGTATTTTTTAAACTCACTGTTTAAATTCTGTATTTTTTAAACTCCCATGAAAGTCGTATGTTTTCACTCACCAGGGCGATGTCTGTATGTTTTCATTTCACTGTGTAAGGGTCTTTTTAGGTTTTCACTCCCCCATCATTTTGGCACCCCCAAATGCTGTTTTTTTCACTCACCTTTCCATGTTGTATTTTTTCATTTCCCTTCCATGTGGGTTATGTTTTCTTCCCCTTGCGTGTCTTATTTTTTCCCAACCCCCCTTTTCGATGTCTGAAAGTTTTCACTCACTGTGCGATGTCTGATGTTTTCAAAAAACTGTGCGATTCTGTATTTTTTCACCCCAAAAATGCGTTTGGCGGGATTTTTTTCACCCCCAGGCATGTTGTATTTTTTTCACTCCCATGCGTTTCCCTTATGTTTTCACTCACCATGCGATGCCCTTTTAGGGTTTCCCACTCCCCCTTTCGAGTCTGTATGTTTTCACTCACCATTCGATTTTCTGTATGTTTTCACTCCCCAGGGCGTTTGTTGTATTTTTTTCACCCCACTTTTCCCATGCTGTATGTTTTGAAACCACGTGCGATGTCTGAAATGTTTTCACCCCCAAAATCCATGTCGGTATGTTTTCCCTCATGTGCGTGTCAGTATTTTTTCACCCCTTTTGCGAGTCTGAAAGTTTTCACTCCCTATGCATGTCTGTATTTTTTTTAAAAAACTCACTATGCGTTTGTCTTATGTTTTCACCACCTTGGGGTGCCCTGTATTTTTCACTCACTGTGCGAGGGCTGAATTTTTTTCATCACTTTTCGATGTTGTATGTTTTCACTCCCATCATTCTTATGTTTTCACTCACCATGGCGATTCGGGATGTTTTCCCCTCACCATTCCATGTCGGGTATGTTTTCACCCCACCAGGCGAGTCTGTAGGGTTTTCCCAAAAGGGGGGAGGGACTTTGCTTGCTAAAAGTTCATGTTTTGTCGTTTAAATACTTTTCCGCCCGGGGTTTTCCCCTTCTTTGTACTGGTGAAAACTTTTTTCCCTTTTTTTATTTGCACATGTTGGTGGATCCTGGTGACATCAGAGAAAGATGGGGGCAAGTTTTTCCCCCGCAAAATTTTTTCGGCCGATGGGGCTGGGCGGATCACCCGTCCACGGGGGCCTGGGGGTTTTGTTTCGATCCAGAGAAAAAGGGCCCTGGGAGTTGCTTTGCTGGAATCAGTTGTGACAAAACGCTAAATGATTTTTTCAGAAGTCATTGTTCGATCCTTTAAAACATGGTGTGTGGGAGGGGGGGGGGGGGGGGGGGGGGGGGGGGGGGGGGGGGGGGGGGGGGGGGGGGCTGGTTTTTCCCAATTAAAAATGAGCAAAAAAGCGGTTTGCGTGATTTTTTTTTGGTTGTTGTTTTTATCTGGGGGAAAAAGGGTCTGTTTTTGTCTCTTTCTGTCTGTCAGTTGTTATTTTTGTTGTTGTTTTTGTGTTTTTTGTTGTTTGTTGTTTTTTGTTTTTGTTATTGTGATTTTTTGTTTTAGTAAACAATGAAAGGGCATGTTTTTGGGGCAATCTGACAGCCCTGATACCCCCCCTCCCCCCCCACTCTCCTATTGCCAGTCATGTGATAAAAAAATTTTTTTTTTTAAACCAAATTCTGTCTCGGTCTGTCTCTATTTTCTGTCTGTCGGTCTGTTTTTGTCTCTCTTTCTCTCTTTTCTCTCCCCCCTCCCCCTTCCTTTTCCTCTCTTCTCTTTCCCTCCCCCCTTTCCCTCTCCCACCCCCCCCCCCCCCCCGGTGTGTGTGTGTGTTGTTAAAAGAAAGGGACATTAAAAAACAAAAAAGACAGTAAAAATAAACACGGGCAAAGAATGTCGACAATTTCCGCATTTTCGAAATTTACACCCTGATTTTTGGAGAAGATAGAGAGAGAGAGAGAGAGGGGAGAAGAAGAGAGAGAGAGAGAGAAAGAGAGAGAGAAAACAGACGGGACAGCCCGGGACAGACGACAGACGACAGAAGGCGGGCAAACAATAATATATATATAAATACAGAGAGGGGAGAAAGGAGAGGAGAGAGAGAGAGAGAGAGCGAAAAAGAAGAGAAAAACACAGGGCCAAGAGAGAGAGAGAGAAGAGAAGAGGCAAAAGAGACCGAGAGAAAAACAGAGAAGAGGCAAAGAGGGGGCCCGAGAGAGACAGAGAGAAACGCCCGACAAAAAAAACACATTCAGAAAACCCCCCAAAACCCACTTCCCCAGCAAGTTTTCCCCCCCAATTAAGGTAACGTTCCGTGCCAAAAAAAACAAAAAAAAAAAAAAAAAAACCCCCCACCGCTAATCGGAAATCGGGCCCCGGGTTTGCCTTTACCCCTTTGCCAACTTTGTGCGGGCCAACGACTTTCAGACACACTCTTAAACCATTTAACAAACCCCACGAAAACCCCTAAAAAAAAAAAAAAAGAAAAAAAAAAAAAAAAAACCCTAAAAAACCAACTTTAGCTTAAAAATAAATTGAAACCTTTTGGGCCCAAAACGACAAAAGAAGGGGGAAGCGCACAGGGGGGGGGAAGGGGACTGGGAGTAAACGTTCCATATTTCATGAGAAATTTATCTATCGCGGGTATCACAAAGGAAAAAGAAGCCCCCGGTTGGTTTTGAAGTGGGAAAAAAAGACGCGGGGAGTAGGGGACCCGGAGTAGACCGGGGACAATGCGGTCCCCTTTAAACACGGGGAAAAAATTGACAGGTTTGGGATGCGCTCAAACGGTTTCGAAAACCCAACGCAGAGAAGAGGACCCAATTTGGGGGCTTTCCCCCGGGCCCCCCGCGCCACCCTGGCAGAGTCCCAAAAGTAAAAGGAATTTTTCAGAGTTTTTTCCCCTTTTTGCTGGGGGTTTGATATCACACCAACACACACACCCCACCACACAATACGCGCGCGCGCGCACGGACACACACACATGCCCCCACACCGCGCGCGCACGGCACACACACACCCACACACACACACCCCACCACACACACACACACACACATGCCGCACACAAATCCACAAAAATTCTCTCTCTCTCTCTCTCTCCCCTCTCTCTCTTTCTTCTCTCTCACCAGACACAGAAAGAGAGGGGTCAAGCTCAGATGTTTTTTTTATGTACCTCATTATGAAAAAGGGGTCAGGAGCTTTATTACCAACGAAGAAGAACGCAATTTACACACACACACACGGCGCCGCGCGCGCCCACACACAACACACCACTCACCCCACACACACACACACACACACCCCCCAGATTTAGTCAAAGTCGGATGGTTTTTTTTTGATGAATCATATAGACCATGACCCCCCTTAGAAAGGGCCCCCTTAGAATATCACAACACCAAAAGAAGAACGCAACTTCCCGAATAAAAAATGTACAGTATTGTAAGCTGTGTAGTTTTTGATGATTTTGCTTTTTTTTTCCCTGTCAACTGTTTCTCTCAGTTGACCCCGTTTTTTTAATTTAAAAAAAAAAAAAAAGAAAAGAAAAGAATTTTTTTTTTTGCATTTTTCTTACATTTAACTTTCTTTCTTAACTGTGGGTGTGATAACGTCGAGCGGAATGGTTGGTGACATCTGCATGGCCCAGTTGTATCTGCCATATTGAAAATGTCAATGATTAGGTGTGTGTGTGGGGGGGGGGGGGGGGGGGGGGGGGGGGGGGGGGAGGGGGGGGGGGGGGGGGGGGGGGGGGGGGGGGGGGGGAGAGAAAGAAAGAGACACACCCGAGGGTGCCGGTGCGTCCCAGAGAGGCACTGTCCTCAACTGCCGAACCAACCAGACGGAAGCAATCCTGCGTCACCCTTGAAAGCCTGCGCTTTGTTGATACTAGGTGCAGACATGAACAGGGCATTCCGTTGAAACGCCATGGGACATAACTACTCTCTGACAGATCCGTTGTGTGATAGCCTTGGGACACAACTCACCAGGACCTCTACAGGGGTGTTTCCATAGGTGTACCAGCCTGTTTCATGACTGCAGTGCCCACCGCCAAAGACGCCATCATCAAGCAGAATGCTGCGCGCATTTTTCAGCCCCCTATTCGTTGCTGTGTTGCTGACAGGTGAAATCAGCACAACTAACTCAAAACACAGCCAAGCTTCGGCCACAGGGTCTGACGTGTATCACGGGTCGCAGTCTTTCCCCGCTGTGGGCAAGGGCCTTTCCCTGTGGTCAGTATATCTTTCCTGGTTGTTGTCTCGTTCGTCATTTCTTCAGATGGATTCCCCGTCTCCTCGACAAAGGTGGCAGTACGTCGCAGGTCCTCCAGTCCTCCGTAGAGCTTCCGGGCCACCGGGCGGGGCGACTATCCCCAACCCGGCGGGTCCCCAGGTGGCGGATAGGGGGTCGGCCCCAGATATGAGGGTTAGCTGCGATATAAGTCAGGCTTGCCTGGTCGAATAAGCAGTCCCGGACCAACTGGCGATGTTCGTACAAGGACGGGGCGGGGTAACAGGTGGCATTGTTACACCATATCAAATTCCCCATGTGTCCTGTGACGGGTTGATCATGCGAGTAAGAGGCGCATAAAAACCACTAGCCCCGGGAAGGAAAACCTCGGAGAAACAAACCAGGGTAGGGGATGCTCATCAGCCTTGGTCGGCAAGTCGCCTACGAGAGGGAAACTCGGACAAGAAAACCAACGCCGAAGACGGATGTACTGGGCCCTTGGCGCGTAACGCAGTACAACGCATTACGTCATGATGAAAACCTCTTTCCTGGTCATCTCTGGGACTTTCCACACTAACTTTTTAGCATTTTCTTACATTTGTTTTTATTTTAAACTGTGGTTATAATGAA
>CM031618.1:52187018-52192018 GCA_018398815.1 Conus ventricosus | reverse complement strand
GTAGATCAGTGAAAAGTTCAAACGGAAAAAAAAAGAGAAAACGTTTAGGGCCAAGATCGCCAAAAAAACCCCCAAAAAACCCCCCCATGAAACCGCACGATTTTTATGAGTGGATTTAAACCCTACCTGCTCACCAAATTTTTAAGTCAAACTATACAGCGATTCAAGAGGTGGTAGGCCTATGCACTTTTTAAGCGGTTTTTGTTGTTGTTGTTGTTGGTTTTGTTGTTGTTTGTTTTTGTCTTTTTTACCAAGGTCGTTTACTACTACTACTTCTGCTGCTGCTGGCTGCTGCTGCTGCTACCACTATTATTTTCAATCATTACTGTTATGTTATCATCATTATCATTATCATCATCATTATTATTATCATTGTTGTTATTATTAGTATTATTATCATCAGTGTTATTTTCATTATTAATATTATGGTGATGACGATGATAATAATGATATTAATGATGACTATGATGATTTGACTAATGACAACAACGACAACAAAAATAACAGTGGCAATAATAATAGTAATTATTAAAAAAAAAAAAGAACGATGATGATAATGATGATGATAATAATGATAATAATAATGATGATGATGATGATGATGATGATGATGATGATGATGATGATGATGATGATAATGGTAATAATGATAGCAACAATAATGATAATAACAATAATGATAATAATTCGGAACCAGTAATGGTAACAACAAAACGCAATGCACATCAGCGTATCGTCACCAGTAATGTAAACGTGTGAATATGCAGTATCATAAGATGCAACACACACACACACACACACACACACACACACACACACACACACACACACACACACGCACTCTCTCTCTCTCTCTCTCTCTCTCTCTCTCTCTCTCTCTCTCTGTCTCTCCCTGTGTGTCTCTGTCTGTCTGTCTGTCTGTCTGTGTGTTGTCTGTCGTCTGTCTGTCTGTCTTCTGTCTTCTCTCTCTCTCCCCTCTCTCTCTCTCTCTCTCTTCTCTCATTGCCCAACTTTAAACATATGTTTGAAATGGAAAGTTTCGACATTCGCACACGTGATACAATCTGTTACACCACATTTACTTTACAAACATTCATAATTCACGGCGTGCTCTCTCTCTCTCTCTCTCTCTCTCTCTCTCTCTCTCTCTCTCTCTCTCTCTCTCTCTCTCTCTCTCTTCACACACACACACACACACACACACACACACACACACACACACACACACGCACATTCCACTGGAAAACAGCATGGTATGAAACAATAAACCAGCAATCCAACCACTCACGAGGGCTATAAAGAAATCATTTATCAGGGCTATAAAGAAATCATTTATCATATCAACCACTCACGAGGGCTATAAAGAAATCATTTATCAGGGCTATAAAGAAATCATTTATCATATCAACCACTCACGAGGACTATAAAGAAATCATTTATCATATCAATATTTCACAGTTTCAAGCCATGATTACAATGAAATGCACACCATTTTTATCAAAATCTGTCGGGCAAATCATAGCCTGTTTCCACTCGAATACAGAAATTATCTTTCGTTCCTTCTTTTTCTTTGTTTTTGTTTGTTTGTTTATGAATGTGTTTTTGTTTTAAGTGTACAATGTTTCCCATTACTTGTGTCACCACGAATTAAATCCTGTTCATTTCGTTTCCAATGAACATAAAATATTTCCAGTTTTATTTCATTCTTTCTTTCTTTCTTTTTTCTCCTTTCCATTCTTTCTTTCTTTTTCTTTCTTTCTTTTTGTGGCTTGTTTGTTTACATCCGACTAATACAGACATTAAGAGGATATTGTTTGCTTAAGAAAATACACTTGTGTAAAACCATCTATTACAATCTCTTAGAATTAATTCAACTCTTTAAAAGAAAAACAACAACAACAACAAAACCTAAGTATTATAGCTTGCATAGATAAAACAATAAGAGAAAATCAGAAGGATTGAAATAAAACTGAATGAACAAATGACAACGAACACACACCCATCACCACCACCGTTACGAAAGTCCGCAACAACAACAACGACAACTCCCAACACCAGTAAGCTCATCAATCACGCTCAAGGTTGGACATGTCTGGCATACAACACACTGGCTCATGATGTATGATACAGGTGGGAGAAAACGATGAAAGAAAATGAGTTCGAAAAAAACAACAGGGAAATAAACTATAAATATCAAACCCCATACAGTATATTGGACTGAAACCAGTGAACCGCTCAATTGCAGAAAAATTCATATCGCCTTGTCCGAGGCCTTTCGTCCGCTGGCAAAGGACTTGGCAGCGTACCAGCCCGTATTTCGTCTCGGTAGGGCGTTCTGCCTGAAATACGGCTGGTACACCATGGGGATGCTACTTTAAGGCTGTTATGAGCTGCAATCCTTGTCTAATTACCTCTGTTCAGGAGCAGTTACGTTGTAACCTTAAATCATGGTCCTGCACGTCCCTAACTTCGTCAAACCAGCACAGCGCAGCCTCCAATGGTGGTACATGACTGCTCTAAAGGCAGCGTGAAGACAGTGCTTCTGCTGGGTCCTCCCCAGCACCTTCGAGGTTTTCTTTTTCTTCTGAGAACCAGTGAACCGTCTTCAAGAGAAAAATTCATATCGCTGCCCGAGGCCTTTCGTCCGCATGGATCATACTTTTCAGTTAGGCACGGCTGATTGTGTCTGTGAGCCCATTTATTGTATGTTCATTAGCGACTTATTTTCCCACCCACTTTCTTTCTGTTTCACTCTTCCTATCCTTCGTTGGCTGCTTTGGGGTGCTGTTTGGATTCTTTTTTTTCTTTTTAACCTGGGTGGTGGAACACCACAGAATTATGGACTGTGGTGTATCTCCATTTGATGCCAAGGGAACACAGACACAATCAGCCGTGTCTCCCTGATGAGTGCGATCCAGCGGACGAAAGGCCTAGGAGCAGGCAATATGAGTAGATCTGTCTTCAAGAGGGATTACAATAGTGAAGGGTTTAACATTTATCACATATTTTTTGTGATTTCATGTTCTCATTTTATTCTTCTCCCTCCCGTCTGCCCCCCCCCCCCCCCCCCCCCTCCCCATTTTTTCTTTTCTTTCATTTAAATCTTTGCCAAGTCAATATAATGACGGAAGAATTTCGCTTTTAACTGAAGGCTTCCTCAGGGAGGGAGTTAAATATTTTCGTATAAATGTGGTCGTCTGCCCTTCCAAATCCTACCATTCGCGACTGGTATGCATGTCACAGTCAAAACACACACACACACACGCACACACGCACACCACACACCACACACACACACACACACACACACACACACACAGAGTACAACCCCTTAACTGGGCTTATTAACTTTTCAGATGGATTCTTGAGAGCGTTTAGATTGTCGGAAAGAATCCAAAGTCTACGTATGACATTCTCAGAGTAAAACCCATCACTTAAAGCAAAGTAACATGTTTTACAACTTTTTTGTTTTGTTTTAACATTTTTCGATATCTTCAAAATATATTTTTTCCGAAATCTATGTATGAAATGTTGGCATTTCTTAATATTAATAAATGATATAAAGGGTCTAGGTGATTTACAAACAAAAGGTTTCCCCACAGCAAAAATATGCCGGATAAACGCGAAAACAAACGTTATATACAGAAATAGTGGGTTTACGAGAAAAGAACCCACTTTCCGGGTGTTTGACCAGTTGGAAGTCTCACCGGTTGAATTATTCTTATGCTCTTTCTTCTGTATGCTTTGCAATGTTGGTTTTTTTAAACGATTAGAAAATAGTCGATTTATTGATTTAATACTTTTTTCATCTGTTTAGTTATTTTTTTAATTCATTTATCTGTTTAGTTTTTTTGTTTTTATTTTTTTTCAATTAATCAGTTTATCTATTTATCAAATTAACTTCCTTCCTTCATTTTTATTTCTATATCTTCGGTGTCATTCGTCCCTTGGAGATTACCTGAAATCAAATCTTGTATCTTGTATCATGGATTTGAACCCCAGGCACGCATTTTTTGTTTGTTTGTTTGTTTATTTTACATCGTATATTCGCTGCTTGGTCTTGGATGTCCATAAGCTCAGTGGCACAGTGCAAGCTAACATTCAGAAAGTGTAACAGGTTCGAATCCCCGATGACACCCTTAATATAAAAGACTGTTTGCTTCAAAGGGAGGTGACTGCAGGCGGATAATGATAGCAATGTTCAGAAAAGTTCTCAGTGAGTCCGCCAAGAACAAGGACAGACAAATGGCAAGACAAAAACACGACGCGTTTCGTCCTCTTATGTCTTCTTCAGGCAAAATACACAACATTCAGGGACAAGGAAAACGACGAACGAGCAATCACTTATCTTCTCCTATTCCGCGCAAGATGGGCGTTGAAA
This sequence comes from Conus ventricosus, assembly GCA_018398815.1. Lineage (NCBI taxonomy): Eukaryota > Metazoa > Mollusca > Gastropoda > Neogastropoda > Conidae > Conus > Conus ventricosus. Next base: position 52,187,637 of record CM031618.1, on the reverse strand, counting down.
TGAAAATGAGGCCGTTGGGTAGGGGACCTAGGGAGTTAACAATGACGATCATGATAATAATGAAAGCAATAATAACAATAATAATAATAATAATAATAATGATAATAGTAATGATGAAATAATAATCATTGAAGACTGACATATTCTCTCTCTCTCTCTCTCTCTCTCTCTCTCTCTCTCTCTCTCTCTCTCTCTCTCTCTCTCTCCTGGGACATGAGTGTGGACGACAAAACGGATCGTCATTTTTCTTTCTAAAAGCCGGGTTGAACGTGTTGCCGTTCTGGTGGTACCGGTGTGGTGTTGGATAGCCTTCCCACCCCTCTCCCCCTGACCTTCTCGCCCCCCCCCCCCCCCCCCCCCCCGCCCACTGCCTCCTGTCCCCGTCCTCGCCTTCTCCTCCCCCATTTTCTCCTTGTATGGTTTATCCCTTTGGTCATGTCCTCGGAGACAGAGGGTAATAGGGAATGCATGGAACACAAAACATTCTTGCCATGTTTTTTGTACTTGTGGTAAGCCTGTTTCAGTGCATCATTTGTTGTCAGAATGTTCTGTCTTAAACTCCAATTTATACAGAAAATTCTATTCATATCAACGTCCAAGATATCAGTCAAATATTGTC
>CM031618.1:52177018-52182018 GCA_018398815.1 Conus ventricosus | reverse complement strand
TTTTTTTTTTTTGGGCACGACCTAAGGGGAAACCCCCAGGACATAAAGGAAATTTAAAGCTTTTCGGTCACATCATGGGGACAGCATAACAAAAAATTCTGAACCAAAACCATCGACAAAAACCGTCTTTTGTGAGAAAAAAAGGGACCCACCCACACAACACCAAGAGAAAGAGGGGAGAAAAAGAGAGAGAGGGGGGAGAGAGAGAGAGAGAGAGAGAGAGAGAAAAGAGGAGAGGAGGGGAAAAAAAAAAAAACCCCCAAAATTTCAAATACCCATGCTCTTAAAGATTCGAAAACCACTTTTTTTTTGTTTGTTTGTTTGTTGTATGTTCCTTGTCGCTGCATGTGTTTTCCCCAGACTCTTCCCGTCACAGAGTTTTGATGGAAAAAAAGGGAAACGAAACATAAAATCCTCCACGAAGACACGGCATCAAAAACACAATTTCAACAATTTTAAAACAAAAAACAGCTGATTAGAAAAAAAAAACAACAAAAACAAAGAACAAAAAAGGGTAGGTAGAAGATAAAGAAAAAAAAAAAAGGGCTTGGAAAGAAAATGAGTTGGGGGGGGGGGGGTAGGGTGGGGGGGGGGGGGGTTTTTTTTTTCTGTGTTGCACCATTTCAGACGAAGCGAAGCGCCAGACAGAGAGGAAGTAATGCCCCAAACCCCCCGTCATTACATTAAAAAGGGGCGCCGTTGCCCATTTCTCGTTTTCCTTCCCCCGGGAACCCCGTTAAGGAAGTAACTCTTTCCCACTGCCGGGGTCGGCCGCGGTGGCCCTGGGGGAGGATATTAATATTTCCTCCCTTTTTACCTCGCAAAGTCGGCAAAAAAATACACGCGATTGTTTTTTTTCCCGCAGTTTTGGAGATTCTGTCCCCTTTGTTTTGTCTTCTCTTTTTTTTTGTCTTTTTTTTTTCCTTCCTTTTTTTTTTTTCCTCTTTGGCGACATAGGGTGGGGGAAGAGGGAAACAAGGGGGAAGGGGGGGGGGGGGGGGGGTGAGGGAGGCGAGGGAAGGGGGGGGGACTAGGAGTAGGAAAACGAACTAAAAAAGGGTGAATAGCTCAAATTTCTCCTCCCCACTCGCTCTCTCTCTCTGTTTTCCTCTCTCTCTCGCTTTCTCTCTCTGTCCCCCTCTCTCTCCTGTCTCGTCTGTCCCTCTCTCTGTTTTCCCGTCTGTCGTCTGTCCACTGTCTGTCTCTCTTCCCGTCGTCTGCGTTCTCTCTCTTCTCTCTCCTCTCCTCCGGGCCTGTTTTTTCTCTCTCTCTCTCCTCCTCTCTCTCCTTTCTTCCCTCCCCTCTCTCTCTTCTCCTCTCCTCTCTCTCCTCTCTTCCTCTCTCTCTCTCCCCCCTCTCTCTGCCCCCGTCTGTCTGTCGTTTTCTCTCTCCCTCCCTCCTATTTCCCTTTTAAAACGCCACTCAAACATAATTATTTCAAATGATACAAAAAAAGGGATGAAAAACCCATTTTTTTTTTTTTTTTTTAATCAAACAATAAGAAAGGAGCAAAATAAACACATACATCGAAAAATACACGTGTAATAACAAAAAAATAGCTGAAGCGAAAACCAACACACACACAACACACACAACACACACCAACACACCAACCCCACAGGGGGAGAAGAGAGAGGAGAGAGAGAGAGAGAGGAGGGGAGAGAGAGAGAGAGGAAGAGAGAAGAGAAAAGTAGTGCACAAAGAAACCGAAATGAACCACGCCCCACTCATTTCGCACACACCTTTCTCACCAAAGTACATACACTACACCAGTGCACAAAACATCACCTCCCCCTCCCTCTCCTTCCCCCTGTCTCTCTCTCTCTATCCTCTCTCTCTCCCTCACACCACACCACACCACACACACCACCCACCAACCACACCCCAACCATTTTCACTCTCTCCGTCTGTCTGTCGCCGCTTTTTGACCCCCCCCCCACCCCCCCCCCCCCCCCACTTCCACCTCCACCCCCTTTCTTCCCAACAACCAAAGCACAACTCATTTTCGTGCACCCCAATTTTAATTAGCCAAAGGAAATCCACCAGCCTTTTTCTGACCGACCCCATCCCCATCACCCCCCCTCTCTCAAAAATTGTCCCCCCTTCCCCCCCCCCCTCCCCCCCCTTTTCCCTTCTCCCCCGCTTCCCTTTTCCCCCCCCCCCCCCCCCCCTCTTCCACCCCTCCCACCCAAACCCAAAAAATCCACCCAAACCCCAAGGTCAAAATTACCCATTTCAAAAACCCCCACACACACACCACACAACACACACCACACTCTCTCTCTCCTCTCTCTCTCTCTCTCTCTCTCTCTCTCTTTCCTCTCATTACACACACAACCCCACACACCCCCACCTAACCCCACACCCCCTCTCTCTCTCTTCCCCTTTCCCCCCCCCCCCCGCCACCCAACCCACCCCAACCCCACCCCCCCCCTTATCAGTATACAAAAGGGCCAAACGGTGCCAGGAAGGACGCACAGACGGGGCAGACCAAAGGGGGAACAGGGGAGGAGGGGCGCTGTGGCGGAAGACCCTAAGGAGGAACGGGCCCCAAAAACGTTTCCCAAGATCCCCCCAGAGCTTCTGCCCCCAAAAGAGAGAGAGAGAGGAGAGGGGAGGGAGAGAGGGAAGGGGAGAGGGGGGGGACAAAAGGGGTGGGCCCTAAGTCCTTTTCCCCGCCCGGGAATGGCGGCCCCGGGGCGGCCCCCTCCGGTGATCTATGGGCGTCTGCACGGGGGGCCTTTTTGCTTTTTTTTTTTTTTTTTTTTTGGGCTGGGTCTGGTCTGGGGTCGTAAAGACTTTCATAAAATGTATATAATACGATTATAAAAAACCGAAAATTTGAAAAGGGTTTTTTTTGGGGAAAAGGGGTGAAAAACAATATTGAACCATTGTGGGAAGTTTTTTTTGGGTCCAGACTCACGTGCAGTGAAAAAAATTGGTGAGCAACACATCATTCCCCCATTGGGGTAACAAAAATGGCAAACTGGTTGCTGCATGTAGGCACGTGCCCCAGCAGACAAATTAACCCCGCGACAAGTACGCAGGCATGCGCCTTTATAAAGCCGCGCTACAAGGTTCCGGTAACGACTTGCCGTCTGAGCGCTACAGAGATGCCAAGACTACGAGCAGAGGAACGCAATCGTGCCCTAGGCCATCTGGAGGCTGGTGTGGATGCCAGGCAGGTCGCCAACATCTTTAACGTCCACATCTCAACCATCTATCGTCTGCAGCACCGCATGCAAGTCACTGGTACCACTGATGATCGTCCCGGCCAGGCCGTCCTTGGGTCACCACACAAAGAGAGGATCGCCATCTTGTTCGAACCCATCTGCGGGACAGGCGGCAAACAGGCGCTAACACTGCTCGACAGGTGCCTGCGAATCTCCAGCAACGAATCAGCCTCAACACTATGTGGCGGCATCTTCAGGAGAACGGGCTGGCATGTAGGCGTCCTCACAGAGGTCCGGTACTGACACCAAGGACACCGGCAGGACAGGCTACAGTGGGCACAAGCCCGAATCAACTGGCGCAGGCAGCAGTGGGGACGCATACTGTTCTCAGATGAGAGCCGTTTTTGTGTTGACATGACTGACGGTCGTGTCAGAATATGACGTCGACCTGGTGAACGCTATGCTGACTCCTGTGTGGTAGAGTGGAACCCTGGGGAGGCCCGAACGTTATGATATGGGGTGCAATTGGCATTAACCACGCCATAGGACCAGTCATCTTTCAGAACATTGGTCCTGGTCGCGGACAGGGTGTCAATGCACAGCACTACATCAACCAGGTGCTCAGACCCCATGTCGATCCTTTGTTTGCGCAACACCCAAACTGGACATTCCAACAGGACAATGCAAGACCACACACCGCCAGGGCCACCCAGCAATTTCTTCCGCATAACAACGTCAATGTGCTTCCCTGGCCAGCCTTCAGTCCCGATTTAAACCCAATAGAACATTTTTGGGATGAACTTGGCAGACGGTTGGACCTCCTGCGTCCACGACTAGCAACAGCGGCTCAACTTCACCAGGCCATCGTCCATGTGTGGGCTGGTGTGTCAAGGGGACGCATCAACCACCTGGTCCACTCAATGAGCCGCAGGTGTCAAGCAGTTGTCAACGCAAATGGTGGCCACAAACGGTATTAGGACTTCAAGCTGGTTTGTCACGTGACCTTGGATTTTCCACACAAAAGACATATTGCTGATGACATTTTCACACATTACCGGTGTAATGAATCAAATCACGTTGAATTCTCGCTTCCATTCTGTACAATTGTGACCAATAAAACTCACCCCCAACCTTCAGCTTGTTTTGTTTTCGCGTTTTTTTTATGGAAGTCAGTATATATGTGTGTGTGCAGGGAAATAACAGCAGAGGCCCGCTGAAAAGAGTTCTACCAGCTGGATCCAGCCCCGATATGGCCCTTGGCCGTCGGCTGGGCTATAAGCAACGTTACCTTACCTTAGCTTACCTTCGCTTACCTTCGCTTACCTTCGCTTACCTTGCCTTGCCTTGCCTTGCCTTGCCTTACCTTACCTTACCTTACCTTACCCTACCAGCTGGATCTGGTCCAGACAGAACAACAGCGGACTTTATCGGCTTGAAATGTTCCCAGTTTAAAAATAAAAGAAAGTGCCTGACGCTGAGCCGATGTGGGTAAGACGTCTATCTGTCTAAGATGGCAACGCTTTGAGAAACTCACACACACACACAATCCTGGTGGTTCGAATCTCCGTTTCGTCAGGGGGAAAAAAAAAGAAGAAATTCTGGCAGCAAAGGAGCGAGCATCTAGGAGTCATAACCCGGCCGCCTTAGAGTATAAGAAGTTCAGGACCGAAACACTTGACTGCGGGGCGGAGAGGGGGGGGGGGGGGGGGGGAGTAGGGGGGGTGGGGGTCCTTTCGGAAGACCTTCTGCTGTCAAGCTCTCCTTAGGCTTTTTTTTTTTCCTTTTTTTCTTTTTTTTTTTTTTTACTTTTTCTTTTTTAAACCTGAA
>CM031618.1:52157018-52164518 GCA_018398815.1 Conus ventricosus | reverse complement strand
TTGTTAGTTTCACTAAATGACAATTGTACTTCTCTTCTTCCTGAAACCTGCTTGATTGGTAGGGATAACTTTTCTTTTATCACATGGTAAATTAGTCGTTTAAATGATCTTTTCTAGCAGCTTACCGTGTGTGATGTTAGAGCAATGGGTCTGTAATTATTTTTTATCTTTTTTGACTTTCCTTGTTTTGGATTGGAACTTGATTGAGTGTTTCCATACCTTTGGAATATGACCTTCATCCCAGCATTTTTGAAACAATACATGTAGAAATATAATCCATTTTTCCCGGCAAATGTTTTAACATTATGCTAGATATTGCGTCTGCCCCAAAACTGACGTTTTCTTATCACTTAAAGAAAAACAGCGTGTCTTCATTCTTTCAAATTAAACGGGGCATTGACATAATGCATTATCTGGTACTGGATCTTTATACTTTATCTTTTTGGGCCTCGTTTTCCCCTCAAAGTTCTTATTTTTTTTGGGAAGATTATTAGGAAAGATTGTACAGAAAACATGTCGACGAACGACTCAAGCCTTTTGTAAGTTGGGAAGGAAATTCATTACCTTTCAATCCTGACTGGACATAATGGTAAATGTACTCCATTTTTCATGTTACTGAATTTTGTCCATATCTTTTGTAGATCTTTAGGGCTATAAACCTATCTGTACAAATGCAGCCCAATACTGCCGTTTCACTTGTGCTATTGTTTTGTTACTAAATGAATTCGCTTTCTCGGGGGGATGTGATTTTCTGTTTTTTTTATCCTGTAAGTAGATTTTGAATAAACGTTTCTTTTCGTTCACAACTTTTCACAAACTTCGTTCCACAGATGTTTCCGAATGTTTGTCAGTTTTTAAAAATTTTGAATATTTCGGTATGGAACGATCAGCTGCTTGTAACACAGTGTTCGTGATTTTGAATAAAATTTTGATATCATCATCTCTTAAAGTCATTAGTATTTTGCGATTTTAAAATATTCTCAAACATTTTCCCGTTAGCACACTTATAGTTATATTTTGGTTTTAATGTCTTTGTCTGTCGAAGTCTGGACTAAGTTGTGATTTAGAGTAATAATAACGGGGAAGTGGTCACTTCCTAAGCTATCAGTATGTGTGTTCCAGTCACTATTTGGTACAAGGATGGAGAAATAAGAGACAGATCAAAGGCAGAAGCTCTTTGAGTGGGTATATCAGGGGTCCTTGTGACTCTTCCCTCATTAAGTAGATAGCGAGAAAACATCAACGATATTTTCGACAAATCTGTTACTGGTCACAGAAAACGTTATCGGCTTCCCAAAAAGGTTGAATGAGCGGTTGAAGTCACCAGCGATTAGCCATTTCTCATTCGAATCATGCAATGGACGTAGCCCTTCAGTATTTTCTTCATTTGGCCCTTTAGGTAAGTACACACTGACGGACATTAACAATTAACGTCTGACTGATTTTGACCCTTGCTGCACAGGAATGCAGTTGTAATAAAGTTTGTTGGTGCCCGGGGACGGACAACGGAGTAATCCATTTTATCATTAATATAAATAGCCGTTTGACTTTCTCTCCTTGCTTGTCTTTTTACAGACCGGAGGGAAAAAATAGTTTGACGTTTGGGTAGATTGTACGAGTCACATTTAACGACTGCAAAAAGAGAATTGATAATAGAGGAAGCAAGGTGTTGAATAAGGAGGCAGGTTTGTATTATGGATCTGCAGTTCCCTTCCATAAACCTGATAGCTTTATTTCGCCATGATCCTGCTTAATTACAGTACACAATATTTTGATATTTGAATGGCGGCAAACTAGTAACTATCAAAATAGAGGTAGAGTACAAGAGAGAGAGAGAGAGAGAGAGAGAAGGAAGAGAGAAGAGGGGAGAGAGGGGGGGGAGGAGAAAGGGGGGGGGGGGGATAAATATAGTACAAGATACAAAGAATTAAACCCGGCGGATAACAGTATTACGAAGTGATGTAGTCAATGAAACGTTGATTTGCTGTCCGCAGTCAAGCAGTAAACTACAACACAGTATTTCAATACCAGTCTCTTAATACTTCGAACGTGTTCTGCCATGGGTCCCTTTCACCGGGAGCGTGGAAAACTTGTTCGGGGGGAGGCGTGTCTGGGCAGCTGATAAAGCGGCGCCTTGATGTTTTCCTTGGCTTCACCCGAACAACTGTCTCAGGTGTCGCCCCCCCACGTTTCCCGCAAGGACACTGCCCCTCTTCCAGTTTGGGGGAAGGCCGTCCTTCTTCATAGTCTGGTATGTAGGGTTGCCATGGTGGACGAAGGAGACATTTTCCACACCATAGGTTCTGTGGATACCAAGGCATTAAATAAGTCCCCTTTAGTTTCCCTGCCAGAATCTCTAAGTGGTGCAGTCTTGCTTATGACGATTTTTGTTTTGGGGGGTCTGGGTGCTAGATCTCTGACAGAATCAGCAAAGATTTTACTACTGATTTTGGGGTACACTTTTTTATATCGTTTTACCCCACAGTGAATGACTACAGCGTCTGTGACTTCTTAATGATGAAGCAGTTGAGTCCAGAGTCACAAGGAGGTCATCAGTCGTGGAAGCCTTATATGCTAGAGCTTCAAACCAAGGGAAAACCCCAAGTCTGTCCGCATCAACTCCTTCAACACCGAGTCGTGCAGTATTGGTGACCATCGGAAGATCTTGTTCTTTTTTGTGGAACGAAAGGGCCTTTTCGTGCTGTAGACTGACGTCAGGAGATGTAGTGTTGACGTCAGATTTTTAGAAACATTGGACACGTTTCTTTTCTTCAGAATTTCCCGAGACACAATGCCGTTTTCTTTCTTTCCTTTTATTTTCCACTTCCGCTGGTTTAGTACCAGCGACAGACGACTTTGGAGCTGACTTAGCTGAAATCGCGTAAGTAAGAACATTTATTCTATTGTCTAAAGAACTTGAGTTGCTGGTCCCTCGCGGTGTCCTTGACAACTGTAGGATAATGAACCAGTCTTAGCAGACAACCCAAACGTAACCCGGAAGAACTCTTCGACGCTTAGGAAAAAGATCCGGAATGTTACCTTTGGGAACTTTAAAGCTCGGATCTTTATCAGCTCGTCGGAGTCACCAACACGCATCACTCGTCTCCAATAATAATACTACAGGTGGCAGCAGGTAAGCTCGAACCGATCGTATAAATCATGGAACCGGCCGAAGAAAATCATGTTCATGCCATCCAAACCTGCCTCTGCCGAAACCTTTTGATGGATCGCCAATCAACTGGCCAAAGTGGCGTCAACGCTTCGATCGCTACCGGATTGCGTCAGGCCTCGCACTCCGAAGTCGCACAGAGCAAATTAGTACATTTCTGTATGCAATGGGAGATTGTGCCGATGATATTTTACAAACGACAAATGTAAATGAAGAAACTATTGCATATGACGATCTAAAACAAGTGTTTGAAACACATTTTGGTGATCGCAAAAATGTGGTTGTAGAACGTGCCAAATTCAATAAACGTGTTCAGAAACCAGAAGAACCAATTGACAGTTTTCATTCAGGACTTATATAAAATGGCCGAAGAATGTGAATATGGACCTTTGAAAGATGAATTGATTCGTGACAGAATTGTTGTAGGGGTCATTGATGATGATCTTTCAAATAGTCTGCAAGCCAAAGCCAAACTGACTCTCACTGAAACTGTGCAAATCAGCAGACAAACCGAAGAAAGAAACAAAGTCAGCCCATTATCAGAGGAAATGAGAAAATCGAATTCATAAAGAAAAAGATCGACTACCGACCTCATCCATCAACTTCAAAGTGCTTCAAAGAAAATAAACTTGGACAGTCTGATCACTGTAAATACTGTGGCAGAGAACCACACAGACGTGACATCTGCCCTGCCAAAGATGCTATCTGCAGTTCCTGCAGAAAAAGAGGTCACTACAAAGTAGTCTGTCGATCGACGAAACCAAAACCAGTCCACGAACTTGTTGAAGAAAATGATGACTACTCTTCATCAGATGACTTTTTAGGATATATTAATAGCATTCATGATGATGATGACATCTGGTCAGCGGAAATTCTCGTCAATGGCAAGCCACACAATTTTAAGTTGGACACTGGTGCTTCAGTCTCAGTCATTGGAGAATCATGGGAAAGAGAAAAAGCTGAATAAAACAAGGAAAATTCTGAAAGGTCCCGGAGACACACCATTAGAAGTGATGGGCACGATCCAGCGACACTCCAGAACAAGGAAAACAAGATCACTGAGACACTTTATGTGCTGAAAGGACAGCCACATTCGCTCCTTGGCAAGTCAGCATGCGTAAAACTAGATTTAGACAAGCGTGTTGAATCCGTCTCAGAAAAATCTGTACCAGACTACAGAAAAGAATTCCCTCAATTGTTCAAAGGTCTTGGCTACATCCCAAAGCCATATAAAATCAATCTAAAAGCTGACACCAAGCCAGTGTGTATTTATACCCCTCGCAAAATTGCGCATCCACTCATTCCTAAGGTTAAAAAAGAAATTGATCGAATGCTGAGAAGGAGTAATCTCTCCTGTTACAGAGCCAACAGACTGGTGTTCAGGAATAGTGGTCGTTCCAAAACCAAATGGCTCTGTCAGATTGTGCGTTTGATCTGACTCAACTCAATAAATCAGTTCAGCGAGAAATACATCCCATGCACTCAGTTGATGAAAGTCTCGCAAAGCTGGCAAATTCAAAAGTTTTTCACCAAACTTATGCTAAAAGTGGATTTTGGCAAATCCCACTCGCAGAGGAGTCTAAATTATACACCACTTTTGTCACTCCTTTTGGTAGATATTGCTTCAATCGCCTGCCATTCGGCATCAGCTCTGCAAGTGAAATCTTTCAACGAGCCATGTCTGAAATACTCGGGGCCAGAGAAGGAGTCATTTGCCACATGGACGATGTCCTATCCATGCAGTTGACCAGGAGACTCATGACCAAATACTCCGAGAAGTCCTACAAGTTCTGCAAGATGCTGGATTAACGCTTAATGAAAAGTGCGAGTTCTCTAAAGCATCTGTGAAATTCCTCGGTCATGTTGTTGATGCTTCAGGAATTCATGCTGATCCTGACAAAATAAAGGCCATCATGAATTTCCCAGTCCCCGCAACGATCACAGAATTGCAGCGCTTCATGGCATGGTCAACCAATTGGCCAAATTTACTCCCAGTTTGGCAGAACTGAATGCACCACTCCGGCAACTGCTCCGCAAAGACACTGCATGCTATGGGTGAACCTCAAAAAACAGCTTTTCAGCAAATAAAAAAAGCTATTGACTTCAACCCCAGTACTTGCACATTACTCCCCCCAAGCGCAAAACAATCATCGCAGCTGATGCCTCTGGAACAGGCATTGGTGCAGTTCTTCTTCAAATACAAGAAGACAGATCACGTCGTCCGGTCAGCTTCATCTCAAGGTCACTCAATGACGCAGAAAAAAACTATGCAACAATTGAGAAAGAGGCACATGCAGCAACCTGGGCATCAGAAAGATTCAACGAATACATTCAGGGTCTAGAATACACGATCGAAACTGACCATAAACCTCTTGTCCCACTTCTGAGCACCAAAGAAATCGCCAAGATGCCACCCAGGATTCAGCGTTTCCGCTTACGTCTAATGAGATATAACCCCACAGTGATACATGTCTCAGGGAAAGAGCAAATAACAGCTGACGCTCTATCACGCGCACCTGCAAGTCCACCTGAAGAAGCAGACATCAATTTTCTTGAGCTCACTGTGGCACACGCCAAACAAGCCATTGAAATCTTGCCAGCATCATCTCAGAAACTGGAAGAAATCAGAAAACTGCAAAAAGCTGATGCTGAAACAGCTCAAGTCAGAGAGTACTGTAGAACAGGTTGGCCAACATTCGTGCCAGAATCTCCATTACTGAAACAGTACTGGACTAATCGACAACATTTCACAATCGTCGATGATCTCCTCTTGTACGATGATCGCATTGTCATGCCCAGAGAGTTGAGACTTGACACCCTGAGTCGACTACATGAAGGTCATTTGGTATTACCAAATGTAGAGCACTCGCACAGACTTCAGTTTGGTGGCCCTCAATCTCCAGTCAAATCGAAGAAATGGTGACCAAATGCTCTACCTGTGCAAAGCTCCGACCAGAGCTTAAGGAACCCCTTCTACCATCATCTTCCCAGAAAGACCATGTCGCGTGTTGGGATGGATCTCTTCGAACTCAACGGAAAAATCTACATTGTGGTGGTCGACTACTTTTCCAGATGGCCTGAAATACGTTGTTTTTGAGACACAATCCAGCAAAGAGACCATCACAAAGATCAAGAGCATCTTTGCAGCTCACGGCATTCCAGATGTTGTGATCTCAGACAATGGTCCACAATTTTCGAGTTTCGAATTCAGAAAATTTGCTGCAGAATATGGTTTTTAACCCACACCACAAGCTCACCCAGATATCCTCAAAGTAATGGAGAAGCCGAACGCACAATACAAACCATTAAGAAGCTCCTGAAGAAATCCAAAGACCCGTACATCGCTCTACTCATGTACAGGGCAACTCCACTACAGAATGGCTACTCCCCAAGTGAACTACTCATGGGAAGAAAATTGAAAACCAAACTTCCCATCAACCCATCAAATCTTGCCCCAGAAACGCCAAACATGAAGAAAATAAAAAGAAAAAGAGAAGGCAACAAAAGAACAACAGCGTCAAAACTACAACAAACGGCATGCAACGAAAGAAGCTGCACCACTGACAAAAGGTGACACCGTGTTTGTCAAGGACATGGCGACTCCAGGAGAAGTCATATCCAGACACAACAATCCTCGTTCCTACATTGTTAGGACCCACAGCAGCATTCTACGTCGAAACAGATCACACCTGGTGTCTACTCCTGATGAACCAATACCATCACCAACACCAAAGTGCCAGAGCAGTGCAGCCTTCATTCCCAGTGACAGCAGTCCTGTGCGGCAGTCACCACGGTCATCAACCTCAACACAATCACTGTGTCCACAAATACTCACCACACCTAAAACAGCTACATACTCGCTCTGGGAGGCTCATCAAGAAACCACAGAAACTGAATCTATGAATTTTTCATTCACTCGTTATCTTGCCCGTCATTAGTTATTGTTCTCTGAGTTATTGTGTTAGTTTTCACTATCTAGTTAAAAAAAAAAAAAAAAAAAAAAAAAAAAAAAAAAAAAAAAAGAAAGGAGGAAGAGAAGACAATAACCAGTATGTGAAGAACATTTTCAATTTGCAAACTGTTTTTAACTTGAAAGGGAGATGTAGGATAATGAACCAGTCTTAGCAGACAACCCAAACGTAACCGGAAGAACTCTTCGACGCTTAGGAATAAGATCCGGAATGTTACCTTGTAACATAACGCTCGGGTCTTGATCAGCTCGTCGGAGTCACCAACACGCCATCACTCGTCTCCATATAATAATACACAACAACCACGTCTTTCAGTGCTAATTTCATGTCAGCAATCAATTCATTTTGATTTTGCACACG
>CM031618.1:52149518-52152018 GCA_018398815.1 Conus ventricosus | reverse complement strand
GGGGGGGGGAGTCTTTCAGTCCGTACTTGCTGTTACCTCCCCTGACGGAAAAGTCGATTCGCTCTCCATTCCTGTACTGATTTGCTCACGGACGTAAGAAGCAAACGGGTAAAAGCCTATCGACAGGATAGTTTTTGTTGTTGTTGTTGTTGTTGTTGTTGTTTTTAATAAAGAACACTTTGACTGTAAATGTAAACACACCACTTCTTCTTTGTCCCCCATTTCTTTCATGTTCTTTCTTTCTTTCTTTCCTTACATTTTGGAGCAGACCTCGGATCAAAAATATTGATATGGGACCCGTCCGCCTTTGACAGAGATTTGCGTTTTTAATTAATAAGTCTTGTTTCATTTATGGGTCTTTTGTTGTTTTTTGTTTGTTTTTTTTTGTTTGTTTTTTTTTGTATAAGCAGCACATTGTCAGAATGAGGGTGCCAGCACACCACACATTAGAACATCATTAACCAACCCAGACACTTTTGTATCAAACGCCAAAACACTCAAATCAGCAAGAATGTGTCCATTTGTAAGAGAACATACAGACTATGCATGGTGTGTAAGAGACTGGTTGGAGGAAAAAGAAAACGAAGGTAGAAATGGAAACATTGGTTGTCTTGTTGTTGTTGTTGTTGTTGTTGTTGTTGTTGCAGATGAAGAGGACAGTCTAAAGCATAAAAAAATGAAGAGGTGGATTTCGGCCTTAGGATTTAGAAAAAAAAGGGGGGGGGGGGGGGGGGGGGGGGGAGTCACTACCTTAGGTGCTCCTTTGATCCGATAACTGATGCCACACACACACACACACACACACACACACACACACACACACACACACACACACACACACATCTGCGTTCTATTGGATGCCCTTCCAGATGCAACAACAAGAATAACAACAAAATAACAACATCAACAACAATAGTAACAACAACAATAGTAATAACAATAAAGTAATTAGTAGTAGTAGTAGCAGTATACTATCAGCAGTATTAGTAGCATTTTCATCATCTTATATCATTATCGTTATCATCATTATCATTGTTATTGTTGTTGTCGTTGTAAATGATGATGATTTAAGCACAAAGTCGAGTGGAGCTAAAGGCATTAAAAAGGCCAAAGGAGAAGAAGCAACAGCAACAAACAAATAGGACAAAACTGTAGGAAAAAGAATAGAAGGTTACTGATACAAGGCTTGTACAACACAAGGACACTGCTCAAAGCTTGTAAGAATTGAAAATTGGGGAGGGGGGGGGGGGGGGGGGGGGGGGGGGGGAGCGGGACATGAAAACAGCCCTCCCTGACATTTGATTTGAGCTGTCTGAAAAGTGACTGTGTCACAAATATAGCTGGAAATTAACTCTCTCTCTCTCTCTCTCTCTCTCTCTCTCTCTGAATAACTATGACCAAATATTTATTCTATATATTTATTCTTTGGGGCGAAAATCATCAAATCATCATTAATATTTTAAACCCTCTTAAACTTCTTCCGGGACGTTGCCTTTGACCGACCAGATGAGTTAAAACGGATGATCTTTGGTGAATAAATTAAATTCAATGAATAAACGAAATACCGAGGTTTCGATTTACTTGAGAAAATCCAACACCTCAAAATGTTAAAGATCACCGAATAAACGCTCACGATCTAGTTATGCCCCCTCTCCTCTCCCCTACCTCACTCTCCACCCAACCCCTCCCTTCCGCTCCGTCCTCTCCAGATCAGGTTTGATTTCGTTTGGCGAATGGGCTCTATCATTTTTTTTTTTTTATCTGTCTCTCTACTTTCTGTTACGCGTTATAAAAAACAAACAAACAAACAAACAAAAGCAAAAAAAAAAACTTTTTTCTTTCTCTGTTTTTTTTCCTTTGTCTTTCTTTTCCTTTCTTTCTTTCTTTTTTTTTTTTTTTTTGTCTGTCTTAGTTTCTTTCTTGAAACTTTTTTCATCTTTCGTACCCTCTCCTATCTTAGTTTTGTTGTTGTTGTTGTTGTTGTTTTTTGACCCCCCCCCCCCCCCTCCCCCCTTTTCGTTTCTTTCTTCGTATGACTTTCTTTCCTTCTAACCGTCTTTTGTCTTTCTTAACTTGTTTGTTTGTCCCATTCGTTTAGTCTTTCCACTGTTTTTCTCCTTGTGTTTTCTCACTTGTTGTTTTTCCTTCACTTGCTTGGTTTGCAGTGTCTTTCCACTGTTTTTCCTTCACTGTTGTTTCTCTTGTGTTCTTTGCTGTTGCAGTGTCTTTCCACTGTTTTTTCCTTCACTTGCTTGTTTGCAGTGTCTTTCCACTGTTTTTCCTTCACTTGCTTGGTTTGCAGTGTCTTTCCACTGTTTTTCCTTCACTTGCTTGGTTTGCAGTGTCTTTCCACTGTTTTTCCTTCACTTGCTTGGTTTGCAGTGTCTTTCCACTGTTTTTCCTTCACTTGCTTGGTTTGCAGTGTCTTTCCACTGTTTTTCCTTCACTTGCTGGTTTGCAGTGTCTTTCCACTGTTTTTCCTTCACTTGCTTGGTTTGCA
>CM031618.1:52094518-52147018 GCA_018398815.1 Conus ventricosus | reverse complement strand
AGAGAGAGAGACACATGCACCACACACACACACACAACACACACACACACACCACAGACGACAGAGAGAGGAGAGAGAGAGAGAGAGAGAGAGAGAGAGAGAGAGAGAGAGAGAGAGAGAGAGAGAAACAGACCGACAGACAGACAGACAGACGAAGCCGCAATCTGGAAGCTGAACTCCCATGCTTTGCTTTGTCCATTCTGAAAGAACGGCTGGCCTCATCAGTAAGCATCGTCACGCTGGCTAAACAACCGGCCAATTTCGGACCCATCTTCGGTCGTTTTCGGCAACAAAAGGTTCGGGCCTAAAGCAAACCATTGGCGTCAATAGTCGTAAAAATGACAGGATTGACTTCTGGAGCATAGGACATAATATCTCGGGTTTTCTCCGAAAATCAACTCATTCGCTGATAGGAAGCAATTTTACCACAGCTCATTTCGATGCTAATGACCCCATTGTGGATGTCAAAACGTTGTCATTTCGAAGGAAATTTTGAATGAGGAATGAAACAAAACAAAACAAAACAAAAAAAAAGGACATCGGACAGTAAAAGCAAAAAAAGGCTGGTTTTTGCATCCACAGGTGAAACAATGACATGCATATAACTTCAAACTAAAGCCACTTGTGGTTCCGTTCACCTTCCACACATAGAGACATTCGACATGAAAAAGAACAAGAAAGAAAAGAAAGAAAAAAAAAGAATAAAAAAGAAGAAAAAAAAGGAAAAAAGAGAGAGAGACATTTACCTAAAAAGATAGGTTCCAACTTTGCCAGTTGCACTCGGAACTGATTCATACTTTATATGTAGTTATCATTATAGGTCTATCCAACCACACCGTGACTTTCAGAGCCGTCAAGCTCATAGGAGAAAAAAATAGGGTGACACCTTGAAAAGGTAAGATCTTGAGAAAAGAGTGCAACCTGAGAAAAAGAAAGACAAACAACAAAAACCAATCAATGTCATGGGAACATGTATCAGTAAGCTGGAAAGACATTGGAATAACAATCATGAGTATATGGACGATGATTTGAAAAGACTGGGCCGTTGTTAGAACGACAGCCATTCTGCTCGATTTTTCGAACCAGACTGAACAAAAGATTCATTGAAATATTGCTGTAAAATATTCGAATATGACATCAGATATATTTTTTAGAAAAGCCATATGTGCAAACAAATATTTCAGAATGGATACCCTGGACGCGTACAGCTTACACTACTAATCCGCCAGATCATAACAAGAACAAGAACAACAAGAACAGCAACAACAACAGTAACAGCAACAAAAACAACAACAGCAACGACAAAAGCTGACATATTCTACACAGTGATCAGAAAAAAAATGTTGAATAGCTTAACGAATAAAGGCACGAGAATGGCCCATAAGGAGCAGAGGCACAGCGGACAGCAGTAAACAAAAACCAAAAATGGAAAACAAGATGCAAAGCATATAAATGTACTCCCAGTATAGAAGTACACACAAAAATACATGTATAATATCAGTCACTAAAGCACTTTCTCCCTTTTGGTAGTAGAAATTTTTATGTAAGAGAAAAAAATGCTGCATTCCCCGACGGGGAAATGAACCCCGGTCTCCCGCGTGACAGGCGGGGATACTAACCACTATACTACCGAGGAGCTTACAAAGTTTGGTGACATTCAAGTTTATAAACCGTTATTGCTTAAACTGTATATCACAAAATTTTCGTATATAGCCGTTATTAACGGCTATTCTGGTAATCTAAAATATCGGGCATCATCCGTGACCCATAATGAACATATTACAAATTTCAGAAAGATCGGTCCAGCAGTTTGTCTGGAGCGAGTGGAACACATTTTGACCACGGACAGACAGACAGACAGCATCTTCTCGTTCCATTGTAAAGTACTCCCTGTTCTATAAGAACTGCAGTGTAGTGCAATGTAACGCAGTGTAGTGTAGTGTATATAGTGTAATATAGTGTAAAACTCCCTCGTCAAAAGCCTGGTGGGGCACAGGACGTGAATTTGTTGCAAAAATAGTGGACAAAATACATCCTTTCCAGAAAGTCTCATTGGTCGAAAACAAAATTATCCACTGTATTCTGTATTGCATTACAATGCTGTATTGCACTGTCTTGTACTTCATTGCAATGTATTCACACTTAATCTTTTTGTTAGGGTTGTTTTGTCAGTCCCGAAACAAAAATGTGTTGTATTATGTTTGGCAAATTTTGCATTAGAACAGATTTCCGTTGCTTAAATTCGTGACAACAGTTTTCTGCGTGTAAATTGTCCCAACAGATTTCTGCGTGCGAAATTCGTTACAGCAGCTTCCAGAATGTAAACATTTGGGTCAAAAATGACAATCTCTGTGTAAAATTCATCACAATATATATTTTTCTGCATAAATTCGTCTCAACAGATTTCTCAGTGTGAAATTCTTATCACAGGACTTCTCTGCGACTAAAATTCATCATACAGATTTTATATCTGTTAACATTCATCACAACAATATTAATTTCCTGTGTATGATACGCCACAGATAATTTCTCAGTATAAAAATGGCCATAACGGCATTATTTGTTTCCCTGTGCCATAATGTTAATTGGGGGGGGGGGGGGGGGGGGGAGGGGGGGGGGGGTCCGCAACCGATGATTTGGGGCAGTCAAGAATACCCCCCCCCCCCCCCCACAACACACACACATATATATACACCCGCCCTGTTGTTCGTGTCGTTTTGTTGTTGTTGTTATTGTTTTACCCCATGTCATTCCTATATAAAACTTCGAAGTGTACCACTGATGAGATTATTTGCATATTGCCACCGCTTTCAAACCCCCCCCCCCTCCCCAACCCCCCACCCCCACCCACCCCTGTCCATTCAGGTCGCCACATTCCGTTTTCGGGGGCTGATTCATAAAGACGATACCAACGTGTATGTGTTTTCGTTCGTGTCATCCATCCTAACAGCAAACGATGGCCTGCTCTTTTCGAAAATATGGAATGGGATTTATGTGCATGCATGTTTGTGTGTGTGTTTTTGTTTGAATCGGATTTAATGTGCATACATATTTGTGTGTGTTTTTGTTTGAATGGGATTTAATGTGACTGCATGTTTGTGTGTGTTTTTTGTTTGAATGGGATTTAATGTGCATGCATGTTTGTGCGTGTTTTTTGTTTGAATGGGATTTAATGTGCATGCATGTTTGTGTGTGTTTTTTGTTTGAATGGGATTTAATGTTGCATGCATGTTTGTGTGTGTGTTTTGTTTGAATGGGATTTAATGTGCATGCATGTTTTGTGTGTGTTTTTTGTTTGAATGGGATTTAATGTGCATGCTGTTTGTGTGTGTGTTTTGTTTGAATGGGATTTAATGTGCATGCATGTTTGTGTGTGTTTTTTGTTTGAATGGGATTTAATGTGCATGCATGTTTGTGTGTGTGTTTTGTTTGAATGGGATTTAATGTGCATGCATGTTTGTGTGTGTGTTTTGTTTGAATGGGATTTAATGTGCATGCATGTTTGTGTGTGTGTTTTGTTTGAATGGGATTTAATGTGCATGCATGTTTGTGTGTGGTGTTTTGTTTGAATGGGATTTAATGTGCATGCATGTTTGTGTGTGTGTTTTGTTTGAATGGGATTTAATGTGCATGCATGTTTGTGTGTGTGTTTTGTTGATGGGATTTAATGTGCATGCATGTTTGTGTGTGTGGTTTTTTTTGAATGGGTTTAATGTGCATGCATGTTTGTGTGTGTGTTTTGTTTGAATGGGATTTAATGTGCATGATGTTTGTGTGTGTGTTTTGTTTGAATGGGATTTATTTTGATGCATGTTTGTGTGTGTGTTTTGTTTGAATGGGATTAATGTGCATGCAGTTTGTGTGTGTGTTTTGTTTGAAAGGGATTTATGTGCATGCATGTTTGTGTGTGTGTTTTGTTTGAATGGGATTTAATGTGCATGCATGTTTGGTGTGTGTTTTGTTTGAATGGGGATTTAATGTGCATGCATGTTTGTGTGTGTGTTTTGTTTTGAATGGGATTTAATGTGCATGCATGTTTGTGTGTGTGTTTTGTTTTTAATGGGATTTAATGTACACGCATGTTTGTTGTGTGGGTTTTGTTTGAATGGGATTTAATGTGCACGCATGTTTGTGTGTGTGTTTTTTTGAATGGGATTTAATGTGCAGGCATGTTTTGGTGTGTTTTTTGTTTGAATGGGATTTAAGTGCGTGCATGTTTGTGTGTGTGTTTTGTTTGAAAGGGATTTAATGTGCGTGCATGTTTGTGTGTGTGTTTTGTTTGAATGGGATTAAAGTGCATGCATGTTTGTGTTGTGTTTTGTTTTTAATG
This sequence comes from Conus ventricosus, assembly GCA_018398815.1. Lineage (NCBI taxonomy): Eukaryota > Metazoa > Mollusca > Gastropoda > Neogastropoda > Conidae > Conus > Conus ventricosus. The sequence continues at coordinate 52,142,688 of CM031618.1, read as the reverse complement.
GGATTTTAAAGTGCATGCATGTTTGTGTGTGTGTTTTGTTTGAAAGGGATTTAATGTGCATGCATGTTTTTGTGTGTGTTTTGTTTGAATGGGATTTAATGTGCATGCATGTTTGTGTGTGTGTTTTGTTTGAATGGGATTTAATGTGCATGCATGTTTGTGTGTGTGTTTTGTTTGAATGGGATTTAATGTGCATGCATGTTTGTGTGTGTGTTTTGTTTGAATGGGATTTAATGTGCATGCATGTTTGTGTGTGTGTTTTGTTTGAATGGGATTTAATGTGCATGCATGTTTGTGTGTGTGTTTTGTTTGAATGGGATTTAATGTGCATGCATGTTTGTGTGTGTGTTTTGTTTGAATGGGATTTAATGTGCATGCATGTTTGTGTGTGTGTGTTTTGTTTGAATGGGATTTAATGTGCATGCATGTTTGTGTGTGTGTTTTGTTTGAATGGGATTTAATGTGCATGCATGTTTGTGTGTGTGTTTTGTTTGAATGGGATTTAATGTGCATGCATGTTTGTGTGTGTGTTTTGTTTGAATGGGATTTAATGTGCATGCATGTTTGTGTGTGTGTGTTTTGTTTGAATGGGATTTAATGTGCATGCATGTTTGTGTGTGTGTTTTGTTTGAATGGGATTTAATGTGCATGCATGTTTGTGTGTGTGTGTTTTGTTTGATGGGATTTAATGTGCATGCTGTTTGTGTGTTGTGTTTTGTTTGATGGGATTTAATGTGCATGCATGTTTGTGTGTGTGTTTTGTTTGAATGGGATTTAATGTGCATGCATGTTTGTGTGTGTGTTTTGTTGATGGGATTTAATGTGCATGCATGTTTGTGTGTGTGTTTTGTTTGAATGGATTTAATGTGCATGCATGTTTGTGTGTGTGTTTTGTTTGAATGGGATTTATGTGCATGCATGTTTGTGTGTGTGTTTTGTTTGAATGGGATTTAATGTGATGCATGTTTGTGTGTGTGTTTTGTTTGAATGGGATTTAATGTGCATGCATGTTTGTGTGTGTGTTTTGTTTGATGGGATTTAATGTGCATGATGTTTGTGTGTGTGTTTTGTTTGATGGGATTTAATGTGATGCATGTTTGTGTGTGGGGTTTTGTTTGATGGGATTTAATGTGCATGCATGTTTGTGTGTGGTTTTGTTTGAATGGGATTTAATGTGCATGCATGTTTGTGTGTGTGTTTTGTTTGATGGGATTTATGTGCATGCTGTTTGTGTGTGTGTTTTTTTGAATGGGATTAATGTGCATGCTGTTTGTGTGTGTGTTTTGTTTGAATGGGATTTATGTGCATGCATGTTGTGTGTGTGTTTTGTTTGAATGGGATTTAATGTGCATGCATGTTTGTGTGTGTGTTTTGTTTGAATGGGATTTATGTGCATGCATGTTTGTGTGTGTGTTTTGTTTGAATGGGATTTAATGTGCAGCATGTTTGTGTGTGTGTTTTGTTTGAATGGATTTAATGTGCAGCTGTTTGTGTGTGTGTGTTTGTTGAATGGGATTTAATGTGCATGCTGTTTGTGTGTGTGTTTTGTTTGAATGGGATTTAATGTGCATGCATGGTTTGTGTGTGTGTTTTGTTTGATGGGATTTAATGTGCATGCATTTTGTGTGTGTTTTTTGTTTGAATGGGATTTAATGTGCATGCATGTTTGTGTGTGTGTTTTGTTTGAATGGGATTTAATGTGCATGCATGTTTGTGTGTGTGTTTTGTTTGAATGGGATTTAATGTGCACGCATGTTTGTGTGTGTGTTTTGTTTGAATGGGATTTAATGTGCAGCATGTTTGTGTGTGTGTTTTGTTGAATGGGATTTAATGTGCATGATGTTTGTGTGGTGTTTGTTTGAATGGGATTTAATGTGCATGCTGTTGTGTGTGTTGTTTTGTTTGAATGGGATTTAATGTGCATGCATGTTTGTGTGTGTTTTTTTTTTGAATGGGATTTAATGTGCATGCATGTTTGTGTGTGTGTGTTTTGTTTGAATGGGATTTAATGTGCATGCATGTTTGTGTGTGTGTGTTTTGTTTGAATGGGATTTAATGTGCATGCATGTTTGTGTGTGTGTTTTGTTTGAATGGGATTTAATGTGCATGCATGTTTGTGTGTGGTTTTGTTTGAATGGGATTTAATGTGCATGCATGTTTGTGTGTGTGTTTTGTTTGAATGGGATTTAATGTGCATGCATGTTTGGTGTGTGTTTTGTTTGAATGGGATTTAATGTGATGCATGTTTGTTGTTGTGGTTTTGTTTGAATGGGATTTTATGTGCATGCATGTTTGTGTGTGTGTTTTGTTTGAATGGGATTTAATGTGCATGCATGTTTGTGTGTGTGTTTTGTTTGAATGGGATTTAATGTGCATGCATGTTTGTGTGTGTGTTTTGTTTGAATGGGATTAATGTGCATGCATGTTTGTGTGTGTGTTTTGTTTGAATGGGATTAATGTGCATGCATGTTTGTGTGTGTGTTTTGTTTGAATGGGATTTAATGTGCATGCATGTTTGTGTGTGTGTGTTTTTTGAATGGGATTTAATGTGCATGGCATGTTTGTGTGTGTGTTTTGTTTGAATGGGATTTAATGTGCATGCATGTTTTGTGTGTGCGTTTTGTTTGATGGGATTTATGTGCATGCATGTTTGTGTGTGGTGTTTTGTTTGAATGGGATTAATGTGCATGCATGTTTGTGTGTGTGTTTTGTTTGAATGGGATTTAAGGGCATGCATGTTTGTGTGTGTGTTTTGTTGAATGGGATTTATGTGAAATGAGTTTTTGTGTGTGTTTTGTTTGAATGGGATTTAATGGTGCATGCATGTTTTGTGTGTGTTTTTGTTTTGAATGGGTTTTAAATTGTGTGCATGTTTGTGTGTGTGTTTTGTTTGAATGGGATTTAATGTGCGGCTGTTTGTGTGTTGTGTTTTGTTTGAATGGGATTTAATGTGCATGCATGTTTGTGTGTGTGTTTTGTTTGAAGGGGATTTAATGTGCATGCATGTTTGTGTGTGTGTTTTGTTTGAATGGGATTTAATGTGCATGCATGTTTGTGTTGTGTTTGTTTGGAATGGGATTTAATGTGCATGCATGTTTGTGTGTGTGTGTTTTGTTTGAAGGGGGATTTAATGTGCATGCATGTTTGTGTTGTGTTTTTTTTGGGAATTTGGTTTAATGTGCATGCATGTTTGTGGTGTGTTTTTGTTTGAATGGGATTTAATGTGCATGCATGTTTGTGTGTTTTGTTTTGTTTGAATGGGATTTAATGTGCATGCATGTTTGTGTGTGTGTTTTGTTTGAATGGGATTTAATGTGCATGCATGTTTGTGTGGTGTTTTGTTTGAATGGGATTTAATGTGCAGCATGTTTGTGTGTGTGTTTTGTTTGAATGGATTTAATGTGCAGCATGTTTGTGTGTGTGTTTTGTTTGAATGGGATTTAATGTGCGGCATGTTTGTGTGTGTGTTTTTGTTTGAATGGGTTTTTAATGTGCTGCATTTTTGGGTTGTGTGTTTTGTTTGAATGGGTTTTAAATGTGCATGATGTTTGTGTGTGTGTTTTGTTTTGGAAATGGGGATTTAATGTGCATGCATGTTTTGTGTGTGTGTTTTGTTTGATGGGATTTAATGTGCATGCATGTTTGTGTGTGTGTTTTGTTTGAATGGGATTTTAATGTGCATGCATGTTTGTGTGTGTGTTTTGTTTGAAGGGGATTTAATGTGCATGCTGTTTGTGTGTGTGTTTTGTTTGAATGGGATTTAATGTGATGCATGTTTGTGTTGTGTGTTTTTTTGATGGGATTTAATGTGATGATGTTTGTGTGTGTGTTTTGTTTGAATGGGATTTAATGTGAGGGATGTTTGTGTTTTTTTTGGGTGTTTTGTTTGAATGGGTTTTAAATGTGCATGATGTTTGTGTGTGGTTTTTTTTGAATGGGATTTATTGTGATGCATGTTTTGTTGTGTGTTTTGTTGAATGGGATTTATTGTGCATGCATGTTTGTTTTGTGGTGTTTTGTTTGAATGGGTTTAATGTGATGCAATGTTTGTGTGTGTGTTTTGTTTGAATGGGATTTAATGTGCATGCTGTTTGTGTTTTGTGTTTTGTTTGAATGGGATTTAATTGATGCATGTTTGTGGTGTGGTTTTGTTTGAATGGGATTTAATGTGCATGCATGTTTGTGTGTGTGTTTTGTTTGAATGGGGATTTATGTGCATGCTGTTTGTGTGGGTGTTTTTTGGGTTTGAATGGGATTTAATGTGATCATGTTTGTGTGTGTGTGTTTTGTTTGAATGGGATTTAATGTGCATGCATGTTTGTGTGTGTGTTTTGTTTGATGGGATTTAATGTGCATGCATTTTTTGTGTGTGTGTTTTTGTTTGAATTGGGATTTAATGTGCATGCATGTTTGTGTGTGTGTTTTGTTTGAATGGGATTTAATGTGCATGCATGTTTGTGTTGTGTTTTGTTTGAATGGGATTTAATGTGCGCATGCATGTTTGTGTGTGTGTTTGTTTTGAATGGGATTTAATGTGCATGCATGTTTGTGTGTGTGTTTTTGTTGAATGGGATTTAATGTGCATGCATTGTTTGTGTGTGTGTTTTGTTTGATGGGTTTTAGTGTGCAGTTTGTTGTGATGGTGTTTGTTTAATGGTTTTTGTGTGTGTTTTTTTGTGGTTTAATGTGTGAGTTTGTGTGGTTTTGTTTTGAATGGATTTAATGTGCTGTGTTTTGTTTTGGTTTTGTTTGAATGGATTTTGTGTGCTGTTTTTTTTTTTGTTTGGATGGGTTTAATGTGCATGCATGTTTGTGTGTGTGTTTTGTTTGAATGGGATTTAATGTGCATGCATGTTTGTGTGTGTGTTTTGTTTGAATGGGATTTAATGTGCATGCATGTTTGTGTGTGTGTTTTTTTGATGGGATTTAATGTGCATTGATGTTGTGTGTGTGTTTTGTTTGAATGGGATTTAATTGCATGCATGTTTGTGGTGTGTTTTGTTTGAATGGGATTTAATGTGCTGCATGTTTGTGTGTGTGTTTTGTTTGAATGGGATTTAATGTTGCTGCATGTTTGTGTGTGTGTTTTGTTTGAATGGGATTTAATGTGCATGCATTTTTGTGTGTGTTTTGTTTGAATGGGATTTAATGTGCATGCATGTTTGTGTGTGTGTTTTGTTTGAATGGGATTTAATGTGCATGCATGTTTGTGTGTGTGTTTTTGTTTGAATGGGATTTAATGTGCATGCATGTTTGTGTGTGTGTTTTTTTGAATGGGATTTAATGTGCAGTTTTGTGTGTGTTTTGTTTGAATGGGATTTAATTGCATGCTGTTTGTGTGTGTGTTTTGTTTGAATGGGATTTAATGTGCATGCATGTTTGTGTGTGTGTTTTGTTTGAATGGGATTTATGTGCATGCATGTTTGTGTGTGTGTTTTGTTTGAATGGGATTTAATGTGCATGCATGTTTGTGTGTGTGTTTTGTTTGAATGGGATTTAATGTGCATGCATGTTTGTGTGTTTTTTTTGTTTGAAGGGGTTTTAATTTGCATCCCTGTTTTGTGTGTTTTTTTTGTTGAAGGGGTTTTTAATGGGGAAACCCATTTTTGGTTGGTTTTGTTTAAAAGGGAATTTAATGTGCATGCAGTTTGTGTGTTTTTTGTTTAAATTTGGATTTAATGTCCAATGCATGTTTTTGTGTTTTTTTTTTGAAGGGATTTTAATGTGCATCCTTTTTTGTTGTTGTTTTTTTTTTAAGGGATTTAATGTCATCCCATTTTTTGGTGTTGTTTTTTTTTAAAGGGGTTTTAAGGGTCCCTGCATGTTTGTGTTTTGTGTTTTTTTTTTTTTTAATTTTGGGGTAAAAATTTTGGGTTTTTTTTAAGGGGTTGCATCAGGGTTTGTGGGGGGTTTTTTTGGTTTGAATGGATTTAATGTGAAAGCATTTTTGTGTGGGGTTTTTTGGGTTTGAAGGGGATTTAATGTCATCATGTTTGTGTTTGTTTTTTTTGAAGGGGATTTAATGTGAAATGCATTTTTGTGTGGGGTTTTTTTGAATGGGATTTAAAGTGCACCCATTTTTGGGTGGGGGTTTTTTTTGTTTAAAATTGGTTTTAAATTTTCTTTAAAAAAAAAAATGTTTTTTTTTTGGGGTTTTTTTGAAGGGGGATTTAATGTGCATCTGTTTTGGGGTGTTTTTTGGGTTTAAGGGGTTTTAAAAAATGTCATGCATTTTTGGGGTTGGTTTTTTTTGAAGGGGTTTTAATGTGAAATGCTTTTTTTTTTGGGGTGTGTTTGGGTTTGAATGGTTTTTAAAAGTGCATGCTTTTTTTGGGGTGTTGTTTTTTTGTTTGAAGGGGTTTTAAAAATGTCATGAAATGTTTTTGTGTGTTTTTTGGTTTAAGGGGATTTAATGTGCATGCATGTTTTGTGTGGTTTTTTGTTTTGGGGGGATTTTTTTTTGGGAAGGGCATGGTTTGTGTTTTTTGTTTGAAATGGAAACGGGGTTTTGTGGGGGTTTTTTTTTGGAAGGAAAAATTGAAAGGCTTTTTGGGGTGATTTTTTGTTTAATGGTTTAAAATGTCAGAATGTTTGTGGTTGTTTTGGTTTCTTGCTTTTTTTGGGTTTTTTTTCTTTTTTGTTTTTGTTTTTTTGATTTTTTCAAAAAATTTTTCTTTAGTTTTTTTAAAAACAAAGGAAATTTTTTTTTGCTTTTTTTTTTTAACCCCAAAAGGAAAAATTTTCAAGGGACTTTTTTGTAAAAGGGAACCCCCCCTTTTTTTTAAAAATTTTTAAACCCCCAAAAAAAAAAAAGTTACAGTTTAATTTTTCCGCCAAAAAAAAATTTTTTTCCTTTTGAATTTTTTAAATCAATTCGGGACATTTTTTGGTGGGGGTTTAATTTCTTTAAAATTTTTTTGGTTCCATTTTTGTTTTTTTTTGGGGACCAAGGATCCCTCCCCCTCTAATTTTTAATTTTTTGAGTTTTTTTTTGGGGAATAATAAAATTTTTTCGTGGGGTCCTTTTTTTTTTGAAATTGGTTTTTTATTTGGGGTTTTGGGGGGGGGGTTTTTTTTTTTGGGGGGGGGGGGGGGGGGGGGGGGCGGGGGGGGGGGGGGGGGGGGGGGGGGGGGGGGGGGGGGGGGGGGGGGGGGGGGGGGGGGGGGGGGGGGGGGGGGGGGGGGGGGGGGGGGGGGGGGGGGGGGGGGGGGGGGGGGGGGGGGGGGGGGGGGGGGGGGGGGGGGGGGGGGGGGGGGGGGGGGGGGGGGGGGGGGGGGGGGGGGGGGGGGGGGGGGGGGGGGGGGGGGGGGGGGGGGGGGGGGGGGGGGGTTTTTTTGGAAACCTGTGGAGGTCTTCGGGGGAAATTTTAAATTTAAAAGGGGATAAACAAACTGTTCACCTCAACGCCCCATCCTCCCCCCTCTCTCTCCTCTCTCTCTCCCCTCCTCTCCTCTCTCTCTCCCCCCTCACGCAACACCACACACACCAACACGAACGCTTTTCCCTCCCTCCCCTCTCTCCCCTCTTTTCACTCTCTCCTCTCTCCCTCTCCCCCAAACACACACACACCACCCCACACACAAAACACACACACACACAAGCACGAACGCCCTCTCTCTCTTTTCCTTTTCTCTTCTCTCTCCCTCTCTCCCCCCTTTTTTAGCTTATTACACAAACAAATTATTGGTTGTGGGGTGTGGGGTTGTGTGTTTGGGGTGTTGTGTGTTGTGTGTGGGGTGTGTGTGTTATAACCCCATCATTCACCATCATGGGGCACCCAACATAAACCAGGGTAAACCCAAAAACAAATTTTATAATCATCATCATCATCTTTATAAATCATCATCACATAAATCATCATCATCATAAAATATTGTTATCATTTTACATAAATTATCGCGTCGCCCAAAAAATACCCATCATCATCATCATCATCATCATCATCATCATCACCCATAAACATCATCATCATCATAAATTTTGGAATTCGTGATAGACCTAACACAGGGGCCCAACAACGGTACCCCGTCTGCAGAAAAGGAACCCCACGGGCAGCAAGAAGCAAAACCCAAAACCAAAAACAAAAAAAGAAACCCAACTCACAAACAAAACAACCAACCAAACCAACAAAAACCCTTCACTTCTATTTTTTAGAAAACCTGAGTGAAAATAGAGGGGGGCTCCGGGCCCCCCACTCCCTTTCCTCCACCCCCACTACCACCACCATCAACTGGTGATTGCCCACCTTCTTTTTGGGGTACCAATTTCTGCCCTGGGGATTGGGTCGGGACAGCTTGGGGGCCATTTTTCCATGCTTTGCCACCACCCCACCACCACCACCACCACCACCACCACAGCAACAACAACAACAACAAAAACTTTTGCGCCCATGACCATTGCCTCACCTTCTTTTTCCTGGTACCAAGTTTTTACCGGGGTGCCCGGTAAAGGGACAGTTTGGGAGGCCATTTTCCAAAAGCCCCAAACCCCAAAACCACCACCACTACCAACAACAACAAAAACAACAACCATTGCAAACGATCCCTTTGCCTCACCTTTTTTTTCGGGTCCCCGGGTTTTTAAACCTGCGTGTCGGCAAGGAAAATTTGGAGGCCAGTTCCAGGTCCGGCACCTAAAGGAAACCTTTCTGCCGCTCGAACGATTTCCCAGACACGACGGGTTTGGTGGGGGTAAAGGGCCGAGGGCGCTTTGCGACCCTTTTTTCGTCCCCAGGACCCCGACGTCGAGGTCAGGGGCCCGTGGAGGCCCGAGGTCGTGACATCCAGGGAGGACCCTCGGGGTTCAAGGTCGGGGGCCCGCGTCGTCTTGAGTTTTCTGGGGGAGGAGAGGGAAAAATTCGGGGATGGGATGGGGTGTGACTTTTTTTTTTCACAAAGACTGAAGGGAGTTTTTTTTATTATTAGTTAGTTAGTTAGTTTGTTTTTTAGTTTGTTAGTTTGTTAGTTAGTTTTTGTTATTGTTTTGCTAGTTAGTTTTGTTTTTCTAGTTAGGTAAAATTTGTTGGTTAAAATTTTTTGGGTTTTTATTTTTTATTATTATTAATTTTTTAGTTTGTTTGTTTGTTAATTGATTGACTGGTTTGGGTTTGGGTTGGTTTTTTAATTATTTGGGTTTTGGGTTTGGGTTTTTGGGAAATTTTTTTTGTAAAACATTTAAATTTTTGTATTTTCTACACCAAAAATTTATCCATTCGTTAGGGAAAAGGGGGGGGGAGAGAGAGAAGAGAGAAGGAGAAGGAAGAGAGAGAGAGGAAGAAGAAGACAAACGACAGACAGACAGACAGAGAAAAAAGAAACAAGAAAAGACAGACGAAAAAGGGAAAAAAACCGACAGACAGAGTCCCGAAGAAAACAGAGAGAGACAAGAGTACCCCACACACAACACACACACACACACACCACCACACACGACAAAGCACACTGCGTTTTCCCTTTTAAAAAAAAAAAAAAAGAAAAAACATTTGGGGAGGGAAAAAAATAAGTTGGGGTTGAAGGGAGGCAAGATTCACTTAAAATCCTCCATGGGAAAAAGGGGGTGGGGGGTGGGGGGTGGAAGGGGTGTGTGGGTTTTGTGGGGGGGGGGGGGGGGGGGTGGGGGGGAGTTACGGGGTGGGTGGGATAAAAACCCAGGAAAAAGGAGCGAGGGGGGGGGGGGGGGGGGGGGGGGGGGGGGGGGGGGGGGGGGGGGGGGGGGGGGGGGGGGGGGGGGGGGGGAAAAATGGGGGGGGGGGGGGGGGGGGGGGGGGGGGGGGGGGGGGGGGGGGGGGGGGGGGGGGGGGGGGAAGGGGGGGGGGGGGGGGGGGGGGGGGGGGGGGGGGGGTTTGGGGGGGTTTTTGGGGGGGGGGGGGGGGGGGGGGGGGGGGGGGGGGGGGGGGGGGGGGGGGGGGCCGGGGGGGGGGGGGGGGGGGGGGGGGGGGGGGGGGGGGGGGGGGGGGGTTTAGGGGGTTAACAAAAACCCCCTTAAAAATTAGGAACAAACCCAAATTTTCAAACGGGTGCCACCGGCCCCGGCAAAAAACACAACGCCACCAAAAAAAAAGGCCCATTGGCGCCGCCCGGGGCACCGGGACACAACGCCAAACCCCCCCACCCAACACACCCCCCACACACAAAACACACACACACACACCCCACCACACACCACAAAAAAGGAAAAAGAGAGAGAGAGAGAGGAGAGGAGAGAGGGAGAGTTTTTTTGGGGGTGACTGTCGAAAAACCCAAGCTTTCTTCTCGAAGAACAATTTCGCACATAAGGCACACACAAACAGACAAAACACACGCACACGCACCCACACCCAAAACACACACCACACTTTTTTTTAACACATGATTTCAGTGTTTGCAAAAAACTTTTCAAGGATCCTCATCACCTTTACCCCCATCCGACCCCCCCCCCAAACCCCCACCCCTTCACCCCTTCCCCCCCCCCCCCCCCCCCTCAACCCCCCCCCCCCCCTCGTACACACCGGGGAAACCCTTTGGTTTTAAAAGCGACATCCAAGCCACGGGCCCTTTTTCCCGAAGGTGTCACACACCTCCCCTTTTCCCCCATCACCAAACGAACAAAACCCTGGGGTTTAAAAAAAAATTTTCCCCCCAACCATTTTACTTTTTCCCCGTCCCGCCCCTTTTTTCCTTTTGCTTTTTTCTTTTTTCTTCTTTTTCTTCTTCGCTTCTGCTTCGGGGTTTTCCCTTTTTCGGCTTCTGCTTTTTCTTTCTTCTTTTTCTTTTTCTTTTTGCTTTCTTCTTCTTCTTCTTTCTTCCTTTTTTTCTTTTCCCCCTTTTTCTTCTTCTTCTTTTTTCTTTTTTTTCCTTTTTTTTTCTTTTTTTTCTTCCCCCTTCCCGCTTGGTTCTTTCTTCTTCTTCCTTCTTCCTTCTTTTTCTTCTTCTTCTTCTTTTTCTTTCTGCCCTCTTCCTTCTTTTCTTTTTCTTCCCACTTCTTCTTTTTCTTCTTCTTCTTCTTCTTTTTCTTCTGCTTTTTCCTTTTTCTTCTTTTTCCTTCTTCTCTCTCTCTCTGTATTTTTTTTTTAGGGGGGGCCCCCATCCCCCCCCCCCCCCACTCCCTCCCACTTTTCCCCAAATTTTTTTTTTTTCTTTTTTCTTTTTAAAACTCAAAAACACCATGCGTATCTGTGTTTTTCTTACCGAAAGGGCATTCGCTTCTGGGGGGGGTGGGGGTGGTTTTGTGTGTTGTGTGTGTGTGTGGGGGTGGGTGTTGTGTTGTGTGTGGGGGTTTTTTTGCGTTTGATCAAGGGCTTGGGGGGGTTCATGTTTTCCCAAAGTTTAAATGTGGGGACACTTTACTGTTCATTACCACTCGAAACCCCAAAAAAAAAACCCAAAAAAAGCAAAAAGACCCTAGACTTTTACATTTCTTTAAATAAAAGGAAAACACGATGGTGTTGGGGTTGGGGTGTTTTGTTGGGGGGGGTGGGGGTGTGTGTGTGTGTTTGGGGTGGGGGTTTTTGTGTGTGTTGGGGGTGTTTTGTGTGGGGGTGTTTTGGGTGTGTGTGAGTGTTTTAATGTTGCATGTGTGGTGTGGCGCGCGGTGCGCGACGCGATGAACTTTGGGCAATACCGACTCCCCCTTCCCCCCCCCCTTATTTTTTTTAGGTTTTATTTTGCGCCACATCCCAAACCCCAGATTTTCAGTCAGATGGGGAAAAAAAGGAAGGGGCGGTAAAACCCTCCCCAAAAGGGGAGGCACCAGAACGACAACACATAAAAACGAGACAGCAAAGAAAGGGCCCCGGTTTTTAAAAGCTTGGGGTTAAAAAGAATTGGGGCTGGGAAAATTTAAAAGCCCCCATTGTGATGCCAAAACCCAAATTTGTAAAAAAAACAACAGACAGACAAACAGGGACTGGTGAAAATTTTGCTTTTTGTAATTTGACAAAAATTTAAAAAAAAAGTCGCCCCCCCTACACCCTCCTCATCCCCCTCTGAAAATGAAAAAAAAAATAATTCAAACACAGTTTGACAAAGCGAAAACCAGCTATTACAATTAATACAATTTCGACTCGAAAACAAACAAGACATCACATTTTTTTCTTTTAAATCAGAAATTTTGCCAAAAAAGAGAGAAGAGAGAAGAAGAAGGAGAGAGAGAGAGAGAGAGAGAAACTGCCCCATTAAATAAGGTTTTACAGGGTTTTGGGTTTTTGGGGAGAATCGAAAAAATCGTGTTTTCCGTTTGAAAACCCCGAAATTTTTTAAGCTTTTAAATGACCCTAACTTAGGTTTGTCCGTTGGGAAAATTTTTACCTTTGAATAAAACCAAAAACATAACTTTTTCTGTGGGCTCTCTACCTTTCCTTTCTTTGTTTGTCCAAAAACAAGTCCCCAAAAAACCCTCCCCCTTCTCTTTTTTCCCTTTTGTCCCCCCCCCCCCCCAAACCCTTCCCCCCAGTCCAAACACTCTGCTCCCCCCTCCCCCATTTCCTAAATTTCCCCCCCTTTTTCGCCCCCCCCCCACCCCCAACCCCTCTTCCTCCCCCTCCCCCTTTCCCCTACAAAAAATTTGCTTGCAAAAACCGCTCAAAACAGTCACTGTAACGACAATAAGATACCTCCCCCCCCCCCCCCCCAGCTCCCTTCCCGCCATTCCCCCCCCCACCCCCCTTCCACACACAAAACCCCTCCCTCTGGCCACTCCCTCCCCTTTTCCCCCCCCCCTTTTATTTATCATCATCCCCCTCTCTCCCCTTCCCCTCCCTCTCTCCCCCTCCCCCTCTCCCCTCTCTCTCTCTTTCCCCGATTGTAAAAAAGCCCTTTGATGTAAATAGGCGTAATACAAGTAAAACGGCACCCCCAATTTTTTTTTCCCGGTTTGCCGTATCAATTAGCGGAAATTTCCCTGGAGTTAAAAAACAAAAGCCCTCTCTCTCTCTCTCTCTTTTTTCCCCTCTCTCTCCCCTCCAAAACCCAAAAAAGGGGCCCCTTTAAAGAAAAAACTTTTTGAAACGTACTGGGCTTTCCTTTTATTCTTTTTTTTTTCCAAAATGGGGCCCAAAGTTTTCTTTTTTTCCCCCTTTTTTTTTTTGTTTTGGGAAGACGGTAAACACAAAACAATTTAAAAAAACAAAAAAAAAAAGGGTTTTTTGCAAAGCCCCTTTTAGAAACCCCCCAAAAAATTTTTTTGACCCGTCATCGCAGATTTCTGTATTTCACGGGTATGTCAGATGGGAGGGGTACCCCTTGAGAGAAGAGAAAAGAAGAGAGAGAGAAGAAGAGAAAAAGAGAGAGAGAAAAGAGAAAGAGAGAGGAGAAGAGAGGGGAGAGGAATTTACCTTTTTCACGTGCCCCGTTAAAGCGGGTTGGCAAAACACGGACTTTCAAACAACAATTTCTTTTAAAACCCCCAAGAAAAGAAAAGGAAAAAAAATAATAAAGAAGAAGAGACTTTTTAAACCCCCAATCGAGGAAAAAGGGGTCTTTTTTTTCGTCCCTTTTTGTCATTGTTTTTAATCTATAAAACCCCGGGCCCGGGGGGAAGAATCAATTTGGCGAAACGCGCTGTGTTTTTTTTTTTTATAAAGTAATTTTTTTTTTCCTTCGTTTGGGGACCCAGTAATTTTGTATTTTTTCCTGTTTTTAGTCCCCCTGCAACCCCCCGCTTTTCGACTGAAAAAAAATATCTATCTTAAAAACCTGTCTTCAATTCTATTTTCACAGTGACGATTCCCCGACTCCTCTTCCACTTCCTTTAGTACTTGAAAGGTGAAAGAGGCTAGTGATCTGAGGGTGTGGCCGGAATAGCTTTATTGGGAGAGTTTCCCGGGCCCCGTAATTTCCAAGGGTTTCTGGTTCGAATCTCCGCCGGCCCCCCCTTTTGGGGAAGGGGAAAATTTTTTTTTCGAAAAAAACATTAATTCTGTTTTAAATTTTCCCAAAACAGTCCCCTTTGAAGAAACTATAAACCGAGTTCCGTGTGTGAACGCACGCGTAACATCTTGCACACACGTAAAATCCCGTCACCAACTTTCGGAAGAGACGGCCAGTTTGGCCGTTGGTATGGATGACACGTTACACATAGCATGCACCTTCCCCGAAGATGGAGTATGGCTGCTTTAATGGCGGGGTAAAAAACGGTCATACACACAAAACTCCACACCCTTTGTAGGGTAGATAAGATTAATCCTTGCCTGTCCATATAAGGGAGTGTCCGCAGGAGTATCAGCCTGCGTACGCAGAAGAAGAAGATGATGCGCTGTAGGGTCAGAGTTTCACCGTGACGTTGCCTCGGTATCATGGAAGACGGGGGCCCATCCCTCTCCTTCCGCCATCTTAATCCTCCCTGAACTGAATCAGGCGCCTATTTAGTGCTGGATGGACAGAGAGTATTTAGAAAGAAAAAAAGAAAAATCTGAATCGAAAGGTGATTCGAACTCAGGACTGTCAGCTCCACAGCCAAACGCTGTAACCATCCGACAAACACCACTCCAGGGTTGGCTGAGTATAGATATTGTCATCAAAATCTTTTTTTTTAAAAGCATTGCAGCGTCTACTTTAATGGGGGTCTGTCTCATCTTGGCCTGACCAGGACAGCTCCTTGAGATTGCTAGCACTGGCGCGGATAGAGGGTGATGTGACTGCACCAAACAGTAGGGATGAATGTCGTGGAAGGGAAACCACTAATGCCACACAGAAAGGGCCCTGTCCGCAGAAGCCTAGTGTGGTAGCACAAATTGCAAAGTCTACCTGGTTTAGTCAAGGCAAGTCATGTGTTCATTGCCCCGCCGATCATGCCAGCCACTGGAGGGCTGCAAGATAGAGATTAAAACAGAACTAGTGTGTGCAAATACGAGTAGCAAGTCTGGAATTCAAAAGCTAGTCAAGTCATCAATTAAAAACCTGATTTCAAATAAAATTTGTAAACAGGATTCAGTCTTGTGTTTACACACACACACACACACACACACACACACACACACAACACACACAACACACACACACACACACACACACAGAAGAAACACACACACACACACACACACACACACACACACCACACACACACACACACACGCACACACACACACACACACACACTTGTTCCAAAAGGAAGACAAAAGCGGGAGAACAAGGACTGTAAAGTACTATTTGACATCTGCATCCCCCAAAAAATGTGAAAATGTAGAGTGCTCGATACATAACAGACAAAGCAACAGGTACTTCCAGCCTCCCTCACATCAGTTCTCAGCATCTTCTACCCTTTGGGGCTTCTTTTTTAAACTTGAGTTTTATAAAGTTGGTCAAAAGTGTCGACGTGGTGTCGTTCCCGACATTGAAGTGTGTTGAACCCAACTAAATTATGTCAACCACCTTCCAACCACCTGTGTCAGCACTTTTATATCTCTTTCACGTACACACACTACACCTCACCCCCCCCCCCCCCACACACACACACACACCCCCTCCCCCCCTCCCCCCCCCTCCCACCCCTCTTTAATTTCTTCCACAGCATAACCCAATCCGATTGAAAAACGGTTGCACACCTGCCTAAGACATTCTGCATACCTTTTCATCAGAACAGTGGTTCTCTCCAAGTTCCCTCCCTTGCCTCTTCACCTCCCCCCCCCCCCCCCCCCCCCACTCTCCCCGTTCCTCTGCCCTTCCTCAAGTCTTGCATTAAGCCCCGGGGGAAACCCGGGGTGGTAATACAAGTAATCAGCACCAGACTGCAGTACACCAGGTGTTAGATTAGCGGAACTAATCACAAGCAGTCACGGACACCACCACACACGTACCGGACACCTAGTTGCTGCGGAGGGGGAGGGGGGATAGCAAAGTAAAGTTTGGGTTCGAGAAAAAAAAGGTGGGGGGGGGGGGGGGGGGGGTCAAATTTGGATTCGCAATAAAAAAAAAAAAGAGGGGGGAGGAAGGGGGGAGGAAGGTATCCTCTTGGTAATGTTTCGTCTTGGCACGCATCTCTTTCTCTGTTCTTTTCAGCTCCTATTGGTTTCAAAGTTGACTTTAATGGCAGACTAACAAAAGGAAAACGTGTGGTTACAAGCGATGTTGTTAACTGCCACCTGTGAAAAAGGGTTTGTCTTTGCACACCTCCTCCATTCTCTGTTCTTTACACCTATGTACGGTCTTGAATTTTAATGTCTACCTTCACCGAGGTCATGTTTTCACCTGCGGCTTGTCGTTGGTCTGTTTGTCAGGCAGATAACGTAGACAATACCAAACTGGTTTCGATGAATCTCAGTGGAAAGATGAAATGCGGTCAGAAGACGATACCATGACATTTTGGTGTGGATGTGTGATGCAGGTCTGGATCAAAGAGGGGGATCCAGTAGGAAATGTTCGACCTTAGTGTAGGTCTGTGCATCAACAAGTTTTGGGTCTGGAATAGCTCCGTTGATGGAGCACTGGACTCAAGATCTCAGTGACCCTGGAGTTTTGATGGGTTTGAATCTCCACTGGGCTGCTTTGGTACAATGAGATTTTTCCCTCAGAGTCAACATCGGTTTCGACTCCATTCCCCCAAAAGTCCTTTGAATGAGACTGTAGACTGTGATTTCGTGCACACATTAACGCATAACATCCCAGGCAGACGTCAAATCCCATCACAAACTGTGGGAAGAGAAGGCCACTTTGGCTGTTGGCACGGATGACATGTACACACATACCATGCACCCGCCATGAACACTTGAAAGAATGAATGACGAATATTTGACTGAATATATACAGGAAACGAGTATTAACACCAACAGGCAGCTCTTCATTAGGCTCTACCTTGGTAGGAAGCTAAGCAAGGCCCTAAGAGTCAACATTGGTTTCGACTCCATTCCCCCAAACAAGAGTCCTTTGAATGAAGCTGTAGACTGTGATAGGCCCTAAGCAAGCACGTGGATTGTAAGCATTTAGAACTTAGTCACTAATTGGGGACAGGCACAGCATAAGTATTGTCGACAGTCAAAAGTACCCTCTATGTTTAAGCTTGGAGATTGTTCCATTGTTGGTTGACCTGTACCCTTTAGCGAGTTAATGTTTTTTTCCACGTTTCCACATGGTAAATCCAACCTCACTGTCTTCCTATCATCTTCAGTTTCTTCTATATAACCCACAGCTTGCTGCTCAAGAACTATGTCTTGGTAATATCAACATCAGGGCCGCATAGTATGTGACCATAGTTCTCTCCCTTTTGCTTCCATCTCAATTCCAGTCGTAATTGTTTTGTACCTGTCGACAACAGAGGCCCTGATATCAAGGTCGCTTGTGTCTCTTTGCCTGTTACTGCAAGCCTTGGCTGCAGTGGGCAGGCGACAATACAAGTCGTCACCACTCTACTGCAATACTCTGGGGTGTTAGATTAGCAGAACTGTCACAGCGAGTTACAGACACGTGCCACCACATACGTACAGGACACCTCGTTTTCATGTTGAGATGGCAAAGGAAAGGTTATGTCTGAAAAGAGGGGTGACGTCATGTGTTGGCAGTGTTTCGTCTTGGCATATCTCTGCTCTGTATTCTCACATTCACAAATGACGTCATGTTTTTTTTTGCATTTTGTTGGTTTGTTTGTCTGTCCGTCAGCACGATTACAGAGAAACAACTCGATCAATTTCAACACAAATTTGCATGAAAAATAGGATGTAACCCAAGGATGGAACTGTTAAACTGTAGTATGAATCAAGATCAGGGAGAGGAAGAGCATGAACGCACGCACATACACACACACACACACACACACACACACACACACACACACACACACACACACACACACACACACAACACGCACGCACGCACGCACGCACACTATCCCATTGTCTCTGCTCTCATCTTCGAGTGGACTTAGGGTACAGGGTATGATAATACAAGTAATAATAACTCTGCTGCAAAACGCTGTGTCAGATCAGCAGAACTATCTGCAAGGAATTATGGACACTGTCACACAAAGCGTGGTCACCTCGTTTGAACGGCAGAACAGCAAAGCAAATTTCGTTTGTTAAAAGGATGCTGAAGAGTCTTGTCTTGGCACACAATCTTTCTCTGTTCCTTTCATTAAGTTCACTGCACTGAACTTCATATTTTAGTTTGCAGTTACTTTCATTCGTCAAATTCTGATACTTTTATTCGCAAAATGGCCTTCGTGGAAGACTATGCCATAAATGTGTGTATACATGTCTGAAATCGCTTGGATCCTGTCTTCTCTGTTTCATCCTACTGGCTTTCTGGTTGTCTGCTTTCTTCACTTTCTTCCACGACATCCCAAATCTACAAGTTCCAAACAGTTTCACGCCTGTATCAAACATTCAGCATGCCTATTCTACAGAGTAGGAGAGCAGTTTCTTTTTTTCTTTTTTTTAACAATTTTATTTCTGTTCTCTCCACCTGCTCTTTCTATGCCCATCAACACAACTGTCTTTCCTTCAAACTTTGCAATAAGTTCCTCAACACAACTGTCTTTCCTCAAACTTTGCAATAAGTTCCTCAACACAACTGTCTTTCCTCAAACTTTGCAATAAGTTCCTCAACACAACTGTCTTTCCTCAAACTTTGCAATAAGTTCCAGGCACAGTTCGAGTGGTGATACAATGGATCGCCTGTGTTTGGATTGGAATAACTAATTGCCAGGCGTTGCAGACACCACCACATAGGCATCTGACAACTCACTGAAAAGACGGAATGGTAATGTCCTCCCTATACCCTTCACTCCATTTGTCCTTCCTCATACTTTGCTGTAGCTATAATGTGGAGGAGTTGGTCAGCTGTAATGTAGGTCATCACTGGTTGACTGCGATGTCCACAAGTTAGACTTGCGGAACTAGTTGCCGGGGTTACAGGCACCACCACACATGATAGGACACTTCGTTTAAATGGCCTAGGCTCAAAGTAAGGGTTATACTCCTCAAATTAAATAGGTGTTGCTATTTCTGATCACGCTACGTAAACATCCTCTGTTCCTTGCGTCAGTTTTTGGTTTAGAATTTGATGTTCAAGTTTGTAGATAGCTCTTTTTCAGACGAATTACATGCTTTCATTCCCCAGATAGTTTTCTTTGTCGACTAGACTGTGGACGTCAGAAATTCAGATGCCTTCCTTCTTACCCTTTATCTTCATTTCTCATTACATCCACATACCACAAGCTGAAAACGTTTGCACACCTATGTCAAACATTCTGTGTACCTTTTCTCCACAAAGCATGTGACTATTCTCTGCAGTTTCCATCTGCCCCTTTCCCCTACCTTACCCATCGATCACATCGTAATTCCTTACACCTTGCAGTAAGTTCTTTGCGCACTGGGATACAAGTAATCACCACCCTGCTGCTATACCTGTGCTAGCATGAGTGGAGCTGATCACAACAGGTTACAGACACCACCACACACGTCTGACACTTGAATGTCAAACAGAGCAGTAATGTCAGCACCCATCCCCCCTACCCTTCAATCGAGGGACTGCATAGAATGTAATACAAGTCATCATCACCTGACTACAGTGTCCGGGTGGTAAACTAGCGGAACTAATGCAGGAAGTTACAGACTTACTCATGAATCGGGGACTCCTAATTTAATGGCAGAATGTCCAAGCAAAGGGTGTGCTCCTATCATAACAAGGCTCATCTGGCTATACAAACTTTCTTTGCTCATTTTGCGTCGTTGTGGTTTTGAATTTGTCACATGAGTTTGTGAAACAGCTCTTTTGTCAACAAATTACATGTTTTCCTTTCCCAGATAGCCTCCTCTGTCCACAATACCATTCATCAGGAATTCAATGGCTTTACTTCTTGTCCATATTCTTTACTTGTTCTATCACTTCTACATAAAAGAACATGCATGCACACCTGTGTTGCATATAGTGCACACTATTTTTTTTTTCACAAAGCAGATAACTAGTTTTCTATAGTTTCCTTTCATGGCCCCCTACTCCTTACTATCTGTTTTTTCCATCCATCAATCAAACTAAGTTTCCCCATATCTTGCAGTAGATCCTAAGTGCAAGAGTCTGGTGACACAAGTAATCGATATACGACTGTCATATCGCAGTGAACCAAAGTAATCTCCAGAAGTTACGGCATCACTGTGCACACATACACTGGACATTTTGTTTCAGTGGTGTAATATCAAGCACAGTGCTCCTTATCTAACAGAAAGGTGTTCCACACTCATTTCATCACGCAAGCCGTCTTTTTTCCTTTTGAAAGTTTGCAGACTGAAACTTGATATTCACATTTTTAATCGCCTTTTTAATTCAGTTACATGCTTTTATTCCTCCAGTTGTCTCCTTTGCTGACTAGATCATAGACTGTCTGGATCAGAAATGCAGTTGTTTTCTCTCGCCGCTCTCTTTGATCCCCATCACATTCACATACGACAGTCGAATATTTTTGCATACTTGCATCAAACATTCTGCACATCCCGCCCCCCCCCCCCCCCCCCCCCCCCCCCCCCCCCCCACACACCCCACACACACACACAAAGCGTATTACAAGTTCACGACAATTTCTCCCATCTTCCCCTCAGCACCTTTCCCTCTTCTTCCTCTACCTGTCAATTACACGGTGTATCCTTATACCTTGCAGTAGGCCCCAGGTGCAATGGGGTGGGAAATACAAGTAATCGCCATTCGACTGCAATACCCCAGGTGTTAGATTAGCGGAACTAATCGCACCGAGTTACAGACCCACCACACACGCACGGGACACCACGATTTCAAGGCAGAAAGTCAAAGTAAAGGTTACTACAAAAAAAAAGAAGTGTTGCTCCATCCCTTCCAGACACACACACCTCGTCCATTACTTTGGCTAATTCATGGCTTTACATTTGTTCACCTGTAATAGGTACATCTTGAACAATGACATACCTCATTCGTGAGATGGATTCCACAGCTGACAAAAAATAGACATCAAGAACTACATCGAATTCTGTTCAATTCATCTGCCTCTTTTCTTTCCTGCTCTTTCCTTCATTTTTTTTTTCTACAGCGTCCACAACTTGAACGATACCTGTGTTGAACATTCAAATGCCTTTTTTTCACAGAGGAAAGACAGTAGTCGTCTACGGCTTGCCCCCTATCCTCTCAATCTCTCCTCTCCCCACATCTACCCTCCCACGCCCCCTGTCAGCACACTCAGCACACGTGCATAGGAATACTATTTTAAAAGCAGATGATAGGGCAAATGAGGTCCTCTCTAGTTCCTTTCACTTATTTGTGGTTGTAAAGTTTGATAGTTCAGTTGCACAAGTGCTTTAGTTTCTACAAACAGCATGCTTTCCTTCCTGAGACTCTGTCATGGATAGCCACTCTATATACTTCAGGTATTGACCAGATTCTGTTGCCCTTTATAATTCTGCTGCTTTTCCTCCTGTCCCCTATCTTCTCTTTCTTCTTTCGTCCACAAGTTGCACAATCTGGAAACTTCTGACACACCTGCATCATATATTCTTTCTTTCTTTCTTTCTTTCTGCGTACGCAGGCTGATACTCCTGCGGACACTCCCTGTATAGCCAGGCAGTGGAGTTTTGTGTGTATGACCCTTTTTTATCCCGCCATTAAGGCAGCCATACTCCATCTTCGGGGAAGGTGGATGCTATGTGTCACGTGTCATCCATAACAACGGCCAAATTGGCCTTCTCTTCCGAAAGTTGGTGATGGGATTTTACGTGTGTGCAAGATGTTGTGCGTGCGTTCACACACGGAACCTCGGTTTATAGTCTCATTCGAAGGACTGTGTGGGGAATGGAGTCAGAACCAATGTTAACTCCGAGGGAAAAATCCCCCTATACCGAAATTCGAACCCGCAACCCCAGGATCACGAGTCCGGCGCTCTACCAACTGAGCTATTCCGGCCCCCATCATATATTCAAAAAGCCCCATTTTTAAACAAAGGAAATGGCAACAGTTCCCTGCTGCTCTCCTCTCTCTTGTTCCACCCACCCCTACCCCTCTTCTACCCCCCTTCTCCCACTATCCTTTAATCTAATTGAGTTTTTCTCATATATCGAGAGAAGCCCCAAATACAATCGACGTGGTAATACAAGTAATCACCACTCAACAACTGCAATACAATATCTCAGGTGTTAGAGCAGTGGAACTAATCACAAGAGGTTACACACACCTCCATACATGTATCAGACACCTCGTTGAAAGGCAGAATGACGGAGCAAAGATTGTGTTTGCTGTTTTGGAGATACACATGCACACTCTGTTTCCTTTCACGCATTCATGCTTCTGAATCTGATCTCTCAGTTCGTAAATACTTTAGTTTATACGAATAACGTGCTTTCATTACAGAGATGGTTTTATCAGTCGTCTAGACAATAAACGTCAGGAACGGATTGAATTCTGTCCACCCTGTTCAATTTCCTTGCCCCCCCCCCCCCCCCCCCCCCACCCCCCCCCCCGTATTCTCTTCTTTCACCACCTCCACAACTTACTTTTTTTGTACAAAAGGGAATGACAGCTCTTTCCCTATAGTTCTCCTTCTTCTCTCCACCTGCCTCTTATCCCCCCCCCCCACCCACCCCCCTTCGCCTCCTCCCTACCCCACACCACTCTTCCTCTACCCTTCAATCTACTTGAATTTCCTCATATCTGAAAGAAAGTCACAGACACTTGGAGTGTGGCAATGCAATTAATCACCACTTGACTTGCAATGTCCCAAGTGTTAGATTAGCAGAACTGATCTCACGCAATCACAGACACCATCAAACATACATTTGACACCCTGTCTAAAGGAAGAGGACAGAACAAAGATTGTGTTTTGCAGTCTTGGCACACGTGTCTTCTTTGTTTCCTTTCATCCGTTTGTGGTTCTCAGTTTGATCCTTCAGTATGCAAACACCTTGATTTACACGAATGATCTACTTTCATGTCATGAATTAGACTCCATGGTCGAGTAAACCGTAAACGTCAGGAACTGAATTGAATTCTGTGCCCCCCCCCCCCCCTCCCAATCCCTACCTTTCTTCCTGCACAGTGCCCTCTATTCTTCCACCTCGTCCACAACTAGGACATGCTGGAAGCGTCTGGCACACCTGTCTGAAACATTCCGCATACCTCCCACACAAAGGGTATGACTGTGGTTCTCCACAGTGCCTTCCTTTGCTCTCTGTCTCCTCCCCTCTTCCACACCATCGGCCTCTTCTTCCATCTTTCCATCCAGTGGTTTTTCCCTCATTCTTTGCGGCAAATCCCAGGTGCAATACGGTTGGTAGCATGCATGACAAAACAGTTCAATTTGAAAGCCGGTGAAATAGCACAGAGAGAGAGAGAGAGAGAGAGAGAGAAGAGAGAGAGAGAGACAGACAGAGACAGAGAGAGACAGAGACAGAGGGACAGAGATGTAGAAGGGGTGGTGGAAAGAGAGAGAGAGAGAGAGAGAGAGAGAGAGAGAGAGAGAGGAGAGAGAGACAGACAGACAGACAGACAGACAGACAGACAGAGACAGAAAGAGACAGAGCAGACAGAGATGTAGAAGGGTGGTAGAGAGAGAGAGAAGAGAGAGAGAGAGAGAGAGAGAGAGAGAGAGACAGACAGACAGACAGACAGACAGACAGACAGACAGACAGAGACAGAAAGAGACAGAGGCAGACAGAGATGTAGAAGGGGTGGTAGAGAGAGAGAGAGAGAGAGAGAGAGAGAGAGAGAGAGAGAAGAGAGACAGACAGACAGACAGACAGACAGACAGACAGACAGACAGAGACAGAAAGAGACAGAGGCAGACAGAGATGTAGAAGGGGTGGTGGAAAGAGAGAGAGAGAGAGAGAGAGAGAGAGAGAGAGAGAGAAGAGAGAGAGAGAGAGAGAGAGAGAGAGAGACAGACAGACAGACAGACAGAGAGAGACAGAAAGAGACAGAGGCAGACAGAGATGTAGAAGGGGTGGTAGAGAGAGAGAGAGAGAGAGAGAGAGAGAGAGAGAGAGAGAGAGAGAGAGAGACAGACAGACAGACAGACAGACAGACAGACAGACAGACAGAGACAGAGGCAGACAGAGATGTAGAAGGGTGGTAGAGAGAGAGAGAGAGAGAGAGAGAGAGAGAGAGAGAGAGAGAGAGAGACAGACAGACAGACAGACAGACAGAGACAGAAAGAGACAGAGGCAGACAGAGATGTAGAAGGGGTGGTAGAGAGAGAGAGAGAACAGACAGACAGACAGACAGACAGAGACAAAAAGAGAAAAGAGGAAAGACAGAGAGTAAAAGGGGGTGGAGAGAGGGAAAAGAGAAAGAGAGAGAGAGAAGAGAAGAAAAACAAAACAACAGACAGCCCAGAAAAGACAAGGGGAAACCCACACACGGGGGAAAGGGAAAGGGGCTGGATAAAGCGGGAAAGGGGGGAAACGTAAATCCAATCCGGTTCTTTGATTTCTTTTAACCCTACGTTAAAAAACCCTAACACCACCCCGAAACGGGAAAAAGGGGGTGGGGAGGCGGGAGGGGGGGGGTCGCACTGGGGTCCCCACTAAACCTCTAAGCTCCCCCCTTTTAAACTATCCGGTTTTCCCCAGCGGAAAAAATACGAAACACTTGTGCCGCACCCTAAACTACCGCCCCCAGAACCGATCGCCCTCGAAGCGTCTCGGTCCCCCTTCTCGCCCTTCAAACCGGGGCCCAAAAAGGGGAGGAAAGGGCTGGTAGGGGCCCTGTCTTCTTCCCTTTTGGCCACTAAACGTTGGGGTTTTCCCAAGGCCCATTAAAACGACCCCCCCGGTTTTTGATGAGTTAATGTACCCGGGGTTGTTCCCTTTTTGGGTTGGCTTTTTTTTTTTTTTTTTTTTCATCCTTGGAATTCCGGCGGGGGGGGGGGGGGGGGGGGGGGGGGGGGGGGGGGGGAAAAACAAGAGCCCACCATCTATAAAGTAGATAGTGGAGACCCCAAAGGGACACACCCCCGGGGCACACACACACACAAAACACAAAACCAAAACACACAACACACACACAAAACACACACACACACAGGGCGCGCGCGCGCGCGCGCGCGCGCGCGAAACGCGCGCGCACCCATGTCATCCGTATTAAAACCCTTTCTGTTTTTTTCCCGGGCTGCTTCTGTCTTTTTTTGGGTTTATCTGTCTTTTTTCCCCCTCCCCCCCCCCTTTTTCCCCTTTTTTTTTCTTTCTCTCTATCTTCTCCAATTCTCCTGTCCCCTTTCTTTTCCTCCATTCGGGCCCCCCCCCCCCCCCCACCCTTTTCCTGCCCCCCCCCCCCTCTCTATCTCTGTTAGGGGTGGGGGTGTGTGTTGTGTGTGTGTGGTGTTTTGTGGTTGTGTGGGTTTTGTGTGGGGAAGAGAGAGAGAGAAAGAGAAGAGAGAGGAAAAAGGGGAGAGAGAGAGGGGAGAGAGAGAAGGGGAGAAGGGGGGGATTTTTTTAACCGGGAACAAATGAAAAAACGAAAAACCCGGGAAAAAAAAAAACACACACACAAACACACTCCTCTCTCTCTCACTCTCCTCTTCTCCTCTCCCCCCTAAACCTCCTCCCCCTCTTCTCTTTTCCCCCTCTCTCACAACACACACACTCACACACACACAACACACACACACACACACACACACCACACCACACACACACACACAACCCGAACCCTTTGAAAAACAAAAAACCACCGAAAGAGGGGACGGATCATCTTTTTTGGGTGATCCCAAAAACGACACTAAAAGGGGGCAACGCCCAAATCGCCAGGGGGGTTACAGGGCCCCCGGGGTTACGGGCGGAAATGGGTTCCTCCCTTTTCTCACCTTTTCCCCCAGCCTGCGTTCAGAACGGTAATTTTTCCCGGGTTTACCATACCCCCCTGCCACAGGTCCGGAGAAGAGAATAAAGGATGGGGGAAAGGGAAAGGGGAGTGCGTCTACTTTTTTTCGCAACAACCCTAACAGGAAACCCCCCAAGGAAAACGAAAAAGAGGGGGGCCAAGGAACACCGGCCCGGGGGACCGGGAGGCAACAAACAGGAACTGGGGATGATTTTGGAACCAGCTGGAGAAAAGACCCCCAGGACAGAAAAACCTGGAGGTCCTTTGGGTTGGCGGTTTGGGTACCTCGGGAAAGGGTATAGGCGATAAAGGATGAGGATGATGATGTTTCTCTTGGGGCCCCAAAAAGACTGTTGCCCCTTTGGGCTCTTTGTTTCCTGTTGGCTCTCTGTTTTTATCCTTTTTGGGCTGCCTTTCACTACACCTACCGCGTTAATGCCCAAACGGTGAAGACTGAAGCACACCCCGGGTAAATTCGCTTGCGGGCCCAAAAAGCTACGTTCAACAATAGGCCGCCCTCCGTGAACAGCAAAGGGGCTGGCATACGTGTTTTCCTTTGAGACTTTCCCACAAGGACGAAGGGTGGAATGGGGAGGGATTATCCATTAAACTCTTCTCGCATCTTTTGGGAAAAACGAATAATTCGTGTTTTTCTTGTTTATCGTTTTCTTCTTTTGGGGAAAAATAGTATCCCCCTTTTTTTTTTCAAATTATCAAAAAGGATTTTTTTTCCCAAAAGAATTTTGCAGGAACAACCCTTTTTTTGCCAAAAGTTGCTTTTGCGGGACCACGCTGCTTATGGGATTTTTGTTTTTTTCTCATCCGAAAGTCTAGAAACAAAAGATCACCAATTAAGTTTCCCCTGGAAAAGGGGGGGGGAGGGGGGGGGGGGGGGGGGGACAAAAAAAGGGGAGAATGGCCCTTTCCCTGCTAATTTGAGGGATCTTTATGCCGGGGTATTTCTAAATGGGGCAGTTTTGGCCTACCACCACGGGGGCCCTTTTTTTTATCTTGTCCCACCTCTTTTTGAAAAATTCCCCTCGCCCAATGATCTCCCACCCCCACCTTTTTCCCCCCCCTCCCAATGTGATAGTGTGGCATTTCCCAATTTTTTCGTTTGTGGCACTAATAACAAATTTACAAAAAATTTCCTTTTAATTTTTTTTTTCCCCCCCGATGGGAAAGGGACAATGGGGGATCCCCCCCCCTCCCCACCCCCCCCCCCCCCCCCCCCCCCCCCACCCGTCCCCCCACCTCGGGTTCCCCTCCCCCTCACGGGCCCCTTTTCCCCCTCCTCTCTCCCTCCCCCCCCTTTCCCCCTCCCTCCCTGCCTTTCCAAGGGGCCCTTCTTTACGTTGTTTTTTTTTCTTAATAAATTGCAAAAACGGGGGACGTTGGGGGAGGGGGGAATCTAAAAAATTGGAATAAAGTTTTGCGAAAAAATTAAGGGGGTAAGGGGAAAAAGTAAAAAGACAAAACATCGACCGTTTTTGACTCTTTTGGCCCTTTTTCAGGCAAGACACCCAAAAAAATAGGGGCAATGAAAATGAACGAAATTTTTCCCCTCCTTCACCCCAAGGAGGCAGGCGCTGAATTCGTTTTTTTTTTTTTTTTTTTTTTTTTTTTTTTAATGAATCGGCTCTACTTGTCAAAAGTTTTAACTTTCATGCTTTGAACTGTTGTAAAATTTTGTCCGCCCGCGAAATTTTTTTGTTGTTTTTTGTTTTTTTGTTGTTGTTTTTTTTGGGTTTTTTTTTGGGGGTGGTGGGGTGGTGGTTGGTAGTGGGGGGGTTAAGACAAAGTTTTTTTGTTTCAAAGGGAACACACTAAAAGACCTCTGTGTGGTTTCCCCTTGACCATAAAAATACAGTGGCCCTCAGAAACCCGGGGGAAATGCGGGGGGGGGGGGGGGGGGGGAAAGGGGGGGGGAGGAGGGGGGTCTGGAAGGAGGCAGTGGGGAAACCGCCCCCCCCCACCAACCCCCAAAACCCAAAAATTTTCCTGGAGAAACCCCCAACTTTCCGCCCTTCCCCCCCCCCCCCCCTTCCCCCCCCCGCTCACCTTCTCCCCCCCCCCCCCCCCCCGCCCCCCTCCCCCCGCCAAAAAAAAAAGGAAACAAACACCCCCCCCCAAAAAAAAAAAACAACAAAACAAAAAAAAAACAAAAAATAAAAACCGACTTAGGTTTTTCCCTTCCCCGAACCCCAAAAATTCTATGAAAATCAGAAGAGAGGGCCCTCCCCCCCCCCCCCCCCCCCCCCTCCTCCTCCAATCCTGCTCCGTCCCACCCAGTTTTTACAAAATTTGGCCCCCCACAACCCCGTCCCTCTTCTCCCCCCTCTCCCCACCTGCATTTTCGGGCCAAGTTTGAAGATACCACTTTCGTCATCCCTTTTCCCCCTTTTCATAAATTTGGAACCACCCCTCCCCCCCCCCCCCCCCCCCCCCTTCCAATCCCTTTCCCCCAACCTTCTAAGAAAAAGTCGAACTGAGACCCCCCCCCCCCCCCCCCCCCCCCCCCCAAATTCCCCCCGCCCCCCCCAAGCCTTTAAATTTTTTTTAAAAAAATGGAAGGGGTGCAGGCTGTTTTCGTCCGTTTTTGAAATGCCCAGCTTCCCCCCCCCCCCCGCCCCTTTCCTTTCCCCCCCCCCCCCCCCCCCCCCCCCCCCGCCCTCCCCCCCCCCCTTTCCCCCTTTAAAAAACCCTTTCTAAAGCCACTGTGACAAAAACGACTCGAGCCCCAAAATGCAAAAAACCTCGCGGAGACACCGACAAAAAAAGAAAAGGGAAAAGGGGGGTGTTTGTTTATGAAAAAAACCCCATGCGCCATTGTCTGTTTGGTAAAAATTAAAAACAACAAAAAACAACAACAACAACAACAACAACAACAAACTTCAGAACATCAGAAAAGCATATTTTTCCCTTTTTCTTAAACACGAGCAGAGTCCCTTTCACGGGAAAATTAATTAGGATAAAAAAAAATTTAAAGATACGTTAGTTTAAACCTCGGTGATGATGGTTTAAAAACAAATTACAATAGTGGCACTAACCCCTGGCGAGGACAATATGTTTCCCAAAGAAACCAAACCCATGATATGGTACCTTTAGAAACGCCAAAACTTTATCTTTTTTTTTTCTTCTACTTCTTATTCTAATACTTTGTTTACTCGGATAGAGTTCGAAGTTCACCACCGTAAGGAATTGCGTGCGTGCGTGCGATAGGTTGGGGGGGGTGGGGCGTGCGTGCGTGCGTGCGCGCGCGTGTTGTGTGTGTGTGTGTGTGTGTGCAGTGTGTTGTGTGTGTGTGTGTGGTAGTGTGTGTGTGTGTGTGTGAGTGTGTGTGTGTGTGTGTGTGTGTGTGTTGTGTGTAGTGTGTGTGTGTGTGTGTGTGTGGAACTATTTTGATTCCTACAATGAGGATGTCAATTCTGCATTCGGGGATAATGTCCAACCCCAATCAGTGCGGATGTTTTTGATTTCTTCTTCTTTTTCCATTTATTTATTTGCTTATCGCTTTATTCTTATGTTGTTTTGCTTAAATTATTTATTTATCGTTTTACCTACTTATTTATTTCACTCATTATTATTATTTTAATTATTTACTAATCTATTCTCATTATTCATTTTTGTTATTCATTCCGTTGGCTATGAAGCCGTGCAGTGTGTGGAGATGTGTTACATTTGTGATCTTCTGTGGACGCTAAAGAATTGCTTTCTTTCCCTCGGTTAAACTGTCCATTCTTTAACCAAAAATTCGAATACATTTGAAAGCGGTTTTAAGTTACCTCAAAAGCGGCTGCGGTTATTCGAATCCGGAAGATAAAAGTAATTCGCGAACGCAAGTGCATGTGCGTCTGTTGAATACTTGCGTGAGACTATAACATGAAAGGTAACGATGCGTTTTTTTTTTTTTTTTTTTTTTTTTGTCTGCTTTGCTTTTTATAATTTTGTTGTTGTTGTCAAGGGCAACAACAAATGAGAGAGATAGAGAGAGAGAGAGAGAGAGGGAGAGAGAGAGAGATAGAGAGAGAGATGATGAGAGAGAGAGAGAGAGAGAGAAGGATTCCAGGACAATGTTTTGCACAGAGCAGCGCTTTCCTTGTGTTTACTCTCTCTCCTCTCTCTCTCTCTCTTTCTCTTCACTCTATCTCTCTCTCTCTCTCTCTATCTCTGTGGTGTGTGTGTGTGTGTGTGTGTGTGTGTTGTGTGTGTGTGTGTGTGTGTGTGTGTGTGCTGTTGTGTTTCTCTCCTTCTCTCTCCATTTCTCTCTTTCTCTTGTCTGTCTGTCGTCTGTCTGTCTCTCTCTCTCTCTCTCTCTCTCTCTCTCTCTCTCTCTTCTTCTCTCTCTTCAACACACACACACACACCCCCCCCCACACCACACAACCACCACACACACACACACACACACAAAACAAGCACGTCATGCACGCCCAAGCACGCTCACACACGAAGACACGCACAACCTCAAGAACCGACCTACCACACCAAACAGGATGGCCGGACTAGAGGACACACCAAACCAGGATGGCCGGGGGACTGAGGACACACCAAACAGGATGGCGGACTAGAGGACACACAAACAGGATGCGGACTAGAGGGGACACACCAACAGGATGGACGGACCTAGACGCGACACACCAACAGGATGGCGGATAGAGGAACACACCTACAGGATGGCCGGACTAGAGGACACACCCATCAGGATTGGGGACTAGAGGGACACACCAACAGGATGGCCGGATAGAGGACACACCACACAGGGTTGGCGGACTAGAGGACACACCAAACAGGATAGGCCGGACTAGAGGACACCCACCAAACAGGTTGGCCGGACTACGAGGGGTTGGGGTGTGAGAGGGAAGGGGTCACGTGGGTTTTGAAAACCTCATCACATATCATTATTACACCCTCCATTCTTCTCTTTTCATACTTAAAAAAAATAAATCATTCTTTGTATTTGTAATTAGCCGTTACGTAGTATTTTTGAGTAATAAATACTTTCACGCTGACCTGAAGTTCTATCCTTTGATCACGCGGGGTAGGGGGGGGGGGGGGTAGTGGAGGGGAGGACAGTGGAGCGGGAGGGGCTAGTGGCCCTGGACCTCCGACGTCAAGTTTTACTGCCCACCCCCCCCCCCCCCCCCTGTCTCAGTTACACAGATCGGCCCCTGAACGGACCCAGAGAGGGAAATCAAAAGCCAGGACTGGATTGCACGGCGACCAAATCTACCTGGCACATGGTCCATGCGTGACAAATAAGCCAGTCATCAGCAAAAGGGCCGTAACCCAACCCTGTCACGTGTGGAAGGTAAGGTCGCATGTCTAAGGTCCTCGCTAGGTGGGCGCCTTTGACGCCCTTATCCGGGTGCTTTACTCTGAAAGTGGGCCATTCGAATCCAGCCTTTGTGAAATGGAGTGGTTTTTCTTCTTCTCCTTCTTCTTCTTCTTTTTCTACTCTCTTTTCTTTCTTTTCTTTTATTTCCCCCTACGCACCAGGTTGTTGTGTCGAAGACTTGTTGCACAAATTAGTACAAAGTTCGGTAGAAAAAAGAAAAGGTTGAAGTTGTGGGATTTTCTTTTTATAGTCTTACCGCGCTTGCGCAGTAAATGATTTTTCGCTCGCGAAACAGTCGTGAATGATATTTCTACTGGAGGTTCGGGAAAGATAAAAAAAGGAAAATGGTCTGGATGGAGGAGAGAGGAGAAGGGGTTGGGGGGGGGGTGGGGGAGGCTGAGGCTATCAAATTAAAAAGGCGATGAAAATATTTTGCGGTTTATTACGTTTGGATTTAATGAGGGTATTAGGACGATAATGCCAAAGCAAAATTACAAAGGCACACTGGTGCTTTCTATGGCTATGAAGATGGGGGAAAATAGCAGTGAAACATTCATCGAGGTATAAGTTTTATGTATCAGTCAGATAATTTTTCGGTCATGGATTTACATTCTTTTCTTGCTCCACCACATTCCCAGCCTTTTTTTTTTTTATCTGCTCTCATTTCAACGTTGCTCATTCCAGCATTCTCTAACACAGCTAACTAAGCTCGGCCTCTGTCATATAGTCTTGAATCCAGCGCGTGCGCTGTACCATCGTAAAACTGCGCAGGCCTCATGGGTTGTTACAGGACTGCTTAAGGCAGGTGAAGCAGTGCTTCTCTGGTCCTCCCTGCACCTTCGGGTGTTTCTTTTCTTTTCTAGTCCTTGTCATCAGCAATCTACAAGGAGCCATGAATATCAGATACGAGCTGGCTCCCTCCTGAGAGGACAATGGACTGCAGCTGTGTGTGACTTGCTCCGTGGTTGGGGGCCCATAATTTGTTTTTTTTTCCATGTCATGTACCTTCACAGTGAAACCATTCTTTTGAGTGTTGGACTTCCGTGATGTGAGAGACAAAAACGTTTTACAGCACACTGCATTGAAAACTTGTACGAGATGTTCCGCCTGAAGTGATCTTTGAATCTCTGTAAAGAGATCAACATTTTTTTTTTATATCTGATCTAAGACTTTACGAGAAAGATTTTTTAACAAAAAATTATGTGTGTTTTTAGGTTTGTATTTGGTTAGGTGTTTATAACCATATCTTTTGACCTCCCTTTGCATCCTTGAATCGGATCCTCAGCATAGGCTCTAGATTTACCTATATTTTATACAGTTTGAATATTGCTTTTAGTTTTTCAGCTACTTTTTTCTTCCACACTTTTGCTTTGTTCCATTTTATTACCTTCAATGGCTGCTTTGAGGTGCTGTGGATTTTTTCGAAAACCTTGGTGGTTGAGAACAAACACAGAATTATGGATGTGGTGTGTCTCTATTGGACACCAAGCAGCACAGACACAATTATCTTACAGTATTATCTTATATGTTTAATAAGCTGTTTAAATTTATTGATCATCAATTTTTTACACCGGTGGCCTGAAATTTTATGATTTTAAAATGTTCACAAATTAAAGGTTGATTTACCGGCCACATCCCTACTAAGGATGTCACTAACCACCCAAAGACAAGCAGACGAGACGCGGCGACCTAATGAATGGAAATACAAATTTATATATTTTATTGATTATACCATTTTAAAGTTAATCTCCATTACAAATAATGATTAAAAAATAAAATCACCAATCAAGAAATAGTTGTGTATGTGCATGTATGTGTACGCGCTAGATAAACACATATATCTCATTAAAATCATTTTCTATCATCATTCATCTTTTCCTTCTATAAACTATCTTATCGTCATTCAGTCTAAATTTCCTTTTATACCCCCCCCCCCCTTCCCCCCCATACAAGCAAAAATAATGTCCCAATATGTCCTGTTTGTGCAGGCTGGAGCGACGTTAAGCAGTACCATCGACACAATTATCCGTTGTCTCCCTGATGAGTCCGATACCGGGACGCCCGGGCCTAGGAGCAGGCAATACAAATAAAATGTGCTTTGAGGAGGGGATACGATGGTTCCCTAAGGCACGCTAGTGAAGGGCTTCTTCATATTTATTAATAATATAAGATTCCCCCATTTTCTTCATCTTCCAAATTTTTTTATTTTTTTAATGTTCAATCTTTGTCAAGTAATTACTTAACGACTGAAAGAATTGTTAGCATGCACTTGTTTTACCCACTACTTAATTGTTCAGGCATAATATGTTTGGTAAATCAGTGGTGAGATTGCATATCTTAGGAGATCAAGTAAAAGGGTGTTCTGTGCAGTTCTTTAGCCACTCACAATCGTTGGGTTATAAAACGCAGAGTGACCACTCAGACTGTTCATATTAAACCTTTGACCATCCTTGAATGGATCTCAAGCCTCGGCTCAAAGATTGTCCCTATATTTTTCTATACTGTTTGAATATTGGCTTTTGTTTTTCCGCTCTTCTTTCCTCTTCCACACTTTTGCTTTGTTCCATATTATTACCTTTCACTGGCTGCTTAGAGGCTGCTGTTGGATTCTTTTTTCGAACCCTTCGGTGGTGAGAACACCTCAGAATTAGGACTGTGGTGTGCTCTATTGAACCAAGGCACAGAAACAATTCGCCGTGTTCTCCCTGGATGAGTCGATCCAGCGGACGAAAGGCCTAGGAGAGGCAATACAAATAATGTGCCTATTGATGAGGGATTACGATGGTTCCTCAGGCAGCTAGTGAAGGGCTTCTATATTAAATAATATTAAATTACCCATTAGTCTTCATCTTCAAATCTTTTTTATTTTTTTTAAGTTCAAATCTTTGTTCCAAGTATTACTATAACGACTGAAGAATTGTATTGCCTGCATTGTTTTCACCCACTACTTAAATTGGTTATTTCAGATTTATATTGTTTGGTCAATCAGTGGGAGATTGCATCTCTTAGAGCTCCAAGTAAGGTGTTCTGTGCAGTTTCTTAGCCACTCACAATGCTTGGGTTATTGAACAGCAGGAGCTGACCACTCAGACTGTTTCCATATATTTGACCTCATTGCATCTTGAATGGATCCTCAAAGCATAGGTCATTATGTCCCTATATTTATAATGTTTAATAATGCTTTTAGTTTTTAAGAGCTACTTTTTTTCCTCTCCACATCTTTTGCTTCAGTTCC
Organism: Conus ventricosus; assembly: GCA_018398815.1. Taxonomy (NCBI): domain Eukaryota; kingdom Metazoa; phylum Mollusca; class Gastropoda; order Neogastropoda; family Conidae; genus Conus; species Conus ventricosus. The sequence continues at coordinate 52,108,381 of CM031618.1, read as the reverse complement.
ATTTTATTACCTTACTGGCTGCTTTGAGGCTGCCTGTTGGATTCTTTTTTCGAACCTTGGTTGGTTGAGAACACACAGAAATTATGGGGACTGTGGTGTGTCTCTATTTGACACCAAGAGCACAGACACAATTTATCCTTACTGATATCTAATATGTTTAATAAGCTGTTTAAATTTCATTGATCATCACATTTTTTAACACCAGTGCCATGTAGTAAAATTTTTATTATTTTTAAAATGTTTCAAATTAAAGAGTTGATTATACGCCCAATCTACTAAGGCTGTCCTACCACCAGACAAGCAGAACGACGCGGCGACCAATGATGGAAATACCAATTTATATATTTTATTGATATACCATTTTAAACTTCATCTTACATTACAAAATAATGATTAAAATATATAATAACCCCCCCCCCCCTCCAAATCAAGAAATAAGTATGTGTTTTGGGATGTATGTGTCGCGCATAGATAAACACATTAGATCTCATTAAAATCTTTTTCTATCATCATTCATCCTTTTCCTTCTATAACTATCTATCGTCTTCAATCTTAATATCTTTTATACCCCCCCCTTCCCCCATACAAGCAAAATTTTTTTTTTTTATACATGTCCAATATGTCCTGTTTGTAGAGGCTGGAGGACGTTAAAGCAGTTCCATACGACACAATTATCCGTGTCTCCCTGATGAGTCCGATCCAGCGACGAAAGGCATAGGAGCAGGCGATACAAATAAAATGTGCCTTTGAGAGGGTTACGATGGTTCCCTCAGGCAGCTAGTGAAGGGTTCTCATACTTTATAATAATATTTTATTCCCCCATTTCTTATCTCATATTTTTTTTATTTTTATTAAGTTCAATCGTTTCGTCAAGTCATTACTATAACGACTGAAGATTTGTTAGCCTGCACTTGTTAATCACCCACTACTTAATTGTTCAGCATTATATTGTTTGGTCAATCAGTGGGAGATTGCATCTCTTAGGAGATCCAAGTAAAGGTTGTTCTGTGCAGTTCTTAGCCACTCACAATGCTTGGGTTATTGAACCAGAGCTGACCACTCAGACTGTTCCATATCTTTTGACCATCCTTGAATGGATCCTCAAGCATAGGCTCAAAGATTGTCCCCTATATTTTATACTGTTTGAATAATGCTTTTAGTTTTTCAGCTACTTTTTTCCTCTCCACACTTTTGCTTTGTTCCATTTATTACCCTTCACTGGCTGCTTTGAGGCTGCTGTTGGATTCTTTTTGTCGACCCTTGGTGGTGAGAACACCACAGAATTATGGACTGTGGTGTCTCTATTTGACACCAAGAGCACAGACACAATTAGCCGTGTCTCCCTGATGAGTCCGATCCAGCGGACGAAAGGCCTAGGAGCAGGCAATACAAATAAATGTGCCTTTGAGAGGGATTACGATGGTTCCCTCAGGCAGCTAGTGAAGGGCTTCTCATATTTATAATAATATTATATTCCCCCATTTTCTTCATCTTCAAATTTTTTTATTTTTTTAAGTTCAAATCTTTGTCAAGTCATTACTATAACGACTGAAGAATTGTTAGCCTGCACTTGTTTTCACCCACTACTTAATTGTTCAGCATTATATTGTTTGGTCAATCAGTGGGAGATTGCATCTCTTAGGAGATCCAAGTAAAGGTTGTTCTGTGCAGTTCTTAGCCACTCACAATGCTTGGGTTATTGAACAGCAGAGCTGACCACTCAGACTGTTCCATATCTTTTGACCTCCCTTGCATCCTTGAATGGATCCTCAAGCATAGGCTCAAAGATTGTCCCCTATATTTTATACTGTTTAAATAATGCTTTTAGTTTTTCAGCTACTTTTTTCCTCTCCACACTTTTTGCTTTGTTCCATTTTATTAACCCTTCACTGGCTGCTTTGAGCTGCTGTTGGATTCTTTTTCGAACCCTTGGTGGTGAGAACACCACAGAATTATGGACTGTGGTGTGTCTCTATTTGACACCAAGAGCACAGACACAATTAGCCGTGTCTCCCTGATGAGTCCGATCCAGCGGACGAAAGGCCTAGGAGCAGGCAATACAAATAAATGTGCCTTTGAGAGGGATTACGATGGTTCCCTCAGGCAGCTAGTGAAGGGCTTCTCATATTTATAATAATATTATATTCCCCCATTTTCTTCATCTTCAAATTTTTTTTTTTTTTTTAAGTTCAAATCTTTGTCAAGTCATTACTATAACGACTGAAGAATTGTTAGCCTGCACTTGTTTTCACCCACTACTTAATTGTTCAGCATTATATAATATATATATATATATAATATATATATATAATATATGACTTGTGAGTTGCCTCAGCGCGGTAACACCCTGATGTGGCCCTTTGCGGTCGGCTGGGCTATAAGCAACATTACCTACCTACCTTGGTGTTGCTAAGTATTGCCTGTTCGGATTGAACATCCACAGGCACCAGCCAGTAAGACCCTTCTTTAGGGTAACGATTGAACACACACAGAAAACACCAGCCAGTAAGACCCCTTCTTTAGGGTAGCGATTGAACACACACAGAAAACACCACCCAGTAAGACCCTTCTTTATGGTAACGATTGAACACACACAGGGCACCACCCAGTAAGACCCTTCTTTATGGTAACGATTGAACACACACAGGGCACCACCCAGTAAGACCCTTCTTTATGGTAACGATTGAACACACACAGGGCACCAAGTAAGACCCTTCTTTATGGTAACGATTGAACACACACAGGGCACACCATCCAGTAAGACCCTTCTTTATAGTAACGATTGAACACACACAGGGCACACCATCCCAGTAAGACCCTTCTTTATGGTAACGATTGAACACACACAGGGCACACCATCCAGTAAGACCCTTCTTTATGGTAACGATTGAACACACACAGGGCACACCATCCAGTAAGACCCTTCTTTATAGTAACGATTGAACATACACAGGGCAGCACCCAGTAAGACCCTTCTTTATGGTAACGATTGCTATCCTGTCCTTCCCACGGTAAGTCCGTTCAGATTTATAACAATTCCTTCCATCAGTTTCAGTTTCAGTTTCATCAAGGAGGCGTCACTGCGTGCGGACAAGTCCATATACGCTACACCACATCCACTAAGTTTCGAGACCACACTGCACATGATTTTAAGCTGATGGATAAATGAATGAACATCTAAGATGAGAGAATTGAAGAAGAGGGTCTGGTGGCTACGACTCAGCGGATGTCTGACCTACGCATTAGCCAACGCGCTGGTCAGACCTTGAGTGCCTACCTACCATTAGCCCAACGCGCTGGTCAGACCTTGAGTGCCTGCCTACCATTACCCAACGCGCTGGTCAACCTTGAGTGCCTGCCATACCATTAGCCCAACGCGCTGGTCAGACCTTGAGTGCCTGCCTACCATTAGCCCAACGCGCTGGTCAGACCTTAGTGCCTACCTACCATTAGCCCAACGCGCTGGTCAGACCTTGAGTGCCTGCCTACCATTGGTTGCGTCTTTTTGGTTTGTTTGTTCGGTCTATCTGTCTCTTGAAATGGGACATCTTGACGTTAAGGATCTCCGGCCAATACGACGTTAATCTCAACCTCCGACTCGTCTCGTGAAATCGTGAGGAGACACGAAGTATGCAGACTGCGTACTGGATCACACCATTTTTTCGCCATTCTTATTTTTGTTTTAATGTGGGGAAGCTCCGTCATGTACATAGGTGATACACCACTCTGCATTAAATTCTTTTTGAGTGTTATGTATGCAGATGACAAAAGACATCAATGTTTTACTGAAATTCCTAAAGATCTTGTTCCATGATGTTTCACTTCAAGGACTTTCTGTTTAGAGTCGTCAATGAAAAGAGAACCCCTTTCTAAGAATTTGGTGTGACTGACAGGTGAGGGTCGTGATTTCTGTTTTACATCAGTTTGTTTTTCTTAGGTGCAGGACGTCACTTACTTGTGAATTTAGGATCTTTTGCATTCAATTTGTGAACAACTCATTCTTTTGTTTTTTATTGTTCATTAAAGTAATTCATTAACTAAATTAATTAATCAATTTATTAATTGATTTTTACGTGCTTCAATGACCTTATGTTCGACTGGCTACAAAACCACCCGAGGTGATGTGAACGTCCATTGCCGTGACCTGCGAAAATGAATGAGTTTGATTTGAACTCTCAACAGGCGTGAAATGAACTGTTAACAGTCATGACGCCAGTTCTTTAAGAAGGATGACTTGAATTCTCTACGATGATGACGTGAACTCTCAATAGCCTCAGTTCTCATACCTGGTCATGTCTTCATGTGAACTCTCAATAGCCTCAGTTCTCATACCTGGTCATGTCTTCATGTGAACTCTCAATAGCCTCAGTTCTCACACCTGTCATGTCTTCATGTCATGGGGATGTTGCTTGCTTTCTCAACTGTTAGAGAGAGAGAGAGAGAGAGAGAGAGAGAGAGAGAGAGAGAGACAGACAGAGACAGAGACAGAGAGAGACGTAAGGTAATGATGCTTATACCCCAGAAGAGAGAGAGAGAGAGATAGAGAGAGAGAGAGAGAGAGAGAGAGAGAGAGAGAGAGAGAGAATATACAAAATGCCCTTTTTTTAGGACCAAATATAGAAGGAGAAAGTCTTTTTCTCTTTCCACTGTCAGACATCACCTTTTGACATGTCTTCTCTGCATGAAATAAATCAATCAATACATAAATGAATACATGAAATGAGTACACAAGTAAATAAACATGATAATCTAGGAGAACAAAAAACCATGAATGAAAGTACTGAGGCATGACAGCGCATAATCAACCCCGGAACAACGCAAGTTAATGAGCAGACGGCAGCAACATTAAGAAGGGAAAAGATTGGGAAAAAAACAACAGAACCCCCCCCCCCCCCCCCGCCCCTCTCCTCTACGCCCCCCCCCCCCCCCCCCCCCCCCCCCCCCCCCCAACCCCAACTGCGTGTGAAAGACCCCTGTTTTCGAGTCTTTCCATTATTTCTCAGCGTACACAGGCATGACACCGTCTAATTAAGCCCCCCCCCCCCCTCCCCCCTCCCCAAATAAACAAACACATGGGGACATCTTCTGAAAACCCCTATACACAGATAAAAAAAAAACCACACAAACAACCAGCAAACCAACAAGCACACCAACACACAAAAACAAAACGCAAAGATTCCTGTCGCCTCCTAACCGCACGTGAGAGAGGCACTCACGAAAAGACATGTGATCATCATGTTTTCGGAGTCCAAAAAAGTAATAAACATACGAATATACAAATAAAGGTTTGACATCGTGTAATTAGCTGCTCGAGAGATAATGTTAAAAAAAAAAAAAACGAAAAAAAAAACGTACTAACAACATACTCTGAGAGAGAAACAGAAGGAAAAAAAAAAGCTTTTTTTACGAGGCACCTCATGCTCAGTGTGTGTGAACAACCAACCACCCCCTCTCTAGTCATCCTACGCCACGCTGCGCACGGAGAGAGAGAGAGAGAGAGAGAGAGAGAGAGAGAGGAGGAGGGAAAGGGGAGAGGGTAGGGGGAGGACAGGAAGAAGTGGAGGACGGGGAGGGGGGGAGGGGAGGGGGGGTGGAGGGAGGAGAGGAGGAGAGGAGGAGAGAACAACCCGCTCCTTTTTGAGATCTTATCGTCCCAATCTCATATGGCGCGCAACTTTGCACGAGATCAGGCCTTTGTAAAGACACGATGAACTGGCGAGCGATCTTTTCCTTCGCGAGTTATCTCCTCTATCAGTCTGGCGTCCCGGTAGGCGTCGCGGCGGTGGAGGCTCGGTCTGGGCCCCGATTGTCGGGGGAAGGACCAAGCGGCAATTAGATGTAAACAAGAATCTATTGCGGTGGCCAGACTTGCTCCCCGTTCGGTCTTCAATTTCACACTAGCTTTTTGACTAGGGGAGGAGGGGGAGGGGGAGGGGAGGGGAGGGAGGGATGGCCATTCTTTCTTGAGCTGTCAGGGCTGTCGTATCCGTCCTTCAGCTCATAGCATGACTTGCAGACTTGTTAGCAGGAAGGAAACTGAGAGGGGAGGGGAGGAGACACCCCCCCCCCCCAACCAACCCACCCAACCCCTTCGGCGCTTGCTCGCCTCCCCCCTCCACCTTCCTCTCTCAGCTCCTCCCCCCCCCCCCCCCCCCCCCCCTTTCCCCCCTGTGCTCCGATGACGATTAGCCTTTTTGTTGACTCCACTTATCTGTCTCTCTCTTCTCTTCTATTCACCTCCTGTTTGGTCCGGATCGATATTTGGCATGCCAGATCTGCTTTGAGAGGCTTGATTTTCCGTGCATCTTTTGTACTTGTGTGTGTATGCGGGTTGGGTTCGGTGTGTGTGTGTGTGTGGTGTGTGTGTGTGTGTGTGCTGCGCGCGCGCGCGTGTGTGCGTGTATGTGTGTGTGTGCGTGCGTGTGGGTGGGTGCATGTGTGTGTGTGTGTGTGTGTGTGTGTGTGTGTGCGTGTGTGTGTGTGTGTGTGTGTGTGTGTGTGTGCGTGCGTGTGTGTGTGTGTACGTGTGTGTGTGTGTGTGTGTGTGTGTGTGGTGTGTGTGTGTGTGTGTGTGTGTGTGTGTGTGTGTGACCTCCACTTGCTGACCCGCCATCATCAGTTTTATCTGGAGACATAGCTTGCATGTTTCCTCTTTCTTCGTCTGATGACAGAGCGAGATAGCAAAGACGACGCGGATATAAACCATTAGCTGTAGTAGCGGTCTGGTCCGTGCACGCTTTTTTGCATGTTAGGATACGCTTGTGTTTGGTTACATAGTGCTTAAAGGACGATGATACGTGTAAGATGGTAGAGGTACGGAGGGTGAGGGTGTAGATTTGGAAGTATGAAGTGAGATTTCTCATTGTTATCGTATGGATTCTTCCTCTGATAGGAAAAAAGAATCCCGAAGAATGTTGAAAGGTACCTATCTAACATTACACCGTACTCCAAGAACAAGAACATATATTACCAGGCCTAAAGGCGGCAAAAATGCTAATTATTATCACGAGCTCTCAAATTTCCTCCTCCAACCTTTCTAAACACCAGCTGGGTGTTATGACCTAATTAACCATACGGGCGCTCATAACCAAACCCGGAAAGAGAAATCATTCTACTGTAACTAACTGGCCAATACTTCCCCCATCCAACCCTTCATCAGCTATCAACGACGACACGATCATTTTCACTAAAGTGACAACGTTCTCTCTGCTTCTCTCTACCCCACCCCTCTGTCGGCATTCTAAACACTCCACGTCCCCCACGAGAGTCCAGGGGCAGTCGTTTTTTGCATCAGCCAACACGAAAGGTGGATCAAGTGTCAGCTTTTGTTTCTCCCACGGGCTGTGGTTCGTCCTTTCTTTTTCCATGGTTTTGAATGTTGTTTTGTCCCGCCTGAGGAAGACCCAATAGGTCGAAACGTGTTGGGTTTGTTTGGGACTTTGCTCTTTCGTTTGGTTCAACCAGTAATTCTGTTTTTAACCTGTGGTGGCATAAAGCAAGAGTTTGTAAGGAAAAGAAATCCCACGGGGCACCAAGCAAATACGAAAAATGAAAAATGCCTGTGTGTTCTGGTGTATGTGTGTGTGTGTGTGTGTGTGTGTGTGTGTGTTTTGTGTGTGTGTGTGTGTGTGTATGTGTGTGTGTGTGTGTGTGTGGTGTGTTGTGTGTGTGTGTATACATATATCTCTCTCTATATAATATATATATATATGAGAGAGAGAGAGAGAGGTTGGACGAAACTCTAGGAAGAGCTTGACAACAGAAGGTGTTCAGAGAAGAACCCTCCCCCCCCCCCCCCCCCCCCCCCCCCCCCTCAGACAAGTGTTCCTGCCCTGAACTCCTTACAGTCTATGGGGGCCGGGCCACATCCAGGTCATGACCCCCAGATGCCCTTTGATTGTTACGTGCAGATTTTCTAATCTCAAGTTTCCTGTTTATCCGGACAGGATTTTTTTTTCTCAAAATACCCAGACAAGATACCCAGTGTGATTTTGGATGAGATGGGTAATGAATTTCGCTTCATATTCCATTTTGCATTTTAGATGGCAGGCCACCGTTATCAAGTTAATATTTTCCCCGCCATTAAAATATCGTTAAATCAAATATTTTAATGAACTCCCTGTGAACGTTCAAACTTATCGAACTCGCAAATGTTTCGATAAGTTTAACGCAAAAAAAAAAGAGAAAAATCTATGCAAGAAGAGTAGGTGGAGAGGATGTATGTAACACCATAATAATGCCACCAGAACGACAACAAACAGGGCAGTGATGAAGTCATGATGTCAATGCTTACATTGGGCTCCCAGGATTTGAATTCTCAGCTTTCTGAATGTCAGCTTGGTGCTCTGGCCCATACCATCTTTCAGCACGTTCAAAACAAAGCATGGCACACAAGCCCTCTCACTGCAGCAAACTGAACAAAACCCATCTCCCCATCCAACCCTTAGAAGTGGTCTTGTAACATAAAATAACCGTTTTCACTGAAGGGACGGTACAAAACAAACGTTATCTCAACAAAAAACTGTGTCCCTCTCTCCACCCCTCTGTTGGCATTCTAAACACTCCACGTCCCTCGAGGGTCCAGGTGCAGTCGTTGTGGCATCAGCCAACACAGAAGGTGGACCAAGTGTACGCTTTCATTCCTCCGTCTTTTATTTCTAAAACAGGCTGTGGCAGCTAAAAGGGGATGCCAAAAACATCCACCAGGCACGACCGACTGTGCCGCTTGGGTGGTGTGCGTCCAATGGAGAGCCATGCACAGTAAACCAGTCGCCTGTTTGATGTTCCCCAGGCTCTGCAGCTCTTTACACTTTACAGCAGACTCTGGTTGTGTGTGTGAGTGTGTGAATGTGTGTGTGTGTGTGTGTGTGGCGCGCGCGCGCGCGCGCGCGCGTGTGTGTGTGTGTGTGTGTGTGTGTGTGTGTGTGTGTGTGTGTGTGTGAGTGTGTGTGTGTGTGTGTGTGTGTGTGTGTTGTGTGTTTTGTGTGTGTGTGTGTGTGTGTGTGTGAATACACACAACTTTAATTTTTTAAAAAGAGGGGGGGGGGGGGGGGGCCTTATCAACCAGCAAAACACCGAAAACGCTGTTCCGGAAAACCTATTGAAAAGAATAAATTTCCTACGCCATGTAAACAGCTTGTGTGCATACAAAAATCAATGTTTCACGAGTAGATCTTTCAAAAGTATGGAGGAAAAAAAATCGAAAATGTGAAACATCGTCAAGCAGGATCAGGGTCAGAGTTAGGATTAATTAACTCTGATGAAGAGTTAGGTCTGACTTATAGTTAGATAAAGAGTTAGGTTTGACTTATAGTTAGATAAAGAGTTAGGTTTGACTTATAGTTACATAAAGAGTTAGGTTTGACTTGTAGTTAGATAAAGAGTTAGGTTTGACTTGTAGCTGGATAAAGAGTTAGGTTTGACTTACTTCCGTTGGTTACAGCTGCATTTGAAAAGCCGATCGCTCCACTCTTTCAAAATGTTCTGTGGACCTCAGTTCATCTAGGTTACAGCAAGACAGCCTCAAAGGGGCCATATTATGTTGTTACAGCAAGACAGCTTCAAAGGGGCCATATTATTGTTGTTACAGCAAGACAGCCTCAAAGGGGCCATATTATTGTTGTTACAGCAAGACAGCCTCAAAGGGGCCATATTATTGTTGTTACAGCAAGACAGCCTCAAAGGGGCCATATTATTGTTGTTACAGCAAGACAGCCTCAAAGGGGCCATATTATTGTTGTTACAGCAAGACAGCCTCAAAGGGGCCATATTATTGTTGTTACAGCAAGACAGCCTCAAAGGGGCCATATTATTGTTGTTACAGCAAGACAGCCTCAAAGGGGCCATATAATTGTTGTTACAGCAAGACAGCCTCAAAGGGGCCATATTATTGTTGTTACAGCAAGACAGCCTCAAAGGGGCCATATTATTGTTGTTTCGCGCCGGCACTTGTGTGTGTAAAAGGGAGGGGGGGGAGGGGGCGTGCGCACGCGCACACCCACATGCGCTAGCATGTACGTATGTAGCATGTTCATCTCAACGCATCGACTCTGATTTTGTTGTTTACTTAAGAACTTCAAGGGAAGATAAGGCCAATATTTCCATTGCAGATAGGTTGTCTCTCCTCAATTTCTGGGTCAAGCACATACATTGTTCTTTCTTTTAAACAGAAATCAGCATTGCAAATAGAGACACCTTTCCTCTTTTTTTAAATAATCAAAATAATGGAGCATACAGATGCGCAGAAAGAGGACAGTGCGCAAAATCAGGTACATGAACCGCATGTCTGCATGTCTCGCTCACAAATTTACACCTGTTATACACACACACACACACACACACACACACACACACACACACACACACACACACACACACACACACAAAGAAAAAAAGAAAGAGACATTGAAGCATGAAAATGCAAATCAAGCAAAATGCATCTTTAAATAATGTACCTTTCACAGTGCAATATGGGACAGTACAATACAATACAATGCAAAACAACACAACACAACGCCATACAATACAATACAAAGAAATCTGCTGGGTAGAGTGCCCCCCCCCCCCCCCCCCCCCACCCCAAGCCACCCCTACTTTGCCACATACACACATTCACAGTACATCCAGGGGCATTTGTACACCAACAAAGAAACAAGAGCATCTGAGAACCTTTTGCCTAAATTGCCAGTTATCTGATTACACTTGCAGTCGCAAATAACAGCTTTAAGTCAATATAGGGGGTTATTTGTAAAGAAAATTTTTTTGGCACACGTTAGAATAAAATCGAGCACATCATCAGTCTTATTTACATCATCGTTACCAAACAACACAAGTTCCTTCGTAAATCTGAAATTGTTGATATTATCACAACTGTTTAGAACAGCCTGCATTTCATCCCAGAAATTTAATGTCACCTTACATGACCAAAACAAATGTTTAATTGATTCTCTTTCAGAACGTACATTTGTCATTTTCACAGATGTGCATCTTTTGCAATACAACATTTGTCGCCAAGATCCTATGAACCAGTCTGATTTGAAACCATTTCAGTTTAATTTCTTTTATTATCTGAATCTTCAGAAATGTAATATTCCATTTAATACTTTTTGGATATTCGTTACTCCATTTCTTACAGCAGTTCGGTTGATGTTTGCCTACCATAAGGGTGTTTGTCTGCTTTGTCCCTTTTTTGACGAAAAGTATGATATTAAGAGATCTCGGTATGTTTCTTATTTTACTACCGTGTAGGTTCATCCCAGTTTTCTTGCAATATTCTTTTATTGTACTCACACACACCCTGAGAACTCTATAAAGTTTGTTTGGATGTCGTATTTAGCTTTAAATTGTCGATACGTCATAAACGTTCTAACCACACTGACAAGATCTGATACACCATGCACTCCCTTTTCTACCCACGTTTTAAAGAATATAGTGTTTTTATCAATTTTGAAATTGGTGTCATAGAAAATAGCTTCGGCCATCCGGTCAGCAGCATCTCTGATGCCACCTTTAATACAAAATCATCTGTATGCTTTGAAACTATCTTCCCAAAAGGCGTTTGATTTGAGTTTGTGTATAGGGAGGCATGTCCCATATTTGTCTAAATCTTGTATTTTTGGACACCGTTCTTCAATCATTGATACTTAGGCCTCCTTCTGGTACGTTTTTAACAGTATTCTTTCTTGATATTCTGTCTGGTGTGTTGTTCCAAATGAATTGGAAACATTTTTTTTTTCTGAAAACTGTCTATGAATCAATCGGTGGGTTTGGTAACAATATTCAGAGATATACCAATTTTGACAGAACTAGTGATTTCAGGATTGCTCTCTACCAAGAGGCGTGATTTTTTTTGCCCATATTTTGAAAAGACTTTTAACTTCCAAGAATTTTTCTGCATAATTCAACTCGACGCGTTTTGTCAGATCAGTCATAAACCATTTCCCAAGTACTTTAAATTCCTTTGGGTTCCACTCCAATTTTAGATGAGGCATATACCGAACAATCGATGGCACTTTGCTTCCTAGCCATACTACTTTTGTTTTTTCAATATTCATAATTAGACCCGAAACTGTTCCGAATTTCTCTAACGTTTTCATTGTTTGTTCAAAGGATGTTTTATCTCCTTGAATGGATAATTGTGTATCGTCTGCGAACTGGGATATTTTCTGTTCAGCATCATTAACATTTATTCCGTTTATGTCCCCATTCTCTCTGATCATTATACCCTGAATTTCGGCTGAACGTATAAACAAATGCGGGGATATTGGGTCTCCCTGTCTACAACCTCTTAGTATACTGAACCAATTTCCGCACTGGCCATTCACAGTTATGCTTGCTTTTATTCCTGTATGGAATGTTTTTATCCTACGACACATATCCATCCCAAATCCAAATGATTCTAATACCCTATGCATAAATTTCCAATCTAGGGAATCGAACGCTTTTTCAAAGTCTACACAGATTAGTATCCCGGGTAAATGTTTAGATTTAAATAATCTATAAGATCGTAGATAAACCTAATATTGTCACCAATAAATCTGTTTGCCATGAAACCTGTTTGGTCTTCGTCTATCAGCTTCGAGAGAACGGATTTTAGTCTGCTAGCTATACACGAGGATCCTATCTTATATACAGTGTTTAACAAGGATATGGGAACGCCAGGGTTTTTTTTTTTACAAAGTTTCTCGGCTTGTCACTTTTAGGAATACATACTATCAAGCCTTCCTTCTGGGTATTTGATAGTTCTCCATCCTTGAATGACTTATTAAGTGCTCTAACCACTACATACCCTAATTGTCTCCAGAAAACCTTTAAAAAAATTCTGGTTTGAAACCATCTGTTCCCGGACTCTTTCCGTTTTTCATATTTTTTCAGAGCTTCTCCTGCTTCCTCCAGAGTGATTTCACCTTCAAGTAACATCTGCTCCTCTGAAGTTAGCTCTGGAATCTCTTTGACCAGATTTGGCTATCTAATACTGTTCTTTCTTGATACAAATTTTCATTGAAACGTTTAACCTCTGTTCTTACATCCTTCGGTTCCTTAACAGTTTCTCCAGTATCCATTGTGAAATAGGGGATGTGTGTGTGTAAATAATGTCTCTTTTCTGAATTACAAAAGTATTACGACATTTTCTCCCCATCTGCCAACCCATCTCACCCTTGATCTCAGCAACATTCCTTCCATTTTCTTTCCACCTCGCCCTTGATCTCAGCAACATTCCTTCCATTTTCTTTCCCATCTCGCCCTTGATCTCAGCAACATTCCTTCCATTTTCTTTCCCATCTCGCCCTTGATCTCAGCAACATTCCTTCCATTGTCTTTCCCATCTCGCCCTTGATCTCAGCAACATTCCTTCCATTTTCTTTCCCATCTCGCCCTTGATCTCAGCAACATTCCTTCCATTTTCTTTCCCATCTCGCCCTTGATCTCAGCAACATTCCTTCCATTTTCTTTCCCATCTCGCCCTTGATCTCAGCAACATTCCTTCCATTTTCTTTCCCATCTCGCCCTTGATCTCAGCAACATTCCTTCCATTTTCTTTCCCATCTCGCCCTTGATCTCAGCAAACATTCCTTCCATTTTCTTTCCCATCTCGCCCTTGATCTCAGCAACATTCCTTCCATTTTCTTTCCCATCTCGCCCTTGATCTCAGCAACATTCCTTCCATTTTCTTTCCCATCTCGCCCTTGATCTCAGCAACATTCCTTCCATTTTCTTTCCCATCTCGCCTTGATCTCAGCAACATTCCTTCCATTTTCTTTCCCATCTCGCCCTTGATCTCAGCAACATTCCTTCCATTTTCTTTCCCATCTCGCCCTTGATCTCAGCAACATTCCATCCATTTTCTTTCCCATCTCGCCCTTG
>CM031618.1:52077018-52079518 GCA_018398815.1 Conus ventricosus | reverse complement strand
AGAGAGAGAGAGAGAGGGAGAGAGAGGAGAGAGAGAGAGAGTGTTTTGATATTATCTACAACAATCTGTCACCGTTTTCTTTTTCATTATACTGCAGGACAGCACTATTAGTACTTAAGCACTACAGGTCAGAGAGACGGAGAGAGAGAGAGACGAGAGATTACAACATTTCTTTCTTTTCTTTCTGCGTACGCAGGCTGATACTCCTGCGGACACAGCCTGTATAAACAGGCAGTGGAGCTTTGTGTGTATGACCGTTTTTCATCCCGCCATCAAGGCAGCCATACTCCATCTTCGGGGAAGATGCATGCTATGTGTAACGTGTCATCCATATCAACAGCCAAACTGGCCTTCTCTTTCGAAAGTTGGTGATGGGATTTTACGTGTGTGCATGATGTTATGCGTGCGTTCACACACGGAACCTCGGTTTATAGTCTCATTCGAAGGACTGTATGGGGAATGGAGTCAGAACCAATGTTAACTCCGAGGGAAAAATCCCCCTGTACCGAAATTCGGACTCGCAACCCCAGGATCACGAGTCCGGCGCTCTACCAACTGAGCTATCCCAGCCCCCGGAGAGATTACAACATTGTACACATTTGTTTTTTATCATTAATATCAGCTAGCGTACCCCCCCCCCCCAACCCCCACCCCATCCCTCCTTACTCCCACTGCTCACACACTTGCTTTATTAAATTTTTACCCCTGTGTTTCTAAATTTTGCTTCATTTTCCGCCCTCAGTCACTCCGTTTTGAAACTGAACTTTCACTGATACTGACTGATACCCTTTGTCGTGTTGTATTTCACGTCACGTCTTTGACTCTCTGTGGACTTGTGAACACTGTAAACCACTTCTCATTCTCATTGTCCTTCATTTGATTCAGATTTTTTTTCCTCTCCCATGATCCCCTCCTGGGTGGCCTCGTTTCCGTCCGGCTGCCATTCTGGTCGTGCGGCGAAAATGAGAAGATGAGTGGTTTCTCGTTCTTCGTCTTCACTGTCCTAAATGTTAATTGCTTTTGCCTGAAGAAGACCCAAGAGGTCGAAATGCGTTGTGTCTTGTCCTGTACTTTGTTTGTCTGTGTCCTCCTGGGCGGTAACTAACCCCTCTCTTTCTAAATTTTAAGTTTAGAAGTTTTTGTTAACTTTCCCCTTCATGAGGGACTGTGGTTTGTTAATGAATGGAATTCTCTCTCTCTCTCTCTCTCTCTCTCTCTCTCTCTCTCTCTCTCTCTCTCTCTCTCCTCCTCTCTCTCCCCTCTCTCAATCTCTCTTCTCTCTCTCTCTCTCTCTCTCTCGTCTCTCTCTTCCCTCTGTGTGTGTGTGTGTGTGTGTGTGTTTCTGTGTTTCTGTGTTGTTTCTTGGGAACAATACCAAAATTATTGTACAAGAACGTAATCGTTTTTCTTTCTTCTTAAAAAAAAAAATTAAAATCTTCATGGAATGCACATTTGTGCAATGGACTAAAGTCTTTGTGCAAGAATGCACAATACTCTACCCGATTTCTTTCTTTTTCGGATGTGCAAGCGCGTGCGTGTGTACATATAAGCGTGTGTCCGTGCGTGCTTGCGTGCATGCGTGTGTGCGTGCGTGTGTGTTTAAGTATGAACATGTATATGTGCGTGCGAGCGTGTGTGCGTGCACGCGTGCGTGCGTACGTGCATGCGTGCGCACGTGCTTGCGCTTGTAAGCTCGCATATATTATAGAATTTATAAAATAAAAAAAATTAGAAGGCAAAAACAAATACGGAAACGTAAACACTGAGCGCGACCATGAATTTTATCACAATAGTTGATGGATGGCATTCAAATACTATTCAAATGCGGCAGTCACTGACAGTTTTGCGATTATTAATCCCATTGTCAATGTGGATAGACTCGTCATTAGAAGGAAAAATGCTCATTAAGCAATACTTTTCGTCATAGTCAACCGTCTATGTCACACACATACACGCACGCACGCACGCGTGCGCGCGCGCGCGCACGCACACACACACACACACACACACACACACACACACACACACACACACACACTCACACACACACACACACACACCACACACACACACACACACACACACACACACACACACGAAGAGCAATAGAACGGGGAGGGGAGGGAGGGAGGAGATGGTGCGGTTGGATTGTGGGCGGTGGTTGTAGAAAGTAAAGAGGGGAAGGAATGGGAGTGTGTGTGGTGGGGTGGGGGGGGGGGGGGGAGACGGTGAGGAAAAAAATGTATTAGTGATGCGTCAAATTCTGAGTTATAACTTAAGAAGAAGAAAAAAATCCCTGCAGAAAGAAAAAGCAAATTGTCATCATTATGATTATGTTTAAGACACTAACATACAATCGTTTTGATTGAAACTGTGTTAATTCTATTTAAGATTTTTTTTTTTTTTTTTAAAGCAGACTTTTATATTACACCTGTCAAGGGCTGTCGTCTTAATCGCCGAGATCAGGAACTCTTCGTCAGCGAGCTTGAAATATTCACTA
>CM031618.1:52024518-52072018 GCA_018398815.1 Conus ventricosus | reverse complement strand
GTGTGTTGTGTGTGTGTGTGTGTGTGTGTTCTTTAATTTATTGTCTTTTCACTTTAAGTGATGTGCGTGTGTGTGTGTGTGTGTGTGTGTGTGTGTGGTGTGTGTGTGTGTGTGTGTGTGTGTGTGTGCGTGCGTGCGTGCGTGCATACACACATATATAAATGTGTGTGTGTGTAAATACAGAGAGAGAGAGAGGGAGAGAGAGAGAGAGAGAGAGAGAGAGAGAGAGAGAGAGAGAGAGAGAGAGAGAGAGAGGCAAAATAGAGGAGACAGACAGAAAAAGCGAGGAAGAACATATGTAAGCGAATAACAAGTTTCATACATGTCTTTGCCTTTATTTTCATTTCTTTTGTGTGTGTTTTTCTTTTCTTTTCTTTTTCTTATTTCTTTTTTTTCTTTTCTTTTCTTTCATTTGTTTTGCAGGCCACAGAGAAAAAGGAGCAGACAGACAGACAGACAGACAAGACAGACAGACAGTATATCTAGTATCCCATCCAACCATCTATCCATCCGTCCATCTATCTATCTGTCTATCTATCTATCAATCGATCTATGCCTTGACTTCTTGTGAAGGATTACAAAACTGTATAATACAATAACGACAATAATGCAAATTACAGATTAGGTCAGAATACAGAAATATTTCTTTTTTTTTTAATGATAAACAACCTTCTCAGAGTGACATGTGCTCCTTAAAAAAAGGAACGCTTTTTGAACAACTTTAGCTGAGGATATTAACAAAAACAATTTGTATAGAGGACGCAGTCTGTATATTTTACTTGGGACCTGCTTTTTAGAAATTATTTGTCGACCTGTCTTGAGAGCTGGACGAGAAACAACAAGGTGAATATCTTCTTCCTGTGATGTTTTCGTGTTGTGGACAAATTAAATTCTTTCATTGACAGATGTGCATCTGGAATCATGTACTGACACACACACACCACACACACACACACACACACCACACACACACACACCCCGGGGGCGCGCGCGCGCGCGCGCGCGCCCCACACAGAGTCTTCAGACATTTTTTTTATTGACATTGACCTATACAGTCTTTGTGTCAAGGGGGAACAAGATCATATTTACAGCGCCAGGAAAGAGAGAGAAAAAATTGGATTGAAACAGATAAACTGAATAGCTAAGTAAGTAAATGCTGTGAACAATCAAAGCATTTGAAACAAAAAGCAACAGATAAATCAAAAAGGACTGTCTTGATAGCAAATCGAATTTATGGTGAGAGACAGACAGACAGGCAGACAGACAGACAGACAAACAGACAGAACAGACGACAGACAGACGAGAGACAGAGAAAAAAACTGACACAGAGAGGGGGGGGGGGGGGGGCAGGGACACACACACACACACAACACACCACACACCACACAACACACACACACACCCCAAAACACCAGGGAGAGAGGGGGGAGGGAGAGGGGGAGGGAGGAGAGAGAGAGAGAGAAGAGAGAGAGAGAGAGAGAGGAGAGAGAGAGAGAGAGAGACGAGAAAAGGAGAGAGAGAAGGGAGAGACAGAGAGAAGAGAGAGAGAGGGAGGGGAGACAGAGAGAGAGGAGAGAGAGAGAGAGAGAAGAGTAAACCCGAAGAATTAGAAGAAATTAAGAAGGAATCGGACGCATTCAGAAGACGGCTAAAAGTATATTCTATGTCCTAAAAATAGACATATGAATAAGTACGCATTCAGAAGACGGCTAAAAGTATATCTAATGCCCCTAAAAATAGACATAAGAATAAGTAAATAAATAAAATAATACATAAATAAACAAAAACGATTTTTTTTTAAAAAAGCAGAGGCACTGCACAAGACAGGCGCAGCAGTCACAAAAAAAAAGTCTGTCATAAGGATAAAGGGTTAAACAGCTTAATATAATGGAATGCAACACACACACCCCACACACACCACCACCAATCATTCGGATATAAAGGGTTTACTTGTCTTCTGATTATTTTTTGTTTGTGCTTATTCTTTTTTTTTTCTGTGTGTTTTTTTTTTATACTTACGCTGAAGAGAGAGAGAGAGAGGAGAGAGAGGGGGGAAAAAAAAAAAAGGGGGGGGGGGGGGGCTCGTAATAAAATGTTTAGTGTCCTTGTCCTATTGTGATATCATTATTTCCATTATGATCTTTCATCATTATCAACCCTCTGTTGAAATGAAGTGTGTGTGCTTGGTCTGGAAGCTATTTTTGTTGTTGTTGTAATTATGACAATGGAAATACATGGCTAACATTACTATCATCTTTGTCGTACTACTACTACTACAAATATTGTTATTTTTATTATTATTATCATTATTTAGTTATTGTGCTCATTAATCTCTCTCTTCTCTCTCTCTCTCTCTGCGCCCCCAGGGAAAAACAGACAACAGACAGACAGACATCTCCGCACCTGAGAGAAAAGGACAGACAGAAAAGACAAAAACCGAACATAGATCAAGCCCAAAAAGTATGCAGATGAATGATGGCAACTGATATGAAAGAAGATTAAGCCATTTCAAGGAGTACATTTTTTTTTTTGGGGGGGGGGGGGGACAGGAAATTTATGTGGATCAAACCTGGTAAATCACAAGAAACCTCTGTGACCATCTGAATCTACATATACATACATAACATACATACATAAAAGAAAACACCTTTCCAAGTTCAGGCTTAAAAATGCAAGTTAAAAAAAATAAAAGCGGGGACTTGAAATGACTGTTTTTTTTTGTTCTTGTATTCACCGTCTCTTGTTTTTACTGCATTTTTAATCTACAAGGTGCTGAGCTCAGGAAAACAAAAGAGCAGCATTTTCAACTATATGTATATATAAGGTGTGTGTGTTGTGGTGTGTTTTTTGTGTGTTGTGGTAGCCTATTGCAGAGTGCCCATATCCCCTTCTTTCCTTCCTTCTTCTATTCCCACCTCCCACCCCCACCCCCGCTCCTAACTCAAACCCACCCAAGTTATGACTGATAGTGAACAAATTGCTGCCAGTTGGCGTACATACAGTGCGATAAAAAAAATTTTTTTGTTTTTTTCCCTTTCGGCGATTAGTGACTCTCCGTACCCCCTCCCCCCACCCCCCACCCCCACCCCCTCCCTGTTTTTCTTCGATCTAAAAACAAACAAACAAACAAAATGCTTCATGCGTATGCACAAAAACAAAACTTTCAACCCAGATGTAACCAAATTAGTGCAAGCCGATATAGAAGCATCAAGAAAGAAGAATTGTTGCCTAGAAGCGGGAAGTACCGGCCGTTTAAATTTGGGTTTATTTGTTTGATTGTCCATTTTATTGTTTTGATTGCCCAGTTTTTTTGTTTGATTGTCCAGTTTTGTTTGTTTTTAGAACCCCTTTTTCAAAAAACAGTTTTTTTGCGTTTAAAAAGATCATCTGGACGGAGATGTTATTAGATCCTTTCCATTTTTAAGCACAAATAAATGCACAAAACCCGCAATACACTGGTGCACACACACAACACACACCACACACATCACACACCACACACACACCACACACCCACAACTCACACACACATCACAACACACACACACACACACACACACAACCACACAACACACACAGAGCCAACACGACACGAGACTCCACACAGTTATCGCCTTCGCTCTAGCTCTCCACAACAGCAGCACGTGGCGGGGGTACTCACTGTCGATGTCGATGTCCGACATGTCCTCCTCGTCCTCCAGGGGGGACTGGCTGCAGGAAGGGGCATCCTCGGACCGTGGCGACCTGTCCCCCTCCCCCACCATCCCTCCACACCCCCACCTCCACCCTCACCCCGCAGCATGTGCAGTGCGGACCCGAAACGGGCACCCCCGGGGCACGAAAGGTCAAGGGGGTCAGGGGCGTCTCCGCGAGGGGAGTTCTCTCGGGGTCCTTGGCGGATCCCCGTCCCCGAGGATGTCGGAGATCATGAAGGAAGGTTTGTGGGCCGGGTGGGGCGGAAGGCCTTCAGGTTTCGGGAAGACTTTTTGTCCGGAGCGCTGTTCGAGAGGTCTTGGAGTTGGCGGCATAGGGAAACCGACTCATTCCGTGGGAAGTCTCTGAGAATCTGGGTAAAGGGCTTCCCTGGGTCTATGGGAAAAAATTCTCCGGTACCAGCGGAGGAGCCGGGGCAAATACTAGGATGTCTGGCACGGAAGTCCTGTAGGGCTGATGAGGCATCAGGTACCCTAGGTCCTCAGACTTTAACCCGTGCCGAGAGAAGGCAGGGTTTGGGAAAAAACCCGGAAATGAGCATCATGGGTGAAAGTGGGGTGTGGGGGACGGGGTGAACCCTCCGTGAGAGGTAGAAGACATTGTGGACAAGGTTTTTCGGCGTCACCGACAAGTTCTCAGGATGGGGATTTTCGGGGGCGTCGCGAGCCTCCACGTCCTTTGGGCTTGAGACAGGGCTTGGGAAAGACTCTGAGGAAGCCCGAGGAAGACGCGGAGTTTCTTCTCTCGACCCCTGGGATACGGGTTTGGGATGGTCGAGAGCCGCGCCGGGGGTACGTCGACCTCTGGGGGGTCATCGGTGACCAGATCCTTAGCTGGGTGTGGGTCTTCACAGCGGCGTCTTCAGCCGAACCACACTATTATCACTTCCGCTGGAATGTCGTTTGAGTTTGTATTTGGTGGAGGGAAAGGGTTTTGAGACGCTTTGCCGTGGTTTCTGGCACAAGTTTTTGGCATCACAGGACGCCGCCTCTTTCCTTGGGGCACCTGCACCTCCCCCCTCCGTCGATCGGCCCGCCGGGGTGCCCGTGTCCTCTGTGAGTCACTCATGTCTACGTCAGACTCGTTGTCCACGTGGACGAAATCTTCCCCTGCACTGACGCACTCTTGAGGTGATATGAGCGAATCCATGT
This sequence comes from Conus ventricosus, assembly GCA_018398815.1. Classification (NCBI taxonomy): domain Eukaryota; kingdom Metazoa; phylum Mollusca; class Gastropoda; order Neogastropoda; family Conidae; genus Conus; species Conus ventricosus. Next base: position 52,067,153 of record CM031618.1, on the reverse strand, counting down.
CGAACTTTTCAAATTTGTCGTCAGTGGTATGCTCACAGTCAAGAAACAAAAAAAGAAGTCAGTTAACAATTTTCAATACTGGTCCAAGGAAAAAGAGCTAGTGAAAGTCATTGTGAATTTTTAGCATTCACTTGTATCCAAACGAGGTTATATTACGGTAGAAATATCTTTTTTTGTATTATGTCCACGGCAAAAACCATGAAAAATGATCACTGACAAAGTGACTTAAAAAAAAAAGCACTGAAAATTCATTCATCTCTTAATTAGTAACAACTTTCTACAACCTCACACACACACAATATACACCAGAGACCAAATAATGCAATATAGATAAAAAGCATGAACTTTCTAGAAAAAAAACCGTCCAGTCTCCCAATTTTTTAAATCCATAAAGCCGAAACCCTCCAGGTGACTTTGAAGTATTTCAAGAGCGGGACGATACCGTTGAAATCCACGAACAGTGCGAAGTGTCTGTTAAAAAACAAGAGCGAGCCGTTGGGCCAATACAAGATGCACACCTTTGCACAATAACCCTCTCCCCTACTCTTGCGCACCAGCTTTCTCCCTGAACGCCCGAAGCAGTCAGACACACACACCCCAAAACACACACAACAGACAGCTGTCATCAATACCCCCTCCTGGCCCCGAACCTCCCTCACCACCCGACTGAACGGGTCTCACGGCCCGGCTCACCCTCACACAGCGCACACACACCTTGCTACAGCTCGCAACGACTGAACGACAATGATGATGAAGATGAAACAGTGCCAACAACACGACTCCCTCCCCCAACCCAACCAGAGGAAGGAGGACGGGAGAGGAAGAGGAGGGAGGAGGAGGTGTGTGGTTTGAGGGGAGTAGGAGGGAGGGAAGCGGCAGGGTGGGTGAGGTGGGGTGAGGGCTGGGTGGTGGGTAGGGGGTGGGAAGGGGGGGGGGGGGGGAAGTGAAATCAGATTACGGCCCAGCCAATGAAAAGACCAGCACGCGGCGTCGAAAGCTCGCGCTGACACCCCCCCCCCCTTTTTCCCCCCCCCCCCCCCCCCCCCCCCCCCCGTGACGAAGACTTTAATAGCAGTGAAAGTAGGGGGTGGGGGAGGGGGGCAACCGCAAGCAACTTTTCCTCTCCTTTCTCATCTCTCTCTCTCTCTCTCACCACACACACTCACACACACACACGAACAGTGACCAGTTCCTTTGCTCCTAGCAACACAAGACACACGAGGCAGACAGCAAGCCTCCCTCCACATACAACAATATCATCAACAGCAACACCACCCCCCAACAACACAACAACAACAACAGCGGCGACGGACAAGCGACAACAACAACACGACCGGAGCACGACCAGCGCACCGGATGAGCAAGGGTTTTGTGGAGAGAGGTAGCACTCGCCGGCAAAGAGATGGCCTTGTCACGCCATTCTAACATCCGCGACAACACCGCGACAGTCACGGCGCGTGTAGGTCCCAACTGCTCACACGATGGCTAAACAGCACGATCAAGCAGCAACTGGTGACGGAATTAATTCCACTTTCTGCCCCCCCCCTCCCCCCCCCCCTCCCCCCCCCACGTCTCAACGAGAGCGATAATTTGGCTAATGGCTCAGCCGACCGCAAGGGGCCATATCATACGGGAATGCCTAAAAAGTTATTAAAAAAAAAAAAGAAAAAAAAAGGAAAAACAAAATAATTCACACGACCCTTTAAAATACACCTTCTAATTCAAAACACACCGGAAATTTTGTTTAAAAAAATCTTTCTTCTTAATGAAAAAATAACCAACAGTAACTTCGGTTTATATGTGTACTCCACCAGATTTTTGTATACCCGTTACGAATTAACAAAAAACAAAAAAAAAAAAAAAAAATTATCTAACGTCGGACTTATAAAACTGTGTGTGACCAGAAACAGGGTAGGTGGAGGTTGGGGCGGGGGGGGAGGGATGGGAGGAGAGCGGATTGGAAGAGGAGGAAAAGGGTGAAGAGGAGGGAGGGGGTTGGGGGGATGGGGTGGGGGAGTGTCGACAAATGAGAGGCGAAGTGTCACTCAACTGAATCCGACGCTTCACTCTTGTCAAGTTGCCCGCCCACTTCTTCTCCTTCCCTGGTTGCCCCCTCCCCTTTTCGCTGTCTTGGCCTGCGTGTGTGTAACAGGACTCTGTGAGTGTGTGTGTGTGTGTGTGTGGTGGGTGCACGCGTGCGCGCGCAAATGTGTGTGTGTGTGTGTGTGTGTGTGTGTGTGTGTTTCGTCGTCGCTGTCACCACCAGTCTTGCCGGTGCTTGTGTGCGCGCTGTGGTGTTGAAATGGGTTGGGAGGGAAGGACATGGCGCCGAACTGGAAGAGAGGAGGAAAGGAGGGGTCAGAGAGAAGTATGGGAGCACACGAGAGTCAAAAAGATACTGTACCGGGAAAACGTTGACTTTCCCGTGGAAATTGCTAATCCTGCCAGGAAAGCTGACTTTGTCAGAAATATTATCCCAGGAAAACATTTTACTTTGTCATGAAAACAGACAGGTATACAAGGATATAAAGAGAGTGGGGCTCTGGATAGAGGTAGCACCTTTGCTGTTCGGCAGCCGCATCCTTCCTAGTGGGGTGGACGGGCATCACTGGTCCTCATCCATCTCCTAAACTAAGCTCTCACGTGCTGGCCCCTAGCGCCACACCCTGGTACACACCGCTTCAGCTGGCGGGTTGAACCACGTGCGGGGGTGGTGTTTACACGGCACTACTAGGCGTACGACTTCCCTTGTGGAAGCACCGGCTAGGACGGAGGAGTTTCCAAGAGAAGCTTACCGACCACGTGTACGGTCCAAAGGCGAACCACTGCTTAGTGAGTGGACACCGGCTGTCGGTCTTTTAGAGACGATTGCCTTCTACAGTCTCTTTGAATAACTGCAAGGTGGTATAGCTTCAGGCTAGCACCCTGTTCCTGTAAAACACATGAGCTACGAACACAGTTCAAAGCACTTCATTGTCAATGCGGCCAAGACAACAGTCGACTCCAATTGGAGACAGAATGACACACCAGTGAAAGCCTCACTGAGAAAGCCGGCGCCCCGATGACTCGAGTCCTAACTGCAAAACATGGTTAGACGCATTGGATATTGGAATGTAAGACTTTTGTTCCAGTCATCCGAGTTGGCACAAGTCATCAAGGAAATGAAGGCCTACAGAGTCAACAACCTAGGTTTTAGCGAATCTCGTTGGACAGTCAGGGAAATGTACATCAGAAGACATGACCATCCTGTTTTCAGGTCGTCATGACAACATCCACCGTGACGGCGTAGCTCTTATCCTTGACAGACAAGCAGGCAGTGCACTAGAAGAATGGACACCAGTTGAGCGAGCGCCTCCTGACAGCACGATTCATCACGTCACATGCCAAGGTCACCATCATCCAGTGCTAACGCCCCAACCAATGACCACGATGATGCAGACAAAGACACCTTCTACAAGCAGCTTCAAGACTTGGTTGAAGAAGTACCACGCCATGATATCTTGTTGATCATGGGCGACTTGAATGCACAGATTGGGGAGGATCGGTCTGGCTTTGAGCATGTCCTTGGTCCACATGGGTATGGCAAGAGAACTGATCATGGTGAACGCTTCCTGCAGTTCTGCGCAATAAAACAACATGAAAATGGGGTCGTCACTATTCCAGCATAATGATATTCACATCACATGGATATCAAATGACCACAGGACTCTGTCAACCTCGGGTGACGTCGATGGAGGAAGGACTAGCGCACAGCCCAAACACACTCACAGCTTGCTTACAATCTCATTCATGTATCATGCATTCGTCACATCAAAACCACTAGTAAAGTCTATAACTTTACTACACATGATCATAGAACGAAACATCAATGCATATGGGAATCAAATGAAATAAAACATTCTCTCTTCTCCTGAACTTCACAAAATCATTTATCTAAAACATCATTAACTAACCCGGGTATAAATAGAATTCTACTTTACCTGGCCAGGTGATCTTAACTATTCACGAATCACTGTCTTTTCTTTTCTTTTTTTTTTCTTTCTTTTCACTGTCACTTTCACAAGCACGACACAACTGCTGGCACTGGTCTTGGTCTGCTGGCGCCTGGTCAGGTTAGACTGTTGCACTGGCGTTGGTCTGTCGATGAAAGTGGCGCTGGCCAAGTATGAGGTCGAACCCCAGTGAAGATAGAACAGTGACTATCAACATCGATCTGTTCTCCTTTCTTTCTTCCTTGCATTAACGCATTGCACTCTCTCTCTCTCTTCTAGTCTGCTCTTATCAAATGGACATGGTTGCTTTTCTTTTCTTTTTTTCTTTTCTTTCTTTCCTCTCATTAGTTAGCAGCTCTCGCTCTCCACATCTCTCCTCAGTCCTTCCTCTGCAGACTATCTCATGCTAATCTCTCAACTGGTTCTCTTCTCTCCTCCCCTCATCTCTCTGCTTTTCTCTCCTCAGAGATTACACTCAGACCTCTCTCTCTGTGTCTCCTGTTCGTTCTCCCCTCGTTCCCCGTTCTCTCACTCTCACATCCTTCTTATGCCGTTCCGATCTGTCCAAAAAGGGCGAGTACCATTGGTCAGTATTTTTACTCCTGATACCCGAAGTTATCTCCCTCTAATTCCATTGGATGTTCAAATCATGCCAGTCATGCCTACACGCCTTACTCTCTGTGGTGGTCAATTGGTCATTTAATTGATTAGCTAGATTTCACCCCACCACGCACTACCTTCCCCTCTCTTCGTTCCGGCGACGTCGTAAATTTGGGTAGATGAGTCTGGGTAGGGCGCCAAGACGTTTGGCTGGCAGACCAATCGAGGACATTCGGCCAGACGGCTTAGTCCGTCTAGCAGACAGTGCTGTCTCCACGAGAGCTAAAAATAGCCTTTAATTGGCTGAGGCGACAGGTGAATGCGTCGGTCCCGCTATTTAGTCCGTCTGGTTGGACAGACCGTCTCTGTGGAGCCTCTCCACTATGCTTAATTGGCTGGATCCGAACCATGGGCCCGTCTATGTGGCGCCCAGAATATTTGAGTTAGAGCTTATGTCCAAACAACCCGGACCACGACTTGGTTGTTTTTATTTTTGACCGTGACAATTCCCCCCTTGCAAAAGAAATATGCCCCGCATCGTCTAAAAACCAGGGTACAAAAAAAAAACAACCGAATTGCTGACCACAGCTACGTGCAAATTTTAAAAAAAAATACTTTAAAACAAGGGTTTTAATAAATTAAATAATTATCATTAGTGAATACCACCCCCAAGGTTATCATTGACGTGCGCTCTTGCGTTTTTTTCAACCTTTTTTATAACGACCTCTGGGGCCCTTATGCCTTCCTACCCCGGATTTGCCATCCCCTTTTTTCACAATCCTTATAAAAAGCACATATAATATATCACGATCCAGGGGGACACTTCACTGAGGAATCTCCCCCCTATTTTTGCAAATTTTGATCACTACACAAGCACTTTTATGCCCCAAGCATAACTACATTCCAAAACAAGTCTCCCCAAAAAAGAAAATTGAAAATCTCACACAAAAAATATGAACCTAGCCAACGGGGAATGAACCCATATCCAATCACAAAACGAAATAAACCATATTATCAACAAAGCCCCCCGGGATATGACTGACTTCCTCTGAGTTGCGTTTGCTAAAAACCCGATTAAAAGTGCTCCGACATTCGTCGACCTGGGATGTACTGACTCGTCCCTGTAGGGCTGCGTCCCCCATTCCCAAACGCGCCCCCCGTTTTTTTCGCTGTGCCTCCTGCAGGAATTTGAGGGGTTTATGTCCGTTCGATCCGAATCTTTCCCATACAAGTATTTGGAATTTTGCCGGCCCACCAACGGCTAAAACACTCCTTCTCCACCTTTGGTACCCTTTTTCCACTTTGCAACTTCCTGCTAGCATACCTCACAGGAAATCGACCCCTTCATGCCCTGCAAAAATTTACTCCCCACCTACCCCACCACCTGATGCATCTGTCCGCAACAAAAAGGGTTTTGGGGAATTCTGTAGCTTCAAGAGGGACGGGAAACCCTAGTCTTTCCAGCACCGCTCAGGCTTGCTCGCAGCGTCGACCACCGACCAAAGCCGTTTTCCCTCCTTCCCAAATCCTGAGAGGCTCGTGATTCTGCGAAATTTGGAAAAACTCCCTATAAAAAACCATAAAACCTAGGGACTCCTGATTTCTGTTTTGGTTTTTGGGTCTCCTGAATTTATCATCTTTTCCCCCTTTTTCCTTTTTCCGGGCTGCTTTGTGTCCCCTCCGACAAAAAAAAACCAGGAACCCTCTGCTTGCCCTTATACATGACACACCCCTGTATGTCTTCGGAAAATTTGGGCAACAAAATCTCCCCTTCTTGGGGGTTCCCCTTCACCCCATCAATGTTGCGCTCGCCTATGTGCTGATCCCCTCGGAGAATTTGCGGAGGAATTTTGCAGGGAAAAATTTTTTTTGGGTTTTCCCCCCATTCCATAATTCGGTAACCGATCTCCCTTTTTTCAGTGATGGTAAAGGGTCCCTTCCAATGCATCAGCGTTGTGTGTCCGGGGGGAAGCGTAACAGGACTTGATCTCCCACCTTGGGGATTGTTTCTCACCTTCCGTATATTGCTTTTTCTAAAAACCCCCTACCCCCGGCAAACCCTTCCCCTTGCAACCTTACATGTCTCTACCTGTCCCCACCTTTGGAACGGGCGAGTTTGGGGCCCAAATCAGATCGACGGCCACCTCCTGAATGGTGTGTCAAATTAAAGGGGGATTTAAGGGTCCCTTCCTCTTCACCCCTTTTGTGGCGATCTTTGCACACATCACATGACGCAGAAACGTTTTTTCTGCCATTGCCCGGCCAAAAAAAGTCTCAAAGTTCGGTAGCTGTTTTGCGGGTGCCGAATACCCCCCCATGACGATCGGCCCCACTGACTGACAGTTCAGATAACCGTGGTACCTCTAACTGAGGGGTTTTCACCTTACCGTTTTCCCCCCTTGGGAACCCGGGTACAACCCCCCGCCTTTCACAAGAAATTTCTGTTCACCTCCTCAACCCCCTTTTTCTCTCCCCCTTTCCCCAAACCCCCAAAGCTTCACGGCGAAGGGTCTTTTTTCCTGCCGCCCTAAAATCATCGGCACACATCTATCCCTGACTTCCTTGCTGAACGCTAACGGTTTATCAACCTTTCCCCCCTTCTTGCCCCTGTTTGAACTGTGCCCTGTAGCAGTCAACAACCAGGACCCCCCCGGACCCCCCTTCCCCCGGGGTATTTCCAATGATCAAATCATGAAGGGGTTTCTCCACACCAGCGCAGACAACTCCCCTGGAAGTAAGGGGGGTAGTACTTCTATCTTAGCAACGGGAAAACCCCTCACAGTCCCATCGATTAGGTACAGGTCGGATTTCCCTGTCAAATCCTTTCTCGCCGCGTTGTTCTAATCCCCACATAAAAAACCGGTGTCTCGTAACATTTCACCCTCTGCGGAATCCCCTTTTTCCCACGGGTAACGAACCACTCACCCTAGTGCCCCCCCTCCCAACACTGACTGCTGTCCAGTCCCTACCCTAGGCTGCACTCCCCCCTCTTCAACTGAACCCTTTTTTTGGTTCCACTGCAGGTCGTTTCCCTGACCCCCCAAATCGACTCTTGAAAGGCTGCTGCCTTCGGAACCTCAAGCAAAAATCCCTCCCCACATGTCCCTTTTTTTGTGACAAATAAAAACACCTAATGTCCCTTTGCCCTTCCTTCTGCCCCCACTGGGTTTGCAGACTTTGCAGAAAATTTCCCCTTCTCCTTGCACTCTTCTCCCTGTCCTAGCACCTGTTTCTCCTGCCCTAGTGCCCAAAGTGCCCCTTAAACCTCTGCGAACTTCAACAACTTCCTCCCTGGCTTTTCTCTTTTTTTAAATGTATGGTTTAAATCGGGCCCCAACCTGACAAAAACTGTTCCTTCTAATGTCTTTCAAACAGCGAATCCTTTCTTCGTACCGTCAAATCTAACCATTTATCAAATAGTGACTAAAAGTGCCCAAAAGAGTTACGTTCCCCCTGTTGTAATTTTTGCTGAACGAATTTTTTTTTCCCGAACCCCTTCCCCTGGAGGTCAAATCCTTTATCAACGATTCCTTCCACAGCCCGAAAAAAGACTGTTGTTTGCTGGTAACGCAGTGAAAATTTTAATGCCTTACCGTCAGTAACGCTGACAAAATGGGCTGCCCACTCTTCTGAAAGGCCAAAACCCCGATGGGCGCAAACGTTTCGAAACGACTGATGTTCATCAATCGAATCCGGGTTCCTTTAGAGAATTTTTTGGGAACTTGGGTCGGGGGGCATGCTCGCACAGAGTCCTGGAAACGAACTCCCATCCTCTGGTTTTCCCCTTTTTTCCACTTTTTAATCAATTTAACCCTTTAATCTTTCCGTTTCCGCTTCATTCTTTCTGCCCCCTGCGTTCCCTTGCTTTTTGTTTCCCGCGCTTCCCTTAGTCTTTTGTTTTCTGCTTTATTCTTTCTGTTTCCCTGTCTTCCCTTATTCTTTCTGTCTCCTGCTTCTTCTTTTTGTTTCCTCGTTTCCCCTTATTCTTCTGTTTCCTGGTTGCGCTGCTTTAGTCCCTTTTCCCGCTTGCTAATGCTATTTACGGCAACACGGGTCTTTCTGCGCGGGAATCCCTTTCCATCTTTTGCGGTTTTCAACGAATGCCCCCAACTCTTCTCCCCAATAGCCCAAATCACAGCGACGCTCACAAATTGTTTTAATAGGGGGGTTCTTTTTTTCCCCCATTAATCTTTTTTTTTTTGAACAAAATTTTATTACTCGACAGCCAAATGGTGGGGTTTTCCCCACGAGTGACGTAAAGCACAATCCATGAATGATAATTTGCTTGGGCAAAGTAAAAAGTTTTTTTAAGACGCCTAGCGCCTGACCCAAATATGGAGCGAATTTTAGGCAATCTGTCGAAAAGTATCTGGGGCTGAAATGCCAAGCCCGTATTAAAAATCTTGGAAGCAATGCCCAAGCCTAGTATTTAACTATCTTGGGAAAATACGTAAGACAACCCCTTGTCTTAGGAATTTCAATCTTGTCCCACCCAATTCCTCTCTGGAATTGAACAATTATAATAAATGGGCCAGAATTTTGGCAGGGTCGCCAATAAATTTTTCAACCCGGGTGGTCGATGGAGGAAGGGCTACGACAGCCCCAAAAACCCCTCACAGCTTGCCAATCTCATTCATTATCTGCATTCGTCCAAACAAAAACCCCTTTTAAAAACTATAAATTTACTACACATGATCATAGAACGAAAAATCAAAGCATATGGAATCAAAAGAAATAAAACATTCTCTTTTCCTGAAATTCACAAAACATTTATCTAAAAAAACATTAAAAAACCCGGGTATAAATAGTTTTACTTTTCCCGGGCCCGGTGATCTTAACATTCCGAATCACTGTCTTTTTTTTTTCTTTTTTTTTCTTTTTTTTCACTGTCCTTTCACAAGCCGACACAACTGCGGCACTGGCTTGGTCTGCTGGCGCCTGGCAGGTTAGACTGTGGCACTGGCGTTGGTCTTGATGAAAGTGGGGCGGGCCCAAATATAGGGCGAACCCCATGAAGATGAACAGGAATCAACATCGATCTGTTCTCCTTTCTTTCTTCCCGATTAAAAAACATTGCACTCTCTCTCTCTTCTTTTAGTTGCCCCTTACAAAAGGACTGGTTTCTTTTCTTTTTTTTTTTCTTTCTTTCTTTTTCCCCCTCATTAGTTACGCTCTCCTTCCCCATCTCTCCTCAGTCTTCCTCTGCAGACTATCTCATCTAATTCCCCAACTTGGTTTCTTCTTCCTCCCCCCATCTCTCTGTTTTCCCCTTCTCAGAGATTACACTCAGACTCTCTCTCTCTGTCTCTCTTTGTTCCCCCCCCCTCGTTCCCCGTTCTCTCACTCTCAATCTTCTTATGCCGTTTCCCATCTGTCCAAAAAGGGCGAGTTTTCCATTGGTCATATTTTACCCCTGATACCCAAAAATAAAACTCCCCCAAACCATTGGTGTTCAAATCATCCCCTTGCCCACAGCCTTACTCTCGTGGTGGTCAATTGGTCATTTAATTGTTAGCAATTTCCCCCACCCCCGACTACCTTCCTTCGTTCCGGCACGTCGTAAATTGGGTAGTGGTTGGGGAGGCGCCAAACGTTGGCTGGCAGACCAATCGAGACATTCGGCCAGACGGCTTAGTCCCTTTTACAACGTGCTGTTCCACGAGAGCTAAAAAAAAGCCCCTTTTAAATTTGGGGAGGCGACAGTGAAAGGCTCGGTCACTATTTAGTCCCTCTGGTTGGACGACCGTCTCTGTGGGCCTTCCCCTGCTTAAATTGGGTGGACCGAACCAGGGCCCCCTCTATGTGGGCCCCGAAAATTTTAGTTAGAGCTTATTCCAAACAACCTGGACACGACTTGGTTTCTTTTTTGACGTGACAGCCCCGGACCCGAGGTTTTTTACACCGGATTGGGCTAAGGGGAGAACCCCATGTCGCAGACGTCTCGTGTACCGTGGAAAATTCGGTGCAGTGACCATCATTTGGGATTTGCAAAGTGAAATCAAGTGAAGAGAAGAAAGAAGAAAGGGAAACCCGTCAAAGACACATGCAAGCAAGTTGAAGGACCCCCCCCCAGGGCCCCGTTCCAAGCTTTCCTGAAACAGGTATTCAGTCCTACTGAAATAATCCAGGATCGACAGAAAGGTGGGGGGGTGTTAAGGATCCATGGCAACAGTGGAAAAGAAATCCTAGGGTTTAAGATGTCACTGCGGGAATCCTGGATCATGATGACACAGGGGAAATTTGGGATAGCAGAGAGGAAAGAACTCCCCCCAAAGAGACACGTCTCCTCAGACCAAGCAGCGTACTACCAGGAATACATCGAGGAGGACAGGCAGAAATGCACAGAAAGATAAATGGGATTGGTTGGACAAGAAAGGGCAGAAGATCCCGAAGAAGCTGCCAAGCGCAACGACAGAAGCTGTCAAACCAGACGCAAGAAGATAACGGGTACTTGTGAGGACTGGCTCTGGACCCGTGAAGACAAAAGATGGCACACTTCTATCAAGAGTCAGGAAAAACTTGTAAGAGGGGCAAAGCCTTCAAAGAAGTTTTTAACAGACCCAAGCCCCCCCCTACCATTGAGGCAGAAGACCATCCCCTGCTCCCAACAACCCCGAACTTCAATGAAGGGGAGCAAACACCATCAAGACATTAAAGAACGGTTCCCTGGGTTCGATGGAATATCAGCGGAAAATGCTTAAAAGTGGTGGTGACGGCATCGTTCCTCGTGGATTTTGCAGTCTCTAAACCAGGTTTGGAACTCCGGCGTCGTCCCAGAAATTGGAAGAATGGCGATCGTCTGTTTTCCCCCCAAAAGGAACCTCTCAGAGTGCGACAACTGGAGAGAGTTACTCTACTGCAGTCCCAGGGAAAGTGTTGCCAGGTCATCCTCCACTACTGTGCGACGTAGTGGACAATGAGCTCAGGGAACTACAAGCAGGCTTCCGCCCGAAACGATCCTGTGCGGAACAGATCTACACACTAAGACAGATCATCGAGAAGTGTGGAGAGCACCAAGTACCCTAGCCATCACTTCATTGACTTCTCCAAAACATTCACATGTCCACAGACCATCATTGTGGAAAATAATGAAATCCTACGGCATCCCAGAGAACGTTTTTGTCGGCCTAGAGCAGCTTTACATACACTCCAAGTGCAGAGTCAAGACAGAAGATGGCTGCAGTGACTGGTTGAGTTGTCACCGGAGTAAGGCAAGGTTGCATCCCCACCCCTTTTCTTTGCACTTGCCATCGACTGGGTTTTGAAACACCAACCCAAGGGAAAAGGGGAAACAAGTGGACAGAAGGGAAAAAGCCTCTCTGATCGGATTTTGCCGATGATATTACCGTTCTTGCAAGCACCACTGAAGATCTGCAGGTGCTTGTAGACAATATCAGCAAGTTTGCAGGGAACATTAGCCTCATATCGGAGCCAAAAAAGACCCAAAAAAACATGCTGACTGGTAAACCTTAAGTGTCAAAAGACGTTGCATCGACCAAAACCAAGTGGAAGAAGTAGAGAACTTCATTATACCTAGGCAGCTCCATCAAAAAACGCCAGTGACGTCGACCATGAACTGAAGTGTCGATTGGCAAGGCTACATCACATTCAATCAGCTGAACAAAATATGGAACTGCAAGTAATTCTTCCTTGGGAAACCAATTGAAATTTTATAACTCCAGTGTGATGCCAACGCTGTTATATGGCTGTGAAACCTGGCAGCTGAAGACCACCCAGGAGAGAAGCTCGAGGTTGTCTGAGATTACCCTCATCAAGACCTGCAAACCAGGCCATTTAAAAGGACATCACGCTCACAAGACCTGCAAACCAGGCCATTAAATTGACATTACCCTCATCAAGACCTGCAAACCAGGCCATTAAATGGACATTACCCTCATCAAGACCTGCAAACCAGGCCATTAAACGGACATTAAACCCTCATCAAGACATGTAAACCAGGCCATTAAACGGACATTACCCTCATCAAGACCTGTAAACCAGGCCATTAACTGGACCCCAGCAGGCCAGAGAAAAAGAGGACGACCCAGGATGAGCAGGCGACAGACAGTGGAGAGAGAGAGAGAGAGAGAGAGAGAGAGAGAGAGAGAGAGAGAGAGAGAGAGAGAGAGAGAGAGACCTCAGACTCGCTGACAGAGGATGGAGTGACGCCAGCATACTGGCTGAGGACCGTGAACATTGGAGCGCCTTGACTGCTTCATGCGTGGTAAGACGTGGGAGCATCTAGGCTAATGCAAGGAAAAATTATTTTCCCAAGATATAAGGTTGATTTTCCCGGAAAACTCCCCAGATGTTTTCCAAGAAAAACAGATCTTCAAACGTTGGAGAGCTCCTTTCACGAGATATTAGCAGGCTCTACCAGGAAAGCAAGCAATTATTTCCCTTCAACAACAATTAATTCAAGAGATGTTCCTTTTCCTCAGCATGTTAGTTGATGAATCTAGAAAAATAGGTATAACTCTTTTTTTTAAGTAAAGAAAAGAAAAAAAAAAGAAAGAAAGAAGAACAGGGAACAACAACAACAACAACAACACACACACACACACACACACACACACACACACACACACACACACACCTCTCACACACACACACAACACACACACACACACACACACACACACACACACACACACACACACACAAAACAGCTATCGTAGGGAAAGTTCTTTTCCGGGATATTCGCTGCTTATCTTTAAAAAGAAAAAAAAAACGTTATTTCCCCCTGAGAATAAAAAATCTCCCAGGAAAACACTTAAGTTTCTCTAGAGATTTCAATTAATTATCTAAGTGAAACGGTTATTTTCCATGTGAAAACAGCTCTCCCAAGAAATGATTTCCAGTTAGATCAATCGATTATCCTCGAAATGTGTGGAAACAGATCATTCGTCTTGGAAAACAACAATTTCCCCGAGATATCAGTTGATTACCTGGGGTGTAACAGATATTTTCTTTTGAAAACAACGAATTATCTCCGGAAAAACAGTTCGTTTCTCAACGTATCAACTAATAATATCTCTCTCTCTCTCTCTCTCTCTCTCTCTCCTCCTCTAAAAAAAAAAAAAGCCATTTTGCTCGAAATAAACAGCTGTTTTAGGAAAACAGATCTGTTTCCGCGGGAAAGAAAGGATTTCTCTTGTGAAAACAGTTACGTGTCCCGGGAAAAAAACAAAGACAAACAAACAAACAAAAATCCCAGTGTATAGCAGCTACTCATCAGACGAAAACAGCCAGTCATCTCGGGAAATAACTGTTTTTCTGACCTCGTTAACTTTCTTGGGACTGGGGGAAAAAATCCCTGAAAATTCCATTTAGCAGCACACACACACACGGGGACGCCTTATTGTCAGAAGGCCCGTTAGTCAGAAGGCCCATTAGTCAGAAGGCCCACTAGTCAGAAGGCCCGTTAGTCAGAAAATCAGTTGGCATTCAGTTGCATGCCCGTTAGTCAGAAGGCCCGTTAGTCAGAAGGCCCACTAGTCAGAAGCCCGTTAGTCAGAAAATCAGTTTGCATTCAGTTGCATGAATGGGATTTCCCGTAAGTGCGGAAGATGAAAGTGAAAATGCGGAAGATTAAAGTCAAATGAAAGTGGAATTTCCCCCAACCCCCAATAAAAACCAACACCAAAAAATACTGATTTTCTGACTAGTGGGCCTTCTGACTAGTGGGCCTTCTGACTCATGGGCCTTCTGACAAAAAGGTGGTCACACACACACACACACACACACACACACACACACCACACCACACACACACTCTCTCTCTCTCTCTCTCTCTCTCTCTCTTCAAACACACACACACACACACACGCACACACACACACACACACACACACACACACACACACACACACACACACACACACACCGTCCTGCGCTGAACCAAGTGGATATCCGTTTAATTTAAAGCTTCAGGGACATGTGTTTATTTCAAGTATGGACGATGAGGTAGGGTAGGGATGGGTGGAGATACTGATATTTCAAGCAACCCCCATCCCCCCCCCCCCCCCCCCCCCCAGCTGGCAAAAATGACATTTATGACATGTTACCTCCGTGTAACCACGATTGAGGAGGACCCCTAGCCCCCCCCCCCCCCCCCCCCCCCCCCCCCTCTTTGGATCCCCCCTTATTTAACTGATCCGACCCTGCATTTGATGAAATGTTGACAGCGGAATTATTAGACTACTGATGTCTGTCTACTCTCTGTAAATACCATGGGATTGCATGAAATCCGGCAATTGGCATTGAAATTGAACGAGAAGATTGGAGGATTTTATATGGGTTTGCTTGCTTGTTTGTTTGTTTTGTGCCTGTTTAATTGTTTGGTTGTTTAAATCGTATTTTTGTTTTACTTATTTTGGTAGTCTAGTTTATCAATTTATTGCTTAAAATCAGCAGTTTTGTAGCCTTATTCTAACGGAACGGACGTAACTATATTGAAAACAATTGTCTAAGGATGTACAAATAACACCAATAATAAAACCCTTAAATGTAATAGCGATGCTTGAATACACTGTTCAAAGTCCACATACAAAACGTTTTTTTTTGTAAGATCAGTTAAAAATGTGAACATATTAATGGGTGCTTTTTGTATGTGAAGTCCTCCCCCCCCCCCCCCCCCCCCCCCCCCCCCCCAAGAGAGAGAGCGAGAGAGAGAGAGAGAGAGGGAGAGAGAGAGAGAGAGAGAGAGAGAGAGAGAGAGAGAGAGAGAGAGAGAGAGAGAGACAGACAACGACAGACAGACAGACAGACGACCTGGGCTGCTTGAAGAAAGGGGGCACTAAAAGGGGGACCAAGAGATACACACTGACAGGAATACAGAGCGCTGTTATCACTCATACAGACGTACATACAGTTACACACAAAGATGGAGCCAAAAGAATTCTTCTTCTAAGGTGCATGATTCCTTCTGCTTAGATTTAAAATTGGAGTAGTAATTGTGTCTGATAATCCTCTCATACAGAGTAGAAGAATAGAAGGGCGCCGGAATAGTTCAGTTGGTAGAGCGCCGGACTCGTGATCCTGGGGTTGCGGGCTCGAATTTCGGTATAGGGGATTTTTCCCTCGGAGTTAACATTGGTTCTGACTCCATTCCCCATACAGTCCTTCGAATGAGACTATAAACCGAGGTTCCGTGTGTGAACGCAAGCATAACATCTTGCACACACGTCAAATCCCATCACCAACTTTCGGAAGAGAAGGCCAGTTTGGCCGTTGGTATGGATGACACCTTATACATAGCATGCACCTTCCCCGAAGATAGAGTATGGCTACCTTATTGGCGGGATAAAAAAAACACGGTCATACACACAAAACTCCACTGCCTGTCTATACAGGCAGAGTCCGCAGGAGTATCAGCCTGCGTACGCAGAAAGAACGAACGAAAAGGAAGAACAGAAAATTGTGTTCTACCTGTATCCGGGAGCTGGAACCAACATATTCCGTAATCTTGTTCGGAACGATTCTGGAACTTGACTGGTGCGTCAGGGAGATGTGTTTGCTGGAGACTTAAACGGTATTGTGGAATCTGACACATTTTATCGTGATCAGGATGTGAAAAGTATTAAAAATTATTAACCTCCGTCATGAATGCATCTGCTTCACCTGTCTCTGCTTATTTGCTAGTTTATTTTTTGCTGTCTGTGGAAAACAGTTACGCAAAACCTCCCAAACCGATTTTGACAACACTCAGTACAAAGATGGAATGGAACCCAATGACCAAGCTGTTAACTCTTGGTACAGATCGGTGAAGCTAATTTGAAACAAAGAACAGATCCAGGATCAGTTAAATAAGATTACCTCCAAAGTACGAAACGGATTTTAACGAAATTTGGTGAAAAGAATGAATACAGCCGAAGAACAAAACCGTAAAATTTGGGTACGGATCTGTAAGGCGGATCCGGATTAAAGGGTGGATCTCTGAGGTTTACGCTAATCCAAGTGTCCTAGTTGCCTCCACCAATCAGGTTCTACTTTCATCCTGGATTATTGGTTTCTTTGTCTGTCTTTGTCTGTCAGCAAAATGACGTAACAAAAAATCGATAAAGATCGGTAAAAAGATAGAATGTGGCCCAAGATGAATCCTAAAAATTTTGCTGGGGATCTGTTACGCAGATTTTGTGTGTGTGTGCGTGTGTGTGTGGTGTGTGTTGTGTGTGTGTGTGTGGTGTGAGAGAGAGAGAGAGAGAGAGAGAGAGAGAGAGAGAGAGAACGGAAACTCTCTCTCTCTCTCTCTCTCTCTCTCTCTCTCTCTCTCTCTCTCTCTCTCTCTCTCTCTCTCTCTCGCTGTAACTCCCATAATGATGCCTGCTAAACATTCTGACCGTTTCTTATTCATATGGGGCCTTGACCTTATTGAAGAAATCATCGGAATCTCTCTCTCTCTCTCTCTCTCTCTCTCTCTCTCTCTCTCTCTCTCTGGGGAAAAAATGGCCCCGTAAGAATACAAATTACAGCGTTTCTTCTACCGATCATAAGACGTTACTCCTCTAGTGCATGGTGAAAGATGGCCGAACGTGATTATTTAAAAAAAATTCATTGTTCATCTAGCCTTTAGGAGGCAACATGTATTTTGTTTGTATCGAAGATGTAAGTGCTGAAATCTCATGTTATGCTGCATCAGAACTACTCTATTATTACAGCCCTGATGTGGCCCTTTGCGGTCGGCTGGGCTATAAGCAACATTACTTATCCTACTCTATTATTATGTTTTATTATCATCATTATCATGATCACCATCATTATCATCATCATTATCATTTTACATTTATCATCATCATCATCATCGTCATTATCATCATCATCATCATTCTTATTATTCACAGAACTTACATAGCGCCTGTTGTGGCTGTAATCATCTCGTCATTACACGCATTCTTTCGGTCATGAATTTCACCAATCAAAACTTCCTTTTGTTCACGTATTGGAAACCATTGTTACAATATCCATGTTTCTGAAGTTTTGTCCTTTTTGCGTGAATTTAATCAGATCGTTTTCCTCAGTCAACTTTCTTTCTTTGTGGTACCAAAGTCGCACGCTTACAGAGGATAAAGAAGAAGGGGGAAAAAATAACACAAACAATCGAACACCAGTTTAATATTTTCAATTATGACAACGGTTTCTCATTTCAGTAAAAAGATTTGTGTCTGTTAGGCGATAATTATGGGCAGGAATCTTGATTTGCCAACCGAGTCCAGAATTTGAGAAAACAATATTCTGCCCTGAGACATTTTTCAACTTCAAAACACTCCTTTCATCTTTGAAGTTTAGAAGATTTAGAGAAATCGCTCGGAGAAGAAAAACAGAGTACGCTATTTAATCTTGGTGTCATTTGACATCGCGGACGGCATTCTCCGTGAGCAAACGACACTTTAATTCATCGTGTCTAAGTAATTTTCTCTATTCCAACTCGGACAAAACTTTCGATCAGACTCAAGTTTTAGCTTCTGTGTGTGTGTGTGTGTGTGTGTGTGTGTGTGTGTGTGCGCACACACACACACACACACACACACACACACACACACACCCCGTGGCGACACCAAACTTCCCCTCATCAC
This sequence comes from Conus ventricosus, assembly GCA_018398815.1. Lineage (NCBI taxonomy): Eukaryota > Metazoa > Mollusca > Gastropoda > Neogastropoda > Conidae > Conus > Conus ventricosus. The sequence continues at coordinate 52,048,987 of CM031618.1, read as the reverse complement.
CCCCACCGGGCGAAAAGGGAATGATTAGATTCATAACTTCCTGTCATCTCGTCAGCCTTTTTTCTAACGTCTCCATATTACAGATGTGAGGTGATGCCTCCGTGCCCCGCAGGCAGAGAGAGAGAGGGGGATCCACCTCGCTCCAGCCAAGAACTTTGGAAAGAGAAGACAAAAAACACACACACACACACACACACAGAGAACCGAAGAAAACGCCACAATTTGTTGTTGCCGTGTTTTTACCTGCTTGTCTCGTAAAAAGCTTTTTAGCCCTTTCGGAGTTTCCTTGGACCAATTGGTAAAAGCTAGAGAGAGAACCATCTTGTCAGCCCAGCGGCGAGAATGTCGTCATCTCTCGGGAGGGAGTAACAGACATCAGTGAGGTGTCGGGTGCTCCCTCCCCCCCCCCCCCCCCCCCCCCCCCCCCCCCCTGTGGTGGTTGCTTCTCTGTTTCCATTTCCTTCCCTTATTCTTCTTCTCCTCCTCCTTCGTTTTCCCTGGCTCTGGCGCCGTGGTCGCCCTGGCCGCCGCTTGGCTTGCTTTGCTGCCAGCAGCTAACCCAACGCCAAGCCGGATGAAGCTTCGGCGACACTCTCAACGTGACATCTCTCGGTCAAGGGAGCAAACTTGTTCATTTGCTTGCTAATCAGCGAGGCAAGTAACCCTCCCTCCCCACCTCCCCCCCCCCCACTTCCTCCCCTCCTCCCCCCCCCCCCCCCCCCCCCCCCCCCCCCCCCCTTCTACATCGACGTTGGCCAGGAAGTAACAACCGACCATCGCTCGTTAGGCTGCGCAGGCGAAGCCAGCCTTGGACTGCCGCCATGTTTCAACTCTCGCCCACTTCACACGCGATCCCATCTCTCTCTCTCTCTCTCTCTGTCCCGTCCGTGCGATATTGACTGGAAGAAGCGGGAGGCTCGCGCTTGCCGCCAACTTTCGCTTGTCACGACCAATGGCTTTGACAAGGGGGCGGGGTTTCAGGAACTGTCACTCTCCACTTCCTTTTCTCCCAGTGGTCTATGGTAATTGTCTGTCGCTCGAGGAGGAAGGAAGGAAGGGGCGGGAAAGGTAGGGTGAGGAAGGGGGGGGGGGGGGTGAGGGAAAGCCGAGGGTGAGAGGGTGAACGCGGATTTCGATCCTTTATGAGAGATTGAATGGAGAGAAACATGCGATCTAGTCCACGATAAGATAATTAAGTGCGTGTCAATTGCCGACAGCGGCTGATGTTCGCACTCGTGCTTGCCGCACAGAGCATGGCGGCTCCCCCCCCCCCCTCCCACTCCCCCCTTCCCCCCTACACCACCCCCCCCCCCCCCCCCCCCCCCCCCCCCCCATGAGAAATGTGTCAGGTCGAATGACGGCCACTAACTGGCACTAGTTCATTTCGCCAGGCGGTGCTGTTTTCAGCCCGCTGTCTCTCTGGCCGCTCGTCTTGTCTTGTCTTGTGATGGCCAAGGCTGTTCGTTTACAGGGATCGTTTCTGGCTTTGTCTTTTCTTCTTTCTCCCCCCCCCCCCCCCCCTTTTTTTTTTTTTTAATTTTCTTTCCTTTTTTTTGTCGAGGTGAGGAAGTGGACACAGGAAAAAAGGGGACGAGGACGAAGAACGGGGGTGGTGAGAGAGGGGAAAAACAGGAGGGGGGGGGGGGGGGGGGGGGAGGCGGGGGAGCCGGGGAGGGGTGGGGTGGGGGGGGGGGGGGGGGGAGGGGATGATTCCTTCATTTGTCTTCGGGGCGGTGGTCAGCATCATAGGTGGACCCAATTACAGGACAGAAGGTTACTGAAAATGGTGAGGGGAGGGGACAGTCGTGTCTGTGTGTGTGTGTGTGTGTGTGTGTGTGTGTGTGTGAGAGAGGAGAGAGGAGAGAGAGAGAGAGAGAGAGAGAGAGAGAGAGAGCAGTGGCCAGGATGGTCATGGATACTGGTGTGTGAATAAAGTCATAGAGAAATTGGTAAGGGAATAACGTCATAGAGAAATTGGTAAGGGAATAACGTCATAGAGAAATTGGTAAGGGAATGAAGTCAAAGAGAAACTGGTAAGGGAATAATATCATAGAGAAATTGGCAAGGAATAACGTCATAGAGAAACTGGTAAGGGAATAACGTCATAGAGAAATTGGTAAGGGAATAACGTCATAGAGAAATTGGTAAGAGGATAAAGTCATATAGAAATTGGTAAGGGAATAAAGTCATAGAGAAATTGGTAAGATAATAAAGTCATATAGAAATTGGTAAGGGAATAAAGTCAACGAGAAGGTCATCGAGAAATTGGTAAGGGGACAAAGTCATCGAGAAATTGGTAAGGGAATAAAGTCATAGAGAAATTGGTAAGAGAATAAAGTTATAGAGAAATAGATAAGAGAATAAAGTCATAGAGAAATAGATAAGAGAATAAAGTTATAGAGAAAATGATAAAAATAAATTCATAGAGAAACAGGTAGGGAAAATAAAGTCACGGATAAATTTGTAAGAGACTTAAGTCATAGAAATATTGGTATGGGGATAAAGTAATAGAGAAACTGGTAACAGAATAAAGTCATAGAGAGGTTGATAGGGAACAGAGTCACAGAATTCGATAGGGAAAGAAAGCAATGGGGAAAAAAAAATAGTCCTAGAAAATGTGAGGGAAAGAAAAAAAAAGACATGAAAAAAGGGCATAGAAACAGGAAAGAAGAGAAAGTTCCAGAAACTGACAAGAGAAGAAAAGAGAAGAAAATCGAAAGAATGAAAGAAGGAAACTGAGTGAATGACATTGACTAAATGACACGAGAAACGAGTGAATGAAGTGCCGGCTGGCAGCTCTTCAGTCGACTCTACCCAGGTAGACAGCCGGCCGTTGTGTAAACGACAGTGGGAATGAAAAGCGCTTAGAGCTTGGTCTCCACACGAGGACAGGCGCTATAGAAGAACTCTTATTAATAAGAACGCCGTAGAAACTGGTCAGGTAAGAAAATCACAGAAATTTGTAAGGGGAGAAAGTACGTCAGACTGGAAAGCGAAGAAAGTAACAGAAAGTGGTAAAAAAAAAAGACAGTCATAGATTTTGGTGAATAAAAAGAATGAAGGTACACAGTCAGAGACGGAATAAAAGAAAACTAGACACAGAAGGTCACGTAGCTGAGGAAGGAAAATTTCAGAAAGAAAGTCACGGATAGACAAAAAGAAAGTTATAAACAGAAAGAAATGAAGATACAGACAGATAGGGAAAAAAAAGTCACAGAGACAGAGAGAAAGCCACAGAGAGAAAGTCACAGAGAGAAAGTCACAGAAAGAAGGACAGAAAATCAGAGTCAGACGGACAGAAAATCTCAGAGAGACAGGAAGACAGCCACGGGAGGACAGAAAGCCACGGGAGGACAGGAAATCTCAGAGAGACAGGAAGACAGCCACGGGAGGGACAGGAAATCTCAGAGAGACAGGAAGACAGCCACGGGAGGACAGGAAATCTCAGAGAGACAGGAAGACAGCCACGGGAGGACGGAAATCTCAGAGAGACAGGAAGACAGCCACGGGAGGACAGGAAATCTCAGATAGACAGGAAGACAGCCACGGGAGGACAGGAAATCTCAGAGAGACAGGAAGACAGCCACGGGAGGGCAGGAAATCTCAGATGAGACAGGAAGACGGCCACGGGAGGCAGGAAGAAATCTCAGACAGACAGGAAGACAGCCACGGGAGGACAGGAAATCTCAGAGGACAGGAAGACGGCCACGGGAGGACAGGAAATCTCAGACAGACAGGAAGACAGCCACGGGAGGACAGGAAATCTCAGAAGACAGGAAGACGGCCACGGGAGGACAGGAAATCTCAGAGAGACAGGAAGACAGCCACGGGAGGACAGGAAATCTCAGAGAGACAGGAAGACAGCCACGGGAGGACAGAAATCTCAGAGAGACAGGAAGACAGCCACGGGAGGACAGGAAATCTCAGAGAGACAGGAAGACAGCCACGGGGAGGACAGGAAATCTCAGAGAGACAGGAAGACAGCCACGGGAGGACAGGAAATCTCAGACAGACAGGAAGACAGCCACGGGAGGACAGGAAATCTCAGAGAGACAGGAAGACAGCCACGGGAGGACAGGAAATCTCAGAGAGACAGGAAGACAGCCACGGGAGGAGAGGAAATCTCAGAGAGACAGGAAGACAGCCACGGGGAGGACAGGAAATCTCAGAGAGACAGGAAGACAGCCACGGGAGGACAGGAAATCTCAGAGAGACAGGAAGACAGCCACGGGAGGACAGGAAATCTCAGAGAGACAGGAAGACAGCCACGGGAGGACAGGAAATCTCAGAGAGACAGGAAGACAGCCACGGGAGGACAGGAAATCTCAGAGAGACAGGAAGGAGCCACGGGAGGACAGGAAATCTCAGAGAGACAGGAAGACAGCCACGGGAGGACAGGAAATCTCAGAGAGACAGGAAGACAGCCACGGGAGGACAGGAAATCTCAGAGAGACAGGGAAGACAGCCACGGGAGGACAGGAAATCTCAGAGAGACAGGAAGACAGCCACGGGAGGACAGGAAATCTCAGAGAGACAGGAAGAGAGCCACGGGAGGACAGGAAATCTCAGAGAGACAGGAAGACAGCCACGAACGATCAGATAGAAATAAATAAAGATATAGACCGAAAGAAGGAAAGAAAAGGGCGGGGGGGGGGGGGGGGGGGCAGGCCGGGGCGTGGGGGGGGGGGGCGGTTGCGGGGGGGGGGGGGGGGGGGGGTGGTAGGGATGGGGGCTTCATAGAAAAAATAAAGTAATAGAAATGGCATAAGGAAAAGTTATTTAAAGAAAATTCAAAAGTGGGTTAGAGGCAAAAGTTACAGACAGAAAGTAACAGATAGATCTAGTGATAAGGGAGAAATTATTGGCAAACACAAAATTCGTTAACGTTGATAAGAGGAGAAATTCATACAGGGAAAGTTGGATACAGGAAACGGGGGGGGGGGGGGGGGGGGGGGGGGAGTCAAAGAAATGTGTAAGGGAAAGATAATATAAAGAGTGACGTGAGAATTAACAAAGGGGGGTAAAAAAAAAATTGCTCAGAAAGGCATACAGATTAGTAAAGGGAAAAAAAAACGAAATTAAAAAGGAAAAAAGGAGGAAAAGGAAAAAAAAAATCATGAAATCAGTACGGGAAAGAAAAATTCCAGAGTAACTGGTAAGGGAAACGAAAGTAACAGAAATTGTTAAGGGAAACTGTTGAGGGGGGGGAAAGACATACAAATAGGCAAGGGAAAAAAAGTAATAGACGCTGACAAGGGAGGGAAAAAAAAGTAATAGACACTGACAGGGGGGGGGGGGGGGGGGGGGGTGAAGAGACTGAAATTTATGAGGCGAAATTGCCCACAGATTGAAAAGGGCGGAACACGCATAGATATTGAAGAGTGGGAAAGTCGTAGAAACTGGTAATGGAGAAAACGCAGTCACTGACATTGGGAAGGGGAAAAAAATCATAAAAGTTTGTGAAATAGAAAGCCGTGGATGTCTGTGAAGTTCAACATTTAAAGAAATTAGCTAAGGAAGTAAGTCATAGAAATCGGTTAAAGGAAAAAAAAAAAGAAGAAAAAAAAAAAACAGAAATGAGGGTAAATAGCCATAGGATGTATAAGGGAAAAAGTCAAAGAAATAATTGGTGAGAGGAGAAAGCGGAGACGTAGTATCGGAGAAAATGGTGAGACAGTGTGCGTGTCCCGGACCAACGATCAGAACTGAGATCATGATGATGTGGGCATGGTCTTGAACTGAGATCATGATGATGTGGGGCATGGTCTTGAATAAGCCAATGTTCTTTGCCGGCGTGCCTCCTTATCGCTTTGATGTGGACTATCTCCTCCTCCTCTGTGTGTGTGTGTGTGTGTGTGGTGTGTGTGTGTGCGCGCGTGTGTGTGTGCGCGCGCGCGTGCGTGTGGTGTGTGTGTTGTGTGTGTGTGTGTGTGTGTGTGTGTGTGTGAACCAAAAACTACGATGTTTTCTAAGTTTTTTCTTTCTTTTTTTCATGAAGTAAGGGACGAACTATACTCCCCCTCACCCCGCCCCCTTTCTTCCTCCACCTTCCATCTCTCCTCTCCCCCCACTCCCCCTCTCACCTTTATCCTTACATGATGGACGGAAGCAACAGCAGCAACAGCAACAACAACAGCAGCAGCAGCAGCAGCTGTTCAACCAATCTTAAGAAACGATTGTTTGGAGGACACAATAGTGCCATGTATCGGTGTGAGGTCGAACGAGCACAGGGATGTGGTTTATTCCTCCAGCCTTTTCACCGGCGTAAATGATGGAGGGCAGACTCTCGCCGCTGACTGGCGGAGCTCACCCCGATGCAGAGAGAGAAACAGTGATGGCAGGTTTCTGCTATCCAGCGACGATAGAAAGCGCAAAATGTCGTCTCTGGGAGCAGGTGTCGTCCATGATTAAGCCTTGGGTCACTGCCAATATTGTTGACCTACGTGATGAAAGGAGAGAGGTGAAGGAGCGGAAAGAATCAAGCAAAAGGCATGAACAGTCAGAGCGCAATGAAAGCCGCCATGAAAGGCAAATGAAGAAAGGGGAAAACCCCAAAAGGCAGCTCTGGGCTAGAAAGAAGTACACACAAATTAAACGATGAGGTGAAAAGAAGAACGAAAATTAAAAAAAAAAGAAAAAAAGAAAAAAGAGCCATGAAGGTTTAAAATGTGAGCAGTGCACAATATATAGGACAAACACAGAGGACAAATATAGAGGACCAACATAGAGGACAAACACAGAGGACAAACATTTAGCACCAACATAGAGGACAAACATAGAGCATGCATAGAAAAGAAAGGATTCTAACAGGACACACAAACAACGAAGCAGCTGAAAACAGCGAACAAGTCACCAGCTCCAAGACCAGTCCAGGCAATGTCTCACTGAAGAACAAGAGATCCGTTAGCGTTGTACCGTGGATTGCTCAGATCTGCAGAATTCTAGAGCAGATGGAGATCCAGGTGTACTGAACTGTCCTCACTCAACCAGTGAGGGTGACCCCAATCCTTACAGAGGGAGCAAAGGCAGCTGTAAAATCGCTCCAAAATGGAAGTCAGTTGAAACAGGCAAAATACCTACGGAGCTAATCCAGGCTGAACCAGGAAAAAGGCTGTCAATTTAAGGTCAAGGAACTTACATGAAACAAGATCTGGTAGACAAGAGAATGGCTGGCATCACGGACCCACAAAAAAAGGTAAGCCTGTAGATGTCCGAATTACCGTATGATCACCTTCATCAGCCACTCCAGTAAAGTCATGCTGAAGGATCTGCTCAACAGATTGAAGCACAAGCAGAAAAGAAAGTTGCTGAAGAACGGGCGGGTTTACGGACTAGAAGGAGCACCACCGAAAAATTCTGCACCCTCCACATCCTTTATGAGCACATCACAACGCCAGCACAGTCTGTAGTATTTTTCCATCAAAAAAAAAAAAAAAAAAAAAAAGCATTGGGTATTGTCTGGCATGCAAATTATAAGTAACCATGAGAAAGAACATCATCGGTAGGAACTTTGTCAGGATCACAGAGCAGCTTTATGAAACAGCTAACAGCGCAGTGGTCTACAATGGGAGCCAATGCGAGTGGTCCCGAACGACCATAGACAGGGCTTTCTGCTTTCCCCGCCCTCTTCAACATTGTTCTGGAGACTCTCGTGACTGATGCATTCAGCGACCATCCAGAAACAGTAAGCGCTGGAGGCAGAACCATCACCAGCCTCTGCTTCGCCCACGACATCGAACGCTTGGATGGACACGAAGAACTTGCCCAGCTGTGTCAACCTCGGGTGATGTCGATGGAGGAAGGACTAGCGCACAGCCCAAACACACTCACAGCTTGCTTACGATCTCATTCATATATCATGCATTCGTCACATCAACCACTAGTAAGTCTATAACTTTACTACACATGATCATAGAACGAAAACATCAATGCATATGGAATCAAACAAAATAAAACATTCTCTCTTTCCTGAACTTCACAAAATCATTTATCTAAAACATCATTAACTAACCCGGGTATAAACAGATTTCTACTTTACCTGGCAGGTGATCTTAACTATTCCGAATCACTGTCTTTTCTTTTCTTTTTTTTTCTTTTCACTGTCACTTTCACAAGCACGACACAACTGCTGGCATGGTCTTGGTCTGCTGGCGCCTGGTCAGGTTAGACTGCTGGCACTGGCGTTGGTCTGTGGTTCTGCTTGACGAAGTGACGCTGCCAGGTATGAGGTCGAACCCGGTTAAGATGGAACAGTGACTATCAACATCGATCTGTTCTCCTTTCTTCCTTCCTGCATTAACGCATTGCACTCTCTCTCTTCTTCTAGTCTGCTCTATCAAATGGACATGGTTGCTTTTTCTTTCTTTTTCTTTTCTTCTCTTTTCCTCTTCATTAGTTAGCAACTCTCTCTCTCCACATCTCTCCTTAGTCCTTCCTCTGCAGACTATCTCGTGCTAATCTCTCAACTTGGTTCCCTTCTCTCCTCCTTCATCTCTCTGCTTCTCTCTCAGCAGACCTACACCAGAACCTCTTCCTCTCTCTCTCTGTCTGTTCGTTCTCCTCCCTCTCTCCCACTCACACATTACTTTATTCCCTACCTACGTGTCCAAGGGTGAGTACCATTGGTCAGTATTTTTACCGCCTCGTACCGAAGTTATCTCCCTCTAATTCATTGGATATTCAAATCATGACAGTCACGCCTACACGCCTTACTCTCTGTGGTGGTCAATTGGTCATTTAATTGATTAGCTTGATTTCACCCCCACCACACACTACCTTCCCCTCTCTTCGTTCGGCGACGTCGTAAATTGGCTAGATTCAGTCTGGTCCAGGCGTCGAGACTCGTCTGACCAGACATCGAGGCGTCGGTCAGCTACCGTCTCCGAGTAGGGATTAGGATTAGTCTCCTCGCTGTGCCAAATTGGCTGGATGAGTTGATCCGGGCGTCGAGACTCGTTTGACCAGACATCGAGGCGTCGGTCAGCTACTTAGTCCGTCTGGCTGGCGCTCAGAATATTTGAGTTTGAGCTTATGTCCACACAACCTGGACCACGACTTTGGTTGTTTATTTTTTTGTCCGTGACAATTTCCCCCTTGCAAAAGACTATGCACCGCATTGTCTCAAAACAACGTACAAAAAAGACAACAACCGAATTTGCTGATACACAGCTACACGTGCAAAGTTTGAAAAATACTTTACAACCATACGGTTTATAAATTATAAAATATATCATTAGTGAATACCACTCTAATGAGTTATCATTGACGTGCGCTCTTGCGTTATTTCGACTCATTTTATAACGACCTCTGTGCGCACCTATGCAATTCCCCTACCTGCGGATTTGCCATCTCTCTCTTCACAATTCTTATGAAAGCACAATATAATATGATCACGATCCATGACACTTCACTGAGGAATCTCCATCCCCACTTATTGCAAATAATGCATCACTACACAAGCGACTGTATGCTCCAAGCATAACTACATTCACATGAACAAGTCTCACAAAGAAATATGAACAAGTCTCACACAGAAATATGAACCATAGCCAACTGGGAATGAAACCATATCCAATCAACATAACTGTAATCAACACATATTATCAACAAAGCACCCGGATATGACTGACTTCCTCTGAGTTGCAGCTTGCTAGACTACACGGCTTAAATAGTCAGCTCGACTTCTGTCAACCTGGAATGTACTGCACTCGGTACCTGTAGGGCTGCAATGCCATTGCCCAACGCAGCACTCTGCTGTTTTTCAGCTGCGCCTCATGCAGGAATTTGAGTGGTTGATGATCAGTCTCTATCACGAACTCTTTCCCATACAAGTATTTGTGGAATTTCTGCACGGCCCACACGACAGCTAAACACTCCTTCTCCACCGTTGGTACCTTCTTCACACTTTGTCAACTTCCTGCTAGCATACCTCACAGGGAACTCGACCCCTTCATGCTCCTGCAACAATACGCACCTACTCCACCGCCTGATGCATCTGTCCGCAACAAAATGGTTTGGGACATATCTGGTAGCTTCAAGATGGGACGGGAACCTAGTCTTTCCAGCACTGTCTGCAGTGCTTGCTCTGCACCGTCTGACCACTCGACCACTGCCGGTTTCCCTGCCTTGACCAAATCACTGAGAGGACTCGTGATTGCTGCGAAGTTTGGGACAAACTCCCTATAGAAGCCAATAAACCTAGCAGACTCCTGACTTCTGTTTTGGTCTTTGGTCTCTCTGATTCATCATCTTCTCCACCTTTCCTCTTTCCGGCTGCTTTGTGTCGCCTCCGACAACAAAACCTAGGAACTCCAGGCTTGGAAAACAACCTGGCACTTTGTTGGTCTGGCTGTGAGATTGGCTTGTCTCAACCTCTCTAAAACTGCTCCTAGCTGCCTCATATGCTCCTCCCATGTCTCGGATGCTATCAGAATGTCATCCATGAAATTTACAACGCCTTCCAATCCGTCAATAACTTCCTCATCATCCGAGAGAAGACTGCAGGTGCGTTGGCCATCCCAAAAGGAAGTACTCGCCACTGGTATAGCCCATAGGAGTGGAGATGCTGTGACTTCCTTGAGTCCTCACTCAAGGCTATTTGCCAGTAACCTTGCTCAGATCTATCTGGTGAAATACTGGCTCTTGCTTGTGGCGATCTGTGCGAACAGGTCTTCCATGTTCGGTATGACCTCTGCATCGACCTTGGTGACGCTGTTCAGACGTCTATAGTCAACACAGAATCGATGCTCACCTGACTTTTTCCTCACTAGACGGACGGGTGCACTATACGATGATTTGGACGGTTCAATCACCCAAGGTCCAACATCTTTTCTACCTCCTCCTCGATCACTTGCTTGGTGGCATATGGGATCGGGTAGGCTTTCACATGTACGGGTTTTTGCGATGTTAACTCCACCGTACATGTCTCTAGAGTTGTCCTGCCTGGTTTATCAGTCAGGGACGCCCTATACTGTTCTAGGAGCCCCTAATTCTCCTGTCTCCTACTGTCTAGCCTTCATACGTGACACATCCCTGTATGATCTTCTCCTGGAAACTCAGGCAACAAAATCTCCCCTTCTTCTGCTGGGTCTCCTTCACCTCCATCAATGATTGCTGCTGCGCCTATGTGCTGAGTCTCACGCTGAATATATTTGCGGAGCAAATTTACATGGAAAAGTTTTGATTTCCCATTCACATCGATTCGGTAGTCCTGATCTACCTTTTCAATGATGGTGAATGGTCCCTTCCAATGCATCAGCAGCTTGTGTGATCCGTGGGAAGCAGTAACAGGACTTGATCTCCCACCTTGAGGAATTGCTTCCTACCTTCCTGTCATATTGCTTCTTCTGAACGACCCTAGCCTCCTGCAAACTCTCCTTGCAACCTTACATGTCTCTCTAGCCTATTGCGTAGGTCCACCACATACTGATAAGTGGTTTTGACCTCTTCTGACTCCTGTTCTCCGGACCACAGCTCTTTGAGAATACACACTGGGTCCCCGAACTGTCCGCCCATACAGCAGCTCAAATGGCGAAAAGCTCTGTGCTCTCCTGAGGGGCTTCCCTGTAGGCGAACAGTGCCGCTGGAATGTAGCGGTCCCAATCTGCTGGCCTTTCCTCACAGAGCTTCTTTAAGATGCCTTCAGCACACCATTGAATCTCTCCACCAAGCCATTGCATTGTGGGTGGTATGGGTAGTGAGAAGCTGTGTGATCCTAGTAGCCTGTTGACCTCCCTCATCACGCCCGAGGTGAACTGTGACCCTCTGTCACTGAGAATTTGTGATGGCACACCCACGCGAGAAAAGATATCTACCAGCCCTTCAGCGACCTGTTGCGTATCTACGCCTTTCATGCAACTGCTTCTGGGTATCTGGTCGCGTAGTCCACGAGCGTCAACACATACCTGTGCCCACCTTTGGAACAGGGCGCGATCGGGCCAATCAGATCAACAGCCACCCTCCTGAATGGTGTGTCAATTAAAGGGGGCTGTTTAAGAGGTGCCTTCCTCTTCACCCCTCTTGTGGCTGACCTTTGACACACGTCACATGACATGCAGAAACGCTTGATGTCTGCCATTGCCCCTGGCCAATGAAATCATCGAAGATTCGGTCAGCTGTTTTGCTGGTGCCGAGATGACCGCCATGAGCGACTCGTGACCACTGACATGACAGTGTCACGATAACTGCTGGTACCTCTAACTGAGTGGTCACCTTACTGTCTTCCCTTGGTGAACACTCGGTACAACAGCCCGCCTTTCACAAGAAATTCTGTCTCACCTCCTCTAACCACCTGTTTCTCTCCACTCTTGCCAACTCCCAAGACTTCACGAGCGAAGGGTCTTGTTCCTGCGCTGCCTGAAACTCATCAGGCGACACATCTATGCCTGACTTCCTTGCCGGAACGACTAACGGTTTATCAACCTTTTCCTCCTCCTGCTCCGTGTTTGAACTGCTGCCCCTGTAGCAGTCAACAACTCAGGATCCCTGGATCCTGCACCGGAATATTTCCGATGATCAAATCATGAAGGGGTTTCTCCATCACCAACGCAGACAACTCGCCTGAGAAGTAAGGGGTACGTACTTCTATCTTAGCAACTGGAAACTCCTCACAGTGCCATCGATTAGAGTACAGGTCTGGATTTGCCCTGTCAAATCCCCTTTCTCGACCAGCGTTGTTCTAACTACACCACATGAACAACCAGTGTCTCGTAACACTTTCACCCTCTGTGGCCAATCCACCCTTCTTCCATGGTAACGAACACTCAGCCTAGTGCCCTCCATCCCTGATACTGACTGCTGTCCAGTGCTAGCCATAGGCTGCACTCCACCCTCTTCAGACTGAATCCCTTTTGGTTCCACTGCAGGTCGTTTCCCCGGCGACCCTTATCGACTTCTTGCAAGGCTGCTGCTTCTGGAACCTCATGCGGACAATCCTCGCCACATGTCCCTTCTTGTGACAAATGAAACACCTAATGTCCCTTGCCCTTCCTTCTGCCCACCACTGGGTTTGCAGACTTTGCAGAAAACTCCCTGGTCTCCTTGCACTCTTTCTCACTGTGCCTGGCACCTGTTTCTCCTGCACCTTAGTGCCCAACGTGCCTCCCTGTACACCTCTGCTAACTTCAGCACTCTCCTGCTGTCTCTGGCTGTCTCTCTTTCAAATGTATGGTTAATCAGGGCGCAACCTGACAAAATCTGTTCTTTCATAACTAGCTCTTTCAATTCAGCGAACTCCTTCTTCGTACCACTCAACTCTAACCATTTCTCAAAATAGTGATCTAGACGTGCACCCAAACTGAGTGTACGTTTCCCCTGCTTGCAATCTAGTGAACGAAATTTCTTCCTGAACCCTTCCTCTGTGAGGTCAAATCCCTTCATCAATGATTCCTTCACAGCACCAAAATCAGATTGGGTGTCTGCTGGCAATGCAGTGAAAATCTGTAATGCCTTACCCGTCAATAGCGCTGACAAAATGACTGCCACTCTTTCTGGAGGCCAACCTGACTGGTCGCAAACGTTTCGAAACGACTGATGTATGCATCGATCGAATCGGTTCCTTCAGAGAATTTTGGCAACTTGGGTCGGGGAGAGCGTAAACTGCGCACAGAGTCACTGGAAACTGAACTCCCATCCTCGGTGGTCTCCCTTTGTATCCTCACTTTCTCTAACTCTAATTGAACCTTTAATCTTTCGTTTCCTGCTCTTCCTTTAGTCTTTTGTTTCCTGCGCTTCCTTTAGTCTTTCTGTTTCCTGCCTTATTCTTTCTGTTTCCTGCGTTTCGCTAGCCTGAATCCTTAATCTTTCTGTTTCCTGCTTCATTCTTTCTGTTTCCTGCGCTTCCCTTATTCTTTCTGTTTCCTGCTTCATTCTTTCTGTTTCCTGCGCTTCCTTATTCTTTCTGTTTCCTGCTTCATTCTTTCTGTTTCCTGCGCTTCCCTTATTCTTTCTTTTTCCTGCTTCATTCTTTCTGTTTCCTGCGCTTCTACTGCGATACAGCGTCTTTCCGCGCGTTCATCCCTTTCCATCTTTTGCTGGTTTTCAACGAACGCTCGCAACTCTTTCCCGAATAGCCTAAATCATGAGCGACACTCACAGTTGTTCAATAGGGGTGTTCTTTTCTTCCGCCATTATATCTTCCTCTTTTTTTTTTTCTTTTGAACAGATTTTATAACTACGACAGCCAAACAGGTGGTTACCGCACGAGTGACGTAATAGCACAATCTAGAGAATGACAATATTAGCTTGGGACAACGTAGTTAGTTTTTATAAGACGCCAGCGCCTGACCCAACTATGAGAGCGAATTATAGGTAATCTGTGCGAAATAAGTACTTGGGGCTGAAATGCCAAGCCTAGTATTAACTATCTTGGAAGCAATGCCAAGCCTAGTATTTAACTATCTTGGAACATACTTAAGAAACACCTTGTCTTGGTATTACAACACTTGAATCCCACCCAGCTCTCCTCTCTGAGAAGTTGAACAATTATAATAAATGGGCCAGATATCCTGGCAGGCTCGCCAATAAATTGTCAACCTCGGGTGATGTCGATGGAGGAAGGACTAGCGCCAGCCAAACACACTCACAGCTTGCTTACGATCTCATTCATATATCATGCATTCGTCACATCAAACCATAGTAAAGTCTATAACTTTACTACACATGATCATAGAACGAAACATCAATGCATATGGATCAAACAAAATAAACATTCTCTCTTTCCTGAACTTCACAAAATCATTTATCTAAAACATCATTAACTAACCCGGGTAATAAACAGATTTCTACTTTACCTGGCCAGGTGATCTTAACTATTCACGAATCACTGTCTTTTCTTTTCTTTTTTTTTTCTTTTCACTGTCACTTTCACAAGCACGACACAACTGCTGGCACTGGTCTTGGTCTGTGGCGCCTGGTCAGGTTAGACTGTGGCACTGGCGTTGGTCTGTGGTTCTGCTTGACGAAGTGACGCTGCCAGGTATGAGGTCGAACCCGGTTAAGATGGAACAGTGACTATCAACATCGATCTGTTCTCCTTTCTTCCTTCCTGCATTAACGCATTGCACTCTCTCTCTCTCTTCTAGTCTGCTCTATCAAATGGACATGGTTGCTTTTCTTTTCTTTTTCTTTTCTTTCTTTTCTCTTCATTAGTTAGCAACTCTCTCTCTCCACATCTCTCCTTAGTCCTTCCTCTGCAGACTATCTCGTGCTAATCTCTCAACTTGGTTCCTCTCTCTCTCCCTTCATCTCTCTGCTTCTCTCTCCAGCAGACCTACACCCAGAACCTCTTCCTCTCTCTCTCTGTCTGTTCGTTCTCCTCCCTCTCTCCACTCACACATTACTTTATTTCCCTACCTACGTGTCCAAGGGTGAGTACCATTGGTCAGTATTTTTACCGCCTCGTACCCGAAGTTATCTCCCTCTAATTCCATTGGATATTCAAATCATGACAGTCACGCCTACACGCCTTACTCTCTGTGGTGGTCAATTGGTCATTTAATTGATTAGCTTGTTTCACCCCCACCACACACTACCTTCCCCTCTCTTCGTTCGGCGACGTCGTAAATTGGCTAGATCAGTCTGATCCAGGCGTCGAGACTCGTCTGACCAGACATCGAGGCGTCGGTCAGCTACTTAGTCTGTCTGGCTGGACAGACCGTCCCCGTAGAGGATTAGGATTAGTCTCCTCGCTGTGCCAAATTGGCTGGATGAGTCTGATCCGGGCGTCGAGACTCGTTTGACCAGACATCGAGGCGTCGGTCAGCTACTTAGTCCGTCTGGCTGGCGCTCAGAATATTTGAGTTTGAGCTTATGTCCACACAACCTGGACCATGACTTTGGTTGTTTATTTTTTTGTCCGTGACAAGCTGGTAAAAACGCCAGAGCAGCGTATGACGTGGAAATCAGTGCAGAAAAACAAACAAACAAAAAACAACAACAACAACAAAACCCTGAGGATAAACAACACCAAAGGCATCAAAAGAGACATTAATGCAAGTAGTTTGAAAACCAACAACCAGTAAGCACCTTTAAGTACCTGGGAGTAATTGTGACAGACGAAGAACCCAAACCAGACGCCGTTTCAATGGCCTAAGTATCGACACACCCATTTTGCGCCCAATTTGAGGAAATAAGTGACTGTCCGTTCGTTGAGGAAATAAGTGACTGTCCGTTCGTTGAGGAAATAAGTGACTGTCCGTTCGTTGAGGAAATAAGTGACTGTCCGTTCGTTGAGGAAATAAGTGACTGTCCATTCGTACATCGTTTTCACAGTCATGAATGCTGTGTGTCCAACCTGAAGAAGACCAAAGAAGTTAAAAGGCGTCATCTTTGTCTTGCAAGTTGTTTCTTTCGTTGGGCGGAATTTTTGGGTTTTTTCCCTTTACTTAGCTCAAACAATCTTGGAGCACTAAAGGTAAAGACATCTGAAACCCCTCTCGCTTCACTGAAACAACATGAGTGACAAAAATCTTTCTCTTGGCGTGTGAAATGTGGCCCCTGACGCAGATCGGGAAAAGAAGAACAGGTTTTTGAAACTAGATGTTTCTAAAAAAACCCTTCTTTCCCCTTCGAAGCTATTCCCCCCCAAGAAGAAGTGCTCAAAAAAACAGAGGCACCCATGGTCCTTCAACAGCTGAAAACAGTCCAAGATTTCCTAAAATGGTGGGGTCATGCTTTTCGATCACCCTCCCCTTCTTCTCCCTCTCTTCTCTCTCTCTTCTTCTCTCTCTCCTCTCTCTCTCTGTGTAGTGGGAAGTTTTTGTAGTAGTATAGTAGTGTAGTAGTAGAGTTTGTGCCACAAGCAGGTCTCTCTCTCTCTCTCTCTCTCTCCCCCTTCTCTCTCTCTCCCTCTCCTCTCTCTCTCTCTCTCTCTCTCACGGTACACATCTTTGCATTTTGTTCGCCAGCCAAACAGGGTTTTGGTCTCTGCTTTTTTTTACATAAAAACACAGTATCAGGTGCTTGCTCATTGCAGTTCAAGCTGTGCATAAACAAGCTGTCACCCACACACCCCCTCTTCCCCCCCCTCTCTCCCCCACCCACACACACCACTCAACTTTCATCACCATCACGTCATCATCTTTCCTCATATCCCATCATCTTTTCTTCTTTTCTTTTTCTTTTTCTTTTCTTCTTCTTTTCTTCTTCTTTCTGCTGCTGCTGTGCTGTTTTCTTTTCTCTTTTCTTCTTCTTTTCTTCTTTTCTTCTTCTTCTTCGGCTTCTTTTTTCGGCTTCTTCTTCTTCTTCTTCTTCGGCTTTTTCTTTTTTCTTCTGCTTTTTCTTCTTCTGCTTCTTCTTCTTCTCCCTTTCTTCTTCTTCTGTTCTTCTTCTGTTTTTCTTCTTTTCTTCTTTGCTTCTTTTTTCTTTTTCTTCTTTTCTTTTCTGTTTTCTTTTTTCCTCGTGCCCCGGATTTCCCCCTTGTCGCCAGCACCTAAAAGAGAAAAAAAACCTTTTACTTTTTTTCATTAATTTTGCCCTTTACCCCCCCCCCCCCCATCCCCACCCCCCCCTCCGTTTGCTCTTTTCCCCCCCTCTTCCCCCATCCCCTGCCCCCCGATCCCCCCCCCCACCTTTTACCCCCACCCCTTCGGAACCGTGTTTGCCATTACCTTTCGTTTTCTTCAGTACATTTTTCTTAAGTCTGTTTTTTTTGCTTGAACGGAGAAAAATGACAGCTGCGTGTTGATGTTACTACTGTCGAAGCCCCAATTTTGGGGGGAGCTTGGAGGGGATGGGATTTTATGTCTTTTCCTGCCCGCGTCATGGGGGATAATGTGAATATAGAAATTTGGAAAAACCCCCTTTGACATTGTTGGGGGAAGACGGGAGAAGGGGATAACATGGTGTGCAGTTGTGTGTGTGGTGTGTGTGTGTGTGTGTGTGTGTGTGTGTGTGTGTGTGTGTGTGTGTGTGTGCGTGTGTGTGTGTGTGTGTGTTTGTGTGTTGGTGGTGTGTGTGGTGTGTGTGTGTGTGTGTGTGTGTGGGTGTGTGGCGCGCGCGTTCGGCGCGCGCGTCATGTTGTTGTTGTGTTTTTGGTGTGTGGTGTGTGTGTGTGTGTGTGTGTGGTGTGTGTGTGTGTAGCGGGGGGGGGGGGGGGGGGGGACAACAGGACAGAGTAAAGGGGGGGAGACGAGTGGTCCAAAGGGGGAAAGGGGAGGGGGGGGGGGGGGCCCGCTGGCAGTTCCTTGAAGTCTGTTTTACACCCTAGAAACCCTCCTTTTCTGCTTTCCTTTTACCACTTTGTATTCTTGTCGAATGCCCCCTTTTTTTTTATATCTTATATTATCTACAAAATGATAACAAAAACGATAAAGATACACGAACCACTTTGGGTCAGATGGCTTACAAAAGAAAGAGAGAACGAAATTATTAAATGTTTAGATGCCCGCCCACACTTGGTAATCTGAAAGATGGCTGAAAAAAAAGAAAAAAAAAAAAAAAAAAAAAAACCACTTTAAGAAAATTTTTTTCCTTTTTTTTTTTTTTTAATGATTTATAGTGTGTAGCCCGAGTTTAACTATTGTACACAATTCCACTGTTTGCTGTAAATCTGAGTCTATGCGGGTTTTGGCTGTTTTTAAAAGTTCGTGTCTCGGGAAACTATCACTCTTAACGTCAAAGAAAAGTGTGGGAGAGAAAAAACAAAAAAAAACTGATGAAAAAACTAACCCCCTTGGCATACACATAGACAGGGAAGATGTAAATTTATCACAGGCAAGACAACCCCTTCGGTGGACAATTTGAACAGAAAAATGAAAAGCTTTTTCCCTGAATTCGACTTCGGGCGGTAAAACCACACACACAAAAAATAAAAAGATAGCGCTCATAATTATAAAAGAAAAATTTGAAGCAAGTGCTAAAAAAATAGCTGTTTCAATTTCCCTTAAGAAGTCACAAGCAAGGCATGAGGACACCACCCCAACACACCACACACACACACCACACACATTATATATATATATAAGAGAGAGAGAGAGAGAGAGAGGGAGAGGAGAGAGAGAGAGAGGAGAGAGAGAGAGAGAGAGAGAATGGCACACTACACCCTGAAGAGCAAAAGCACGAACAGTTTCTGAGGTGCTTTTAAGCCTTTTTTTTTTTTTTAAACCTGTTTTTAATATAATTATATTTTTTATTATTATATACTTCTAAGGGTTTTTCGAAACATTTTTGACAGGTAGATGTTTCAAGTCATCTCGTATTTTACTTTTAATGGGAGCTAGAAGCAAAAGACTTGGGGGACGCCGCAAGTCTTAAAGTATTGGGGGTTATTTAGACAAAACTTAGGAGTAGTTTTTATTTGACGGCTGTTATGTTTTGAAACCTATCGTCGTGTCTCCGATCTCGATGACCAATTTTCCCCTTTTTAATTTGCACGGTTCTTTTCAGGCGATTCAAGATCTCACGCGCGAGGACCGCTTACTGATCGAATTTTGCGACGGAAACCCTAGATCGATTGTTTCGTAACCTCGTTTATCTGGCTTTTTTTCAGGGGCACACTAATAAGTAATGCGCGCAGCTGTTTGCCGATGGCGCACTTGTTAACAAAATTCTACATTGGCGAGTCTTCAGGTACCCCAGCGGTACAGCCTCTTGACAGGGGAAACCCCCTGAGGACTGTCCCACTCAAAAGCAAGAGCAAAGACTTGGCCCCCCAACACCCCGGAAGGAAAAGCTCTGGGTCTTTGGAGGACCCCCGCCGTACAGCAGCCTTCGTCAGTGCCTCTGGGTTCTGTCTGAGTGAACAAAAAAAGAAGCTCGATAGGGGCGTTTTTGGCCCGATGGGCACGCGTCATGAAACACGTGCTGGTACCATGGGGAAAATGCTTTCGTGGAGATTTTTTGTTTTGCTTCAGGGCCATCATCCCATCAAGGCCCTTTACTTAAACCAGCGTCTTCAGGGAAATTTTCTAAGCGGTCTGCCCCTGATAAACACCTTGCTGGCTTTAAATGGGGTGCAGGTTTTTTTCCCGGCGGCTGGTCGGCAGTTGAGGACACGTTGACCCCTTTGGATGGAAGGCATTGTTAGCAGGTGACCGAAGACTGATTTGCAAGTGAAAGTTACTTTTTGACACGGCTTTAATTTTGAAACGGTGAGGAAGGTAGAAGGAGGGGCGGGCCTAGCGGCGCGGGAAAGCGCGGATTTTTGGTTGAGGTCTGGTTTTGATCCCCAGCAAAAACAGCGGGTCAGAAAAAATTTTTCTCCCCAGAGAAATTTTAAAAAAAAAAAATTAAAAAAAGTCTTCGCAACCGCTCCCGCCCTTTGGAAAAAGATTTAAACGAACGTGTCTTTTTTTTTTTTTTTTTTTTTTTTTGTTTTCGCGTTCCCAGCCATCCCGACCCTCAATCCGGTTTAAGGCGAACCCGCTTTCTGCGCAGAGACCCCACCGGCCCCCCACAGCTTTCCTGGACCTCACCCGGGGGGCCACGTCTGGCGCTCAAGGTTTCAAAGGAAGGGCAGGACTGTAAGATGTGGGTGGAATTTTGGGGGAACCTGTCCCACGGGGGAATGGTCAGTATGGGGGAAACGCGTGCTTCAAAAAATACTTTCCAGATTTAGAGAGAAGGGAGGTTTCGTGTGTGGGGCTGGATGACACAAAGATGAAAATACTGCCACAGGTATCTTTGTAGGCATAAGCCCTGTAGACGGAATGTGGTTCCCATATCGGAAAAGTTAAAAAAGCAACAGAAAACGAAACCCTGGTCTAATGCGCAAGAAATTTATCTAATGTTAAGTCTGAATTCTGCCTGATGAACGGAGAAAGAAAAATCAAATGTGCGGACCGTTTGTGCCTGCGTGGGTCAGTCATCATCAAAGGGTTTTGGAAAAATGTAAACGAAATAAACGAATATCTCTTCAAATGATCCTTTGGTATCGGAGTACTTGTTTGGCATGTTCAAGGAAAAGAAACGTTCGGGGGCGACACTCCCTCTCCGTCTGTCCCTACCGTACCCCCCCCCCCCCTCCCCCACCCCCCCGAAGATCCAAAACCCCCCTCACCCCCTCCCCCTTTATCTCCCCCCCCCCCCCCCCCTCCCAGGGTTTTTGAAGACCCCATTTTCTTTGGCCCAAGGGGAAGTCATTAACATACCTTAACCCCATCGTGTGAATAAAACGGTACACCTGTGCGACATGGACTAAACAAAGAAGAAAAAGGGGAAGAATGGACTACAAACAAAGGGGAAAAAAGGGGAAGACATGGACTAAAAAATATTTTTACGAGTGGGGTTCCGAAAGAAACCGTCACAGGTTCGTTTTCATTCCCTTTACCCCGACCTTTTTATTCACATTTTGGGGAGAGAGAGAAGAGAGAGAGAGAGAGAGGGGTTTCAGTTTCTCAAGGAGGGGTCACTGCGTGGGATTAGTCCATAAAAACTACCCACATCCACTAAGTTTTGAGACCCCCCTGCCATGATTTAAAGCTTATGGAACAATATTTGTTTTTTTAAATGAAATTTAAAGATAAGATGAGGAATTTAAGGGGAGGGTCACTGCGTGCGGATAGTCCCAAAAAGCTGTAAACTCCTAAGTTTCACTGCGCATGATTTAAAGTGATGGGTGATTTTTTTTGGAATGAATTAAAGATAAGATGAGAAAAAAAAAGAGGGTCTCATGCCCACGACTCACGATATTGACCCACGCATGTGCCCAAAAAAGCTGGGGCAGACCTTGGGACGTACCAAACATGGCTGGTCATTTTATATAGTATATCATGAATACTAAATGCGATATTCCGGTAAAAGACCCAAACTATAAGCGCTTTACAATCCACATCTTTAAAAGGGCTGCCCACCTGGAGCGCCCATGAAGAGCTGCCAGCTGGCGCTTCATTCGTCGTTTCCCCGGGTCATCCGCCAATCATTCAATTCGTTCACTCAGTTTCCTTTCTTTCCCTTTATTCTTTCCATTTTTCCCCGCGGGGGCATGCTATGGAAAAGTGTCACCATACCAACGGGCAAAAAAGGCCCCTTTCCGAAAGTTGGTGAGGAATTTTTCGTGTGTCAAGATGTTAAGCGTGCGTTCACAACGGAAACCCCGGGTTATGTCTCATTGGAAGGACTTTATGGGAAATGGAGTCAGAACCATGTTAATGAGGAAAAATCCCCTGTACCGAAACGGCCCCCGGGGTTCGAACCCGCAAACCCCCTGATCACCCAAGATTACCGGTTCATCTTGTATGTGTGGTGTGTGTGTGTGTGTGTGTGTGGGGAGAGTGTTGAAAAAAGCGAACCCGGAAAAGGAAAAAACAGTGACGACGGACGGGGGGTCGGGGGGCTTTGGTGATTTGTTTTCTCGATCCTTGCATTCAAAAGTGCCCCTGTCAGCTGCAACACGATTCCATTTAGCTCGTCGCTTTTTTTCCCCCTCTTTTAAACGTGCCTGCGTTTAAACACGAAAAACTGCGCGAGCGAAAAGACGGGAAAGAAGAGAGAAGAAAAAAAAAAAAGAGAGGGGAAAGAAAAGGGGGCTTCTCCGCCTCCAACCCCCCACATGGTAGCAGGGGGTGGAGGGGGTGGGGCCGGGGGTTGGGGTGGTGAGGGGGGGGGGGGGGGGGGGCGGCAAGTGTGGAGGAAAATGAACAAAACCCCCCCTGCCCCATTGTCAGAGGGGTCGCCCTTGTGAGGTGGGGGATTGGGTGGGCGCTGCTACTTTTACCCCCCGTGCGTGATCGCTTCAAAAAAGGGGGGGCCAGCGCGATCCGGGGGGCGGGGAGAGGGTGGGGGGGGGGGAGAGGGGAAAGGGGGGGTGGGGGGGAGGCCCCCTTTTTGCCTAATGCTTGACAACCCCCGGGACTTGAAAAAAAGCTAAGTTAATTGCTGACCCGGGGTCCATCATTTTTTTCTTTCTCTCTCTCTCTCTCTCTCTCTTTCTCCACTCCTGCGCTTCCCCTTTTCCCCTCCGAGCGGCGCGGGGACCAAAGGGGGACAACTCTCACAGAAGAGGGGGACACCCAGCTTTAGCTGCTTTTGTTTCTCTGCTCTTTTCTTCTCTCTTTTTCTCTCTCCTCTCTTCTTTTTGAGCTTTTTTTGGAAATGTAAAGCAAAAAAGGGGTACAGCTCTTTTTGGCGTGCTGTTAAGAAATAACTGACAATGAGAAAAAAATCAATAATACTGCGACTTGTGGGTTGCTAAAACTTTCAACAATCATTTCCTTCAGGTAAATGAATCTACAAACAGCTGCCCGGGGCACATTTTTTAAAACGATATGAGATCAGCTTTTTCTCCAAACGTTTTGCCCAAAAACGATTGAATACTAGAGATTCATTTAGATCCCCCTTTCTTGCTATTAATGAAGTTGGTTCCTTAATTTCAAAACTTAAAAAAAAAAAGCAATGGGTCCAGATAACTTAAATGTTCTATACTCAACTTGCTTCCTTACATTTTTGATACCCATAGTTGTTTAAATTTGTGTATTGATCAGAATGTCTTCCCATGTGGTCTAAAGCAGCAAAAATTATTCCCTTTCCCAAAAAAAGAGATTCACTGATTTAAACAATTTTAGCCAAAACACTTTTACCCTTGTATCGAAACCCTTTTAGATGCATTTTTCACAACACCTAACAAAATATGGAAAATCCCAAATGTTCCACCCATTTCAGCGGTTTCGTCGAATCATTTTATGCCAACGGGCCCAACACGCCTCTGTGAAAAAGGCTATAGCCATCAACGAAAAAAAAACTCCTGGAATGTTTCCCCCGTTTTAAGAACCTTTGATTTTTAAAACCCCAACATATTATTTAAAAAAAATGACTGCATATGTTCAAAATCGCAGTGTCCCTTTTTCAGTCATATCTTAAAACAGGACCCCGCGTGTTTTTTAAAGGAAATATTCCCCTAAGGAATATGAGCTGTGGCGTTCCACAGGGCTTGTCCTTGGACCTCTTTTGTTCTTATTTTTATAAATGACCTACCCTGCACATACTCACAAAGAGTCTCTGTGATCTGTTCGCTGACGACAGTTCTCTTTACGTAGTGATACAAAACAGTCTGTACAAAAACGTTACAACAAAGTATAAATGAGTCTTGAATGGTGCAACCAAAACCCAATGGTCCTTAATCCACACAAAAAAATGTTGGTCCTGCATCGAGACAGAAACTCAACGACAGATCTTTGTTTAGCCTAAAAAAAAGAGTGAAAATTAAAACGAAACAGGTTACCGAAACCCGGGCTTAGGGGTATTATTGATGATAAATTTTAAAAGGGAATCACAATAAATCAGTTTTCAAACGTTGGCTGCAATTTTTTTTTGCTAAATAAACTCAGTTTTATGTTGAACCAACATCCGGAAAATTTTTTTTTTGAAGCCCTTGCCTTTCTCACATCAACTATGCGTCCCCTGTCTGGGGTGGGCGGTGAAAAAACACTAAAAAAAAATCAAATCTATGCATGGCGGGGAATTAAACTGTTTTCCGAAGTTTTATCAACCACGGGCAAATTCGCAAAACTAATGTGCTACCACTGCGAGCCCAAAT
>CM031618.1:52004518-52019518 GCA_018398815.1 Conus ventricosus | reverse complement strand
TTATAAAAGCAACAGCAACGAAAACCCTGGTCTAATGCGCAAGAGAATTTATACTAATGTTACAGCTCTGAATTCTGCCTGATGAACGGAGAAAGAAAAATCAAATGTGCCAGGACCGTTTGTAGCCTGCGTGGAGTCAGGTCATCATCAAAGCGTTGGAAACGAATGTAAACGAATATAAACGAATATCTCTTCAAATGATCCTTGGTATCGCGAGTACTCTGATCTTGGCATGTTCAAGAAACAGAAACGTTCGGGTGCGACACTCCTCTCTCTCGTCTGTCCCTACCGTACCCCACCACCCTCCCCTCCCCCACCCCCACTGAGAGATCCAACACCCTCCCTCACCCCATCCTCCTTCATCTCCCCCCCCCCCCTCCAGGGTTTCTGACAGACCCCCCATTTTCTTGGCCAAGGGAAGTCATTCAACATACCTTAATTCCCTATCGCTGTGAATAAAGCCGGTCACACCTGTGCGACATGGACTATAAACAAAGAAGAAAAAGGCGAAGACATGGACTACAAACAAGAGAAGAAGAAAAAGGCGAAGACATGGACTAAAAAGTCATTTTGACGATGTGGGTGTTCCGAATGAAACCAGTCACTATGGATTCGATTTTACATTCCTTCATCCTCGACCTTTCATTCACATTTTGGAGAGAGAGAGAGAGAGAGAGAGAGAGAGAGAGAGGAGTTTCAGTTTCATCAAGGAGGTGTCACTGCGTGCGGATTAGTCCATAAATGCTACACCACATCCACTAAGTTTCGAGACCACACTGCGCATGATTTAAAGCTTATGGATACAATATTTGTTTTTGTAATGAATTAATGACTAAGATGAGAGAATTTAAGGAGGAGGTGTCACTGCGTGCGGACTAGTCCATAAACGCTGTACAACATCGCTAAGTTTCACTGCGCATGATTTAAAGCTGATGGGTGATTTTTTTTGGGAATGAATTAATGACTAAGATGAGAGAACTTAAGAAGAGGGTCTCATGCCTACAACTCAGCAGATATCTGACTACGCATGTGCCCAACACGCTGGTCAGACCTTGGGTACGTACCAAACATCGGCTGTGTCATTATATAGATATATCATGAATACTAAAATAGCGACTATTCTCGGCTAAAGACCAAGCTATAAGCGCTTTACAATCCACACTCGTTTACACAACGGGCTGCCTACCTGGGTAGCGCCGACTGAAGAGCTGCCAGCTGGCGCTTCATTCAGTCGTTTCCCGGGTCATCCAGTCCATATCATTCAATATCGTTCACTCAGTTTCCTTACTTCCTTCATTCTTTCCATTTCTCACGCAGGGTGCACGCATGTGTAACGTGTCATCCATACCAACGGGCAAACTGGCCTCTCCCGAAAGTTGGTGAGGGAATTTTACGTGTGTGCAAGATTTTAAAGGTGCGTTCACACCGGAATGGGGTTATATCTCTTGGGAAGGACTTTTGGGGAAATGGGTCAAACCAATGTTAATCGAGGGAAAATCCCTGTCCCAAAACGGCCCGAGGGAGATTCAAACCCGAAAAACCCCATGTCCCCAAGATTACACGGTATCATATTGTTGTGTTTTTTGGTGTGTGTGTGTGTGGGGGATGAGTTTGAACGGGGAACCGGGAAAAGGAAAAGACGGACGACGGACGGGGGATGGGGGCGGTTTTGGTGATTTGTTTTCTGCCGTCCTTGCATACAACCGTGCCCGTTCAGCCTGAAACGAGATTCCATTTCAGCCTGTGTTTTTCTCCCCCTTTTAATCGTCCCTGACGTTTAAAAGAAAACCCCTCCCGCGGGAAAAGACGGGAAAAAGAAGAGAGAAAAAAAAAAAAAAGAGAGGGAAAAGAACAGGGCTTCTCCCCCTCACCCCCCCCCACATGGTGGGGGGGGGGAGGGGGCCCCGGGGGTTTGGGGTGGGGGGGGGGGGGGGGGGGGGCGGTTTTTGGAGGAAAGTGAACAAACCCCCCCCTCCCCCTTGTAGCAAGGCCCCCCCCTGCTGTGAGCGGGGGTTTGGGGTGGGGCTGTATCTTTTTACCCTCCGTGCGTGTCGTTAAAAAGGGGTCCCCAGCGACGTCGGGTGGCGGTAGAGAGGGTGAGAGGGGGAGGGGAGGTGGGGTGGGGGGGGAGACCCCTTTTTCACCCTAATGCGACAGCTCCCGGGACTTAAAAGAACTACAGTTAATTGCTGCCGGGGGGTCCTTTCATTTTCTTTTCTCTCTCTCTCCTCTCCCCTCTTCCCCATCCTCCCTTTCCCCCCTTTTCCCCCTCCGAGCGCGCGCGAAAAAGGGGAGATAATTTGCAAGAAGAGGGGAGAGCCCCCTGAGCTTGAGCTGTTTGTGTTTTCTGTCTCTTCTTCTCTTTTTCTCTTTCTCTCTCCTCTCCCCTTCTCCTCTGAGCTTTTTAGGAAATGAAAAACGAAAACGGGGATACGCTCTTTTAGGGCGTGTGTTAATGAAAAAAATGACAAGTCGAGAAAGAAATCGAAAATACGCGACTATGTGGCTGCTAACACTTTCAAAAATCATTTCCCTTCGGGAAACTAAAACAGTACAAAAGCTCCAGTGTCACTTTCTTTAATCGAATGAACCCCAGCTGTTTCAATCTTTTTCCAAAGAACGTTGAAACAGAGATTCATTTAGATCCCTTGTTTGTTTTAATGAATTTGGGTTTCCCTTAATTCAAAAAAAAATAAAAAAGCAATGGGTCCAGTAACTTAAATGTTTATACCCAAAGCTTGCTTCCCTTTACATTGTTGAACCATAGTAGTTTAAATTTTGTATTGACAAATGTCTTCCCCATGGGGTCTAAAGGCAGAAAAGTTATTCCCCTTACCAAACAAGAGATTCACTGTTTTTAAAATTTAGACCAATATCCTTTTTCCGTGTATCAAAAACCTCTTGAGGCATGTTCCGAACACCTAACTAAACATATGGAAATCCAAACTTTTCCCCCCATTTCAGTCAGGTTTCGTCAAAAATACTCTCCCACACGGCCTTAACACGCCCTGTGATAATGGCATCACCCTCAAAGAAAAAAAACTCACTGAAGTTTTCCCGATTTAAAAAGCCCTTTTATTTGTAAACCAAACATATATTAAACAAATGACGTTTGTTTAAACCCGGGAGTATCACCTTTTTCAGTCTATCTTGAAAAAAGGA
Organism: Conus ventricosus; assembly: GCA_018398815.1. Lineage (NCBI taxonomy): Eukaryota > Metazoa > Mollusca > Gastropoda > Neogastropoda > Conidae > Conus > Conus ventricosus. The sequence goes on along the minus strand of CM031618.1, from coordinate 52,016,356 downwards.
CCCAGGGTTTACTTTTAAAGGTACTTATTCCTTGAAGGAATAGTGAGTGTGGCGTTCCCCGGGCTCTGCCTTGGACTTTTTGTTCGTTTTTTTTTATTTTTTAATGATAGATGCCTATCTCACAAAGATGTATTTGGATTTTTCGCGACGACAGTTCCTTTTCCCGAGTGATACAAACATATGTTTTACAAAATCGTTTACAAAAGTTAAATGATTTTGAATGGTGAACCAAAAAAGAATGGCTTAAACCCCACAAAAAAATGTATGTCCTAGCATCGAGACAGAAACACAACGACAGTCTTATGTTTAGCCTAAAAAAATGAGTGAAACCTTAATGAGCGGTTTCCGAACACCGTGCTTTGGCGTGATTATTTATATAAATTTTTAAAAAGGGAATACTATAAATCATGTTTTCAAAAAAGTTGGCCCCAATTTTTTTTTTGCAAATAAACCCGTTATTAGTTGAAACCCCAAAATCCCGGGAAAATTTTTTTTTTGAAACCCTTGCCTTTCTCACATCAACTATGCTCCCTGTCTGGATGGTGGGTGAAAAAAACAAAAAAAATCAAATCTATGATAGGCGGGGAAAAAAAATGATTTTCCGCAAATTTCTATCAACCAGGGGAAAAACCAAAAAAATGATGTAACTGCGAGCCCAAATGATCTAATAAGGCAGTATAATGTTTAAAATCCATGCAAACATGGCGCCAAAAATCTTGCTGAGTTTTCCAAATGGCAACAAACGCATATGATTTAAATATTTTCTTTTACCCCTGCCCCCATGATTTTTTAAAATTTGTTTTGCATTTTTTTGGGCCATTGTGTGGAAATTCTTCTCCGCTGCCAAAACAGTCAATCACTGCCGTCCTTAAATCAGCAAAAACATAAACATTTTTTTAACAATAAAACTAACCTTTGACATAGCTCAACGCCCTTTTTATGTTTGCCCCTAATTAGCTGTGAAAATGTTTATGTTGTAGTGTGGGGGGTGGGTGGGTGTGGGGGTGAGGGGTGGGGTGTACGCGTGCGTGCGTGTTGTGTGGGCGTGTGCGTGCATGTGAGCGCGCACGTACGTCTCTGATTATGTTTGTGTAATTTTGTAATGGAATTTTTTTTTTATTATTATTACTATTGTTATTGTTATTATTATAATGTTGCTATATTCTTCATTGTTTCTATCATTATTAATATGTGCAGTGTGTTTAGTTGAATGTTGTAGAATAGCAAGGACAGATTAGAAGAATAGGCACTGCCTAAAATCTCTATCCTTGAGTAATAAAGTTTTTGAGTCTTGAGTCTTGAGTCTCTCTCTCTCCTGCCATCTCTGCGACACCATTATCCCACTACTACCCCCTTGCCTTTCACACACCCACCCACACATCTCCTAGCCCCACCGCCTCTGCCCCCTACCTCTCCACCACTACCGCGACCAGAGTGAGGGAGGGGGAAGGGTCGGGGAAGGGAGGGAGGGAGGGGGTAATTTGGTGGTTGTGGTAGTGAGGAGGGGGGGGGGTGTTCTTGTCCCCGTGCATGATGGCGAGGGCAAAGGTGAAGGGTCAGGTTGCTGATGGGAAGAGCAAGGGGGGGGGGAGGGGGAGGACGAGGAGAAAGAGGGGGAGAGAGGAAAGGCGAACGAGAGAGAGAGAGAGAGAGGGGGGGTGGGGGGGGTAAGGGGGCTACTGAGAAACAACATGATCTGGATGGAAGGGAGATTAATGAAGAAGAAGGGGGGCAGGAAGGGACTCGCTGTGAATGAAAGGGTAGCAGGGGAAGAGGGAAGGGGGAGGATACTTTAGAATAACATCGTTTTCATGGGGGTGGTGTGGTCTGGCGGGACTTTGGCAGGGAAAAGAGGCGGAGGGTGGTGGGGGAGGGGGGTGTAGAGAGCGGGGTGCGGGTTGAGTGAGAGAGAGAGAGGGGGGGGGGGTGCGGGAGGGATGGGGGTGGGGGTGGTGGTAGGGAGTGGACACTGCAACGGTAACGATGTGAAAGCGAGACAGCAAAGCCAGGAAGACAGCACATAGTGTGATGATGTGAACGTGGATGGACGAGAGAAGGCAGCACATAGTGTGATGATGTGAACGTGGATGGACGAGGAAGCAGCACATAGTGTGATGATGTGAACGTGGAGGACGAGAGGCAGCATTACCCAATAACGCGCCACCTCTTCCTTAACAACCCTCTTGCATGTGCATTTTTCTGCCCAAAACTCTCCCAGTATTCGTTTTTTTTTTCTTTTTAATCAATGGAATGCGGTCAGTTCACGACCCTAGTCTGTGTAAATGAATCGTTTCCCACATCCCATACTACTGCTAAGATTTCATTGGACACCTCTCAGGGATGTCCATTTATTTTGGGCCAGCCTTGACTTCAAAGAAGGCCGCAGTGTGTGAGGGAAAGTCACGCAGCACGTGCGGCCAGTTGCGGCCATAACGAACACCACAGGGGAGACAAACAGAGCGACCGGATACGGGCGAAACAAATGCAAGAGGTTTTTTTTTTTCTCTGCAACATTTTCTGAACGTCTTGCGATTGTATGCCGTATCTCCACCTTCTCCCTCTTTCCCCTTCCACCCCCTGTCCCCCACCCCCCCACCCCATCTCACCCGATTGGAGAAGTCGGTTGAAGTCATGGTTACGAAAGTTTAGCCTGCGGCAGACTACAGTACAAGCCAGTCCAAACGAACGAATCCGTTTTTTTTATCTTTTTTTATGAAAACTGAGGAAGAATCTTGGAACCCATCGTTCAGTGAACGCCACTTCAAGATTTTAGCTAATTCCCTTTGTTCATATTTGTTTTCTAAATTAACAATTTTTACAAACATCATGAACTGAATTATTTATGCCGTACTTAACGGAAATATATATTATGAAGAGAAAATGTAAATTTAGGTCAACCACCCACAAGCTGATCTCCATAACAGGACAGTTTTTTCGACTTGTCACATACTGATTTCTAATACAGGAGAGCTTTGAAATGGTAACTTCCCTTCGCGCGAAATCAAACAGTTTTCCGAACATGTTTTAGGACCTAGGGATCCTTTTTGTCTCCGCGGAACTAGTAGGATCGACGAGATTTGCGATCTGGGAACACTAAAGAAAAGATCGGACAATTAAGAACAGAGACAAGCATCGCTGAGATCGTGAACTTAACCAACAAAATTCGCGCTCGAAAAATTCGTTATTGGAGACCGTTGAGTTGCTCCTAACTCGGTGATCCCCGGTTGATGGGGAGAAAAGGGTTTCACAGTATGGTCTGCAAAGTGTCAAGTCTCCGCAAAGGGAAGTAATCATCTAAAAGTTCTTTTGTCTTGGAAATTCCGTTGTTGAGATTGCTTGACCCAATCTCCATTCTTTGCCAACGTTTCAATCGATCGATCTTTATGTTTACATCGAAGCGTTTTAAAGATGACTCAAAGTGACTGTAGAGGCCAAAGAAACAGCAAAAAGCCGATTCAGTGCAGTCCATGATCAGGTGTCGGTAAGGTTTGGTAATGTTGCTTATAGCTCAGCCGACCACAAGGGCCATATCAGGGTTGTCACCGCCTTGAGGTCAGCTCACAAGTCATCATATTATATATATATAATATATATATATATATATATATATATATAATGATGACTTGTATATTTATATTAATATATATTATATAAATATATATATATATAAATGTAAAGAACTGTAAAGTTGTGGAACTCAGACTGTTCCATATCTTTTGATCTCCCTTGTATCCTTGAATGGATCCTCAAGCAAAGGCTCGAAGATTGTTCTCTACATTTTATACTGTTTGAATAATGCTTTTAGTTTTTCAGCAACTTTTTTCCTCTCCAAACTTTTGTTTTGTTCCATTTACTATCCTTCGCTGGCTGCTTTGAGGGTGCTGTTGGATTCTTTTTTGAACCCTTGGTGGTGAGAACACCACAGAATTATGGACTGTAGTGTGTCTCTATTTGACACCAAGAGCACAGACACAATCAGCCGCGTCTCCCCGATGAGTCCGATCTAGGGAACGAAAGGCCTAGGAGCACGCAATACAAATAAATGTGCCTTGGAAGGGGATTACGATGGTTCTCTCAGGCAGGCTAGTGAAGGGTTTCTCATATTTATAATATATTTCCCCATTTTCTTCATCTTCATTTTTTTTTTTTTTATATTAAAGCTTAAATTTTTTGCCAAGTCATTACTATAACGACTGAAGATTCCTGCACTTGTTTTCCCCACTGCTTAATTGTTCAGTGGTTATATATATATATATATCAAAAGATTTCAATTCTCCAACAAGGAATAAGCGAAACATATGAATTGTTTTGTTATATATAATATATATAATTCCCACAACCCTTTAAAATACACTTTCTAAAAACACACCAGAAATTGGTTAAAATCTTTCATCTGGAAAATTAGATCAGATGAAAAATGTTGATCCTTTCAGAAATTCAAAGATCACACCAGTACAGGTTGGACATCTCTGAACAAGGTTTTCATGGAGTGGCTGTAAAAGTTTGTCTCATATCATGCAAGTCTCAAACACTCTAAAAGAATGTGTTCCTATGTGAATGGTACAAGACATGGATACACCACAGAGCGAATGGGTGTAAAAGGAGTGGCCTGTGCAAACGGCACAAGACTGCTTCTTCTTTACGGCCGCCCCTGGAAGAGGTTGGAAAGGTTTAACGACGTATGTCAATCGGGCATCAGCTACAGTGGAGTGTGTTCTCTCCCTTGAAAGAGTCTCGTAGAAGACAACGATCTGTAAATCGTAGCAGCGCCAGCTATGTCTATATGTACAAACAAGAGCGCGCATCACCGGGTCAACTGAAGCATATACTACTTTTCGTCTGACAGCGCGATCTGTTAAGCCTCGTTCATGATCCCCTCATCCCAATTCGTTCTTTACATTTTTTTTTAAGCTGTTACCCCTTCGCATTGTGGAATCATAGTGTGTAGCAAATGTGGTGTTGCGTTTTATGGACTAATCCGTACGCAGTGAATATGCCTTGGATTAAAACAATGATAATGATAATAATCATTAGTAATCATGATAATAGTAATAAGCTTGGGGTCGCCTTAAATAAGCGACCCAGGTACGTGTACGCTTAGTTCGTTTGGTTGAGGACAGCCTGAACAGAATATATGACAGCTGACATCGCTTTGAGAAAAAAGTATAAAAACCCACCCTCTACCCCCTTACTCCTTCTACAGAGAGAGGAGAGAGAGAGAGGAATAGAAAACAAAATGAATGGGATCAATGCATGAAGAAAGGAAAAGAAACCACGATGAATCCTTTTGACAAGTCAGTGTGAACAGAAGGCCCTCAGCAATCTGAAGGAAAGAGCGAGCGACAAAAGGATCGAACCTGGCGTAGCTAGCTGATCCCCCCCAAGTCCTCCTCCACAACAAAGAAGCGATCGCAAGCGAGCACCGAATTGCCTCCCCCACTCAAAAAGGCGAATGAATTGTAGTTCTGCCAGCTGGACCAACCCGCTGTACCCTGTCTAGGCAATGATCACACACACAACGGTGCTGTGGACCTAAGTATGGAGAGATACGTCTTCTGTGTGACCAAAGCCCGTACGTTGAACCTCTCTCGGGAAATGGTCTGTCCTCGGTCGAACCCCAATGTGTCGGCGTTGTCGACGCCTACCTTTACATTTTAATCCCACCTATACCAACGTTGACGAATCACAAGACAAAACACGACGCGTTTCGACCTCTTAGGTCTTCTTCAGGCAAGGTAAGCAACACTCGGGACAACAAAAATTGAAAGAGGAGCAATCCCTTATATTGTCAAATTTCCAAGTTAGACCAAAAGGCTTTATAGAAAGTTAGCAACGAGGACAGCCCTGTCACCACTATAGTATGGATCGTTGACAGTGCTGTCACCACTATAGTATGGATCATTGACAGTATGGATCATTGACGTCCTGTCACCACTATAGTATGGATCATTGACAGTATGGATCATTGACAGTATGGATCATTGACAGTCCTGTCACCACTATAGTATGGATAATTGACAGTCCTGTCACACTTAGTATGGATCATTGACAGTATGGATCATTGACAGTATGGATCATTGACAGTCCTGTCACCACTATAGTATGGATCATTGACAGTCCCGTCACCACTATAGTATGGATCATTGACAGTATGGATCAATTGACAGTATGGATCATTGACAGTCCTGTCACCACTATAGTATGGATCATTGACAGTATGAATCATTGACAGTCCTGTCACCACTATAGTATGGATCATTGACAGTATGGATCATTGACAGTATGGATCATTGACAGTCCGTCACCCACTATAGTATGGATCATTGACAGTCCTGTCACCACTATAGTAATGGATCATTGACAGTATGGATCATTGACAGTATGGATCATTGACAGTCCCGTCACCACTATAGTATGGATCATTGACAGTCCTGTCACCACTTATAGTATGGATCATTGACAGTATGGATCATTGACAGTCCCGTCACCATATAGTATGGATCATTGACAGTCCTGTCACCACTATAGTATGGATCATTGACAGTCCTGTCACCACTATAGTATGGATCATTGACAGTATGGATCATTGACAGTCCTGTCACCACATATAGTATGGATCATTGACAGTATGGATCATTGACAGTATGGATCATTGACAGTATGGATCATTGACAGTCCTGTCACCACTATAGTATGGATCATTGACAGTATGGATCATTGACAGTCCTGTCACCACTATAGTATGGATCATTGACAGTATGGATCATTGACAGTATGGATCATTGACAGTATGGATCATTGACAGTCCCGTCACCACTATAGTATGGATCATTGACAGTATGGATCATTGACAGTCCTGTCACCACTATAGTATGGATCATTGACAGTCCCGTCACCACTATAGTATGGATCATTGACAGTATGGATCATTGACAGTATGGATCATTGACAGTATGGATCATTGACAGTGCTGTCACCACTATAGTATGGATCATTGACAGTATGGATCATTGACAGTCCTGTCACCACTATAGTATGGATAATTGACAGTCCTGTCACCACTATAGTATGGATCATTGACAGTGCTGTCACCACTATAGTGTGATCATTTGACAGTATGGATCATTGACAGTATGGATCATTGACAGTCCTGTCACCACTATAGTGTGGATCATTGACAGTATGGGATCATTGACAGTATGGATCATTGACGTATGGATCATTGACAGTTCTGTCACCACTATAGTATGGATCATTGACAGTCCTGTCACCACTATAGTATGGATCATTGACAGTTCTGTCACCACTATAGTATGGATCATTGACAGTTCTGTCACCACTATAGTATGGATCATTGACAGTTCTGTCACCACTATAGTATGGATCATTGACAGTGCTGTCACCACTATAGTATGGATCATTGACAGTGCTGTCACCACTATAGTATGGATCTTTGACAGTGCTGTCACCACTATAGTATGGATCATGACAGTATGGATCATTGACAGTCCTGTCACCACTATAGTATGGATAATTGACAGTATGGATCATTGACAGTATGGATCATTGACAGTCCTGTCACCACTATAGTAATGGATAATTGACAGTTCTGTCCCACTATAGTATGGATCATTGACAGTATGGATCATTGACAGTATGGATCATTGACAGTCCTGTCACCACTATAGTATGGATCATTGACGTCCTGTCACCACTATAGTATGGATCATTGACAGTATGGATCATTGACAGTATGGATCATTGACAGTCCTGTCACCACTATAGTATGGATCATTGACAGTCCTGTCACCACTATTGTATGGATCATTGACAGTCCTGTCACCACTATAGTATGGATCATTGACAGTATGGATCATTGACAGTATGGATCATTGACAGTCCTGTCACCACTATAGTATGGATCATTGACAGTCCTGTCACCACTATATGTATGGATCATTGACAGTCCTGTCACCACTATAGTATGGATCATTGACAGTATGGATCATTGACAGTCCTGTCACCACTATAGTATGGATCATTGACAGTTCCTGTCACCACTATAGTATGGATCATTGACAGTCCTCTCACCACTATAGTATGGATCATTGACAGTCCTGTCACCCAATAGTATGGATAATTGACAGTTCTGTCACCACTATAGTATGGATCATTGACAGTCCCGTCACCACTATAGTATGGATCATTGACAGTATGGATCATTGACAGTATGGATCATTGACAGTGCTGTCACCACTATAGTATGGATCATTGACAGTGCTGTCACCACTATAGTATGGATCATTGACAGTGCTGTCACCACTATAGTATGGATCATTGACAGTATGGATCATTGACAGTATGGATCATTGACAGTGCTGTCACCACTATAGTATGGATCATTGACAGTGCTGTCACCACTATAGTATGGATCATTGACAGTGCTGTCACCAGTATAGCATGGATCATTGACAGTGCTGTCACCACTATAGTATGGATCATTGACAGTCCTGTCACCACTATAGTATGGATCATTGACAGTGCTGTCACCACTATAGTATGGATCTTGACAGTGCTGTCACCACTATAGTATGGATCATTGACAGTGCTGTCACCACTATAGTATGGATCATTGACATGTGCTGTCACCACTATAGTATGGATCATGACAGTCCTGTCACCACTATAGTATGGATCATTGACAGTGCTGTCACCACTATTTCATGGATCATTGACAGTATGGATCATTGACAGTCCTGTCACCACTTAGTATGGATCATTGACAGCATGGATCGTTGACAGTCCTGTCACCACTATAGTATGGATCATGACAGTGCTGTCACCACTATAGTATGGATCATTGACAAGTATGGATCATTGACAGTCCTGTCACCACTATAGTATGGATCATTGCAGTGCTGTCACCACTATAGTATGGATCATTGACAGTATGGATCATTGACAGTCCTGTCACCACTATAGTATGGATCATTGACAGTCCCGTCACCACTATAGTATGGATCATTGACAGTATGGATCATTGACAGTATGGATCATTGACAGTCCTGTCACCACTATAGTATGGATCATTGACAGTGCTGTCACCACTATAGTATGGATCATTGACAGTATGGATCATTGACAGTCCTGTCACCACTATAGTATGGATCATTGACAGTGCTGTCACCACTATAGTATGGATCATTGACGTGCGTCACCACTATAGTATGGATCATTGACAGTATGGATCATTGACAGTCCTGTCACCACTATAGTATGGATCATTGACAGTCCCGTCACCACTATAGTATGGATCATTGACAGTATGGATCATTGACAGTATGGATCATTGACAGTCCTGTCACCACTATAGTATGGATCATTGACAGTGCTGTCACCACTATAGTATGGATCATTGACAGTATGGATCATTGACAGTCCTGTCACCACTATAGTATGGATCATTGACAGTATGGATCATTGACAGTCCCGTCACCACTATAGTATGGATCATTGACAGTGCTGTCACCACTATAGTATGGATCATTGACAGTATGGATCATTGACAGTATGGATCATTGACAGTCCTGTCACCACTATAGTATGGATCATTGACAGTCCTGTCACCACTATAGTATGGATCATTGACAGTATGGATCATTGACAGTATGGATCATTGACAGTCCTGTCACCACTATAGTATGGATCATTGACAGTATGGATCATTGACAGTCCTGTCACCACTATAGTATGGATCATTGACAGTCCTGTCACCACTATAGTATGGATCATTGACAGTTCTGTCACCACTATAGTATGGATCATTGACAGTCCTGTCACCACTATAGTATGGATCATTGACAGTATGGATCATTGACAGTCCTGTCACCACTATAGTATGGATCATTGACAGTCCTGTCACCACTATAGTATGGATCATTGACAGTATGGATCATTGACAGTATGGATCATTGACAGTGCTGTCACCACTATAATATGGATCATTGACAGTATGGATCATTGACAGTGCTGTCACCACTATAGTATGGATCATTGAAAGTCATGTCACCACTATAGTAGGATCATTGACAGTGCTGTCACCACTATAGTATGGATCATTCACACACACACACACACACACACACACACACACACACACACACACACACACACAGATAACCATTTTCTCAGATTCTTTTCGCATAATATATCGGAATACCATTTAAAGCCAGAAACAATTTCGGAAAAATCTACAGCTTCTAAACTGTTGTTTCAAAAATGAATAAAAGTCAATGTTTTATAGACAGATTTCTCTTTTTTTTAAATATCGAGAAAAAAAAAAAAACAGTCATCGTCGGGTATTCCTGTTTCTCTTTCAATAAAGGGCTTTTCTGTCAAAATGGTGTACATAAACTCTGCAGTCTCTCCATAAAAATATTCAAAGATTCGTTGAACCCATTAGGAGTTGTGTTTATGTTTCTGAACACGTGCATGAGCGCATGTATGTGCTTAGTTGTTGTCGCTGCTGCTGTTGTTGTAGCAGTTTTTTTACTTTTCAGAACTTTGGGCAAATGACGCATTGTTGTTACTTGATTAATAAAGCACGGGCACGAAAGAAAGAGAAGTACAGAAATGAATGAATAAATAAATAAATTAACAAATAAAACAAATAAATAGAAACAAATGAAGATTAGATTTGGTGGGAATGTTGACTTGCGAGGGCTGCCCTTCGGGAGAAAACAACGACAACAACAGCAACAACAACAACAACAGCAACAACAACAACAACAACACTAAGACAATGTTAAAACAAGAAAAACAAACGTCATCTTTTTCAACATTTCAATGTTCCTAAAAACACTTTCCTACGACCTGTTTTTGACAGGTTCGTCACATACCAGTTAACAACGCTCTTGCTGGATTCCCTGTCTGTCCGTCTATCTGTCTGTCTGTCTGTCTGTCTGTCTCTCTCTCTCTCTCTCTCTCTCTCTCCTCTCTCTCTCTCTCTCTCTCTCTCCTGTTACCTTGTTATTGTTTTAAAGCAGTTCTACCGATTGGAGTGTTCACTTGTGTGAAACAACGCGTTTGATTATACTCTCATTTCAAAAACAATGCCTGTTGATTGTTCCGTCATTTCCAGTCAGCGCCCTCTGATGGACTTGTCAGTTTGTAGCAACATTACTTTTTGAGGACTAGTCGCTACTGACTTTGATGAAACAATGCCTTTTAATTGGCCTCACATTTTGCTTTGAAACATTTATAACCTTTCACTCGGTCTTTTATTTTCTGGTTCGATGAAAGATGTTGCAAATTCGAACGGTCCGGGCGCCCACAAGCGAAGAATGTGCCATTTCCTTCAGGAGGCGAAAAAGGTGTTGTTGATCGCGTGGTTTCAATGAAGGTGTCTTCTGGTTAGTATCCACTCTGGAATTTTTTTTCTCTCTGAAGTTTGCCTTCAGTGCTCTGTCGAATTTATAGAAACCTCTAAAGTGGCAGCCTTCCAATTTACACTTCCAGTATAACAGGACGCGTTTTGTTTTCTCGTGTGGATGAGTGAGGCGTGGTCATGTTACAGCCAGTCAAAATGCCGGGACATTCGGAAACAATTTTCAGAAGCTTCCTTCACTTTCTTCCAATTTTGGTATTTAACGACTCTCTCTCTCTCTCTCTCTCTCTCTCTCCTTCCCTCCTTCCTGCCCCCCTCTCTATCTTTCTCTCTGTCCACCACCCTCCTCTCTCACTCTCTCTACCGCTTCTCTTCTCTCTCTTCTCTCTCCTCTCCCTCTCTCCACTACCATCATCCTCTTTCTTTCTCCTTTCCCCCTCCCCCCCTCTCCT
>CM031618.1:51995017-51997517 GCA_018398815.1 Conus ventricosus | reverse complement strand
TATGTTTGTCTCGGTCATTGTCTCTGTCTGTCTGTCTGTCTGTCTCTGTTTGTCTGTCTGTCTTTCAGTCTGTTCTGTCTGGCTGACTGTCTGTCTGTCTGTCTGTTTCCTCTCTCTGCTCTTCCTCTCTCTCTCTCTCTCTCTCTCTCTCTTTTCTCTCTCTCTCTCTCTCTGTCTGTCTTCGTCTTCTCCCCCCTTCTCTTTTCTCTCTCCGCATAAATGTTAGTTTTTCTCTCTGGCTGTTTGTCTGTTTGCCTGTCTGTCTGTCTGTCTGTCTCATCTTTCAGTGATCAAAGTCAATTGATTAATGCACTTGTTTTGCATTTAGGTATATGTCTGCATCATATGTCTTAGATTTATCATTTACTCATGGCGTGGTTTACGTCCTACATTTGTATGAATCATTCAGGGTTTCTCTTCTCTCTCTCTCTCTCTCTCTCTCTCTCTCTCTCTCTCTCTCTCTCTCTCTCTCTCTCTCTCTTCGCGTATGTTTCGTTAATCTCTCTCTTTTCTTGTTTGTCAGTCTGTCTCTCTTTCTGTATGTATGCATGAAGATATGCTTGTCTCTACCTGTCTGTCTGTCTGTCTCTTTCGCTGTCTCCCTTTCACACACACACACACACACACACCCCACACACACCCCCACACACACACACACCCCTAAAATCTCTTTCCCCTCTCTCTCTCTCTCTCTCTTCTCTCTCTCTCTCTCTCTCTCTCTCTCTCTCTTTATCTGTCTGTCTGTCTCTGTCCTTCTCTCTCTGTCACGCTGTCTCCCTCTCTTTATCTGTCTGTCTGTCTCTGTCTTCTGTCTCTCTTTCTGGCTCTGTCTCTCTCTGTTTCTTTGTCTTTCTGTCTGTCTGTCTGTCTGTCTCTCTTTGAATTTTCATTTCGGCCTTCCTTTCTTCCTCTTTTTCCTTTTCTTTGTTTTTATGAACATGCAGGGTTTTTTTCACCAATGGGTTGGCAGATCACACTATCAATCCTTTAATTCCTGTCTTTATTATCTTTTCTTTATTTCTATCATTTTCCCCATCTCTCTCTCTCTCTCTCTCTCTCTCTCTCTTTTCTCTCTCTCTCTCTCTCTCTCTCTCTCTTTTTTTGTTTCTTCTCCCCCCCCCCCCCCCCCCCCCCACATTGACATTATTCATTTATTCATTTCTTCCGTCTTTTTTCCACTTGCTTTCTGCCTCTTTTTCGTCCTCTTCTCTAGTTTTTGTTGTTTTTTTTCATTATGAACATGCGGATTTTTGCACCAATGTGTTGAGAGCATCACTCTATTCAATCTTTGAAGTTCACTTTTTTTTTTCGCTTTCCCATAGCTCTCTGTCTCTCTGTCTCTGTCTGTCTGTCTGTCTGTCTGTCTGTCTGTCTGTCTGTCTGTCTGTCTCTCTCTCTCTCTCTCTCTCTCTCTCTCTCTCTCTCTCTCTCTCTTGCTCTTGCGATTATTCATCTATTTCCTTCTGTCTTTGTTTTTGTTTTCTTTCTCCCTTGACGTTTCGTCTCTTCATCAGGATTTTACTAGTCACCAGTTCGTCTATGTAAAGTTACGGTTACCTCGCTCACAGCGTCTGTGTCTCTGTTCATTTAGTCATATACGAAGTGATCACTTAATTAAGATAGCGTTGCACACTGTGCTCATCATTCTAATGCTAGCCCAGCATCCCATTCTCTGTCATTCTTAGAAGTCTTTTCCTCGGAGATGTTTTGTTAATTTTTATTTTTCTTCCGAACTGAAGAGCTTACTATTGTCTTCATACTAAGAACCACCGACAAGAAATATTAGCATTTTATTTTTGTTACGGACCTATGCTAGTGGGAATGTGATAATACAATACAACACAAGACAATACAACACACCACACACAAGACAATACCACACAATGCAATGCAACGCAATACAAGGCGCGTCTCTGTTCTCAAGGGGAACCACTCTCACACACTGTCCTGTCCTCGAGTCGTTCGGGCCGGGTTTTCCGGGCATTGGCTGTTAAAAGTGGGCGGTCAATGTCTTGGGGTTTACAGGGCCCAAGGTGTGGTTTTTGGGGGCAAAAAGTATTTTGAAGGGTGATTCGAGGTTTGAAAACAGTGTGGGTGTTGTGTGTTTGTGGTGTGTGTGTGTGTGTGTGCGTGCGTGGTGCGGGGTTTGCGTGGTGCGTGGTGCTTTGCGTGCGTGCGTGCGTGCGTGCGTGGTTGTGTGGTGTGTGTGTGGTGGAGAGAAAAAAGAGACAGAGTGAGAGACAGAGAGAGGATTGTTGTGTGTGTGTGTGTGTGTGCGAGCTTTGAGAAAGAAGGGGGAGAGAGAGAGAGAGAGGAGAGAGAGAGAGAGAGAGGGGAGAGAGAGGGGGCGAGAGGCGAGGAGGGAGAGTAATACTCCACAGAGACAAAAAGGTTTGTGGGCCTTATTCTAGTTTTGAAAGTGCCCTTGACATGCCGTCATAGAAAAACCAGAGTAACCAATGTCGTTTAAATTACTATTTTTATTTAAGCAAGTAACAAG
>CM031618.1:51990017-51992517 GCA_018398815.1 Conus ventricosus | reverse complement strand
ATATAACAGCGTTAAAATCACACTGGAGTTATAAAATTTGTTTGATTTCCAAGGGAGAATTTCTTGCTGTTCCATATATTGTTCAGCTGATTGAATGCTGATGTTGCCTTCCTAATAAGACACTTCAGTTCATGGTCGAGATCACTGGCGTTGTTGATAGAGCTGCCTAGGTATGTGAAGTTCTCTACTTCTTCCACTTGTTTTTGGTCAATGAGAATGTCTGTTGGCCCTTGGTGTTTACCGGTAAGCATGTTTTTAGTCTTTTTGGCACTGATAATGAGCCAGTGTTGCTTGCAAACTTGCTGATATTGTCTATAAGCACCTGCAGATCTTGGGTGATGCTTGCAAGAGCGGCAATATCATGGGCAAAATCCAGATCTGAAAGGATGTTTCCTTCTGTCCACTTGATTCCCTTTCCTTGGGTTGCGTGTTTCAAAACCCAGTCATGGCAAGTGCAAAGAGGAGAGGGGAGAGGATACAACCTTGCCTTACTCCGGTGACAACTTCAAACCAGTCACTGCAGCCATCTTCCGGACTGACTCTGCACTTGGAGTTTAGGTAAATCTGCTCTATGGCCGACACAACTTTCTCTGGGATGCCGTAGGTTTTCATGATTTTCCACAATGATGGTCTGTGGACACTGTGAAATGCTTTGGAGAAGTCAATGAAGCTGATGGCTAGGGGTACTTGGTGCTCTCCACACTTCTCGATGATCTGTCTTAGTGTGTAGATCTGTTCCGCACAGGATCGTTTTGGGCGGAAGCCTGCTTGTTGTTCCCTGAGCTCATTGTCCACTGTGTCGCGCAGTCGGTTGAGGATGACCTGGCAACACTTTCCCTGGTATGGACAGTAGAGTAACTCCTCTCCAGTTGTCGTACTCTGGGAGGTTGCCTTTTGGGGGAATACAGACGACTCGCCATTCTTCCAATCCTCTGGGACGGCGCCGGAGTTCCAAGCCTGGTTACAGAGACTGCACTTCCAAGAGACGATGCATCCACCACCACCTCTAAGCATTTCCGCTGTTATTCCATCGAACCCAGTGGACTTATTGTTCTTTAATGTCGTGATGGTGTTCAGATTTCCTCTTCAGTGAAGTCATCGGTGTTGATTGGGAGTTCGTTTAGAACTTCTTTGGAGTGATCGGCCCATCTTGCAAGCTTTTCCTCGCCTCTTAACAGAAGTGTGCCATCTTTGGCCTCTACAGGTCCAGAGCCAGTCACCACAGTACCAGTTATCTTCTTTGCGATCTGGTAGACAGCACTCATGTCGTTGCACTTGGCAGCTTCTTCGGCATCTTCCGCTTGCTTGCCCAACCAATCCCTTTTATCTTTCTGGGCATTTCTGCCTGTCCTCCTCGATGTATTCCTGGTAGTACGCTGCTTGGTCTGAGGAGCACGTGTCTCTTCTGGTGGAGTTCTTTCCTCTCTGCTATCAATTCCCATGTGTCATCACTGATCCAGGATTCTCCGCAGTGGCTTCTTAAACCCTAGGATTTCTTTTCCAGCTGTTGCCATGGCATCCTTCATCTCCTCCCACCATTCTGTCGATCCTGGCATTGTTTCAGTCAGGACTGAAAACTTGTTGCTCAGAAAAGCTTGGAACTGGGCCTCTGTGGTGGGGTCCTTGTTTGTAATGTATCTCTTGGACAGAGTCGCTTTCTTCTTTCTTCTCTTCAGCTTGATCTTCAGCTTTGCTATCACCAAATGATGGTCACTGCACACGTCTGCTCCACGGTACAACGCGTACATCTTGCGGACATGGGGTTCTCCTCCTTGGCCCTATCGCGATGTGATCTATCTGGGTCTGAGTCCTGGGTCATTTAGTATCCATGTGATCTTGTGAATATCATTGTGCTGGAATAGTGACGACCCCATTTTCATGTTGTTCATTGCGCAGAACTGCAGGAAGCGTTCACCATGATCAGTTCTCTTACCATACCCATGTGGACCAAGGACATGCTCAAGGCCAGACCGATCCTCCCCAATCTGTGCATTCAAGTCGCCCATGATCAACAAGATATCATGGCGTGGTACTTCTTCAACCAAGTCTTGAAGCTGCTTGTAGAAGGTGTCTTTGTCTGCATCATCGTGATCATTGGTTGGGGCGTAGCACTGGATGATGGTGACCTTGGCGTGTGACGTGCTGAATCGTGCTGTCAGGAGGCGCTCGCTCACTGGTGTCCATTCTTCTAGTGCACTGCCTGCTTGTCTGTCAAGGATAAGAGCTACGCCGTCACGGTGGATGTTGTCATGACGACCTGTAAACAGGATGCTCATGTCTTCTGATGTACATTTTCCTGACTCTGTCCAACGAGATTCGCTAAAACCTAGGATGTTGACTCTGTAGGCCTTCGTTTCCTTAATGACTTGTGCCAACTCGGATGACTGGAACAAAGTTCTTACATTCCAATATCCAATGCGTGTAACCATTTTTGCAGTTAGGACTCGAGTCATCGGGGCGCCAGCTTCCTCAGAGAGGCTTTCACTGACGTCCGTCATTC
>CM031618.1:51972517-51987517 GCA_018398815.1 Conus ventricosus | reverse complement strand
CATGAAAAGCATTTTTCGGGCCCAAAAAACGAACACATTTAACGGCAGAAGCAAATAAAATAGGGAATCGACCAGTTTCGCCCATAAATGAGATCATTTGGATACGTCTTAAACACCCAGAACTTTCTTCAAAGAAAAAAACAGGGCCCCGTTTCACAAAATAGCCGTTTTTTCCAACCCCCATAACTCGGGAACCTTTTGCAAAATCGGCTGAACCGGGTGTCAAAGATTTATAAAAACCCGTGAAAGAAAATTATTTAAAGAGTTTTAAAACCCTTTCCCAAAATACAAATCAAAACTTTTTTGGGCCCTTTCAAGAAAAACCCTTGCATGCACCAAACGAAACTCAGACGGTTGAGAATATTATCCCCAAAAACCCTTTGTAGGCCCTTGACAACGGGCATAAAACGTTTTTATACAACCACCTTTCCCCACGAGCACTTCGATATCCCCCCTTTAAACGGAATACTAAAATATTGTTTTTTTTCCATTTTAATTTTTAACGGCAAATCCATCTGCACTTTGTAACAAATCATTTTGGGTTTTAGCCCCTATAACAGTTTTCTGAAAACAAAAAACATCACACCAAAAACCCAAAAATAAAAAATTCAAAAGCATCAATCGAAAGCAAAGCCCCAGCCCTCCCAAAAAAATTAATCACCTCAAAAGAAAACCGTTGATAAACAAAAAAAACCCAAATAGGGCTGAAAATTAAACTCCTTGTTTGAAACCCTCTCAAACATTTTGATATAGTCAAAATATTCGCTCCAAAAACAAACCCCCTTGTTTTATTTTTATCATCCCAAACTTCTAACCATTTAAGATTTTACCTTTAAAAACCTTTTTTTAAAAGTAAAACAGGCCAGAAAGATTTTTTAAAAAGAGCCCAAAGGTTTTTCAAATTTCAATAAAAGCTACGTAAAATTCCATTTAAGAAAATTTTTCTGTACTAGTCCCGAGCAAAGAAAACTTAGGTCAATATGAAAAAACCCTTTTTTAAAATCCTGCTTGATGATCACCTTTTATTTTATTTTTTTCTACCCAAATTCCCCCCTTGCGGGTCTAGGGTTTAAAAAAAGGTTCCAAACATTTTAATTTACTAATGCCCTTTAGGGAAACCCCTCGGAAATTGCGGGCCCTTTTTTTAACGTAAAACCCCTTCGAGAAGGAAACTAAAAATTTTTCACCCCATTTTTTCCGGGAAATAAACCACTACAAAAAAATTTATTAAACAATTTCAGAAAGAAATTTCCACCGGCAAAAACAAAAGGGTTTATAAAAATTCACCAATGATTCGCGGGAAACCGTTTGCCTTTAAACGTTTTTTCCCTTTTTCCCCAAAATAAAAACCCAATCCCTTCCCTTTTTTAATAAATTGGGGCCGGGTTCATAAGCCATCACGTTCACATCATCATTTTCTTCGATTGGTGTTTTGGGTCAACTTTTATACCAAAAACTTTTTGGAAATTTTTAAAACCCATACACCCTTAAAAATTTTTTCCCGGGGCCTTTTTTGGGGGTTTGGGGAAAATGAAACTCTGTAAAAGGTAATCCCAAACCCTTTTTGATTTTTTTATAGATGATCCCAAGTTTATTCAGTAAAGACTTATTGAACTTTTTTCTCTTTCCCCCTTGAACAGATTTTTGGTTACTCATGGGCCTGGGCGATTAAATAAGCGTTCCGTCCTTTTTTCAAAAGCACGACTAATTCGTAAAAATCTCCTCAGTTCTTTTGCTAGCAACACACTCTTTAAACAACCAATCGCGGAATTTTTTACTGCACCCCCAAACAATGCCCCTCTTCATACAATCACCATTTCTTTATGCAACCCTTTAAAAAAAAAATTTAAGCGGGGCAATTTATGTCCAAAAACAAACAAGTTTTTTTTGCCGCTTTCTAGTTTTTTTTGATTTTTCAGAACTACTTTAACGTCTCTTGAAAAAAACCGGGCGTTCACATCGTTCCATAAAAAATTTTCTATGACACGTTTTCAGAAATTTGGGAATTATTGCACCCACAAAACCTTCTTTGGGAAAAAAATAACATGTAGGACACAGGAAAAATGACGGGTCAATCCCTTTCCCAAAGGGCTTTCAATGACAAAATTTCATACAAACAGCAAAAAGATCACAAAAAATCGAAATAATCGTCCACACTGCTTCCTGAGTGGGAAAAAAATGAAAGGCGACCTCAAGGTCACCCTTACATCCCCCTTTAAAAGAAACACAAATAAAAAGCATAAAAAAACATTCAATAACATCTTCCCAAAAGTTATTCAATTTTTGCCCCTTGAAAATTGTCTTTTAAACACAAAAAAGGATGGCTGTCGAATTGCAGATCGAGTTTAAATTTTTCCCAGAGATACACCCTTTTAAATTTTTTAAACTTCTAACTATTCAAAATCACCATTTAAAAAACATACAAAACTCAAGAAAACAACAGTAAAAGATACATTCTTCAAGCAAAAAATGCCTTTGGGGTGATGTCAAAAGGGACAAAAAAACGGAAAACCCCTTCCGGGGGGTTTTATGGGTCCAAACAAACAGAACACCCCTATCAAAACCAAACAGTTTTTTTTAATCAATAAACGACCCCAGAAGTTTGTTTTATTAACGCAAAAAAATTTAACAAAGGGAAAAAACTCATTTTTTATCAAAAAAATTTAATCCCACCCGATCTCCTCCCTTTTTTTTTGAAAATTTAATCGCAGTTTTACAAAAAAATTTCGCCCCCACAAAAGCATCCACGGAAATTTTTCCAAAAATTTTTCATTTAAAAACAAACAAAATCAAACTTATAAAAAAAGGGACAGAAAATCATGATCATTAATTTTTAGAAAAAAAACCCATTTCCCTTCCCCGGGATGAAAAAAAAAAGGGTTTTAATTTCCATCTGTACAAACCGAGCTCGATACTTCATCGCACGTGTTTTTCAAACACTTTGAACAAACCTCACGGGCCGGGTAAACCCCCAAAAAACCCCCCCAAACCACTGCCACTCCCACCATTGATGGGTTTTAAAAAACCGGTGCATTTTTTTTGTCCCTTCCCTTTTTTGTTTACACCCAGTGAAAACGGAATATTTTTTCCCCCAGGGGCCCGGGCCCACCCCCCTACCCGGGGCTTTTTTTAGGTTGCAGGGGCCCATCCGGGAAAAAACTTTTTTTCCTGTCAATAAGTAGAAAGATCAAAGATCAAACGTTCTCGTTTCCCTTCAGACCTTGCTTTTTTCAATGAGGGGAAAGGTTTTCGCTTAAAGGTTCGCACACGAAAAAAAAAAATCCCCCAAACCCCCGAAAAACACTAAACCTTTTTTAAAAACCGCTTTTCCTTTTAAAAGCGCACCTTGTCCTTATAAAAGGGCCCTCCCGGGAATTACAAGGGGATTCCCCGGGTTTTGGGGTTAACCTGTGAACCGATCAAATTCGACATCCCGATCAATCCCCAAATTGATCAGTCAAAAGGCAAGGATTTTGCCCTTCCCCAACCCCTTCCCCCAGATTTATTCGACCTTTAACAATGCCCCAGGGAAAAATTAAAAATTTTGCGGTTTTTTCTTCCTTCTAAGTCACATTTTTAAATTCAATTTTCAATTCTTGACATTAGGTCAGAAATTTTGTTTTGGGGGGGAAATTTGGGAAATTTTTTTTCTTTTAAAGGGCTCCACCCGGCCCTCAATCATTCACACCACTTTGTAAAGCTTGGGGGGGGAAATGGTCGCTTAGGGGATTTTAAAACTTCTCCCCCAAGTCCGTAAAAATTTTCTCACCATTTTTTCCCAAAAGACAGTTCATTATTTCAACATAAACCCCAAAAAACCGCATTTTGGGGTTTTTGAGGGGGGGTTTGGGGGTCGTTTTTTTCGCGTCCGCCGGTGAAGCGGTATTCTTTTCCACACGGCCCCCGCTTTCCCGAGCTGCCAAGCCTGGGCCCGCCCCTTAAACTGTCCCGTCCCCGGGTCCGGGGTTTTGCTCCACTCCCCCACAGCGTAGCAAATTCCCCCCAAAAACAACTGAGGGGCAAAGGGCCCAGCACTACCAAAACCCTCCCAAACCCCCGAACGCGGGGGTCAGCGGGCGAACCGCAGGCCGTTTCTTTCCCTTGGGGGTCGCTTCACAAAAAAGCGATGTAGATGTGGGCGAACCCTAAACCCCCAACCCCGCTCTTTAAAGCAATGCTGCTGAAGGGAAGGTAACCCAAAAGGAGGACGGTAAAAGTTAGAAAGGTACTGTTAAAATAAACCCCAAAAAAAAAGAAAACTAAAAAGAGCGATGCAAACGTGACGCTCAACTTAAACGCAGTTCACGATCCCCCAGAGAGAGAAAAGCGGGAAAAAAAAAGAGAGAAGGGGAAAAAGAGAAAACAGAGAGGAAGAGAGAGAAGAGAGAGAGAGAGAAAAGAGAGGAGAGAGAGAAAAGGCGAAAGAGAAAAGACAGACACAAAAAAAAGAGAGGGGAGAAAAAGATAGAGAGAAAAGAGAGAAAGAGAGGGAGAGAAAAGAGAGAGAGAGGGGAGAGAACAGACAGACAAAAGAGAGAGAGAGAGAGAGAGAGAGAAAAGAGAGAGAGAAAAGAGAGAGGAGAGAAGAGAGAAAAGACAGACAGACAGAAAGAAAAGACAACAAAGAATGGGAGAGACTCAAGAGCGTGTAAAGGGAAACCAACATCGCGTTCCGGGTAAAGTGAGCTTTTTCGGGGGTTGTCGTTCCTTTTTATGAAAAACCAGAGAAACAGAGGGGAGGGGGTTTTGGGGGCGAAGGGAAAGGGAAACAGGGGGAGAGGGGGAAGGAAAAGAGAGAAGAGGAGAAAAGAGGGGAGAAAAGAGAAGAAAAGAGAGAGAGGGGAAAAGAGAAGAGAGGAGAAAGTGAGAGACAGACAGACAGACGACAGACAGAAAAGACACGGGCTGACAGAAAGGGCAGAAGAAGGACAAAAAAACGAAAAATTTCATTATATACCCCCCCCTTCCCCCATTCCCCCCCCCCCCCACCGCCACCCCCACCCCACCCAACCCCCCCAACCCCCACCCCCCACCCCCCACCCCCCCCCAAAAAGAGAAAAAAAAAACAAAGACAGGAAGGGGATATATGAATGAAAACGAAAACATGGAAAAGAGAAGAAAAAAACAACAACAGACAGAAAAACACCAAACCCAAATAAGGGAAAAATGAAAAAAAAAAAATTTTGCCCTACAATAAAAAAATCAAACACAACACACACAAAAAAAGAACGAAATTAAAAAAAAAAAAAATGAGGAAACGAAACAAGAAAACCCGAAATAAAAGGAAATGCAGAAAAAAGAAACAAAACCCCGAGAAATATGGGAAAAAAGAGAAAGGAAGAAAAAAGAAAGAAAGAAAGAAAGAAAAAAAGAAAGAAAGAAAACAAAGTAAGCAAAGAAAGGCAAAGAAAAAAAAGAGGAAAAAAAGAGACTAAAAAAAAAAAACACAACGATGGGGAAAAAAGACTTTTCAAGAAAAAAAGACAAAATACGGGGCAGAACAAAAAAAGAAATTAGGGAAAAAAAAAAAGAAAGAGAGAGAGGGGGAGGAAGGGGAGAGAGAGAGAGAAGAGAGAGAAGAGAGGGGAGAGAAGAAAGAGAAGAGAGAAAAAGAGAGAGAGAAAGAAAAGAGAAAAGAGAAAAAAGAAAAAGAGAGGAGAGAGAGAGAAAGGGGAGAGAGAAGGAAAAGAGAGATAAGAAGGGATTAATAAATAAAAAAAAGAAACAGTTTAAAAGTTCTTTTTATTTTGGGGACCCCGCTCCCCCCGTTGAAAGCCCCGGGGGGTTTCCCCTAAAATTCTTCCCCCCCCCTTGGAAAAAAATTTCCCAAAACCCCCGCAGGTTTTCCCTCACCCCCCCTTTGGGAAACCCCATACCCCCGTTTGCCCAATTCCCCCCAAAAAATTAACCCGGTTTTTTTTGCCCCGGCCAATGCTTTCCCCGAAAGGACCTAA
Organism: Conus ventricosus; assembly: GCA_018398815.1. Lineage (NCBI taxonomy): Eukaryota > Metazoa > Mollusca > Gastropoda > Neogastropoda > Conidae > Conus > Conus ventricosus. Next base: position 51,981,563 of record CM031618.1, on the reverse strand, counting down.
GAAGGTTCCCCCAACCCCCCCAGGGATTGGGTCGAAAATCGTATCTTGTCTGGAAATCCCCTTTTACCAAAAAAAATTAATGTCAAAAGGGGTTTTGTTGGGGGGGCCAGGAAAAAGGGAAAAAAAACCAAAAAATTTTGGGGGGAAAGAAAAAAAAAGGAAAAAAAAACAAAAAAAATTAAAAAAAAATTTTTTTAAAAAAAGCAAAAATAAAAAAAAAACCCGATTAAAAAGAAAAAAATTGGGAAAGTTCCCCCCCCCCCCCCCCCCCCCCCCCACACACACACACAAAATATGACAAAACGTAAAAACACGTACCCGCACACACACAACACACACACACAACACACACCCACAACACACACACACCCAAAACCGGCCGCCGCGCGCACGCACGCCCCCCACGCAAAGCAAAGCAAAGCACCACGCACGCACACACACACACACACTCCCGAAATCAACACCCGGAACCGGACACAGACACAGAAAACCAGACACAAACAGACACACACACCACACACACATCCCAAAAACACCCCACACCCACACACACACACAAACACACACACACACACACACAACACACACCCACCACAAAACACCACAAACCCCACCATACACAAAAGAAGAGAGGGGAAAAAGAAGAGAGAGAGAGAGAGAGAGAGAGAGAGAAAGAGAAAAAGGGGAGAGAGAGAGAATGAACCAAAAAGCGCAAAATTTAAAACACGAAAGAAAGCTGGAAAGAAAGATAATGGAAAAAAAATAGCAAAAAGTCCCAGCAAAAATATACCAAAGGGAAAAAACAAAAATTCAAAGCTATCGATAAAAAAAAAAATGAAAAAGGGAACCAAAAAGTCAAGAAAAAAAAGAAAAAAAAAAAAAGATGAAAAAAGGAAGGAAAAAAAAAATTTGAAAAAAGAAAGGGAAAAAAACCCTCCCCCAAAAAAATGCAGTTAAAAAAAGTCCAGGGCTCCGAAAAAAATGAAAGTAAGAAATCAATGAAAGAAAAAAAAGGGAAATCAACCAAAACGTCCAAAACAACGCCCAACGTCCCCCCCCCCCCCCCCCGCCCACCAAACCCTCCCACCACCAAAAAGGAAAAAAAGGTAAGAAAAAAAGAAAGAAAAAAAGAAAGAAAGAAAGAAAGAAAAAAGGAAGAAGCGAAAGGACAATGAATGTAGAACATTATATAACATCTAAAAAGGTGAAGAAGAGAGAGTAAATTCAGAGCGCAAAAGACTGCCTTAAATGAAAAAAAAACATACAAAAAAGAAATAGACAAACCAACAAAAAACCCGTAGATTTAGAGAACAACGCACTCCTAAAATTGATAAAGAAACTAGGTTTTAAGGGCTAAAGATACTGAAAGAAAGGGGAAAAGAGTTGACAGCTCGAGCGAATGAAAGAAAAAAATAAAACAAGGTTTAGAACGTTCAAAAGAGAGACAAAGAAAATGTTGGAAACAGAACGAGAGCAGACGAGAAAAGCTGAAAGAAAGAAAGATATTAAGAAAGAAAGAAACGAAACGAATCGAAACGAAATAGGAAAGATAAATCGCAATAACAAAATAAACTGAAAAAATTAAAGTGCGGCCTCACACAAAAACCTGAAAAAACATATCACTAAGAAGAATAGGAACGAAAGAAAAATAAATTGAGAGTACAAAGAAACCTGAAAAGAAATGCATAAAGGAAATTAACTTGAGAAAAAAAAAAGTCAAAACTTTGTAAACAACCGATAAACAAAAAAAACAATACAAGAAACAACTAGATACGACTAAAAGCCAAACACGACACACACACACACACACACACCACACACACACACACACACACACACACACACACACACACAACAAAAACAACACTGACACACACACACACACAACAACACACATACACACACACACACACACGCATCGACACACACACAACACACACACACACAACACATACACACAAAAGGAAAGCGATACGAGTTAGACTAAAAAACCAAAAACATTAAATCAACAGAACGAAAAAACATACACACAACACACACAACCTAAAATCGACAACACAACAACAAAAAGCACAAAAACACACAGATAGACAAAGAAAACCACACACACACACACACACACCATACACACAAACAAATACACACACACACACACACACACACCACACACACACACACACACACACACACACACACAAAACACACAACACACACCAACACACACACACACACAGATAACACACACACACCACACACACACACACACCACACACACACACACACACACACACACACCACACACAATAACACACACACACACACCACGCACGCACGCACGCACGCACGCACGCACGCACGCACGCACGCACGCACGCACGCACGCACCACGCACACACACACACACACACACCACACACACACACACACACACACACGTTTGTGTCATGCGCCCCCTTCCCCCCCCCCCCCCCCCCCCCCCCCCCCCCCACCCCCCCCACCCCCCCCCCCCCCCCCCCCCCCCCCCCCCCCCCCCCCCCCCCCCCTCCACACACACCATACACACACGCGCGCGCGCTCGCGATGTCTGAGAAACTAGACAAAGAAAACACAAAAGAAAACTGGAAAAGAAACATAAATCAGGAGAAAGGAAACCAGATTGAGATGACTCAAATAATTTGAAAGGAAAGTAGTTTAAGAAACTTGAAATTTGTTTTAAAAAAAAAAAAGGAACACAAATCGGGAGCCACAAACAAATCTTAAATTTGAAAAAAAAAAAAAAAGTCAATTGAGAGCACCAAAGAATGAATTTTTTTTTAAATAGATAGAGTAAATGGACAAATAAAACTCCATAATAAACTGGATTGGTAATATAAAAAAATAATCAACATGCGAATAAAGGAAAAAAAATGAAGTGGACACTCGATCGCAAACGCAAACAGAAATCTGGAATAAAGAACGAAAGATGACCTGATCGGGAGTGTAAAGTAAACCTGAACGCAGAGAAAGGGCACCAGGTTTAAATCGCAAAGAAGACCTGCGAGAAAGACAGAAAGAAAGAAACTTGTGACACTAGATTGAGAGCACAAACAACACATGGCATAAAAAAAAAGAAAGAAAACGAAAACGAAAGCACAAAGTGAACATGATGTAAAGGGGGATAAAAAGGTAATCTGATGGTGAGCACAGAGAACACATGGAACAAGGTAATCTGATGGTGAGCACAGAGAACACATGGAACAATGTTGTCTCCTTTCTCTATTTAGGACATCTTTTCTTTGTGCTCTGGGTCTAGTTTTCTGCCCCTTTGTTTCTTTGTGTGTGTGTGTGTGTGTGTGTGTGTGTGTGCGTGCGTGCGTGCGTGCGTGCGTGCGTGCGTGCGTGCGTGTGTGTGTGTGTGTGTGTGTGTGTTAGGGATTTCCTTGTGGTTTTAAGCACAAAGAAACCTTGAAAGAAAGGAGTGGGGGAAAAGTAGATTGACAGAAGAAAGAGATAAAGACAGGGAGAAGGGAAGAACACGGGAAACCAGACTGAGAAAACAATACAAAACAAAACAACAAAAGATAATAATGCAATTTCTGCAGAGATAATAAAGATAGCATTGATCATATATTTTGGAAGTGCAGACATGTACAGATATTTTGGAATTCACTTACTAATCTAATGAAGGAGAAATGTATAAATGCAGAGAATATTAGGATCACAGAATCCTTTGTCTTGTTTGGTCATGACAGTGTTATTACTAGTGATGAAGTATTTAACTTCATAATGATCTTTGCAAAATATTACATATTCAGCAGCAAAGCAAAACAATAATGTCCCACAATTAAACGTGTTTCTCAATAAATTAAAAATAAGATATAAAACTGAAGAATATAATGCATATTTAAAAATGGACCACACACATTTTTGCAATAAATGGTCTACATATATCCCATTACTATGCAATTTTGACCCTTTACCATAACTATATATACAACACAGAGAAGTTATTTAATTACCAACATTTCTAGGGAACTGACTATATCTTGATAACAATGCAAAATTATAATTGAGGCCAACATAATACAGCAAAAGACGTCTATATGTAACCATGTGCGTATGCATGCATTCTACGAACAGCATGGCGGATAATGCGCAAGAAATGTACCCAATCTTTGAAATACTATTGATACCCATATTTTCTTCTTCTTCATCTTCTTCGTCTCTCTCTCTCTCTCTCTCTCTCTCTCTCTCTCTCTCCTCTCTCTCTCCTCTCTCTCTCTCTCTCTCTCTGCTCTAAATACTATATAAAAAATCATAAGAAATGTACATTGATGCTTTATGCTTTGTTTATGTACTCATACTGCTCTATGCTTTGGAAAAAAAAATTGATTAAGAAAGAAGGTTTCAATTTCAGATTCATCAAGGCGTCACTGCGTGCGGACCTGTCCTTATACGCTACACCACATACGACAAGTTTCGAGACCACACTGCGCATGATTTGAAGCTGATGGATATAAGAGGGTCTCATGGCTACAACTTAGCAGATGTCAGGCATACGCACTGGCCCAACGCGCTGGTCAGACCTTGAGTACCTACTTAACATTTGTTGTGCCATTATTATCGGGTAACATGATTAACACCGAATTACCATTGTCGCCTAACGTCGAATTGCTCCATTGTCGCCTAATGACGAATTGCCAATTGTCGCCCAATGTCGAAATGCCAATTGTCGTCTAATATAGAAAGCCAGATGTCGCCTAATATCGAAATGCCAAATGCCGCCTAACACCGAATTCCAATTGTTGCCTAACATAGAATGCCAAACGTCGCCTAATATCGAAATGCCAAATGCCGCCTACACCGAATTCCAATTATTGCCTGACACCGAATTCAATTTTTAAATTCGACGCTGTTTAAGTTTATTACTATTACTATTACTATTGATACAGTGAAGGTCTGCTGGTGTTGCTTGAATAACGCACGCTTGTTTGTGAAATTGTGGTGTGTGTGTGTGTGTGTGTGTGTGTGTGTGTGTGTGTGTGTGTGTGTGTGTGTGTGTGTGTGTGTGTGCTAGAATTTTCTTCATGTTTGTTTTATATTATTGTTCTCTCATAATGGCTGACTACAAAAAGATTTTCTCTGTTTTAATGGAGACAATAAAGACATTGCACAATCATCACAAACTAAGCACTTAATGTTTTCTCATAAAATCTACGCAAATCCCGCCAATACATTACATACGAAATCATTCACGTTTCTTTTTTTCACTCAGTATATATTCAAAATGTATGTGCATTAAAGTAAATAATAATATGGAATTCGGTCTTGTCTATGTCATTCCAAACACCCGAACCACACTCGCTATATCAGCACGGCAGCAGTGACATCTGTTGTTGGGTACCACGTTGCCCCGAATGCGAATCCCACAGTCATAACACAAGGCATGTCCGCAAGGGACGAAAACTGCGCTCCGGGGGTTCAAGAGACAAACGGGGCACAAGTTGTCAGGTGCCCTTGTGGGGGTGTTGTCGTCCTGATCATCCTGGTCGCTGACGTTTTCCTCTTCTCTTTCTGGCTCTCTATCTGTACTGCCTTCTCGTGACCCATCAGCGTTGCCATCTTCGTCAGTTTGGGAGTCTGATGCCTCAGCGTGATCTTCGGCGTATCTTCTAATGAACGAGCATGCTCTTTTGACGAAGGCCAGCGGTGTGATTTGTTGACCTGTGAGTTGTACGCCAATGGCTGCAAGACGTCGCTCATTAGTGATCTGCAACACCGAACGCCTCCTCGCGATCTCCTCGCCGTTTGTCAGAAGAGAAAGATCATTTAGTTTGCATTCTATCAATTTGTTGAGAATCTCCAAGAATTTGTAGAAATTCGGATGAGGATGACCCATCTTGCGCCTCAGCACTGCGTGGAAACTTTCAACGCTATTGTTGGTTCGCTGTGGAAGACCAAACACTGAGAGTATTTCAGGGGTAATTACCCGGAGCCAGTAACGTTCATAGTACCTAAGGAAATCGCTCAGCTTCCGTTCTGTATGAGGCGCAAGTCGAGGTCGCTGGTTTCGCAGTTCATGAAATTTTGCCTCGACGTTTTCGGCTGGTAGAAGTGCTAAGGTCATCAACTGGTGGATGAATCGTTTCAGATCATGGTTTCCATTGAATGTTCCCAACAGCCCAGTTTTACGCACCCGCTTTAAAAGCGCTTGTGAATAGTGAAACCAACACCCATGACTTGGACAGTCAAAGACTTCACGACAGGCGTTCATAAGTCCTATTTCGTAATCCGTCATCGTGCTGGTAATGGTGATCAAGCCCATGTCTTGCTTCATCCTGTTCAAGCATGCTTCATACAGTTGCTGCGATCTCGAGGTCAGCAGTGCGTAGAAGAGAGGGAAAACGTGGTTCTCACGTTGTAAGATGCACAGTAAGTAAGGAATTAAAAAGTGGTGGCGTCACTTTGAACGTTCCATCGCAGAATAAGGGGCCCTCATACCCGTCAAAGTGTGTGTGCGTCTCGCGTCCAGAGTCAGTGAAGATGATAGCATAACCCCCGTCGACCTCCACGGTGTCTCTAAATAGGAAAAAGAAAAAAAAATACTTCAGCATCTTCAGGGAACGCTCCAAATTTACACCTGAACAAAATTCGTTTTTGCAGAGATCGAGACTGAGTGAGGGGAAAAGAGAAAAGAGTTGTTTTTTTTTGTGTGTGCGTGTTCATGTGTGCTGTTTTTTCGGCAAAATATGGCTACAAAGAAAAAAGAAAAAAAACCTAACGTTTACCAAAAAAAAAAAAAAAAAAAAGAATTTTTTAAAATTTATTGATCCTGTCTAGCATCTTCCGACGATACTGCCCCTACCAATATACCTGTTACCTGTTACAGGTAGCGATGTATCGAAGAAAACTTATTATTGCCCTTTACCGACGCTACACACAGCTCATCCTTAAATTAAGAAAGGGTAAGCTGTTTAATTATTGAGAACGGATGTAACTGTACTACTCAACATTTTATCCTTATCAAGTGTTGAATAGTATAAAAACTTGATTCCATGAGATATTGTTTAAATTGTAAGCTGCGCCATCTCCCCATGCATGTGAATAGCAATTCAAACAGTAAAAGCGTCCTTGCCATTGCTCAATTGTTAACACATGTTACCCCCCCTGACAACACCGCAGGGACGACAGAGCGGGAAACAGAGCGAGGGAGGCAGGAGCGTCCTTGCCATTGCTCAATTGTTAACACATGTTCTAAAACACGGCGGCCTCGAGAACTTGAAGGTCCCAAAGACTCCAGACGCTACGAGGGTCGTTTCAAAAATCATTTTCCGCTTTTGGTGTTGGGCGGCATTTGGCATTTCGATATTAGGCGACATTCGGCATTCTATGTTAGGCAACTATTGGAATTCGGTGTTAGGCGACATAAGGCCATTCGATATTAGGCGACATTTGGCTTTCTGTGTTGGGCGACATTTGGAATTCGGTGTTAGGCGGCCTTTCGCATTTCGTTGTTAGGCGACATTTGGCAAAGTTTTAAATTCGACGCTGGGCGACAAATGGAATTCGGTCTTAGGCGACAATTGCAATTCGGTGTTATTCCGCGTTACCTTATTATCATTGTATGTGCGTGTGGTGAGTGCACTCGTGTGTGTCTATATGTGTGTGCATGGGTGTGTGGGCACGGGCCTCTGTGTGTGTGCCCCAGTGTACGCGGTGCGCGTGATCATGTGCGTGTGTGCATGCATGCGTGTGCATGCATGCGTGTGCATGCGTGTGCATGTGCGCGTACATGTGTGCGTATATGTCTGTCTGTCTGTCTGTTTGTGCAGATGTGCATGTGTCTGCGTTTGTGTGATCTGTGGGCATGTGTAAGCATGCTCCTGCACACACGCATCTGTACAAGTAAGTGTACATATATGTGTGTATGTGTGTGTTTGCAAGGACAGAGAGGGTTAAGGCAAACAGACAGACAGAAAGAATGAAAGGGAAGAAAAAGAAAGGAAACTGCAGTTAAAACTCCAAAGAAAATCTGAAAACAAAGCAAAGGAGGAAATTAGATTTAGAGCTAAAAATATCCTGAACAGCAGAAAAGCGAAAAAGAAATGAAATGATACTGAGAGCGCAAACAAAGCCTGAGACAAAAAAAATGAATGAAGAGAAAGGAAACTAGATTCAAAGCAAACTGGAAAACTGGAATGAAAGTAGACTGAGAGCACGAAAGAAAAAAACAAAACTGACGAAAACAGAAAACAAACAACAACAAAACAGAAAGACAGAAACCTAGATTGAGTGCTCGAACAATCCGGATGAAAGACACAGAAAGACACAGAAAGACACAGCAAGACACAGAAAGAACAAAAGTAAGCTGGGAAAAATGGCTAAAGGAAACATGAGTGAGGAAATCGTGTCAACCCCCAAAAAAGAAATCAAAGAAGACAATGTAAGGAAGACAAAGAGAAAGACAGAAGCCAGGGAAGGAAGCCAAGAGGTAGAGATTTCTGTGTCCTGATGGAGAAAAAGAGAAAGACAGAAGCCAAGAGGTAGGGATTTCTGTGTCTGATGGAGAAAAAGAGAAAGACAGAAGCCAAGAGGTAGGGATTTCTGTGTCTGATGGAGAAAAAAAGAGAAAGACAGAAGCCAAGAGGTAGAGATTTCTGTGTCTGATGGAGAAAAAGAGAAAGACAGAAGCCAAGAGGTAGGGATTTCTGTGTCTGATGGAGAAAAAGAGAAGACAGAAGCCACGAGGTAGGGATTTCTGTGTCTGATGGAGACAAAGAGAAAGACAGAAGCCAGGGAAGGAAGCCAAGAGGTAGAGATTTCTGTGTCTGATGGAGAAAAGAGAAAGACAGAAGCCAAGAGGTAGGGATTTCTGTGCCTGATCTAAGGGAGTGTCTTCGCCTGCAGATGTCATAATTATATGCCCCCCCCCCCCCCCCCCGAGAGCAGACGAGGAGGTGGTGGCAGGAAATAAGGAGAGTGGATGAAGAGAGGAGAGGAGAGTGAGGAGTAGAGATTGGCTGAAGGGAGGTGAGACGGAGTGAGATGAGGACGGAGGAGAGAAGAG
>CM031618.1:51965017-51967517 GCA_018398815.1 Conus ventricosus | reverse complement strand
CACACAAAGAACGCGAAACTAAGTGTTGATTGAATTTCTAAGTTCAAATGCTCTGGCAATGAAATTAGCAAGACCAAAAGTATGTTTGGGGCTTGCCAATAGTAATGACATTTTAAAAACCGTGGGGTTGACGAAGAATTTCTTTGGCAAAAATTGCTCTCGTTAGAGCATGATATTTGGGGCATTTAAGGAGAAAATGATACTCACATTCGTATGTGTTGGGACAAAAGGGACAAGTGTGATCTGTTTGTGCCTTTGAGAAGCGAAAACGGTGGGGTTTCAGACATGATACACCTAATCTGAATCTAATTATTGGTTTACGTAGACATATATTTTTCATTTCAGATAGATATGGAGAAAGACTATGTGATGACTTAATAGAGGAAAAGAATTCAAATCGCTGTTCGATAAGTCAGGCGTTGTCTTTTACGGCAATGCTGACACAGATTACGAATTGTGTAGAATGCTCTACAATTGGATGTGCTAACAGATGTGTCCCTTACCCCTCCTACCCCATCCCCACTATGAGTTAGCCAGCCATATTTACACCATCCTCACCATGAGCTAGCCAGCCATATTTACCCCATCCCCACCATGAGCTAGCCAGCCATATTTACCCCATCCCCACCATGAGCTAGCCAGCCATATTTACCCCATCCCCACCATGAGCTAGCCAGCCATATTTACCCCATCCCCACCATGAGCTAGCCAGCCATATTTACCCCATCCCCACCATGAGTTAGCCAGCCATATTTACAACCATGAGTTAGCCAGCCATATTTACAATGCTGAACGAGCAGGTCATTGGGAAAACGAGAACCAGCAAATAATTGCTTCGTGATTATGTCGGTTGCTTGAAAGAGAGAGAGAGAGAGAGAGAGAGAGGAGAGAGAGAGAGAGAGAGAGAGAGAGAGAGAGAGAGAGGAGAGAGAGAGAGAGGAGGAAGAGAGAGAGAGAGAGAGAGAGAGAGAGAGAGAGGAGAGAGAGAGAGAGAGAGAGAGAGAGAGAGACAGACAGACAGAGACAGAGAGAGGTGGGGAACAGAAGAGAGAGAGAGAGAGAGAGTGAGAGAGAGGAGAGAGAGAGAGAGACGAGAGAGAAGGAGAGGAGAGAGAGAGAGAGACCGTCAAAAGAGTTTTGTTTGTTTGTTTGTTTGTTTTCCCTATCTTGTCAACGTGCCCCCCCCCCCCCCCCCCCCCTCCCCCCGACAGTAGAGGCAGGTGAAAATTCAGGACACCTGAAATATGTCCTCCCGACCCTAGAGGACAGGGACCCCAGGAAGGGATGGATGCCCACCCAAGGCAAGGGGTCTGTCAACGCCCCCCCCCCCCCCCCCCCCCCCCCCCCCCCTGCTCCGTCCTGAGTCGGCCTCCCACGCGTCCAGATCTCCACGACTCCACCATGAAGAAGGCCGCCAGGCAGCCCTGAAGACCGCCCTGGATGGGGAACCATCTCCACGACTCCACCATGAAGAAGGCCGCCAGGCAGCCCTGAAGACCGCCCTGGATGGGGAACCATCTCCACGACTCCACCATGAAGAAGGCCGCCAGGCAGCCCTGAAGACCGCCCTGGATGGGGAACCATCTCCCACGACTCCACCATGAAGAAGGCCGCCAGGCAGCCTGAAGACCCCCCTGGATGGGGAACCATCTCCACGACTCCACCATGAAGAAGGCCGCCAGGCAGCCCTGAAGACCGCCCTGGATGGGGAACCATCTCCACGACTCCACCATGAAGAAGGCCGCCAGGCAGCCCTGAAGACCGCCCTGGATGGGGAACCATCTCCACGACTCCACCATGAAGAAGGCCGCCAGGCAGCCCTGAAGACCGCCCTGGGTGGGGAACCTTGGCAACGACTGCTGATGGCGGACGGTCGGGTCTGAACTACATTGCCAATACATCGTCTTCTGTCAGCCACACCACAAGAAGCAGCCTCGGACTTCAGTCTGGAAGACGAAAAAAAATCAAGAAAACGAAACCTTTGGACCTACGCAACCTTCGTCTAATGCCAAAGCAACACGCCAGTCAAAGTATCTTCACCAGGTCGACGGTCTTCTGTGGAAGACAGTGAGTCTTTAGGGCCCTCAGGCCGATAGGACATAAACCTAACCCCAGAACGGGACGGGCTGAAACCCCGGTCCAGTTCTGCTGACGAGGGCCATCCAGTGGGCGAAATCGAATCTAGACAGGTGACGCAGATACTTCCTGCGCGAGACAAAGAGTTCAATGACTCCCCGTTAGTTGCTAGAGAAGGGTTTAATGAACATTGTACGCTTATTGATCCTATTCTATATCCCCCCACCCCCCGGTCCCATCCCTCCATACCCCCGCCCCCACCCCACCCCGACTATCTGCCAGCACATACCCTCTTACACCACTACCACCACCACTAAGCCCCCCCCCCCACCCACCCACCCACCCCCACGTCTTCCCATCTCTACCTCTCTATCTATTCATGAGTTTAGCATATTAAGCCCTGTACACATTCTGGTGACGATTT
>CM031618.1:51934832-51957332 GCA_018398815.1 Conus ventricosus | reverse complement strand
ATACGCGTGAGATATTCCATAAAGAGGAAAAACCATTTTGGGCCGTTATAGCCGTTAGTAACGGCTATTCTGGTAAACATCGGCCATCATCTGTGACCCATAATGAACATACCTACAAATTTTCAGAAAGATCGGCCAAGTACTTTCTGAGATCTTCCATAAAGAAGAAAACTGTTATGGGCCGTTATAGCCATTAGTAATGAATATAACGATAAAATAAAACATCGGGCATCATCCGTGACCCATAGTGAACATACCTACAAATTTTCAGAACGATCGGTCCAGTAGTTTTGTCTGGAGCGAGTGGAACACATTTTGGCCACGGACGGACAGACACACACAGAGACAGCATTTCTTCGTTCCCATTGTAAAGTACTCCCTGCTCTATAAGAACTGGGAGTACAACAAAAAGAGGAAACTTGCATCCTCTAATAAGTCCTTTACACTGACACCACACAGTTCTTGCATCGAGTTACAAGACCACAAGGCACACTTTCGATAGTTTCTGCTATAGACAACAATGAAAGCACTCTCCTCTGTTGAAATCTCGTTTGGCAAAGTAGTATCACAACAGCGGCAGTGATTGCGTCCCCTTTGTTGATCATCCGCTCACGGTGGAGTGGGAAGAGAACCAAGGAGGATGAGGTGGAGGAGAGGCTGGGGTGGGGCTGAGGGAGGGGGGGGGGGGGGGGGTATTCGGAGAAGCAGGAACAAACTGCTATTAGTTCAGCAATTTTGCAATCTACCGTCTGAGTGATATTACAAATGTCTTTTTCTTTTCATTTCCTTGCAAGGCAAGCGCCATCCCCGTTTCAGTCCATGTGCAAAGGGGGGTTATTGTTATGGGAGATTATTGTTATGGGAGATTATTTGAGTCATAATGATAATTATCTAATATGAGGTGAAAAAAGCAGTTTTTACAAAAGAAAGAGTTCATGTGTGCCATTATAATATTCGATAGACTTATTGTTGAGAGTGGAGTACGATTATCACATGTTATTACAACATGATAATGTTTCCAGCATTAAGACATTGGACATAGTGGAAGGAAGAGGAATTACTATTCATATTGAAACAATAGTAATCATGTTTAGTAGAGAGCAGACTCACTGCAGTAATTTCCAGCAATCGGATAACGAATCATCATTTTTATTTTGATGCGTGTGTACATCAATCATGCCTTGTGGCACAATATGATTTCGAAGACTGGAGCAAGAACTATCATCGCTTAACAGTAAAAACGTTGGTATAAAATATGTTCATTATAAAACGTGTTGTTTTTATCAAGAAATTTATAATCTACACCTTGGAACCTAAAAAAAGGGGTGCCATAGCTTGAACGCTCACTTTGAGAAATTGGAAACCGATAGTTTCACCTAGTTTATGGATTGGTGCAGTTGCCGCTCCCGTATCAGGTAAGTGTGTGTGTGTGTGTGTGTGTGTGTGTGTGTGTGTGTGTGTGTGTGTGTGTGCACGCGCGCGCGCGCGCGAGTGTGTGTGTGTGTGTGTGTGTGTGTGTGTGTGTGTGTGTGTGTGTGTGTATGTGTTGGGTGTGTGTGTGTGTGTGTGTGTGTGTGTGTGTGTGTGTGTGTGTCTGTCTGTCGGTCGGTCTGTCTGCCTGTAGACGTAAAGACGTAGGGGCTGGGGCAGGGGAATGGATTTGGTGAAGCAAATATGAACTGTTATTAGTGAAGCAATATTGCAATTGACTGGCTGAGTGATATTACCAAATGTCCATTTCTTCTCATTTCCTTGCGAGACAAGCGGACACCATTCACGTCTTAATGATCTGTTGTGAATGAAACAAAAGAATGAACCCAGTGGACAGACAGGACAGGCTGCCGCATCTCCCACAGATAACTTCCGTCAATCAAAATTAAAAAAGGGGAAATCTGCATCCTCCCCCCCCCCCCCCCCCCCAACTCCTACACATCAACACAAGATGTTTCTTGCATTGCACGACAGGCAGTAGGGGTGACCATCAGCAGGTTCCACTGTGTAGACCATTAACAGTACGTCATCTTTCCATGGGCTGGAATCTCATTTGGCAAAGTAGCAGCAGTGATAGCGCCCCCCACCCCCACCCCCATTCCCCTCTTGTCAATCATTCAGTGGAGTGGAAAGACGAGAAGGGGGTCTAGAAGGCGGTTGGGGGGGGGGGGGGGGGGGCGGTGAGGGAGGGATTCGGCATAGCAGGAACAAACGAGCTGGTCAAGCAATATTGCACTTCACTGGCTGAGTGGTATTACAAATGTCCATTTCTTCTCATTTCCTCGCAAGGCAAGCGCTAACACCTTTTCAGCCCACGTGCAAATGGAATGTCTTTGTTATGGCGATTTATTTGGTTCAAAAGGTCCACTTTCTAATACTAAAGGTGAAAAGAGTCATTCTTGCTGTAGAAAGAGTTAATATGAGCCTTTATTATTATTATTATTGATGGCAAAGTTTACGCATGAACATTAATCATGTGGGCGAAAACAATTATCATAATCGTTGAGATTCAGCATTCAAGTCTTAATGATCTATTACAAACGACACAAAAGAGCGAGCACAGACAACTCAGACACAGACGAAGGGGCGGGCCCGCTATTGCGCGGCCCGCTATTGCGGGGACCCGCTATTGCGCGGCCCGCTATTGCGGGGACCCGCTATTGCGCGGGCCCGCTATTGCGCGGCTAACCCTAACCCTAACCCTAACCCTATCCCTAACCCATCTATCCCTATCCCTATCCCTAACCCTAACCCTAACCCTAACTCTAACCCTAACCCTATCCCTAACCCTAACCCTAACCCTAACTGTCGCGCAATAGCGGGCCCGCGCAATAGCGGGCCCACGCAATCGCGCAATAGCGGGCCCGCGCAATAGCGGGCCGCGCAATAGCGGGCTGACCCCCAGACGAAACAGGTCACCACAACTCCCACAGATAACTCCAATCAATCAGAACAAAGAGAAATTCGCATCATTGAAAAGTCCTTTACACTGACGAAACACGTTTATCACATAGCACAATTAAACCACACAGGACACAATCGACAGATTTCACTATTAAGAACAATAATTGAACTCTCCTGTGTTGGGCAAAGTAGTATCACAACGGTGATAGTTCTTACTTACTTAGGCCCATAGCTCAAGGGTGAGCATAGGCCATCGACAACACTCCGCCATCGCACTCGGTTCTGGGCTGCTCGCTGAATGCCTGTCCAGTTGGTCCCCTGCCTCTTTATCTCTGCCTCAGTGTCTCGCCTCCAGCTGCTGCGAGGTCGGCCTCTCTTCCTTTTCCCCTGCGGGTTCCATGTCAGGGCTTGGCGTGTGGTGCTGGATGCTGGCTTCCTGAGAGTGTGTCCAATCCAGCCCCACTTCCTCCCACAGAATCTGCTTGGCCACTGGTTCCTGTCCTGCTTGCTTCCATAGATCTTCATTGTTGACCTTCTCTGGCCATCTGATGTTAAAGATGCGCCTCAGACAGGTGTTGATGAAGAAATGGTGATAGTAATGATGCCCTATTTGTTGATCATCCGCTTGCAGTGAAGAGGAAAGAGAAGCAAAGAGGAAGAGGGGGGGGGGGGGGGGGGGGGGAGGGGAATGGAGATGGGCATCGGAAGGCACTTGGGTGAAGCAGGAAACATCTGTTATTGTTAAGCAGCATCGCAATTCACCGGCTGAGTGATATTACTAATTTCATTTTTCTCCCTCGCGAGGCAAGCGCCAAATCGTTTCGTCCACGTGGAAAGTAGGTGCATATTTTATGGGAGATTATTTGAGTCAAAAGATCCACTTAGAGGTGAAAGAGTAATCTGTAGAACGAATTGATATCAGCCATAGTATTTTAGACAGGGATATTTCTGGGTGAACATTATTCGTTCAGGTGGAATAGTTTTCATGTTTTATAAAATCATCATAACATTTCCAGAAACAAGACAATGGATACACTGGAAAGAAGAAAATAATTTTTACTAATACTGCAACAACAGTTCTTGTGTAGTACGGAACAAACTCATAGCAGTCATTTCCAGCGATCAGATAACAAATGATCATTATTGATTTAGTGCATGTAAAAACCGTCACTTGTGGCATGGTAAAATATGAAGATCTATAACGTTAACAGTTATCACTAAACGTAAAAAAAAAAAAAAAACACGCAAAAACTTTGGCACATGTCACCAACTTCGTAATAACGTACTGTTTTAATTAGTTTAAATAGTGTGATCTAGTCCATGGACTTGTTGTGTAATTGCGACCCTTGCGTCAGGAATGTGTGTGTGTGTGTGTGTGTGTGTGGTGTGTGTGTGTGGTGTGTGTGTGTGTGTGTGTGTGTACTCTGTGTGTGTGTGTGTGTGTGTGTGTGTGTGTGTGTGTGTGTGTGTTTCATTTCATCCCATTGTCTACACCATCATCACTTTACTTTCAGCTCACTCACTTTAAGAGCTCACTTCCTGTCTATATTTCTTTACCATCTGTGTTGATTCACCCACAACACACCTGGACAAACAATCACCCTAATTGACAAACAATACCGGCCGCTGCAATTCCCAAAGACAACCCCCCATCAATCAAAACAAAAGGAGGACATTTGCCTCCCTCCGTAGTCCTTTACACTGACTTAACACATTTCTGGCACCGCACAGCAGGACAACAAGGGAGACAATCAACAGATTCCACTGGCACTATCCAGACCATTCATAACACCTCCTCGGTCCATCGGCTGGATTCTCATTCGGCGAAAAGAGCCGCGGTAATTGTACCCCTTTGTGTTGGTCATCCCTTTGCAGTGGAGTAGAAAGAAGAAAAGAGGAGGTGGGGGGTAGTGGGGAGAGAAAAGGGGAGGGGAGAGGTCGGCAAAGCAGGAACAAAGTGTTGTTAGTTTAGCGATATTGCAATCTACTGAGTGATATTACGCATGTCCAGTTCTTCTCTTTTCCTCGGAAGGCAAGCGCCATCACCATTTCAGTCCACACGTGAGTAAGGTGGGCTCTTTAAGGAAATTTGACTTTGATTCAAAAGGTCTGCTTTCTAATGTTAGTGGTTACGTAATCATTTCCTGTTTAACTGTCCCTATGATCTATTTCTGGTTCATTACAACAGCACAGCATTCAAGTCTTAATTATATTTATTTTACGAACAAAGCAAAACTGCAAACTAACTTGACAGACAGAACGGGCCAATCCCGCAGATAATCTCCATCAATCAAAATTAAAGGGGAAAAAAAAAATCCTGTCTCCCCCAGAAAGCCCTTTACACAGACATAACACATTTCTTCAGTCGCTCAATAAGTCAACAGGGGAAGGAATCGACAATTTCCACTGTGCATAACATCCCTTGCACTTCCTGTGTTGAATGGTTGGTATCTCTTCTGGCAAAGTAGCATCACCATGGCGGCAGTCACTGCGCCCCTTTGTCGATCGTCCACTTGTGGTGAAGTGGGAAGAAGAGGAAGGTGTGTGGGGGGGGGGGGGGGGGGGGAGGGAGATGGTGGGATAGTGTGGGAGAGGACTCGGCGAGGTAGGAACAACCTGTTTTATTGGTCAAGCAATATTACAATCCACTGGCTGAGTGACACCACAAATGTCCAATTCCTCTCATTTTCTCGCAGGCAACTGCCATCACCGTTTGAGTCCACGCAGGAATGAGGTGTCTTTTGTATGGCAATTTACTTGATTCGAAAGGTCCACTTCCATGGCAAAAGGAGTACTTTTTGCCAAAGAAAGATCTCATATGCGCCATCATTATTAATGACAGGAATATTTGTGCCTGAACATTATCATGTAGGTGGATTACAATTATCATTTTTTCACAGCATAAAAACTGGTCTGCATGAAGACATTAGGTAGTTTTCAAATATTGATTATCATTAACATCATTATTATTATCATGTAAAACAACAGTAAATCCGGTGCAGTGGGGAGAAAATTCATAGCAGTAATTCCCAGTAATCGGATAACGAGTCTTCGTTATTCAGTTCATACCTGTGCACACCATCTCTTGTAGCAGTGCATGAATTCGAGGATCTAAAACAATAACTGTTGTCACCTAACAGTAAACACTTTTGTCACATAGTATCTTCATAATAAAACGTACTATTTTGGAAATGGATGTAAAGTCAACTGACCAATGGATGTAAAGTCAACTGACCAATGGATTGTTGCAGTTACCGTCCCTAGATGAGGTAAGTGTGTGTGTGTGTGTGTGTGTGTGTGTGTGTGTGTGTGTGTGTGGTGTGATGTGTGTGTTGTGTGTGTGTGTGTGTGTGTGTGTGTGTGTGTTAGTCATATTTTCTAAATGTTGAAAAATTACTTTGTATGATCATTCTCTCTATGTACTCATTTCCAGTCTATCTTTCCTTATTGTCTATATCCGATTCACGCACAACTGGACTCTTTCACGTCTTCATGACTTGTTATAAATGGAACAAACGACTAAACTCACTTGACAGACAGCAATGGCTGCCACCACTCCGGTGTATAACTTCCATCAATCAAAACAAACGCAGGACATCTGCCTCCTCCAGTAAGTCCTTTACATTGCCAGAACACAATTCTTCCATCACACAAAAAAACGTCACCATGGGAAACAAGAGACTGGCTCCACTATATGGAACATTAAGTGTACCTCCTCTGTCCATTGGCTGGAATTTCGTTTGGCAAAGTGGCAGCAAATCTTAAATAAGTTTGGCAAAGTGGCAGCAAATCTTAAATAAATTATAATAATATTAATGAATACTTATATAGCGTCTATTCTCAGCTGGAGGCCAAGCTCTAAGCGCTTTACAATCAACACTCGTTTACACAACGGGCTGCCTACCTGGGTATAGCCGACTGAAGAGCTGCCAGCTGGCGCTTCATTCAGTCGTTTCCCGTGTCATCCAGTCAGTATCGTTCAATATCGATAACTCATTTTCCTTACTTCCTTCATTCTTTCCATTTCTCACGCAGGGTGCATGCTATGTGTAACGTGTCATCCATACCAACGGCCAAACTGGCCTACTCTTCCGAAAGTTGGTGGTGGGATTTTACGTGTGTGCAAGATGTTATGCGTGCGTCCACACACGGAACCTCAGTCATTCGAAGGACTGTATGGGAAATGGAGTCAGAACCAATGTTAACTCCGAGGGAAAAATCCCCCTGTACCGAAACGCCCCGGCGGAGGTTCGAACCCGCAACCCAGGATCACCAAGATTACGAGTCCGGCGCTCTACCAACTGAGCTATTCCGGCTCCCTAAATAAATGTTAGTGAACCGCCAAGAGAAACGTGGACAAACGAGTCACAAGACAAAACACGTTTCAACCTCATAGGTCTTCTTCAGGCAAGACACAAACAAATAGGACAATGCTGCATACTACTGGTGGAGTGATATTACAAATGTCCATTTCCTCTCATTTCATCGCAAAGCAAGCGCCACCACCGTTTCAGTTCACGCGCTAATGAGGTGGGGGGGGGGGGGGGGGGGGTAAATGGGAGATTGTTTGATTCGAGTTGCCTGCTTTGTAAATTTGGTGATGAAAAAAAATCAATTTATTTTACTATGGTAAGATCATTTAATTGGGAATATTTGTGCATAAGCGTTATTTATGTGGGTGGATTCAAATTGTCATATTTTATCACAACATGACAACATCTCAAGCATTAAGACACTGGATACAGTGGAAGGAAGATAATTTTTTATTATAAATACCTAAAACAACAGCTGTTGGCGTATAGTAAAGAACAAAATCATGGCAGTAATTTCCCGCAATCAGATAACGAGTCACCATTATTGATTGGAAACATGTGTACACAATGTCTTCTGAAACGATATGACTTTGAGGACTTAAAACAATAACTGTTATCACTTAAGGGTTTAAAAACTGTGATGCATATCATTATCTTGATAATAACAGGTACTGTTTTCATGAAGGAAATTATAGTCTGCACCTTCTGACACTAAAAATGTTCCATAGCTTTGATGCTCACTTTCCGAACTTGGCAATCGATAGTTTCACCTGGTGTATAGATTGTTGCAGTTGCCGCCCCTGGATCATGTGTGTGTGAGAGAGAGAGAGAGAGAGAGAGAGATGTCTGTGTGCATGTCTGTGCATGTGCAGATAGAAATATATATTATATATATATATATATATATAGAATTATAAATAAAGCTTGCTTTATGTCTTAGATTGACGAAATAGGGGGAAATAAGCATTCATATCTGCAGTGGTAGATGATTCTGCCTAACTAAACAGTATGTGCTTGAGTGGGTGAATGGAGAAAAATAAAATAAATGCTTTTAAAAATGAGCCTTCAGCAAGCTTATAGTCTCCAAGGGGGAGACATCCTCCAATAGGGAGGGAAACTCACTAACATATAACTCCTGGTCATATACCGATATTTCGAAACCTTGTTGTTTCTCCTCAGTGACCGCGGAAAGTGGTAATTTGACTCCTCTGCCTTTTCAGTTTTAAAAAGAATGCAATCCCAGAAAAGGCTGGTGTGCAATACCGTAGTATATTTGTTGAGTTTTCAAAAAACCAACCAAAGGTGCCACCTAAGAAGCAAAAGAAATCATGAAAGAGCAAAACAAGCTACATTTTCTTGTGAAAAGTAAAAAATATAAAAAGATATCCTCTTAAGACACAAGTGCTGAGGGTCAGTTCTTGGAATGAATCTAATATATATATAAAATCAGAGTTAAGAAGCCACTCAGAACGTTAAAAGTGCTCAACCATGTAGGGAGCGACATACCAGTTTAAAATAGGATTTTTAAAATGGACAAATTAAAAACCTACAAGCCTGTTTCCAGCTAAAACACTCTCCTCAGGGTATACAATTTGGGCACGCCACCGGTGTTATATATTGTGGTGTGTGGGCGTGTGAGTTCTGTGCGTGTGGCACGTGGCCCGCCGGTTTTTTCTTTTTTGGGGCGCGTAAACCCCACCTAGTATCCCTGAACTCTAAAGTAGAAATGATAAACAATTGCAGGCATAAATGGAAATCTTTGTCAATGAACCATTCCGTAACACGTCCCCCCTGAACGCGCCCCAAAAAAGAAAATACCGGCAGGCCACGTGCACACGCACAGAACTCACACGCCCACACACCACAATATATAACACCGGTGGCGTGCCCAAATTGTATACCCTGAGGAGAGCGTTTTAGCTGGAAACAGGCTTGTAGGTTTTTTTAATTTGTCCATTTTAAAAATCCTATTTTAAACTGGTATATATATATATATATTATTATATATATATATATATATATATATATAGGAGTGTATATGTGTGTGGTGTGTGTGTGTGTTATTTTGCTTTGTTTTGCCCAGTCATATTTTTTTGACACCAACATTACTTTGCGTTTATACTCACTCAACTTATACACTCATTTCCTGTTTATCTTTCCTTCTGATCTATTTTTTCTACACTAGCACACACCACAGTCAGACTGCATTTACGTCTTAATGATCTGTTAGGAAGGAAACAAAAGAACGAACTCCGTTCACTGACAACATCGGCCCCACGGCATTCCGCACAGATAACCCTCCATCAATCAAAACAAACCGAGGAAAACTGCACCCCCCACAATAAGTCCTTCACCCTGACATAACACATTCTCCCCCCCCCCCCCCCCCCCCCCCCCCCCCCCCCCCCCCATCGCACAATACGACAATATAGGAAACAATCGAAAAGTTCCACTATGCAGAACATGAATTGTACCTCCTGTCGATTGGCCAGAACCTCATTCGGCAAAGTAGAATACAATGGCGGCAGTTATTACGCCCGCTTTGTCGATTCGATCATCCACTTTCAGTGGGGGTGGAAGGAAGAGGAGGAGGTGGGGGTGATGGTGGCGGGGGAGGGTGGCGGGGAAGGGGGGGGGGGGGGGGGGCGGCGCAGTGAAGCAGATGTGACAAACTGTTTTCAGTTGAACAATATTGTTGCAATCGGCTGGCGCCGAGCGGCAATACAAATGTCCATTTCTTCTTCTGATTTCCTGGCGAGGCAAGCGCCACACCCGTTACAGTTCACGTGCAAATGAGGTGTTTTGTATGGGAGACTCGTTGATTAATAAAAATCCACTTTCTGACATTAACGTTGAAAAGAGTCTTTTTTTTTTTTTTGCTATGAGCAACCGATTATGCACGATTATTATGAACAATAGCGGCATTTTCACTTGACCCATTAATCATGGCGGTTGAATACAATTATCTTTTTTTTTTAACTTCAGTGAAGGAACCTTTCCTGTCTTAAGATATTCGACACAGTGAAGAAAACGAATACCTAAAATGTCAGTCAGCTATGTGCAGTGAAGAGAAACATCAGGAACGATACCTCCGATAGTTATTGAACAAATCATCATTTCAGATTTGATACGTGTGTTCTGATTTTGAAGAGCTAAAAACAATGACTATTATTCTAACTCAACGCTAATGACTATGGCAGAAGATGTCATCCTCCTGATGAAAAACTGTTATTGTTCTAAAGATAGTTAATATCTACACCTTCCGAAACTAATAAACTCCCATAGTTTCTGACTTTCGCTTTCCGAAAGTCGAAAATCGATCATGTCCCCTGGCATGAAGGTTGTCGCAGTTGCTGCCCCTGGATCACATTTCCACCTCTCTCATCTATACATGCATGCTGTGTGTGTGTGTGTGTGTGTGTGTGTTGTGTGGCGCGCGCGGGGCGCGCGTGCGTGCATGTGTGTGTTTTCCTGTTTTTTGTTTTTGTTGCTGTCATCTTTTTCATTTAGTCTTTTTCTTAAACTCGACATACTGTCCTCTATTCACTTACTGATTTCCTGTTTATCCTTCCTTATTATCTTTCCTTATTATCTGTTTTTCCGACGCAAGGACAGCTGGACCCCATTCACAGTCTTAATTGATCTGTTTTGGACGAAACAAAAGAGCGAACTCAGTTGACACACAACACGGTCCGACGCAGCTCACACAGATAACCCCCATCACTCAAAACAAAAAGAAGACACTGGCATCCTCCGATAAGTGTGTTTACCACTGATACAACGCAGCTTCTCTCAGGCATCCTCCGATAAGTCTGTTTACCACTGATATAACGCAGCTTCTCTCAGGAGGCCATGGCGGGTTGTATTGAAAGCGCCCTTTATCTTTTGATTGGCGGAAATCTCGTTCGGGTAAACTAACGTTACAATTGCGGTAGTCTTTGCGCCCCTTGCCTCCCCTCCCCTCCCACCCCCACCCCCACCCTCCACGCCCCACACCTCTCAAGTGTCGATCATTCGCTCACGGCAGAATGGAACAGAGTGATGGAGGTGGAGGAAGAGGCACTAGGTGTCGAGGGTGGGGGAAGGTGAGGATGGTGGTGGTGGTGGTGGTGGTGGTGGGGGGGGGGGGGGGGGGACTTGATGAAGCTTCTTCTTCTTCTTGCTACTTTCAGACAGGAAGCCCAGAGGCACTGACGAAGTTTGCTGTACGACAGAGGTCCCCAGTGATCCATAGAGCTTCTCCCTCGTCGATGAGTCGGCAGGCCAGGTCTCTGCTCTTAGTTTTTGATGTGTGGGACAGTCCTGCAGGGAGTGTTCCACAGTCATTGGGGCTGTACCTGCATGGCCACCCTGAAGACTCTACAGTGTGGAATTTGGTGAACATGTGGCGTTTAAGTCTGGAGTGCCCTGTCTTCAGTCTTACAATGCTCACTTGGTCTGCTCTGGGCAGCAGGTAGTACGCATCCTTCTTGTTGAAGTCTGGAGTGCCCTGTCCTCAGTCTCACAACGCTCACTTGGTCTGCTCTGGGCAGCAGGTAGTACGCATCCTTCTTGTTGAAGTCTGGAGTGCCCTGTCCTCAGTCTCACAATGCTCACTTGGTCTGCTCTGGGCAGCAGGTAGCACGCATCCTTCTTGTTGAAGTCTGGGCCCGGTTTCTGACTTGGTCTGCTCTGGGCAGCAGGAGTACGCATCCTTCTTGTTGAAGTCTGGGGTGTTGCCTGACTGGGTCTGCTCTGGGCAGCAGGTAGTACGCATCCTCTTGTTGAAGTCTGGAGTGCCTCACTGGACGTCTGTCTGGTCTGGGCAGCAGGCATTTTGTTATCGCATCCTTACTTGTTGAAGTCTGGGTGCCTGGTCTACAATGCTCACTGGTCTGCTCTGGGCAGCAGGAGTACATCCTTCTTGTTGAAGTCTGGGTGCTACTGGGTCTGTCTGGGCAGCAGGAGTACCATCCTTCTTGTTGAAGTCTGGGTGCCTGCTAAGGTCTGCTCTGGGCAGCAGGCAGTACGCATCCTTCTTGTTGAAGTTCTCTGGGTGCTGCGTGGTGTACTGCTCTGGGCAGCAGGTAGTACGCATCCTTCTTGTTGAAGTCTGGGTGCTGACCTGTTGCTGATCTGGGCAGCTTGTAGTACGCATCATTCTGTTGAAGTCTGGGGCTGATGGGGCTCTGAGCAGCAGGCAGTACCATCCTTCTTTTGAAGTTGGGTGCTGACTGGGTCTGCTTGGGCACAGGCAGTACGCATCCTTTTTGTTGAAGGGCTGGTGCTGACTGGGTCTGCTCTGGGCAGCAGGCAGTACGCATCCTTCTTGTTGAAGTCTGGGTGCTGACTGGGTCTGCTCTGGGCAGCAGGCAGTACGCATCCTTCTTGTTGAAGTCTGGGTGCTGACTGGGTCTGCTCTGGGCAGCAGGCAGTACGCATCCTTCTTGTTGAAGTCTGGGTGCTGACTGGGTCTGCTCTGGGCAGCAGGCAGTACGCATCCTTCTTGTTGAAGTCTGGGTGCTGACTGGGTCTGCTCTGGGCAGCAGTAGTACGCATCCTTCTTGTTGAAGTCTGGGTGCTGACTGGGTCTGCTCTGGGCAGCAGGTAGTTTGCATCCTTCTTGTTGAAGTCTGGTGCTGACTGGGTCTGCTCTGGGCAGCAGGCAGTACGCATCCTTCTTGTTGAAGTCTGGGTGCTGACTGGGTCTGCTCTGGCAGCAGGCAGTACGCATCCTTCTTGTTGAAGTCTGGGTGCTGACTGGGTTGCTCTGGGCAGCGGTAGTACGCATCCTCTTGTTGAAGTCTGGGTGCTGCTCAAACCATCTTTTTGGTGAAGCAGGAGGAACGGGACTTGTATGTTGGGCAAATGGTCAGTTCAATCTACAGGCTGAGGGGTATAACACATGTCCTTTCTTCGCCTTTTCTCGCAAGGAGAGTCCACCGTTATAATTCATGTGTATCTTCTTTTTTTTATTTAATAGGATGTTGTTTGATTCAAACTTTCCACAATCCAATATTGCTCACAAAATAAGTCACTTTTATTTTTAGAGAGAGTTTTTCATTCGTCCATATCATTTGTGGTAGAATTTTTGCAATTTTAAAATTATCACTGGCTGGACTGTTGCTGCAGTTTTCTTGCTCGAATGTAATGATTTCCCTGCATTCAAACATGGGCAGTCTAAGCGAAAAAACAAAATGATTTATCCCCCAAACAATGGTTGCGGCATTTGCAGTGACGGGATCGGAATTATTTTCAGTTGGCCCAGTGCCAGACCCGTGATCCTGGTGATAGTAGGGTTGCCGGGTTTGTTATCTCCGCAGTCCCCGGGTTTCGTGCATGGGGGAGGGGGGGGGGGGGGGTGTGTGGGGGGGCCGGGTGTGTTTTGTGTGTGTGTGTGTGTGTGTGTGTGTGTGTGTGTGCGTGCGTGCGTGCGTGCGTGCGTGCGTGCGTGCGTTTCGTGCGTGGGGCGTGCGTGCCCGTGTGTGTGCGTCGTGCGTGCGTGTGTGTGTGTGTGTGGTTGTGTGTTGTGTGGTGTGTGTGTGTGTGTGTGTGGTGTGTTGTTGTCACGGAGTCTACACGATTGACTTTAGTGTCGAACAGTCCCAGGAATTGAGACGGGCAACAAAATTCCACATCATCTGGCACACATCTAGAATCCATCGCCACTTTGGGGAACTCGTTGATCCCGCTGAGGCCCAGGCAAGAGGACAGTCTTGAGGCGACCGTGTCCAACACACACATTCATGGTCATCCACAATCATTTTTCTTTCAAACAACATGACAGACAGGACACACACCACACACACACACACACACCACACACCAAAATATTTATATATTATTATATATGTTTTGTGTTTTGTGTGTGTGTGTGTGGAGAGAGAGAGAGAGAGAGAGATGAGGAGGAGAGAGGAGAAAAGAGAAGGAGAGAGGAGAGAGAGGGGGAGAGAGAATTAAATAGAGTGTAGTGTGTGTGTATGTGTGTGTGTGTGTGTGTGTGTGTGTGTGTGTGTGTGTGTGTGGTCGTTGTCTGTTGATCTGGTTATTTCCTTTATTTTTTTTGTTGTCTCTCTCTCTCCCGTATTTTGCCATCATACTCGCTCTAAGTACGCTCGCAGTTTTCTTTTATTGTTCCTTCCTCGTCTGTTCTCCATTCAAGCACAACACATAAGATTGCACTCACCGTCTTCAGGATCTGTTATGAACGAAAAACAACAACAACAACAACAAAAGCATCAACGAACCCATTTGACAGACAATACAACCTGCTACATACAACTCCCACAGATCACCTCCATCAATCAAAACAAACAGGGGACATTTGCACCCTCCGCTAAGTCCATTACACTGCCGAAAAAGAGGACATTTGCACCCTCCGCTAAGCCCATTACACTGCCGAACAAGAGGACATTTGCACCCTCCACTAAGTCCATTACACTGCCGAACAAAAGGACATTTGCACCCTCCACTAAGTCCATTACACTGCCAAACAAGGGACATTTGCACTCTCCACTAAGTCCATTACACTGCCAAACAAGAGGACATTTGCACCCTCCACTAAGTCCATTACACTGCCAAACAAGAGGACATTTGCACCCTCCACTAAGTCCATTACACTGACATAACGCAGCTTTTCGTATCGCACGATAAGGCCCCGTATGGGCTACCATAGACAGGTTCCATTGTGGGAGACAAAGAATATGCCCCTCCACTGTTGATTGGCCGTCACTTCGTTAACCAAACTAGCGTCACAGTGGGGGCGGTAACTGCCTCCTCTCTTTGTCGATCATAATATGCTTACATTTGGGGTGAGACGGAGAGGTAATAGAGACGGAGGTGGCGTCTGGTACTGGTTAGAGGTGGGGGTGAGTGGGAGGGACCTTGACGAAGCAGGGACTGTTGTTAGTTTCAGCAATAGGGCAATATACTGGCTGCGCGATGTTACAAACGTCCATTTCTTCTCATTTCCGCGCCAAGCAAGCGCCACTGCTTTGACTATCCACTGTGCAAAAATGATGTCTGCATTTTTTTGGGGAGGTGTTTGACTCAAAAATCCGCTTTTAATTATTACACAGGAAAGAGTGATTCGCACTGGAGAAATTTATCATACACAACTCGAGCACTTTAAAAGAAAGAAAAATAATGAGTAATATATAAAACAACTGTCGCTCATTACCATTGATTAAAATTGTACGGGCCGTTATCTTTGGAAAACCAGTTCACAAGTCATCATTACTGATTTTATGAGTGTGTACATTAGGGGAAATATATGAGTGGGAAAGAACCAAGACAATAACACTATCACTAGAAAGTAAGAATTATGGATAACAATATCAAATTTGTAAAGAAAATAACTACTCTTTTCACTAAGAAAAAAAAAACTCTACGCTAAAACGCCATAAAGGCAGAGATAATAAAAACAACCCCAACAAAACAAACAACAAAAAAGACTCATAAAAAATTCCCAATAAATGACCTTACAAAGGTCTGTCCCAGGGGTCATTAATCACACACAAACACACACAAAACACACACACACACACACACACACACCCCCAAAACACACACACACACACACACACACACACACACAGCTCTCATATACATATCATGAGGTGTGTGTGTGTGTGTGTGTGTGTGTGTGTGGTGTGTGTGTGTTGTTGTTGTTGTTGTTGTTGCTGTTGTTTCTGATTTTTGTTTGATTTAGTCTTCTTTTTTCTGCTTCGCCATTATTTTGTTTTTGTACTCACTCACTCTACTGACATATCCTTTCCCCCGTTCATCTTTCCTAATTATGTATATAGTCCATTCACACCACACACCGCAAATGGCGCACCCCATTCACGCCTTAACGATCTGTTACAAAAAAATTGAAAGAGCAAAATCTACCAGACAACACAACACACAGATGATTTCCATAGATTACCCATGAATCAAAACTAGGGGAAACCCTTTGCTCACCCGGTAAGCCCGTTACCCTGACCTGAAGCAGTTTTTCCACCACACAACAAGCCCCCTAGGATACCATAGACAGTGCCGTTGTGCGAGACAAGGTTAGCACCCTCCTTTCTGATTGGCTAGCATCTCGTGAGCTAAAATTAGCGTCACGGCGCGGCAGTAATTGCGTCCCTTTGGGGTGGGACGGAGAGGTGGAGGGAAAGGAGGAAATATGGATAGGGGGTTGGCAAAGGGAAGAAGAAATTGTTACGAATCTTAAAGATAATAAGGCAATAGCGTTTGTAGTATGGGAAAAAGGAGAGTGGGTTAAAGGATTCTTAAACAGCATGGTTGCCGTGGCAACAGTCTTAGTGGCGATGCGGATGTTAATGCTAGTGGTGGTAAGATCAATACTAAACAATAGTGTTACTGATGATACTGCTAAACAATAGTGTGAAGGTAAGGTAATAAAAGCATGATACAGAAATTTTACTAGTTAGAAAATACAATTTTATGATAATCATAATAAATAAATTTAAGAAAAAAAATGAAACATAAAGTTGAAGAAAAACAAATTCGGGAAGAAAACAAACTAACAAAATAAAAATAATAGTAATAAAAAATGAATAAATAAATAATTGAAAAATAATAAGATAATAGTATAAAAAAATAGAAATAATAATGAAAACGCTTTTTCCCATTTCTACAACTGCTATTGCCTTATTATCACCAAAAGTAGTAGTAATCCCGTCTTAATTTTTTATTTCAATTTTTTTGACCTTTATTAGTATTCCTATCAGTAATATAATTATCATCATTACTACATTCACTCACACATTATCTCCCTTCTAACAGCGTCGTTTTCATTCAACGCCTACTTGCGCTAAAGAGATCAAGCTAAGTGACAAACTTGTTCATTTTCATTGTCCTGTTTGTTAGTGTCTTGCCCGAAGAAGACCTAAGAGGTCAGCCTGTTTTGGCCCTTGCGGTCGGCTGGGCTTAAGCAACATTATCTTTCTTATCTTACCTAAGAGGTCGAAAACGCGTCTTTTTTTGTCTTGTGACTCGTTTGTCCCCGTTTCTCTATGCGGTTTCGTAACATTTATTTCAGATTTTTTTAGATTTCCGCTGCGTCGTCTCACTTTGCAACTAAAATTGTTACGAGTTAAGCAATATGGCGATCAGCCGCTTGAGTTGTTTTATACATGTCTGTTTTTTTCCCATTTCAAATAGGCCAAGCGTCACTACTGCTATAGGGCCTATGCCCAAAGATGCATTATCAAGGTGTCGTTTTGCTTTTTTCGAATAGGAAAACATCTGATTCAAAGATTCAGATTCTTATGTTCCTGGTGAAGTGAATTTTTTTTTTCACTCGACAAAAGTACATGCTTGGCCATTTTTTTTCCTCTCATATTTTGTTCATGCAATACAGTAGCTGTGTAGTTAGGATTACATCTTTTATCCTTTTACAACTTACGGCTTTTGACACTGAGAGAAAAAAAAAAGGAGAAAGAAATATGAAAGCCGAGACAGATAGAGTAAGTTCTGTGCAATGAAAAACTGGGTGCGGTAAATTATTTCTGTCATCCTTTTGCCCGTAGTCACTTTCACTTTGTTTCAAAGATATGTGCACTTCTTCCTGGTGGAATGAAATCAGAGAGAAGAGCTAAACGGCACAAAATGGCTCTAGTCGTGGTGGAACCCACTGCTTTTATAACAGTGCATGTGACGCACAAGTACTTCTTCTGACAATAATTATCTCCCGTAGACTTCCCATGGATTCTCACCCTCCTTTCAAACTTGGAATTCGATAGGATTCATAACCGTGGCGTGAGGATTGTCACACTTGCTGCCCTTGAGTCAAGTATGTATGAATGTGTGTGTGTATGCATGTACGAGTCTCTCTCTCTCTCTCTCTCTCTCTCTCTCTCTCTCTATATATATTATATATATATATATAATATACTCCTCCCATTTTTGTCTCTTCAATTTTTTTTTTTTTTTTTAAGTTCAATCTTTGCCAAGTCATTACTTAACGACTGAAGAATTGTTAACATGCACTTGTTTTCCCCCACTACTTAATTGTTCAGCATTTTATGTATATATATATATATATATATATATATATATATATATTATATATATATTATATATATATATATATATCACAAGAAAAAACACTCTCCCACTGCCGCACCAGCACTCGTGGCCAAGGAGCCAAGTGGAAGTCCGAAGACTTGATAAGAAGAACAATAAAAAACTCGAAATCCAGGTAACATTGGCTTCAGGATTTACTAAATTTATTGGTTGAATAAAAGAAAGGAATATAAATGCACTTCTCAAAGAAGAATAAACTATTCATAGAATAGGATGCCTGTCAAATTCCTACATGAAGTGAAATAGACTCTACATAGTAATATCAGGAGTTTTAAATGATTTGCTCGTGCACTTTAAGTGCCTGTGGATGTGCTTTCTTGCGTGTGCGATTAACTGAGACTTGTTCACGTTGGTTTTTCTAGTTGAGCAGTCAGTCAGTTTCCTCCCAAAGACAGGAATGTTTAATCTGTACTGTTTTACTGGAATGGGTTTAAGTCACTTTTTAGTTGAAGATCTCTAAGGACGACATGATGGTAAGCACCATTTTCCTCAAAGTATTTAGTAACAAGATATTTCACCATTCGGCCTCTCTCTCTCTCTCTCTCTCTCTCTCTCTCTCTCTCTCTCTCTCTTCTCTCACTCTCTCTCTCTCCTTTTCTCTCTCTCTTTCTTCTTTCTCTCTCTCTCTCTCCCCTTTTCTCTCTCACTCTTTCTTCTCTCTCTCTCTCGCTCTCTCTCTCTCTCTCTCTCTCTCTCTCTCTCTCTCTCTTCTCTCTCTCTCTCTCTCTCTCTCTTCCCCTCTGTCCTGTTTTGGTATTGGTGGGGTTCATGCTGAAATCCTTGATATTGCTGGAATTGTTTTCCTCCCAGTGGATAGATTCTGTTGTTACACATGTGCTTTTACTAGATCATAATGGAGAATGACAGTCATTTTAACAGAAGAAAGCGGCAAGTGTGAAATGTGTGTGTAGTTGTGCAGTGGCCACAAAATGTTTCCTCCCCCCCCCCTTTTTTCCCCCCCCCCCCCCCCCCCCCCCCGTATAGCTTTTGACAACAATGACACCAACCCCAAAAGCAGGATTGTTTAATCTGTGAAAGTCTATATGGGGGTTTTAAGACTATTTTTTGCAAAGTTTTTTGTAAAAAGTAGTTCCCCAGTCTCTCTCCTCCTCCCCTTCTCTTCTCTCCTCCACGCAGCGCGTCCCTCTTTCTTCTCTCTCCCTCTCTCTCCTCCCCTTCTCTCTCTCTCCTCTCTCTCTTTCTCTCCCGCTGTCTCTTTCTCTCTTCCTTCTGTCCTTTATGGTATTTGGTGGGGTTCATGCTGAACCCTTGATTTTGCTGGAATTATTTTCCTCCAGTGGATGATTTGGTTTTTACTGTGCTTTTACTAAGTCTAATGGAGAATGAAAGTCTTTTTAAACAAAAACATAGTGAAAGTGTGAAATGTTGTGTGCGGGTTTCCCAAAGTGTTTCCTCACCACCCCTTCTTTCCCTTCCCTTTTCCCCCCCCCCCCTCTGCCCCCTTTTTTAAAAATTAATCTTTAATTTTTTATTGTTTTTAAATTTCAGTTACGTGCGTTGTTTCTGTTTAGTTGACGAAAGTCGGCGAAAAATTTTGTTAACCGAAGCCCAAAGTTACCTGGGTTTGAGTTTTTTTTTTTGTTCTTCTTATTTTATATTAATATATATTTATATATTTATATTTAAAATATATATATTTTTTGTGTGTGTGGTGTGTGTTGGTGGTGTGGTGTGGGGGTTTGATGTCCGTTTGGGGTGTGTGTGTGGTGTGTGTGTGGTGTGTGTGTGTGTGTGTGTGGTGGTGTGTGATTTGATTTGATTTTAACCAACTTTGAATCTTCCCCAAAAATTTTTTGTACCCCCCAAATTCCTGTTTATCTTTCCTTTTCATCTTTTCCAAACCAAACAAAACACAGCCCCGGAAATTTTCAGGTCACCATGATCCTTATTAACGAAACAAAACAACGAACTGGCGACTTCAATATGGCACGCCGCACGGGGGGAAAAAAAAGGGGAGTGGGGGGGGGGGCGGAAAGGGGATTGGGGGGGGGGGGGGGGGGGGGAGGGAGGGAAAAAAGGCGAAAAATTTCATCTCTTACAGTAAAAACCGTTACACTGTTTTCAAAAAAAAGCCCACGCTTTGCACCATTAGACCTCACCCGGAGCGCGAAGATTTTATTGGGGTGGATAAACGCACCCGCTTTGTGGACAAGCTAGCTGCCTTTGTTCGGGAAAACAAACCAGCCATGATCACAATGGCGGCTGTAATTGCGCCCCCCTTTTTTTTTCTCGCGCATGCGCTTTGCAGTGGGGCGGGAGGGAGAGGTGGGAGCGAAGGCAGGGGGGGGGGGGGGGGAACTGGTGGATTCGGGTGGGGCAGAAGCGAAGTGTTATGTTAATTAAACAAATCGGCAGTTTACGGCTGAGTAATATTACAAAATTTCCGTTACTGGTCCATTCCTTCCAAGACAAGCGCCTCCACCACCGCACTCTGCATGCAAATAAGTTTGTTTGTTTGTTTTGATCATGGAGATTTTTTTTGGTGCAACAGGTCCACTTTTAACTTAGAGTAAACATATGAGGGTATTTCATTTTGAAGTAATCATGGGCCGTTATCGTTGTTATTATGTTCATGCGATACAGTCAGTTTAAAGGTCGGAAGAAAACTGTAGTAATTATGACGTCGAAATAGAACATGTTCATGCTTAAAGCATGTAACGCTTCGATGAAGGAAAAAAACTAAGTAATTGGGACAACATGAACCCTCAGAGGCCCAAGATATGTTTTAACTGCAAGATATTTATGAAATTTGGTTTAGAGGTACATTTCGAGCCTACTAATGAGGATCATCAACCAGATTTACTTTATCATGATGCTGACCTACTTTTTTTTTCTTGTGCCATAGGTGACCCACTGGGCATTGGGGTAAGCGGTGATCTTTTTCTGTTGTTCCACCCATGACCACTGGGTCCTTGGGGTGACGAATAACTTTTTCTTACATTTCGGTGTACACTTCAAAACTTCCTAGCATCGTAATTCACATTCAGCCATTCTCCCATTATGCTCACACACACAAAACGTTCAGTTTCTTTTGAAAAAAAATACATACTGAACTTCACATTTGGTTACATATAGTTACTTTTCATCAATAAGAGCGCCTTTTTAGAGAGAGAATGGGCTGTGTTTTCCCCTAGCAATGCGCTTATAATTATATACTTTTTTTTTCTTTCTTAATTTTAAGAGAGTACATATATAGCGCCTATCCCGGGTCACAGACCAAGCTCTAAGTGTTTTACAATCGGCATTCTCGTTTACACACAGGCTACCTACCTAGGTAGAGCCGACTGAAGAGCTGCCTGTTGGCGCTTCATCTAGTCGTTACTCGTGTCATTCAGTCACTATCGTTCATTTAATTTAACAACTCTTTCATTCTTTCGATTTTTCACGCATGCACGAGTGCATGCTATGTGTAACGTGTCGTCCATACCAACGGTTCAAACTGGCCTTCTCTTCCGAAAGTTGGTGGTGGGATTTTACGTGTGTGTAAGATTTTATGCGTGCATTCACTCACGGAACTCGGTTTATAGTCTCATTCGAAGGACTGTATGGGAAACGGAGTCAGAACCAATGTTAACTCCGAGGGAAAAGTCCCCTGTACGAAACGGCCAGGCGGAGATTCGAACCCGCAACCCAGGATCACCAAGATTACGAGTCCGGCGCTCTACCAACCGAGCTATTCCGGCCCCGAATATTTTCAAGTATTTACAGAACATTATACAGATTGCATCATACATTGCAACAATGTTATATCAAATCCCCCCCACCACCAAAAAAACAAGATGCAAAGCATATAACGTACTCCCAGTTTATCCTGAATTACATGTGAGATATTCCATAAAGAGGAAAAAACCGTCTTGGACAGTGTGTAACCGTTAGTAAGACTATCCTGGTAAACATCGGCCATCGTCTGTGACCTATAATGAACATACTTACAAATTTTCAGAAAGATCGGCAAAGAACTTTCTGAGATTTTCACAAAGAAGAAAACCATTATGGGCCGTTAGTAATGGCTATAAGGGTAAACTTAAACATCGGGCATCATTCGTGACCCATAATGAACATACCTACAAATTTTCGGAAAGATCGGCCAGTGCTTTCTGAGATATTCTATTAGAAAAAAGAAAACGTTACAGGCCGTTACAGCCGTTACTAACGCCTATACGGTAAACTAAAACTCGGGCAATTTCGAAGACTT
>CM031618.1:51897756-51933832 GCA_018398815.1 Conus ventricosus | reverse complement strand
GGTGGGCGGCATTGAGGACGGGTCGTTGTTGTGAGTGCCGTGATTGGTGATGTAGGGTTGCCGGTTCGTACTCCGCGTCGTTTCGTGCATGGGGGTGGTGGGGGGGGGGGGGGGGGGGGGCAGGGTGTGTGTGTGTGTGTGTGTGTGTGTGTGTGTGTGTGTGTTGTAGTCACGGAGTCTACATTGATTCTGACTTTAGTATCTGAACAGTCCCAGGAATGAGACGGGCAAATCAAGTTCCACATCATTTCGCACACACCCAGAATCCCATCGCCAGCTTTGGGGACCACTCCGTCTGATCCCGCTGAGCCACAGGCAAGAGAGACAGTCTTGAGGTGTACCAGTGTCCAACACACACAGTCATGGTCATCACACACATCACTTTTTTCTTTCAAACACACATGCACAGACGAACCACACACACACACACACACCACACACACACACACACACACACACACACATATATATATATATATTATATATATATTTAATTTATATATATATTATATATATATATATATATATTTATATATAATTGTGTGTGTGTGTGTGTGTGTGTAGAGAGAGAGAGAGGAGAGAAGAGAGAGAGAGAGAGAGAGAGGAGAGAGAGAATATAAATAGAGATGTAGTGTGTGTGTGTGTGTGTGTGTGTGTGTGTGTGTGTGTGTGTGTGTGTGTGTTGAGTCTGGTTTATTTCCTTTACTTTTTTTTGTCTCTCTCTCTCCCGCATTTTGCCATCATACTCGCCTAAGTACGCTCGCAGTTTTTCTTTTATTGTTCCTTCCTCGTCTGTTCTCCATTCAAGCACAACACATAAGATTGCATTCACCGTCTTCAGGATCTGTTATGAACGAAAAACAACAACCAACAACACAAAAAGCATCAACGAACCCATTTGACAGACAATACAACCTGCTACATACAACTCCCACAGATCACCTCATCAATCAAAACAAACAGAGGACATTTGCACCCTCCGCTAAGTCCATACACTGCCGAAAAAGAGGACATTTGCACCCTCCGCTAAGCCCATTACACTGCCGAACAAGAGGACATTTGCACCCTCCACTAAGTCCATTACACTGCCGAACAAGAGGACATTTGCACCCTCACTAAGTCCATTACACTGCCAAACAAGAGGACATTTGCACTCTCCATAAGTCCATTACACTGCCAACAAGAGGACATTTGCACCCTCCACTAAGTCCATTACACTGCCAACAAGAGGACATTGCACCCTCCACTAAGTCCATTACACGACATAACGCAGCTTTTCGTATCGCACGATAAGGCCCCGTATGGGCTACCATAGACAGGTTCCATTGTGGGAGACAAAGAATAGCCCCCTCCACTGTTGATTGGCCGTCACTTCGGTAACCAAACTAGCGTCACAGTGGGGGCGGTAACTGCCTCCTCTCTTTGTCGATCATAATATGCTTACATTTGGGGTGAGACGGAGAGGTAATAGAGACGGAGGGTGGCGTCTGGTACTGGTTAGAGGTGGGGGTGAGTGGGAGGGACCTTGACGAAGCATGGGACTGTTGTTAGTTTCAGCAATAGGGCAATATACTGGCTGCGCGATGTTACAAACGTCCATTTCTTCTCATTTCCGCGCCAAGCAAACGCCACTGCTTTGACTATCCACTGTGCAAAAATGATGTCTGCATTTTATGGGAGGTTGTTGATTCAAAAATCCGCTTTTAAATAATACACAGGAAAAGAGTGATTCGCACTGGAGAAATTTATCATACACAACTCGTGAAAGAGAAAATAATGAGTAATATCTAAAACAACTGTCGCTCATGTACCATTGATATAAATTGTACAGCGTTACTTTGGAAATCAGTTCACAAGTCATCATTACTGATTTTATGAGTGTGTACACTTAGTGAAATAATATGAGTGGGAAAGAACAAGACAATAACACTATCACTAGAAAGTAAGAATTATGGCATAACAATATCAAATTTGTGAAGACAACTACTCTTTTTACTAAGAAAAAATAAACTCTACGCTATAAACGCACATAAAGAGCAGAGATAAAAACAACAACAACAACAACAACAACAAAAAAGACTCATACAAAATTCCCAATATATCGACCTTACAAAGGTCTGTCCCAGGGACATTAATCACCACACACACACACACACACACACACACATATTAATATATATATATATATATATAATATATATATTTTATATATTATATATATATATATATATTTTATGTATATTATAGATAGATGATAGATAGATATATAGATATATATTTATATGTGTGTGTGTGTTGTGTGTGTGTGTGTGTGTGTGTGTGTGTGTTGTGTGTGTGAGAGAGAGGAGAGAGAGAGGAGAGAGAGAGAGGAGAGGAGAGGAGAGAGAGAGAGAATATGCATCTTACACACACACACACACTCACACACACACACACACCACAGACGCGCAGCGCTGCGCGCGCGCGCGCGCGCGCGTCTGTGTGTGTGTGTGTGTGTGTGTGTTGTTGTGGTTGTTGTTTGCTGTTGCTGTTGTTGTTGTTTCTGATTCTTTGTTTTATTAGTTCTTCTTTTTTCTGCTTCGCCATTATTTTGTATTTGGTACTCACTCACTCTACTGACATATCATTCCGTTCATCTTTCTAATTATGTATTAGTCATTCACACACACACACGCAAATGGACGACCCCATTCACGGCCTTCACGATCTGTTACAAACAATTGAAGAGCAAAACTCTACAGACAACACAACACAGATGATTTCATAGATTACCCCTGAATCAAAACTAGAGGAACCTTGCATCACCCGGTTAAGCCCGTTACCTGACCTGAAGCAGTTTTCCTCACCACACAACAGCCCCCTAGTACATAGACAGGTGCCGTTGTGCGAGACAGGTTAGCACCCTCCTCTTCTGATTGCTAGCATCTCGTGAGCTATAATTAGCGTCACGGCAGCGGCAGTAATTGCGTCCCCTTTGGGGTGGGACGGAGAGGTGGAGGGAAAGGATGGAAATATGGATAGGGGGTTGGCGAAGGTAGAAGAAATTGTTACGAATCTTAAAGATAATAAGGCAAGCAGTTGTAGTATGGGAAAAAGGAGAGTGGGTTAAAGGATTCTTAAACAGCATGGTTGCCGTGGCAACAGTTTTTAGTGGCGATGCGGATGTTAATGCTAGTGGTGGTAAGATCAATACTAACAATAGTGTTACTGATGATACTGCTAACAACTAGTGTGAAGGTAAAGTACAGAAATATATTATAGTTAGAAAATACAATTTTATGATAATCATAATAAATAAATTCAAGAAAAAAATGAAACATAAGTTGCAAGAAAACAAATTCGAAGAAAAAAAACTAAGAAAATAAAAATAATAGTAATAATAAATGAATAAATAAATAAATGAAAAATAATAAGATAATAGTATAAATAAATAGAAATAATAATGAAAACGCTTTTTCCCATACTACAACTGCTATTGCCTTATTATCACCAAAAGTAGTAGTAATCCTGTCTTAATTTATTATTTCAATATTTTGACCTTTATTAGTATTCCTATCAGTAATATAATTATCACCATTACTACCTTTACTCACACATTATCTCCCTTCTAACAGCGTCGTTTTCATTCAACGCCTACCTTGCGCTGAAGAGATCAAGCAAAGTGACTAACTCGTTCATTTTCATTGCCCTATTTGTTTAATTGTTTCTTGCCTGAAGAAAACCTAAGAGGTCGAAACGCGTCGTGTTTTGTCTTGTGACTCGTTTGTCCACGTTTCTCTGGGCGGTTCGCTAACATTTAGTTCACATTTGTTTAGATTTCCGCCTGCAGTCGTCTCGCTTTGCAACTAAATTGTTACGAGTTAAGCATATGGCGATCAGCCGCTTGAGTTAGTTTTATGCATGTCTGTTTCTTCCCATTTCAATATAGGCCAAGCGTCACTACTGCTATAGTCCGTATGCAATGATGCATTATCAACGTGTCGTTTTTGCTTTTCATTCGAATAGGAAAACATCCGATTCAAAAGATTCAGATTCTTATGTTCCTGGTGAACTGAATTTTTTTTTTCACTCGACAAAAAGTACATGCATGGCATTTTTTTTTTCTCTCCATATTTTGTTCATGCAATACAGTAGCTGTGTAGCTAGGATGCGATTACATCTTTTTATCCTTTCACAACTTATGGCTTTTGACACTGTGAAAGAAAAAAAAGGAGAAAGAAATATGAAGCCCGAGACAGCATAGAGTAAGTTCTGTGCAATGAAAAGATTGGGTGCGGTAAATTATTTCTAGTTATCATTTTGCCAGTAGTCACTTTCACTTTGTTTCAAAGATATGTGCACTTTTTCCTCGTGGAATGAAATCAGAGAGAAGAGCTAAACGCACAGAATGGCTCTAGTCATGGTGGAACCTACTGCTTTTTTAAACAGTGCATGTGACGCACAAGTACTTCTTCTGACAATAATTATCTCCCGTAGACTTCCCATGGACTCTCACCCTCCCTTTCAAACTTGGAATTCGATAGGATTCATAACCGTGGCGTGAGGATTGTCACACTTGCTGCCCTTGAGTCAAGTATGTATGAATGTGTGTGTGTATGCATGTACGAGTCTCTCTCTGTGTGTGTGTGTGTGTGTGTGTGTGTGTGTGTGTGTGTGTGTGTGTGTGTGTGTGTAGCATGTCCGTTTGGGACGTGTGTGTGTGTGTGTGTGTGTTGTGTGTGTGTGGTGTGTGTGTGTGTGATTTGATTTGATTTTCAACCAACTTCATGAATCTATCCACAACATTCTTGTTTTGTACCCACCGAATTCCTGTTCATCTTTCCTTGTCATCTGTTTCCAATCCAAGCAAAACACAGCCGGACAATTTTCAGGTCACCATGATCCGTTATTAACGAAACAAAACAACGAACTTGGCTGACTGTCAATATGGCACGCCCGCATCGGGGGAAAAAAGGCGAGTGAGGGGGGGGGGGGGGGGGGGCGGAAAGGAGGATTGGGGGGGGGGGGGGGGGGGGGGGGGAGGGAGGGAAGAGGCGAAATTTGCATCCTCTTACAGTAAAACCGTTACACTGTTACAACAAAAGCCTCACGCTTTGCACCATTCAGACCTCACCGAGAGCGATCGACAGATTTCATAGTGGGGGGATAATCACAGCATCCTGCTTTGTGGACAAGCTAGCCGCCATCTTGTTCGGCAAAACAACCAGCCATGATCACAATGGCGGCTGTAATTGCGCCCCCCTTTTTTTTTCCTCGCGCATGCGCTTTGCAGTGGGGCGGG
This sequence comes from Conus ventricosus, assembly GCA_018398815.1. Classification (NCBI taxonomy): domain Eukaryota; kingdom Metazoa; phylum Mollusca; class Gastropoda; order Neogastropoda; family Conidae; genus Conus; species Conus ventricosus. The sequence continues at coordinate 51,928,551 of CM031618.1, read as the reverse complement.
AGGGAGAGGTGGGAGCGAAGGCAGGGGGGGGGGGGGGAACTGGTGGATTCGGGTGGGGCAGAAGCGAAGTGTTATTAGTTAATTAAACAAATCGGCAGTTTACCGGCTGAGTAATATTACAAAATTTCCGTTACTGGTCCATTCCTTCCAAGACAAGCGCCTCCACCACCGCACTCTCCATGCAAATAAGTTTGTTTGTTTGTTTTGATCATGGAGATTTTTTTGGTGCAACAGGTCCACTTTCTAACATAGAGTAAACATATGAGGGATATTCATTTTGAAGTAATCATGGGCCGTTATCGTTGTTATTATGTTCATGCGATACAGTCAGTTTAAAGGTCGGAAGAAACTGTAGTAATATGACGTCGAAATAGAACATGTTCATGCCTTAAAGCATGTAACGCTTCCGATGAAGGAAAAAAACTAAGTAATTGGGACAACATGAACCCTCAGAGGCCCAAGATATGTTTTAACTGCAAGATATTTATGAAATTTGGTTTAGAGGTACATTTCGAGCCTACTAATGAGGATCATCAACCAGATTTACTTTATCATGATGCTGACCTACTTTTTTTTTCTTCTTGCCATAGGTAGACACTGGGCATTTGGGTTAAGGACGGTGATCTTTTTCTGTTTGTTCCACCCAGGACCCACTGGGTCCTTGGGGTGTTGACGAAATAATTTTTCTTACATTTCTGTGTACACTTCAAAAACTTCCTAGCATCGTATATTAAATTTCTGCCATTTCTCCATTATGTCACACACACAAAAACGTTCAGATTCTTTTGAAAAAAATAACATACTGAACATCACATTTGGTTACATATAGTTATTTTCATCAATAAGAGCGCTTTTTAGAGAGAGAGTTGGGCTGTGTTTTCCCCTACGCAATGCAGTTATAATTATATACTTTTTTTTTTCTAATTTTTAAGAGAGTACATATATAGCGCCTATCCGGGTTCTCAGACCAAGCTTAAGTGTTTTACAAATCGGCATTCTCGTTTACACTAACAGGTACCCTACATAGGTAGAGCCGATGAAGAGCTGCTCTGTTGGCGCTTTCATCTAGTCGTTACTCGTGTCATGCAGTCACTATCGTTCATTTTTATTTAACACTCTTTCTTCTTTCGATTTTTCACGCATGCCACGAGTGATGCCATGCTATGTGTTTGTAACGTGACAAAAAAAAAAGCAGAAAGAGACACAAAAAAAGTGTTGAAGTAACGTCGATTTAATGCAAACGCACAAAACAGGACAAGAAATTTTCGGCAAAAATTTTTTGCCTTCCTCAGCGAAAACAAAAAAAAGGTACAGACAATAACATGCACTAATACTCCCCTATCTTGTGAAGGCCGAAGTGGTGAATGAAGTAGACGAGGGAAAGGGGACAGGTGTGGAAGAAGAGAGGGTGAGTAGGAGTTCGAGAATAGGGCACGAGGAAAAAGGGGTTTTTTGTGTAATTATTGAGTTAGAAGTTAAGGAGGAGGAGGAAAAAAAAGAGAGAGGGAGATTGGATGTGAGGAGAGAGTGAGAGAGAGAGAGCAGAGAGGAGAGAGTATGAGGAGTGAAGAGGAGAGAGAGAGGATGGAGGAGAGAGAGGAGAGAGGGGGGGGGAAGGGGGAAAGAGCAGGGGAGAGACAGAGGAGAGAATGGAAGAGGAGGATTGGTGGAGAATAAGAGAGAGAGAGGAGGGAGGAGTGTGCGTGGGAGAGGGGGTGAGGGTGTGTCTGTTGTGAAGGTATGTAGTGGGCGTAAGAAGAAGTGTTGCATATGAAGTGAATGGACAAGAGTAAAGGCACAATAAGTAGATACAATTACTCGAAAAGGCATTTTTAATGACAAAGGGGGTGGGGGGGGGGGGGGGTGGGGGGGGATATGAAGGGGGGTGGGGGGGGGGGGGGGGAGAGAGAAGGAGTGTGAGGTGGAGGGGGAGGGTTTTGTTGATGGTATGTACGTGGGTGTGTTGCATTATGAATGAAAATGATCAAGAGAAAGCACAATTTAGTAAGTACATCAATATACTCCGAAAAATGCATTTTTAATGGACAAGGGGGGTGGGGGGGGGCGGGGGGAGGGAGAAGGTGGGTCAGCGCTAAAGCATCAGACCCAAGTCTGGACCCAAAGGGGTAGGTTGCCCTACCAAGACCAAGGGGTAGTGAGAGAGTTGGGGGAAAACGGGAGAAAGAACCGAGAAAAAAACCCACTAGCCAGAGCAGCTAAGGATGCAAGGCTCCCCCCCACACACACGGAAAAAAAAAAAAAAAAAAAAAAAAAAGCAATTGCCGGGGCAAAACCACATACACACAACACCACACGCACAAAGTAGTGCGCGCGCGCGCGAACAAAACAAAACCGCGCACGACACACATATACACGCCCCAATAAGCGTGCACCATGGGGGGGGGGGGGGGGGGTGGTGGGGGAGGGTGGGGGGGAGTGGGTAACGTACAATGGGGAAATAAATGGGGTGTAACTGTGAACGCGCTCTGTCCAAGCCGAGCTTGCAGCTTTCTCAGAGGGTTCAACAGTGACGGCGCAAAACCAGGGAAGGCGAAGGCCACTGTGACGCGCTCTGTTCAAGCCGAGCTTGCAGCTTTTCCTCAGAGGGTCAAACAGCTGACGGCCGCCAACAGGGAAGGCGAAGGCCACTGTGACGCGCTTGTCCCATAGCGAAGCTTGCAGGGCTTTTCTCTCAGATGGGTCAAACTCTCAAATCAAACAGAGCGTAGAAGGCAACCGCAACCAGGGGCGGAGGCGAAGGCACTGTGACGCGCTTGTCCAAGCCGAGCTTGCAGCTTTCCTCAGAGGGTCAACAGGCTGGACCGGCCGCAAGCCAAGGGGGGAAGCGGACGGCCACGTCTGGTTCCAAGGTATGGTGGTGTCTTTTTCCGGTGTCGGTCATGGTCGGTGTTGGCTCGAGCCACACGGTCGCTCCCTTGGCTTAAAAGTAGAGGACGGGCGTCCGCAATTGTTTTCCAGGTAGTCGTTAGCTGTCTGGTGGGTTTGGAATTGTCGGGGCCTGGATTTAGGTGGTCTCACTCGTCTATAGAAAAAGACCAACCATGCACGGGGTAGTATTAAAGGGAAAGGAGGGAAAGGGAATATAAGTCATTGGTCACCTGCATTGTCTCGGGCGAAAGAAAAAAAAAAAAAAAAAAAAAAAAAAAAAAAAAAAAATAAAGGTACACAGAAAATTACTAGGCTTTTTCATTCATGCCAGCTGGATTTCTGCGTGCCGTTTTGTATCAGGTGAAGACTCCAATCCTTCCTGTCTCTAGAGTCACTGTTTTATGAGCCACCAACCAACCCTTCACTCTTGCTTGTGCGCGGAATGGCTGGGTGAGGTTTGAAGTGCTTCTTGGATTACTGGTTTGTCCGTTTTTATTTGATTTGTCAGCGAGGTGTTCCTTGAATCTGACCAGTCAAAGTGCGTGGTCTCGCGATTGTTAAAGTTTGGAAAACAAACGGTGCGTTGGATGATGTAGACCAAGTTTAGTGGTTTGGCAGTTTGAAAGTTGAAGAATTTGGAGACAGTTCAATGCGTGAATGGGTCCTTTTCACTTCAATGGCCAGTGCAGATGAAGGGGCAGATCTTGCACCGTTGGGCAGATTACATGGGCTTGTTGCTACAGAAGATTGACGTTTCTGTGAGGCTGGGAGATTGGATCGCACAGAAAGTCAACGGATATTCTTGTCCCGTTTGTCAGCAAAACTAGGGGGGCTGGGAAAAAAATTCCTAAGCTGAGTGGGCACTGAGGCACAAGCCTGAAGGATCTTCCAGGGGGGGTTGGTTCGGAGAATTTTGCGGGACCTGGTGCGACTGTAGGGTGGGTTTTTAGAGCAGGTGACAACCGGGTCTGTATGGGTCTGATTCCTGGGGTTTGGGTTCTATTCAGAGCTTGTGGAGGAGGGGCGAATGAGATGGACTTTTGGAGTGCTCGAATCCAATGATGTCTTCGGGGGGTAGAAGTTGGCGATCAAGGAAGAAAACTGTTTCCATTTCAAGGGCTTTTACGTTTTAAGACAGAGTTAATATCAGAGACAAAATTCTGCGCGGAGCTCAAGAACTGAGGAAGGGTATACGGGTTATGCATTTTGCAAATATGAAACAAAATGCGGGCGTTACTGAAAACACGACAAAAAAGCAGAAAGAGCACACAAAAACAATGTCGTGAATGTAACGACGATTTATACATGCACGACACAAAACTGGTCAAGAATTTTCGGCAAAAATGCCTTCTCAGCGACAAACAAAAAAAAGGTACAGACAAAAAACATGCACCAAATACTCCCCTTGTGACGCCGACACCGATGTGGTGAATGAAGTGAGCAGAGGGACAGTGGATTGGAGAGGGTGAGTAGTGTTCGAGGAAGTGGAATAGGGACGAGAGAAGGGAAAAGGGTAGGAGTAAAGTGAGGAGGAGGAAAAAAAAGAGAGAGAGGGAGAGAGAGAGAGAGAGAATGAGAAAGAGAGAGGAGAGATGCGAGAGAGAGGGGGGGGGAGGGTGAAAGAGAGGGGGAGAGGACAGAGAGAGAATGGATATAGTAGAGGAAGGGTGGAGAATAAGGATGAGTAGAGGAGGGGAAGGTGAGTGCGTGGAGGGGTGAGGTGTCATGTGATGGTATGTTAGTGGAGAGTTGCATATGAATGAAAATGAACAAGGAGAAAGCACAATAAGTAAGATAAATATACTCGAAAAGGCATTTTTCAATGGACAATGGGGGCGGGGGGGGGGGGGGAGGGGTAGACGGGGGAAGAAGAAGGAGAGTTGAGTGAAGGGGGGAGGTGTTGTTGTGTGATGGTATGTCTGTGGGTGTGTTGATATGATGAAATGAAACAAGAGGAAAAGCAATGTGTGCATATATTGGGTTTTGTATATGTGTGCGTGCGTAGTTTGTTCGCGCGGCGCGCGCACTTTTGTTGGTGTTGTGTGTTTGTGTGTGTGAGGTGGTTTTGCCCGGCAGGGCAAGTTAATGTGCTTTGCTTTTTTTTTTTTTTTTTTATTTTTTTTTTTTTTCGTGTTGTTGTGGAGGGGGTTGAGCCTTGCAGCTCTTAGCTGCGTTGGCTTAGTGGGTTTTTCCTGGGTTCTCCGTTCGGTTTTCCACCTCTCACCCTTGAGAGATTGGGTTAGGGACACCTACCTGGGTCAGACTTGTTGGCAATGCTTTAGGCGGCTGACCCACCCGTCTCTCCCCCCCCACCCCCCCCCCCCCCCCCCCCCCACCCCCCCCCCCCCCCCCCCTCCCCCCCCCCCCCCCCCCCACCCCCCCCCCCCCCCCCCCCCCCCCCCCCCCTCCCCCCCCCCCCCCCACCCCCCCCCCCCCCCCCCCCCCCCCCCCCCCACCCCCCCCCCCCCACCCACCCTTGTCATGTAAAATTGCTTTTTTTCGAGTAGTTTGTATCGTATAATTGTGCTCTTTCTCTTAGTTATTTCTTTCATAATGCTACACACCCACTTACTTCTTAGCTTACCATCACACCCTCCCCCCCTTCCACTCACTCTCCTTCTCCCCCCCCCCCCCCCCCTTTGTCATTTAAAAATGCCTTTTTTATCGAGTATATTGTATCTTACTTATTGTGCTTTCTTTGTTCATTTTCATTCCTATGCAACACTCCCACTAATACCAATCACACCCCCCCTCCACTACTCTCTTCCCCCCTCCTCTTCTCTCTTCTTATTTCTCCACCCTTCTCTATTCATTCTCTCTCTGTCTCTCCCCACTCTTTCCCCCCCCTTTCCTTTTTCCCCCCCCTTCTCCTCTCTCTCTCTTCTCTCTCTCTCTTTTCTCTCTCTTCTCCCTCTATTTTTTCCTCCTCCTCACTTTACTTACCCTTTTTTCGGGCCCTATTCCTCGAACCCCTCTTCACCCTTCTCCCACTGTCCCTTGTTGACTTATTCACCACTTGGCTTCAAAAAGGAGGATGTATTGTGCCCTGTGTTTTTTGTCTGGACCTTGTTTTTGTTTGTCGCCTGAGGAGGCAATTTTGCCGAAAATTTCTTGTCTGTTTGTGTCGTGCATTAAAATCGTCGTTACTTCACACTTTGTTTTGTGTGCTTCTTCTGCTTTTTTGTCGTGGTTTAGTAACGCCGGCAGTTTGTTTCATTTGCTATGTTGTAAGTTCGTCGTCCATACCAACGGTCAAATGGCTCTTTCTCTTCCGATGTTGGTGGTGGCGGATTGGGATTTTATGTGTGTGTAAGATGTTATGCGTGCTTTTCACTCACGGAACCTCGGGTTGTTATAGGTCTCAAAATTTCGAAGGACTCTCTCCTATCTGCTCCTGTATGGGAGGAACGGAAGGTCAGAACAATGTGAAACTTTCCCCTATGAGGGGAAAAGTCCCCCCCCTCCCCCCCCCTCTCCCCCCCCCCCTCCCCCCCCCCCCCCCCCCCTTCCTCACCCCCCCCACCCCCCCTCCCCCCCCCCCCCCCTGTACCGCCCCCCCCCCCCTCCCCCCCCCCCCCACACCCCTCCCCCCCCACCCCCCCCCCCCCTCCCCCCCCCCCCCCCCCCCCCCCCCACCCCCCCCTTCCCCTGCCACCCCCCAACTGTTAACGAATGGCAGGCGGAGATTCGAAACCGCCAACCCCAGGATCACCAAGATTACGAGTCGGGCGCCGCAATTTTCTCCAAACGAGCTATTCCGCCCCCCTGAATATTTTCAAGTATTTACAGAACATTATGCAGATTGCTCATACATTGCAACAATGTATAATCAATCAAACAATGTGATTCAAATCCCCCCCCCCCCCCCCCCCCCCCCGCCCCCCCCCCCCCCCCCCCCCCCCCCCCCCCCCCCCCCCCCCCCCCCCACCCCCCCACCCCTCAACCCCCCACCCCACCCCCCCCCCCCCCCCCCCCCCCCCCCCCCCCCCCCCCCCCCCCCCCCCCCCCCCACCCCCCCCCCCCCCCCCCCCCCCCCACCCCCCCCCCCCCCCCCCCACCACCAAAAAAAACAAAGTTGCAAAGCATATAAAGTACTTTCCAGTTTATCCTGAAAATTACATGTGTGTATTCCATAAAGAGGAAAAAAATAACGTCTTGGACAGGTGTAACCGTTAGTAAAGAGCTATTTGTAATGACTTATTCTGGTAAACATCGGCTTTCGTTGGACCTATAATGAACAACTTACAATTTTTCAGAAAAGATCGGCAAATAACTTTCTGAGGATTTTTCCACAAAGAGAAAGAAAACCATTATGGGCCTGTTAGTAATGGCTATAAGGGTAACTTAAACATCGGGCAATCATTCGTGACCATAATGAAACATACCTACAAATTTTCGGAGAAGATGGCCAAGTGCTTTCTGAGATTTCTATTAGAAAAAAGAAAAACGGTTTTACCAGGCCGTTACCGCCGTTTACTAACGCCTATAACGGTTAAACTAAAACACGGGCAATTTTCGTGACCCATACTGTAAATAACAGACCAAATTTTCAGAAAGATCGGCGCCAAGTGACTTTCTGAGATATTCCATTAAGAAGTGGAAAAAACGTTTTGCAGGTCCGTCGACGCCGTAACTGCCAGTTTGCAACGGCTATAACCCGGTAAACTAATATATATCAGGCAATTTTCGTGGACCACAATGAAAACATGACTACAAATTTTCAGAATGATCGGCCATGTACTTTTGAGATATTCTAATAAACGGCTCTGTCATTGGTTTCCTCCTGGTAAACTGGTAAACAAAACATCGAAGCATATCCTTGACCCATAATGAACATACCTACTATTTTTCACAAAGACGGCCAAGCACTTTCTGAGATCTTCATAAAGAGGATAACACCGTTGGCAGTCGTTACAGCCGTTAGTAACGGCTTTGTTTTTTGTAACGGTAAACTAAAACATGGGGCACTACTAGCACCCATAATGAACATACCTACAAATATTTCAGATAGATCGGCCACAGTTCTTTTTGAGATATTCCTTAAAAGAAGAAAAAACCGTTGCACAGGGCTGTTAAGCCGTTAGTAACGGCTATTATATCGTAGGGGTAAACCAAAACATCGGGCATTCATCGAGTCCATAATGAACCATACTACAAAATTTTCACAAAGATCAGCAAGTACTTTCTAGAGATATTCCATGGAGAAGGAAAAACCGTTACAGGCCGTGTTACAGCCGTTAGTAAACGGCCTATATACTGGGAAACTAAAACATCGGGCATATCCGAGCACCCATAATGTGAACATAACTGCTAATTTTCACAAAGATTTCCGGCCAAGTACTTTCTGAGATATTCCATGGAGAAGAAAAAGCGTTACAGCCGTCCGAGTTACAGCCGTTTAGTAACGGCATTCTGTAACGGTAAACTTAAACTCGGGCATCATCCTTGATCATAATGATTACCTACAAATTTTCAGAAGATCGGCCCAGTTAGTTTTTTTGTTGGAGCGACGTGGAACCATTTGTGACCACGGACACACAGACAGACAGGACGGACAGGACAGGGACAGAACGGACAGACACACAGACAGCATTTCTTCCCGGTTCACCTTTCTAAAGGACTCCCTGTTCTATAAGGAACTGGGAAGTACAAAGATGAAAGTGAGAGAAAAAAATTGAAGATGAAAAGTCCAAAACGAAAAAAAAACCAAAAAGAGGTAGTTAAGATCATACAGGTAACACCGGCCCAGGCATGTCAATGTTGCATATGGTGAGGATGTTGATCATTAGATCTAACATTTATAAGTTCAAATGTGGACGTCGGAAAAATTCTTAGTAGTTTTCAGTGATGCATTCATTACTATTCTATGACCACCAGGGTCTTGGGTCACCACGACCCATGTAAATACAAAGGCCCTGGGGCAGTGTGAGAATTACTACCATGACCCACGTGGTCGCTCGTGACCAAATACTTTTATGAAGACGCAAATGAAATTAAAAAAAAACAACCCATTATTTTTCTTCCACTCTAAGTTACATGTCTCTAGCCGCGTGGCGAAGGAGTGGTAGTTAACGTCGCGGACTCCCGGCTGTGGAGGTCGTGGGTTCGAATCCATCTGAAGTCATTGTGGGTTTTTTCTGCCCGACGGCTCCTCAGAGTTGGTTGAGTTTTGAGTTTGCTGCGGACTCTCTGTTGGGAAGATGGGGACAACACAGTCGAGTTTTTTTTCATCCATTAAGGGTATGGTTTCTGATGAGTGGTGCTCAAATGTCCTGACCAAACATGCCGGTGCCTGTATGGTCCAGGACGGGGAAATAGTGATGGTATTGCCTTAAGTGCACTAAGTTGTTGTATTATTAGATCAGGTTAACCACACTTTGGTTTATCTTTGCACTCATTACACGCATCATATGCACACTCTCGCACACCAAACATTCACCTTCTTGGGTAAATGGGAAGTCACGCATTCGATTCTTTCCTAACACGACTGAGTACAAGAATTACAATTTCTATGCTACTTATAATTAATCATGAACAATCATCACACACAATGAAATGATCTAAACATAAGATCAATACTTCCTAAAATCGGAGTTATAATAAAATGACTTCTTACCTGGCCAGGTTTTCAAACACACACCACGCTTTCACACCTCTCACAGTTCTTGAAAAAAAAGTTTCTCTTCCACGTCTTCTCTTCTTAGCTCTGCTTGATGGTGATGACTTGGTTGACTGGCTCAGGCTTCAGGACTACTGGGTCTTCGTGGTCGTCTTCTGGGGATCTCGACGTCGAACTCTTCTTCTTCGCTCTTCTTCACCACCTCTGGGTTCTTCAATATAGTTTCTCTTTCTTCCCCACCTCTGGGGGGTCAACTTCGTTTCTTCTCTTCCAGCTTGTCTTAAACTCTAAGACCTTGCTGTTCTCTTCTATTCTCCCAGACCACGTTTCTCTCGAACCTTTCTCTTGTCCTGTTCACCTCCTCTATCTTCTCCTCTCTCCTCTAGCCTTTCTCTCCTTCTTCCTGGTGTTGTTCACATCTGACCTCACTTCGGCCGTGTGCGGTGGGTAAAGGTACCCTGGGTTAATGGTCAATTACCTTTTTGGTATATCACGTACAATGTCCTTTGGCTCCAAGGTCTAATTTCTTTTGTGAGGTTTCACGCTCCTTGACAATATTCCCCCTCGAAAAGACAAGCCCGGCATTGGCTAAAACTTAAACATTCAAGGAGATGAATTGAAAATCATATTTTCCCATTTAAACCGGTGTAAAATATCGGCCTTCTCATAAGCCTACTTACACAGAGACGCAGCCAAGATTGTGTTCTTGCAACAAAGATTATATGAAGAAAAATCAATACATAAACAATTTCCAAGCAAATCAACATAGATCGAAATTCCACCAGCTCAAAGGTGTCGTGTTCGTTGTTTGTGGCCATACATCCATTATGTTTCTACGGTAATTCTCTCCCTTTCTTCATACACGTGGACCGCAAACCTGCCGCTCCACGTCTCACGCATAGCCGAACTGCAAAAAGGACACAAAAGACACACGCACACATATACATTTTTACAGTGCCCCGGGTTGAATGAAAATTAGTCTGCCCTTACATGCTCTCCGTCAGGTCATGTATTTGATGTGGAAGCCGGTAGGGTTATTGGGTGTAGTTGGTCATTTGCCATCTCAACACTCGGCTATTCTTCAGTGAGCTTTTGCAGGAACCTCCAGGGCGGATGGGTGGTCCCGTTCTCCAATATGCATTCTTTCGTAAAGAACTTCTGGAATATTCTGGATTCCCCACACAAACAGCCGAATTCCTTTTCCACGGTGTTTGGCATTATGTGATTCCCCTTTTTGGGTTTTGCGACTAGCATAGCACACGGAGAAACTGTTTTCAATCTTGCTCCTTGCCAGCAACACGCCCTCCCAAACCACGCATGAGGGTCTGTTCTGAGGGACGAATGGTCTGGGAGTGGTCGTGGAAGTTTCAGGATTGGGATATGAACCTTGCTCTTGTGCTTCTGTTGGGTGGGGGGGGGGGGGGACAGACTTCAGTGGCCCCTCTCAGCTGCACAGTCACTCTAATCCATTTGGTTGTTTGTCCCATTTCACCATATCGCTCGTGGGCTAGAAGTGATGGCGGGCACAAAGTTACGGAACGAACTCCGGTAGAAGCCCTATCAAGGCAAGAGGCTCCGCACTTCTTTTTTGTCGGGGGTCTTGGGGTTAGTACAAGCATCCTTTTTCTTACTTTTCTGGCTAGGTCGCTTGGTAGTCCTCGAAGACCACCAAACCCGAGAGTGAGAAAATCAAGGTGGTCTGGTTGCCTATTTGGCATATTTAACAGGGAGGGCTGTAAGACTTGCTTGCCTACGTCTTCTGAACTCCGGCTTCACGGTTGGCGGTTGTGTGCTCCCCATGTCTTGATGAATGAGGATGTCGTCCATGGAAGTTGCGATCCCTCATGTCCGATTGAGCAGCTTCCTCTTCCTTCTTGTGAAGACGGGGATGGAGCGTTGACCCAGCCCAAATCGGCATTACTTTGAACTGATACAGTCCTGGATGGGGTGCAGAACGCCAGTCAGTTCTTTTTGATTTCGTCCGTGAGTGGGATCTGCCAGTTAGCCTTTACTCCAGATCGATCTTTGTTGGAGTATATTCCTTTGCCTATGTTGAACAGTTCTGCTAAAGTCCTTCAATGTTTTGGCATGACTTCCGCTCCGGTTTTGGTTATGGTCATGAGCTTCTGGACGTCTATGAGAACGATGATCCCCTGTTTTTTTCTGTCTAATGACCATGGGGCACGTATGGGGCTGTTGGGACGTTCTATGATCCCCTTATCAAGCATTTTATTAAACTCTCCCTGATTATGTCTTTGGTTTGGCCATATATGGCGACTGGCGCGAAGGCGCTTTAAGGCTTAAACATGAACAGGAGTCGTTTGTCCGTCCACGTATAATGTGGCAATCGAGCCAGATTGTTTGACCCGGTCACCTTTCTTGGTCAGAATGTTCTTGAAACTCTTCGCCATAGCCGTCTTATCTTTGTCTGGTCTTTGTCAGCCCATGGAATATCATTTAACGTCCAGAAAGGTTATCTCCCTTTTCACGTCCCAGATCATGATTTCTCCTTCCCACTTCAGCGTCTGCTCCCGATGTCGATGACTGATGCCCCATTGCTCTTTGAGCTCTGTATTGACATCTCTTCGATGTACATCTCAGCATGTTGATTGTGATGAAACAGGCTTTGTTTGCCTTTCACGTCCAAATCTGTAGTTCGTAGTGGCCCTTTCTCTCCCGCACCTGTATTATGGTCCCTCTCCAGTGCATGAGGAGATTGTTCGTGGGGCTGTTTGGCACTAAACAGGCAACACATTCGCCACCTGCAGTTCTCATTTTTGTCTTCCTGTTGAAGTGTGACTAAGATAGATTTTGGCTTTTGACTGCCTGAGGTTTTCCTGTGCAAAGCAAACATGTAGTTTTCTAGACGGTTCCTTAGAGGTCTAACACGTACTGGTTAGGTGGTTTTCACCTCCTCTCCATCTTCATCGTAGGCCACAATTCTTCAGAAATGGACATCTTGGCTTGATTGGCTTCGTCCGTTATTTTTTTATTAATAGCAAACTAAAAGGGGAGAAACGAGGCTTGTCCTGGGGAAAGCCTCTCGATCGGTTAACCGAAAGAAAGAAACTGCAGGAACGATAACGATCCCAGTCTTGTTGGTCTCGCCTCACACATCTTCTTTAGCTGGTTCTTCAGTGTTGCATTGAACATCTCCACTAGGCCGTTACACTGTGGGTGATAGGCGTGGCGTTGGGGTGGAGTGTGTTTAACTCCCAACAACCTGCTGACTGCACCGATAGGTCTGGGGTAACTGTGTCCCCTATCGCTCAGTATTTGGGGGGGGACCCTCCCACAAAAGATTCCACTAGGAGCCTCGGCGCGACGTTTCTCTCTGTCTCTACGCCCTTCTGAGCCATGGTTTGGGTAATCTGGTTGCGTAGTCAACCGCGTAGGATTATAAGCGGTGTTCCCGACTTCGAGGCAGGGGAGATTGGTCCCACGATTCCGAGGTCCCAGCTACCCGCCTGAATGGGGGTCGATCAGACGGGACTGTGCATAAAGGGGCTTTCTTTGTTCTTCCTTTGGGCCGTTTCTGGGCATGTGTCACAGGATTGCACAAAAACGCTTGATGTCTGCATGAATGCCAGGCCAGTAGAGTTGGATATGATTCTGTTCAGCGTCTTTTGCTTTGCCCAGGGTGGCCGCGACATCTTTGCTTCATGTCCAGAGACATTACCTTATATTCGCTGTACCGGGTTGGCACTAACAGTTGTTGGACGTCACCTTCGCTGTCTTGGAGTGGTGAAGACCATGTACCAGTGGCATTTCTTGACTTGTATGCGACCGTTCTTCTCTTTGGATCCTGCGCCTTCAAATTTGTACCTCGTTACATTTTCTTAGTGTGGGATCGTTTCCCTGCGCCTCTTTGATCTCCGAGCGGGGGGTAGTGGGGTGAGCATTAATTCCTTTGGTTTCGGTGGGTGGCGTCCCGTTTCGAAGCGGCTTTATTCCTCTCGATTCCTCTTTAGCTTGATTTTCTTGTCAGAACTGCCGCTCTGCTATTGGAGAATGCAGGGTCTGGGCTCATCAGGCCGCCGGGATGATCCTTTGACGTTTTCGATGATTATCTCACACAGTGGGTTTGGGCAATTACTATTGCCTCAAGGCGGCCATGTAGAAAGGCCGTTTTGACCAAAACTTCATGCCACCGGGAATTCCCGCTCTGTCCCATCAATCATAGCACAGATTCGGGTTTTTCCCCTGTCTGTTCTTTTCCTTCACAGGGACTCTTGACTACTGCATGGTGCAACCGCTCTATCCTCTCATAAATTCAATTACTTTTCCTCCCAATCACCCCTTGTTGTATGGTAATTCAGCTTCGATAACGAGCAAGCTGTTCAGCTCTACCACGGGCCCCCTCTTTCTCTCCCACTGGCGATTGGCGAGACCGAGAGAAATGGGGTATTTGGGTTTTTGTTTTTTTTTTGTTTTTGTTACTCTCGTGCACCCGGGATATTTCCTATGACCAGTCGTCAAGGGTTTTGGGACCGCAGAGCCCTTACAAAGCCCGCAAAAAAAAAAAAATGGATCGTTGTTTTTGTGGTCTATAATTAAAATAAGCTGAGCAATTTTGAATTCATCTGCTGTCCCGTCGATCGCCCATACACTTTCGTTGTTTCACCTTGCTGAACTCTTCTTGCTTCACCAAAGTTCTTGATAATTAACCGTGATCAGGAATCTCTGATCCGCTGGACGTCACTCCCCTACCACTCCCGCTGTCTATCATGTTATGACAGAACTAGGGGCGGTTACGCGACACATTCCTGAAGTAATAACACCTCTTTCTTTTCCGTACTTTGCCCTGTCTTTCTTTCGGTAAGATGCGCAGTGCAGCGGCTTTCTGGGTCTTTGATCGGCAGTCTCTTGACAGTGGCGGGTCTTGCCACACATGAAACAAGTACAAGTTAGCTTGTGTCCTACGATCTTGCCGGGTGGCCGTCGGCGCTCATTCGTGTTGGTGCTCAACGTGTGACGGCATGGAGCCCTACGGGCGGAAAATCTGCCCGTTGTGTGTGGAATGTCCAAGTCCTGCTATCTTTAGGTTTTGTTTAGGGTTTTTTCCCCTTTGCGTGGCAAGTCACGCTTGCTTACGGTAAAAGTCTATGCCGTTCTCTGAAGTACTCAGCTATTGGGGTTGAACCTTTTTTTCCTTAATGTGGATGGTAAAGGCTCGTCCCACAACCATTAAGGTTCTGTTCCTTTCTCAACCAGTGTCTGGAGAGGCCTTCAAAATCACTGTGTTTCTCCACTTAAGTTCTTTACCCATTTGTTGAAAATTGTGGTCCAGGCTAACTCCCCGAACTGTGTGTTATGTTCACCCTTGTTCGATTCTCGCCTCGCGCGAAAACTTAAGACTAAAACTTCTTCAGTTCAAAATCATAGCTTTAGTACTGCTTGTTTCACCTTGTTCAAAAAATCTCTCTTGATCACCTTTGGGTAAGGTGGAGGAAACTGTGTGTAACGCTCGACTTGTCGTCAACAGGCAACAGGTTTATTGCAGTCATCTTGGGCAGCCTCGTTGTCGGCACCGATTTCAAACCGAGCTTGATATAGGCGTTCGAATGAATCAGTTTCTTCTCTCAGAACAGTGGGAGTTTAAGTCTCTTAGGTGCCGAACTTTGTCTGCGGCCTACTGACTCAGAACTGGTGTCTATTTCACTGCGATTTTCAAGACTTTATTCTTCCAACTCAATTTGTTTGGCTATATCTCGATTCTGCTTTGCTCTCGCCCTACTTCTGCATCTGCTTTAAGCTCTGGCAGACTGCACTCTCTGCATCTTGCTTTTGCTCTTGGCAGCTGCACTTCTGGCGTCTACTGCTGCATTTGCTTTAGCTTGACGCTGCCGTTATCAAGTTAAAGGTCTCTCTGCCTCAGGCATCTGAGTTTCCTTTTGACTGCGTCGAGCTGTGTTTCCTTTTCAAACTTTCCTTCTTTAGCCTTTATCTCTCTCAGTCTTCTGCTGAGTTTCAAGAAATCTACGCAGTTCATCTCTGTATATCCCATTTCTTGCCCAAATTTACTAGTTTCTCTATGGGGGGGTTTAAACTGTCCCTCAGCCCATTTCTTTTCTGATATTTTTAGCACCACTAAAAACAGTTACGCTTATATACCCGGAAAAAGTTCAGTAAACGTTTACTAAAGTTACGAGTACCACTAACAGTGGTTAGTGTTCCTAACACAAAGGAGCCTTAATCTTAAACCACAAGCTTCTGGAGAGTTTTAGACTGAACTCGTTTCTTCGTTTCTCTGAACGCACTACTGATTAATAATCACCCTACACCAAGTAACACTCAACACTAAAGAACTAAAGGAAATAATTAGAAGAGCTAATTTAAAATTGCCTTTAGTGGGTATCGCTTCTCGCCTGTACTACCTCTACTGTACTCACTTTGTTTCCCTCCTGCTGGGCTGTGAAAATAATTTGGGCCATGCAATCCTGGCAGGCTCCGCCACTTTGTCAAGGTACGGGGGAAATCGATGGACTGGTATTGCTTAAGTGCATAAAGTTGATGTATTATTAGTCAGGCTTAACACACCAAGGTTATCTTTGCACTATACACGCAGATGACACTCATGCGCACACATACATTCTACCTCTCTCTGGGGTATGGGGGGATGTCACGCATTCGATTTTCATTCTTTCTAACACGGAAGGTGAACAGATATACAATCTTCTTTGCTACTTATAATTAATCATGGAGAACATCAATCACACACAAATGAAATATCAAAAACATAAAGATCAATACTTCTAATCCCGGGGTTATTATTATTAAAATGTCTTCTTACCTGGCCAGGTTTTCAACACACACAACCACGCTTTCACACACACCACAGTTCTTGAAAAAAAGTTTCTTCACGTCTTCTTACAAGCACTGCTTGATGGTGATGCCCTTGGATGACTGGCTCCAGGTTCAGGGACTGGGTCTTCGTGAGTTTCGTCCTTGGGATCTCGAGTCGTACTTTCTTTCTTCGTCTTCTTACCCACCTCTGGAGATTCAAATCAGTTTCTTCTGTCTTCTCCCACCTCTGGGCTTCAAACTTAGTTTCCTTCTCTTCCAGCTGGTCTTTAACTCTAACGACTTGCTGTCTTTCTATCTTCCAGACCACGTTTCTCTCTGACCCTTTCTGTCCTGCTCACTCCTCTCTCTCTCTCTCTCTCCTCTGCCCTTCTCTTCTCTCTCTCTCTGGTTTGTTCTCATCTGACCACTTGGCGTGAGAGGATGGGTAAGGTACCTGGTTTTAATTGGTTCAATTACTATTTGTATACCACGTACCTTGATGTCCATTTTGTCTCCCAAGGTTCTAATGCCTTTTGTTGAGGTTGAGGTTTCACGCGTCCTCTCTTGACATGTTCTCTGGGGCCTGGTTGTCGCGAGGAATTTATTATGAAAGGAAGGTAGAGTAAAGCCCTGTTGTGTCTCAGAGAAAGAAATCCGTAGCATCATCGTAATCATCCTCATTCTCATCGATCTGAATAAAAAAAAAATTGTCTCCAAATTCTGTGGCCACTTCTTGCCTGCTCTCATGGTGAACTCAATTTCGATTGTCCTCTCCACGTCTGTTGACTTTGGGTTGTGTGCCGTCGAGGGTCACAGTATCGGCCGAGTTCTTGGGGGCTGTCGTTGGACGGACGCGTGGTGGCGCCTCCGGAGGGAGGAGCTCACTCACGCCGGCTCCGCGACTCACTAAGCAATTTATTGTCGTCAGTAGGGGGCTTTAGTAGGTGGTTTTTTTTGTTTGTCCTGGCGTATTGTTAGTAGAAACAGGGCCATGAACACACGAAGTTCGTGATCGGGCAGCAGGTGCAGTGTCTCCTCCGTGTGGGTTTTGCCTCTTGACACGACTAGACATAGACCTGCTTCTGTGGATTGCGGTGCCTGGCGAGGGGGCCGACCGGCTGTGGCTGTGGACGGGTGGGTGCGGAATGGAGCGGCGTGGGGTTATGCATTTGTCGGAGGTGGCGCAGAGAGTGGTGGGTACAGCCAAAATAAAAAAAAAAGTTACTTGTCGATAAGATGTTTTTAAACAACACTGCGAAATATTATGTTTGTGACCTTTCATGTCTGGATTGGCTGCACTGCCAGGTGGTAGGATGGATAATCATGTGCGATCAGCCTTGGAAGAAGCCATTTTTGGACACATTACCCTAGCAGGAGTTCTCAAGAATGATAGTTGTATAACTCTTTGTGGTCGGGATGGTTATATTGAGCCTTGGGAATAATAAAAAACAAAACAAAAAGTAAGGAAAAGCTCCCGAGGTATATTGTGAGTGGCCACGTGCTTTATTTCACAGATAACCCCCCGGGGAGGGGGCTGGGCTAGGCTTAGGGGGCTGGGGTGTATTGAGGGTTTAAGGACAAAGTGTAACGAATGCGAAAAATAATGAAGGCCATCTCTAGCTTAATGTTAATCATTCAATCTTAAGAAATACATGTACATTGTTATTCTGGTTTTATGGTAATTATGAGCGTGGAAAAGTGAATATCTGATTCTTGTACATAATAATGATCTCTAGGTGCAATTGTTACAATATAAGTTTCCGGTGCAATTTTGAAGGTCCACACAGTAATTATGTTTCCGGCAGCGTGGAACATTATGTAGTTAATCACTTTGGATCATTATTATTTCATATATGTGTGTGTATATAGTTATGTATCAGAAAGAGAAAGCCGTGCACATCACTTCTTTCCTAGCGCGCGCAACACACACACATAGATATATATATATATATAATATATATATATAATATATAATATTAATTCAATGCTTTTGTTGATGTCTTGGACTCGAATATTTGGGGAGTAAAACTTTCATATTTGCAGTGGGGGTAGGTTATTGTACCTGATAACATTTCAGAGCCAGAGAAGAGGGTGAAAAAGGCACAGAATATATGCTTCTTACTTTGTGTCTTTCGCAAGTTTACAGTTTCTATGATGGAAACAATCCTATAATAGATAAAACTTATAAATTCTTGATCAAACAGCGTAATTCGAAACCTGAACTTGCCTCGTTAAGGGTGAGATTTACGTCCTTGTTTTGCCTTTGGATGGTGAGAATTAACGTCTATTGGCCCGATGGCTTAAGGAAAAGGTTTCTGCAGACAAAGGTCTGCCTATTTGTGGCAAATGTTGTCGCTGGCAGAGTGGTGGGTTAAGTTTCAGTGAGGGTCGTGATTTGTCTTCGAGAGCTCGGGGTTCTCTTGAAACCTGTCATTTTGGTTCATTTTCTTCTTGAAAGTTGGTTTCAGTCTGGTGGTGTTGGTCTTGAAAGTTGGTTTCAGTTTCAGGATCTGGGTCGACGGACGGTAGGCTGTCGGTGTATGTTGCTGCTTGTCCCCCAAACATTCAGGCTTCTTCAGGGACCCCGGCGGGCCAATCTTCATGCTCGGGTGGCGATTGGTCGGTGCGCGTGAGGCCGTCCTCAAGGTTAAGGGAGCGGAAGCAGGACGCGAAAGTCGCTGGAGCGCTGAAGTGTCCCTAACATTGGCGGGCACTCGCTGACTGCGGCAGAGGAGGGGCATTTTTTTCAGGCCACCCGTAAGGAGTGCCCCATGGCTGCTCCCACAAAAACAGCACGGTATTCCAGGCCACGGTAGTCGCGGCAGTAGCAAGCGGCCTTCGTCAATTCGCCCCACCCTCCAGGAGCCGTCCCCCGGCCGAACAGCTAGACCGTAGTCACCACATGGCTGGAAAGGTTGTCTGTGGCCCATTGCGTGACATTCATCTCAGCATTCCTTCAAAGGAGCGAGCTGCCACCTTCCCCTGGTTGTTTGACTGCTTGCCACACTGCAGTGGTTTACGTTCTATCGGCTGAACTTGCTGTAACCCTTTAAGGACTTATTGCCTCGCTGCCTTTTCTGCCTTTCAGATTTTAAGCAGAAATGCTATTCAGAAAAAGGTGGTGTGAAATATATAAGTAATTTTTGTTGATTTTCAAAAAAGCAACCAAAGGTCCTACTGAGAAGCGAAATTAATGAAGAAACAAAATACGCTACTTTATTTTATTGTGCAAGCTAGAGATATATAAAAGTAACATTTTAGACACAAGTACTAGTGGGCCAGTTCTTCGATTAAATCTGAAGGGATTCTGAACTATAAAGAACTAATAAAATTCCAAAGGTAAGTAATAGCCCTTTCCAGCAATTTAACAGAGCAGCTTGGTGTTTGCAATGACTGCAAGGAAATATGAATCATAACAATGTTGTCGTATGTCTCTTAATTATTCTATATTTTTGCAGTCATTGCAACGAGAGGGCGAACGAAAAATGAATAAAATCCAACTACACAAAAGGTGAAAATATGTATTGAGCAACCCTTCCTTTACTCCATGTGCAATGTGTCACCAACGGCTCAATGTGATAGTTGACCACCAAAATGCCCTTTGACCTCATTAAATGTAGCGCAAAGTCCGTTATTTGTAACGTTGATATTTTTGACCGTAAGAATGGACACTTACAAAAATGAAAAATGGAAGACGAAAAACAAAAGAAAGAACACAAGACAAGACAAGGACAAGACAACAAGACAAGGACAAGACAAATATTTGGTGTGATCGAAGATATAACTCCTGGAGAACCTTGGTTTTCGTGATTGAACTCGTAATCTTATGCAACCCACACACAACACGCGCGCGAGCTGGCGCGCAAATGTCCACTATAAGAATGTTTCGCTGTTTGAGTCCGAAGCAACAGTAGATAATCGATAGATATGAGAACAAGGAATAAATTTCAGAGCATGACAACTGACGATTTTCATTCAAAATACAGTGTTAGATTGAATCTAAGCGCCTCAGTTTCAAGTTAAACCGAAAAATGTAGTGTTGTGTGTGTGTGTGTGTTGTGTGTGTGTGTGTGTTTGTGTGTGCTGTGTGTGTTGTCATGTTTGGGGGCGCGCGCCGCGCGCAGCGCTCGCGCGTGCGTGATGCGTGTGTGTTATGTGGTGTGTACGTGTGTGTGTGTGTGTGTGTGTTTTGTGTGGTGTGTGGTGTGAGGAGGCGAGAGAGAGAGTGAGAGAGAGAGAGGGAGTACGTGGGGAGAGAGAGGAGGGAGAGAGAGAGAGGTGTGTTTTCATTTTAAATTAAGAAAGACATTACTTTAAAAATTGATATTATATTTATTGATGAAAAAGAATTATTTCTCATTGAAAATGGAAAATATCGACCATAATAATTATCTCATTTTACGATGTTTATGTAGGTAGCGTTTGCATTGTAAATTTTGGTGTCGGGTTTTTTTTTTCTTTTCTCGGGTTATTCACCTTATTAATGATTTGGGGGAGTTGGGTCAAACGGGCATAATAACGGTAACTAAAATGAAATAAGTGACGACGAAAAAGACGTCTGTTACACATTAAGCCAGAGTAAAAAAAAAAAAACTTTGTCACAGAAGTTTTCTGTCGCATCAATGAGTAAGACATAATCGTTGATTTCATAACGAAAACTTTTTTTTTGTTTGCGCCATGTCACTTCGAGAGGTAAGATAATTATCATTATCATGAGGAAAATAATCATCATCACGGCACAAAATCATCTTAAACCTCAAGACGTTTGGCGCTTTTTTTTTCTTTTTTTTTTAGGCTTTTTTTTTTCTTTTCTTTTACGTGAACACTTACGTCATTCTGAATTTGGACGCGAAGGGCTTTCCATAGCGTCTCTCGTACACTGTCTAACCTCGAAACTGGAGATCAATAAAGTTGATGTCTTGTGAGAGGATTGTTGCAGTTGCTGCCCTTAGATCGGGTTTCTATTTGTCCTAGGGCATGAAGCATGGCTGGCTCTCTCTCTCTCTCTCCTCTCTCTCTCTCTCTCTCTCTCTCTCTGTGTGGTGTGTGTGTGTGTGTGTGTGTGTGTGTGTGTGTGTGTGTGTGTGTGTGTGTATTGTTGAAAGGATCCAGGCTGTAACCTAACTACACACCAAATCTCACAAGTTCCTAGAAATCAATAAGTCTAATGAACATTTTTTGTTGTGTGTAATTTTTCACTGAAATCCATTGAGGAAAATATTCCCCCGCCACCTAAAGAAAAAGAACAGAAACAAAAACAAAAGCAAACAAACACACAAAAAAGAAAGAAAGGAAAAATGCTTTCCCATAATGTTAAATGAACATGGCCAACATAAAAGAAAGAAAAAATGCTTTCCCATAATGTTAAATGAACATGCCAACATAAAAAAGAAAAATGCTTTCCCATAATGTTAAATGAACATGGCCAACATAAAGAAAGAAAAAATGCTTTCCCATAATGTTAATGAACATGGCCAACATAAAGAAAGAAAAAATGCTTTCCCATAATGTTAAATGAACATGGCCAACATAAAGAAAGAAAAAATGCTTTCCCATAATGTTAAATGAACATGGCCAACATAAAGAAAGAAAAAATGCTTTCCCATAATGTTAAATGAACATGGCCAACATAAAGAAAGAAAAAATGCTTTCCCATAATGTTAAATGAACATGGCCAACATAAAGAAAGAAAAAATGCTTTCCCATAATGTTAAATGAACATGGCCAACATAAAGAAAGAAAAAATGCTTTCCCATAATGTTAAATGAACATGGCCAACATAAAGAAAGAAAAAATGCTTTCCCATAATGTTTAAATGAACATGGCCAACATAAAGAAAGAAAAAATGCTTTCCCATAATGTTAAATGAACATGGCCAACATAAAGAAAGGAAAAATGCTTTCCCATAATGTTAAATGAACATGGCCAACATAAAGAAAGAAAAAATGCTTTCCCATAATGTTAAATGAACATGGCCAACATAAAGAAAGAAAAATGCTTTCCCATAATGTAAATGAACATGGCCAACATAAAGAAAGAAAAATGCTTTCCCATAATGTTAAATGAACATGCCAACATAAAAAAGAAAAAATGCTTTCCCATAATGTTAAATGAACATGGCCAACATAAAGAAAGAAAAATGCTTTCCCATAATGTTAAATGAACATGGCCAACATAAAGAAAGGAAAAATGCTTTCCCATAATGTTAAATGAACATGGCCAACATAAGAAAGGAAAAATGCTTTCCCATAATGTTAAATGAACATGGCCAACATAAAGAAAGAAAAAATGCTTTCCCATAATGTTAAATGAACATGGCCAACATAAAGAAAGGAAAAATGCTTTCCCATAATGTTAAATGAACATGGCCAACATAAAGAAAGAAAAAATGCTTTCCCATAATGTTAAATGAACATGGCCACATAAAAAAAGGAAAAAATGTTTTCCCATAAGTAAATGAACTGGCCAACATAAAGAAAGAAAAATTTTTCCCATAATGTTAAATGAAAAAAATGGCCAAATAAAGAAAGAAAAAATGTTTTCCCATAAGTTAAATGAACAGGCCCAAACAAAAGAAAAAAAAAAGCTTTCCCAAATGTTAATGAACAGGCCAACAAAAGAAAGAAAAAATTTTTCCCATAATTTAAATGAAAAAGGCCCAACATAAAGAAAGAAAAAAAAGTTTTCCCAAAATTGTTAAATGAAAGGCCCAACATAAAAAAGAAAAAAGCTTTCCCAAAGGGTTAAATAACAGGCCAACATAAAAAAGGGAAATTTAAAAAAAAAAAAATCAAATAAAAAGTTTTTAAAAAAAAGAAAGAAAAAGAAAAAAAAGTTAAAAAAGCCTAGATTTTCCCACCGATTCCTAACCCATCAAAATATTGTTGATTCGTCCTCTTTCGGGGGCGGAGGTTAGCTGCCGACGGGGAGGCCGGTTTTTGGGTTACCATTAGAGCCTTCGAGGCTTTGCTCACATATCCCCCCAACACCGCAGGTGCCTGTAACCTCTCGGGCCTGGTTGGGGCCCAAAGATGATCTAAAAGTCATCGTCAATCGACCTTCCAGCATTCCAAACCCAGAATGGAAAGCCTATACATCATCTTTCACCTTACAAGCACATTTTTTTTTTTTCTTTTTTTTTTCTTTTTTTAAATTCTCAACTCGTGGCCCTTCATGCCCTTTCTCATAGGACCCATTTTGATGACCTATCCTAAATTTTTGGAGGCACCGGTATGCAATTTCGGGGGAATCGCCTTGGGACGGACGGGGTTTGTCCTCCGCGGGAGAGAGCTCCTCATCCCGGCTCCACGACCAACAATTTGTTCGTCCGAAGGGGCCGGGTGGGGGTGGGGCTGTGGAAAGGGGGGCCGGGTGAGGGTGTGTTGTGTGACCGAAAGGGGCCGTGGATGGTGGCTGGTGAAAAGGGGCCTGGGGATGGGTGCTGTGTGTACCGTAAGGGCCTGGTGAGGGTGTGCTGTTTTTTGGGGGGCCGGGTGGAGGGGGGTGTGTGTAAGGGCCGGGTGGGGGGGTGTGCTTTGTACCGAAAGGGGGCCTGGTGGAGGGTGTGCGTGTGTAAGGGCCTGTGGATGGTGTTGGGTCCCGAAAGGGGGCCTGGTGGATGGTGTCGTGTGTAAGGGCCGGGGGAGGGTGTGCGGTGTTACCGTAAGGGCCTGGGGAGGGTGTGCTGTGTTTAAGGGCCTGGTGGATGGGTTTTGGTGAAAGGGGGCCGGGGTGGATGGTGTCTGTGTGTAAGGGGCCGGGTGGATGGGGTTGTGTGAAAGGGGCCTTGGAAGGTGGTTGGTGAAAGGGGGCCTGGTGATGGTGCTGTGTGTACCGTAAGGGCCTGGTGGAGGGGTTCGTGGTAAGGGGCCTGGGATGGTGTGTTGTTTTAAAAAGGGGCCGGGTGGAGGTGTGCTGTGTGAAGGGCCTGGGGGGAAGGTGTGCTGTGTTAAGGGGCCTGGGGATGGGTCTGTTTTAAGGGGGCCTGGTGGATGGTGTGCGTTGTAAGGGGCCTGGTGGTGGTGGCTGGTGAAAAGGGGCTGTGGAGGGTGTGCGTGTGTAAGGGGCCTGGGGATGGGTGCTGTGTGAAAGGGGGCCGTAATGGTGTGCTGTTGAAAGGGGGCCTGGTGAGGTGTGCGGGTTTGTAAGGGCCTGGTGAGGGGGTGCTTGGGTTAAGGGGCCTGGTGGATGGGTTTTTGTGGAACCGAAGGGCCTGGGGGAAAGGGGGCGTGGAAAGGGGGCCTGGTGATGGTGTGCTGTGGCACCAAAAGGGGCCGGGGGGGTGTGCTGTGCACCTAAGGGCCTGGGGGAGGGTGTGCTGGTTTTACCGAAAGGGGCCTGGGGGAGGTTTGCGTGTGCACCGAAGGGGGCCTGGTGGGGTGGCGGTGTGGGGGGCCTGGGGGATGGTGTCGTGTGCCCCGAAGGGCCTGGGGGATGGTGTGCTGTTTTAAAGGGGGCCGGTGGAGGGTGTGCTGTTTTAAAGGGGCCTGGGGGATGGTGTGTGTGTAAGGGGCCTGGTGGAGGGTGTGCTTTTGGAGGGGCCTGGTGGAGGGTGGCTGTTTAAAGGGGGCCTGGGGGGGTGTGCTGTTTAAAGGGGGCCTGGGGAGGTGTGCTGTGTGTAAGGGGCCTGGGGGAGGGTTGCTGTGGAAGGGGCCGGGTGGATGGGGTCTGTGTGTAAGGGGCCTGGTGGAGGGTGGCTGTGGTAAGGGCCGGGGATGGTGTCTGTTGTAAGGGGTCGGGTGGAGGGGTGCTTTTTTAAAGGGGGCCTGGGGGGTGGTGTGCTTGTGAAAGGGGGCCCGGGTGGAGGGGTGTGCTGGTTGGGGGCCTGGTGGAGGTTGCTGGTAAGGGGGGCCTGGGGGATGGGGCGGTGTAAGGGGCCGGGTGGATGGGTGCGGGAAAGGGGGCCGGTGGATGGTGTGCTGTTGTAAGGGCCTGTGGATGGTGTCTGTTGTAAAGGAGCCTGGTGGGGGTGTGCGGTTCCCGGGGTCGACGGGTTCTGCCAAACCACCGAATGCTCACACGGGGCGGGTATCCCTGGGGGGTTGCTGACGACCACTTGACACTGCCCTGCTCCCTTTTGGGGATTGCTGGGTCCGGGCCTTGGAAGAACTAAAAAAAAAAGCTGTACCTTTACGAAGAGACTGGACAAGGGGGAGAATAAAAGAGAGAGGGAGGAACAAGCAGACAGAGACAGAGACAGACAAAGACAGAAAAGAAGCAGAGAAGAAGGGGAAGAGGAGAGAGAGAGAGAGAGAGGGGAGAGAGAGAGAAGAGAGAGAGAGGAGAGAGAAAAGAAGGGGGGAAGGAAAAGAACACTTTTTCTTGGGTTTGGAAAGAGAAGACAACAGACAAACAGACGCAGACAAAAAACAGAGACAGCCAAAAAACAAAACAACACTGACAGACAGACAAAAAACGGACAGATAAAGAAAAGGACGCAAACACAAAAAGACAGACATACAGACAAATAGAGACAGAAACTGCAAAAAAGGGGAAAGATGACACCAAAATAATAGTGACCTAGGTAAGTTTTTGGGACCCCTACAAACTACTTGAAGGAAAAAGATGTGCAAAATGTTTGTTTACGAAACGAAACTGAAAGAGAAACAAAATAAAAGGGGACCGTAAAAAAGCCCCTAATAAGGAAACAAACCACGGACAGATGTCGAAAAAATAAAAAAAAAACAAAAAAAAACGCCAGAAAAGGAAAAATGCACGGACATTAATCAAAAACACGTAAAAAAACGCCGTAATAAGGGAAAACAATCCACGGGCGTTATTTGAAAACGAAAGGGAAAAAATTTAAAAAGTCGAAAGTTTTTTTGTACCCCAGACTTACACCACACACAACCCCCACACACAACCCCACACACACACACACAACCACACCACAACACCACACACACCATAACACACACCCCACACACACACCACACCACACACACACCACAACGCACGCACGCCGCACGCACCACGCACGCACGCACCCCCGCACACCACACACACACACTCTGTTTTTTCCCTTCAATAAACGAGAACAACAACAAAAACAACAACAACAACAACAAAAACACACACCCACACACACACACAAAACACACACACACACACACACACACACACACACACACACGCACGCACGCACGCACGCACAGCAACGCACAACACACACAACACAGCACACAACACACCACACACACACACAACCACACACACACACACACACACACACACACACACACACACACCACACACAGGGCAGGATGAAATAATATCTGTAAAGCTTATTCTTTAACCCTCAATAAAGATGATTTTGACTTGACTGGACTCTACACACACAGCAGAGAGAGAGAGAGAGAGAGAGAGAGAGAGAGAGAGAGAGAGAGAGAGAGAGAGAGAGAGAGAGAGAGAGAGAGAGAGATACAGACAGACAGAGAGGGGGAGAGACAGACAGACAGACAGAGGGGGGAGAGACAGACAGACAAACAGACAGACAGAGATGAGAGGGGCGGTGCAGAGAGAATCAGAAGTGAAATGAAAGGGGGAGTGGGGAAAGGGGAGGAGGGAGGTGGTGGGTGGTGGTGGTGGTGGTGGTAAAAGGAAAACTGAGCTTCCTCAACTAAAAAAAAGGAAAACTCTCTCTCTCTCTCTCCTCTCTCTCTCTCTCTCTCTCTCTCTCTCTCTCCTCTCTCTCTCTCTCTCTCAAAAGAGTCAGCCACCTGTCGAAAATCGCTGCCATCATACCGCGGATAAAAAGACCGTATGCCACTTCTGACTGACGACGATCACGACGATAATGTTGAGGTTCAATCCTCAACAAAGATACCCCCCACCCCCCACCCCCAACCTCCACCTCCACCCCCACCTTCCATCCCTCAGCCTCCCATCCCTCCTACGTACTTCGGCGCCGAATCCGCCGCTAAGCCACGAGGACTCCCCTCCCTCTCCGTTCCCCTCAACTACCCTCCCTCCCCCCAATGCCCCTCCCTCTCAACCCTCTAATTACCAACACCATTATTAATCAATTTGATTGTTATTGCAAAAGCACACCTATGCTAGCACAACCTCTGACTAGTCTTTCCCCCCCCCCCCCCCCCCCAAAAAAAAAAAGAAAACCCCCGCAGTTGCTTTTAATGCTTCCGAACAGCCTCATCAAATTAAGAGTTGAAACTCATAATATTATATTGTCAATACTTCCCTGTGTCAGTTTCTCTTTCCCTGCTCCAAACCCCTCCACCCCCACCCCCCCCCCCCCACCCCCACCCTTCACCTCACCTTCACCGGTGTCCTCTCCCTCCCTCCTCCCTCTCCTTCTCTTCCCCCTACACCCTCCCCGCTCCCTCCCCTCGTTTCAAACTGTCACTCAGATTCAAGCCCCCGCGCGAACAATTCCGCATCTCCTTTTCTTTTTTTACTTCCTTACTTTCACCTCCCCCCACAAAAGCTAACGCCTCTTCCGATTGGTTGACAAGCATCACGAGTTCACCCCCATCCCCTACACTCCTATCGCCTAAACCCCCACCCCCACGCCATCCCCCAACCTCTATCCCTCTACCCTTTTCCCTCCCCCCACCTCAGTCTCCGCATGTCCCTTCCTCTTTCTCTGCCTGCCGCGCCCTCTAGAGTGCGGCGGCGCGGGCCAATCAGATCGTTAATTACAGACAGCTAGTGTTTTTCCTGCCTTTCTCGTCTGGAGTGGAGTCGACAGGGGAGAGCAGGCTGGCTACTTAGTGTGATTATACTTTCGACAACCTGGCACGGCGGTGTCAGAGAGGAAAACGGGGCTACCACGCCCAGCTTTCTGCCCCCCCGGCGGTGGATTCGCTCTCTCTCTCTCTCTCTCTCTCTCTCTCTCTCTCTCTCTCTCTCTCTCTCTCTCTCTCTCTCTCTCTCTCTCCCTCTCTCTCTCTCTCTCTCTCTGTCCTGATCGAATAGAAGTTTTCTGAGTTCTGAGTTCTGTCTGTCTGGCTGGCTGTCTGTCTGTCTGTCTGTCTGTCTGTCTGTCTGTCTCTCTCTCTCTCTCTCTGTCTCTCTCTCTCTCTCTCTCTCTCTCTCTCTCTCTCTCTCTCTCTCTCTCTCTCTGTGTGTGTCCTTGATCGAATAGAAGTTTTCTGAGTTCTGAGTTCTGTCTGGCTGTCTGTCTGGCTGTCTGTCTGTCTGTCTGTCTGTCTGTCTGTCTGTCTCTCTCTCTCTCTCTCTCTCTCTCTCTCTCCTCTCTCTCTCTCTCTCTCTCTCTCTCTCATACGAATGGTTAAAATGATTAAACATTCGTATTCGCATTCTTTCTCTCTCTCTCTCTCTCTCCTCTCTCTCTCTCTCTCTCTCTCTCTCTCTCTCCTCCTCTCTCTCTCTCTCTCTCTCTCTCTCCCTCCCCCCATGCTTCCTCTTCCTAGAATACACATATCTAAATCTAGTGTTTCCTACTCTGATGGTTTCCTGGTGAATTGTATTGACCTTCTCTTGAAGGTTATATTTGTACACTGTTGAAAGTGCATCGTCATTCGCAGTTTCAAAAGAACATTATTCTTTGCAAACCAATGAATGAATTTTTGAAATTTTCAGTTTACCTACAAATTATCTTCTTTGATCTCTCTGTCTCTCTTCTCTGTCTGTCTCTTTATTTGTCTGTCTGTCTCTCTCTTCTCTTCTCTCTCTCTCTCTCTCTCTCTCTCTCTCTCTCTCTCTCTCTCTCTCTCTCTCTCTCGCTCTCTCTCTCTTTCGCGGTATATTTATTGAACATTGCTTAGTGTGCAACGTTTTCTCTTGCATTTATTCGTGTTTTTTGTTGTTGTTTTGTTTGTTTTGTGTTTCTTCACAATTCGCTTCATTGAGTGGGATGTAAAAAAGACAACTAAGGCTCATTCTTTTTCGTTTTTTTTCCCCTAATCATTAAAATGTATTAGTTCATTTCTCTCTCTCTCTCTCTCTCTCTCTCTCTCTCTCTCTCTCTCTCTCTCTCTCTCTCTCTCTCTCTCTCTCTCTCTCATAGATAGATAGATAGATGATAAATGCACATAAGACAGACAGATATATAGATAGAAGGAGACACAGAGGGTTAGAGAGATATTACCAAACCGTACGTTATTGTTGAATTCAATCATACTATCTGTATATGTGTGTGTGCTCGCGTATGCATGTATGTATGAATATATGTATGTATAGATATAATGAAAGATACATACATACATACATACATACATACATACATACATACATACATACATACATACATACATGCATACATACATACATACATACATACATACTACATACATACTACATACACACATACACTACGTGTGTGTGTGTGTGTGTGTGTGTGTGTGTGTGTGTGTGTGTGTGTGTGTGTGTGTGTGCGTGCGTGTGCGCGCGCGCGCGCGTGTGTGTGTGTGTGTGTGTGTGTGTGGTGTGTGTGTGTGTATGTGCGTGCGCGCGCGTGTGTGTGTTTGTGTGTGTGTGTGTGTGTGTGTGTGTGTGTGTGTGTGTGTGTGTGTGTGTGTGTGTGTGTGTGTGTGTTGTCGGGTTTTTTTCTTTGTTGGGAAGTCTTTACGTTGTCCTGTTAAGCCTCATTGTCCTTCATGATATTGTCTTATGAAATTCGTATCAAAGCAAACAGAATAAAAAAAAAAGATGAAAGCATATAAACGTACTCTCAGTAAGTAGCACCAAAAAAATATATATATATATATAAATCAGTTACTGTAGCACTTTCTCCCTTTTGGTGGTAGAAATTTTGTATGTAAGAGAAAAGAAAAACAATCTGTTCTCCCGGTGGGGAAATGAACCCAGGTCGCCCGCGTGATAAGCAGGGATACTAACCACTATACTACCGAGGAGCTTACAGAATTTGGTTACACTTAAGTTTACAAACGTTATTGCTTACACCGTACATCACAAAATTATCCTTTATAGCCGTTAGTAACGGCTATTTTGGTACAATAAAACATCGGGCATCATCCGTGACCCATCATGAACATATCTACAAATGTTCAGAAAGATCGGTCTAGGAGTTTTGTCTGGAGCGAGTGGAACACATTTTGACCACGGACAGACAGACACACGGACAGCATTTCTTCGTTCCCATGGTAAAGTACTCCCTGTTCTGTAAGAACTGGGAGTACAACAAACACCTGCCGGCTTTAATAAAAAATGACCCTCAAAATTTGCTCCCACCCTGTCACACATGCTCGCAGACACATTGATGACAATCCGCTTTTTCGCACTGCTAGCTACAAAAGTGGACAAGAGAAACAAGACTCAAACAATCAAATGCAAAAGTCACGCTTGATTGCGTCAGAAGAAATCACGCAGAAGTTTGACCGACGAGTTTTGTCACATAGCCCAAAACAAAACAAAGTGCAGTGTGACGCAGATTTTTACTCGCAAAACAAAAACAGCGATGCTAATTTACAAGTATGTCCTCCCTCCTCAGCAGACAAACACTGCTCAAAACCATACTCCTCTGATAGCAAGGTAATCTTAAATGAAGTAGGAAATAGTAA
>CM031618.1:51888053-51891756 GCA_018398815.1 Conus ventricosus | reverse complement strand
ATCTCTCTCTCTCTCTCCTCTCATGTTCATTCACCTCTCCCTCCCCATGCTTCCTCTTCCTAGAATACACATATCTAAATCTAGTGTTTCCTACTCTGATGGTTTCCTGGTGAATTGTATTGACCTTCTCTTGAAGGTTAATATTTGTACACTGTTGAAAGTGCATCGTCATTCGCAGTTTCAAAAGAACATTATTCTTTGCAACCAATGAATGAATTTTTGAAATTTTCAGTTTACCTACAAATTATCTTCTTTGATCTCTCTGTCTCTCTTCTCTGTCTGTCTCTTTATTTGTCTGTCTGTCTCTCTCTCTCTCTCTCTCTCTCTCTCCTCTCTCTCTCTCTCTCTCTCTCTCTCTCTCTCTCTCTCTCCCTCTCTCTCTCTCTCTCTCTCTCTCTCGCTCTCTCTCTCTTTCGCGGTATATTTATTGAACATTGCTTAAGTGTGCAACGTTTTCTCTTGCATTTATTCGTGTTTTTTGTTGTTGTTTTGTTTGTTTGTGTTTCTTCACAATTCGCTTCATTGAGAGTGGGATGTAAAAAAGACAACTAAGGCTCATTCTTTTTCGTTTTTTTTCCCCTAATCATTAAAATGTATTAGTTCATTTCTCTCTCTCTCTCTCTCCTCTCTCTCTCTCTCTCTCTCTCTCTCTCTCTTCTCTCTTCTCTCTCTCTCTCTCTCCTCTCCCCATAGATTGTCCTGTATTGTTTTCTTTATTTATCAATGAACTAGCATTAGAGTAATAAGGGTGGTAGACATGGTGCAATGTTTACGTCTGAGTGTTTTGAATTGTTTATATTACTTCTTGCTGATGACGTTGCTTTACTCTCTGAGACTGTCATCGGTTTACAAACGCAGATCAACAGTCTTCAACGTGCAGCTACTGCTCTGCAGTTGAAGGTCAATATGGCTAAAAGCAATATAGTTGTATTCAGAAAAGGGGGCATTTAGCTGCAAGAGAAAGGTGGACATATAATGGGATTGTTATGCCGGTTGTGAATGTTTACAAATACTTAGGAATCCATTTTTCAACAAAGTTAAGTTTCGTTGCTGCATGTCGTGATCTCAGTAGCAGAGCAAAAAACGCGTTATTTTGCATTTTGCAAAAGTTATGTAAATTGAAGTGTTTATTCTTATTCTTCCTTTTTTAAGTTATTTGACTCACAAGTTCAACCTATTGTTCAATATGGTGCAGAGCTATGGGTCTCGATAATGCAGCAATCCATTGCGAAAAGGTACATTTGTTTGCTGTTAAAAGGTTCTTAGGCGTAGAAAGGCGAACACCTAATGACATGGCATATGGGGAAACCAACCGATATCCTATTTACATAAACTCAGCTGTAAAATGTATTAAGTTTTGGCTAAAATTGACGAGAATGGACGAATATAGACTACCCTACAAGGCCTATAGAATGCTTTTTGATTTGGATCTGCGTGATAAGAAAAACTGGGCTTCAAATATCGCTGTAAACTATACATGTTTGGTTTTGGATATGTATGGCTGAATCAAGGCGTGGAAGGGATTAGCGAGTTTCTAAAAGCTTTCAGGGAAAGGTTAATTTGTTGCAGATGGCAAGATTGGAATTATCATATCAATAACAGTGACAGGTTTAGTGTGTACAGAACCTTTTGCACTGTCCCTGATGTTAAAACGTATTTGTTAGTCAATTTAGACAGGCATTTAACATTTAATTTGATAAGATTTAGGCTTGGCATTTCCGAAATTGCCGTACATCATAATCGTTATAGAAAACACAGTGAAAACGACTTAATATGTCCACTTTGTCAAAAAGATAAAGAAAATGAGATGCATTTTGTTTTATGCTGTCCTGTTCTACATGACTTAAGAGCACAATACATACCGTCGAAATATTATAACATTCCAAGTCAGTTTAAATTAGTATTGCTCATGACGAGCACACTAGAGAAAACAGTTAGAAATTTGTCAATCTATATTTATAAGGCTTTTAAGCTACGTTCTATTCTCATTTCTTAACATTACTGCCAAGTGTGTTATGAACGATGTCATTATTTATGAATGCCAGACTGGACAAATGTTTGTATCTATGCACCCCTACATGAGGGGCAATGGCCTAATCATGATTAAAGTTTCCGTATTCCGTATTCTCTCTCATAGATAGATAGATAGATAGATGATAAATGCACATAAGACAGACAGATATATAGATAGATAGAAGGAGACACAGACGGTGAGAGAGATATTACCAAACCGTACGTTATTGTTGAATTCAATCATACAATCTGTATATGTGTGTGCTCGCGTATGCATGTATGTATGAATATATGTATGTATAGATATAATGAAAGATACATACATACATACATACATACATACATACATACATACATGCATACATATGTACATACATACATGCATACATACATACATACATGCATACATACATACATACATACATACATACACACACACACGTGTGTGTGTGTGTGTGTGTGTGTGTGTGTGTGTGTGTGTGTGTGTGTGTGTGTGTGTGTGTGTGTGTGTGTGTGTGT
Source organism: Conus ventricosus (assembly GCA_018398815.1). NCBI lineage: Eukaryota > Metazoa > Mollusca > Gastropoda > Neogastropoda > Conidae > Conus > Conus ventricosus. Next base: position 51,889,224 of record CM031618.1, on the reverse strand, counting down.
GTGTGTTGTGCGTGCGCGCGCGCGCGTGTGTGTGTGTGTGTGTGTGTGTGTGTGTGTGTGTGTGTGTGTGTGTGTGTGGTCGGGTTTTTTTCTTTGTCGGGAAGTCTTTACGTTGTCCTGTTAAGCCTCATTGTCCTTCATGATATTGTTGTCTTATGAAATTCGTATCAAAGCAAACAGATTAAAAAAAAGATGCAAAGCATATAAAACGTACTCTCAGTAAGTAGCACAACCCCCCCCCCCCCCCCCCCAACAACAACACAAACAAACAAACAAACAAACAAACCAACAAACAAAACAAAACAAACAAAAAAAAATATATATATATATAAATCAGTTACTATAGCACTTTCTCCCCTTTTGGTGGTAGAAATTTTGTATGTAAGAAAAAGTCTGTTCTCCCCGGTGGGGAAATGAACCCAGGTCGCCCGCGTGATAAGCAGGGATACTAACCACTATACTACCGAGGAGCTTACAGAATTTGGTTACACTTAAGTTTACAAACCGTTATTGCTTACACCGTACATCACAAAATTATCATTTATAGCCGTTAGTAACGGCTATTTTGGTACAATAAAACATCGGGCATCATCCGTGACCCATAATGAACATATCTACAAATGTTCAGAAAGATCGGTTTAGGAGTTTTGTCTGGAGCGAGTGGAACACATTTTGACCACGGACAGACAGACACACGGACAGCATTTCTTCGTTCCCATGGTAAAGTACTCCCTGTTCTGTAAGAACTGGGAGTACAACAAACACCTGCCGGCTTTAAAAAAAAAAAAAAAAACCCTCAAAATTTGCTCCCACCCTGTCACACATGCTCGCAGACACATTGATGACAATCCGCTTTTCGCACTGCTAGCTACAAAGTGGACAAGAGAAACAAGACTCAAACAATCAAATGCAAAAGTCACGCTTGATTGCGTCAGAAGAAATCACGCAGAAGTTTGACCGTCGAGTTTTGTCACATAGCCCAAAACAAAACAAAGTGTAGTGTGACGCAGATTTTTACTTGCAAAACAAAAACAGCGATGCTAATTTACAAGTATGTCCTCCCTCCTCAGCAGACAAACACTGCTCAAAACCACACTCCTCTGATAGCAAGGTATTCTTAAATGAAGTAGGAAATAGTAAACAGTCACAAACTTCTTCTGCGTACGCAGGC
>CM031618.1:51872399-51875137 GCA_018398815.1 Conus ventricosus | reverse complement strand
CCCCCTGTTCAACAAACCCTAATTCTCATTCGCTCTTTCTTCCCCATCAGATTTCACTACACTCCCATCCTAACTGATTAGCAAACAACCACTTGGCACAGATGGACATCGAAAATTTCCCGCCGAATTCGGGGGTCACTTAACACAGTAATTATCTTAAAGAGGGCTACGACAACGTCCACGCGCGTTCAACCAGCCTGACAATAGAACCAACACAGTGACCCACGGCATACCATCTGAACGAGCCGAAGACTCCTGCTCTTCAAAGACTGTTCACAAAGCGACCTCAGCTGACTGAGTATGTAGCGCCACTTGATGCACCGAGGTCCTAGTGGTTACATCCTCCCCCTTTCGCTATCGGGAAGGTTCGAATCCGGGAGGGTCCTGACTACCTTCGGTGCCATCTGTCACCTGACCACTTCGTCCTCCCTGACACAGTTCGACCGTGTGCGGTGGGTAAGGCACACTGGTTAATGGGTCTGTTACCTATTTGTATACTACGTACCACATTCCTCGTCTCTAAGCGCTTAAGGTCTTTAGCGAGAGGTTTCACGCCCTTGACAGAGACTGATGATGTTATGCCAGAAGCTTGTCACGACTGAAGACAATCCCGCGTTACTATGCAGAGCATAACAACATTTTGATGTAGCCTTGGTGTTGTAGCCTTTGTCAATTGGCCTGACACAGCCTTAAGCCAAGGCGTGGTGTGGGAATGACATGAGACTAGAAAAGAGAAATAAAAGATCCCAGAATAACTGGAACTGCGTGGACAAAAGAAATACTTTAGAAAAAAACAACAACAGAATTCAGGATTTGAATTCTTGTTTCCCCGAAGCTGGAGTATGGCTGCCTTAATGGCGGGATGAAAAACGGTTCCCATACACACAATAATCTCTCATCAGTCCTTTGTTGGGTACGGAAAGGAAAGAAAGAAAAAAAATCTTGTTTTTCAAATATGTTTATTGTTTCACCATTTACAGACTTGAATCAGGATAGACAACTCTGGAAAATAGCGGTTGCACGTGTTTGACAAAATATGAAAGAAACAACCAGCCGCCGTGGCGAAGTGGTTAGCGTCGCGGACTTCCGGCTGGGAGGTCGTGGGTTCGAATCCCATCCGAGTCATGTGGGTTTTTCTGCCCCGACCGGCTCCTACCCAGAGTTGAGTTTGCTGCGGACTCAGTTGGGAAGACTGGGACCACACAGTCGAGTTTCATCCACTTAATGGATGCGTTTCTGAGAGTGTTGCTCAAATTTCTGACCAACACTGCAGGTGCCTGTATCTCTCGGGCCTGGTTGACGCCGGGATATATTATGAAAGGAAGCGTAGAGTACAGCCCTGTCATGTAGTCTCAGACCGAAATGGAAATCCGTAACATCATCTTAATCATCCTCATTCTCATTGATCAGCATTAAAAAAAATGTCTCAAATTCTGTGGCCCTTCATGCCCTGCTCTCATGGTGACCTCAATTTCGATGTCCTCTCCACGTCTGTGGCCTTGCTTTGGTTCCGTCGGGGTCGCCGGTATCGGCGGGCCCATGGGGGCTGTCGTTGGACGGACGTGGTGGCGCCCTCCGGAGGGCGAGCTCACTCACGCCGGCTCCGCGACTAAGCAGTTATTGTCGTCAGTAGGGGGCTTAGTAGGTGGTGTCCTGCGTATGTTAGATTAGAACAGGCGCCACTGAACACCACCGAAGTGACTCGGCAGCAGTGCAGTGTCTCCTCCGGTGGGTTGCCTCTTGACGACTTGACATTGACTGCTCCCTGTGGATTGCTGGTGCCGGCGCTGCGGCGGGGCCGACCGGACTGTGGCTGTGGACGGGGTGTCGGAATGAGCGGCGTGGGTGCACTGCCTCTGAGGTGGCGCAGAAGTTGGGACAGCAAAACAAAAAAAAACACACACACACACACACTCGCAAAAAGAAAAAGAAAAAAATAGTGTGAGATAACTTTACACTGAAAAAGGACGAGGGAAAGGTGCATTCACTGATTGGAATGGAACCTTCCAAATGTACTTACTGATCACTGCATGTAAATGTGTACGTATGTCCGTAGAAGTGATGGTTTGTTCTTCATTTCCATGTCCTGTGGAATGTTGTTGGTTTGCTTTGCCCGAAGAAGACCAAAGACCAAAGAGGTCGAAACGCGTCGTGTTTTGTCTTGCAATTTGTTGGCCTCTTTCGTTCGGCTGAATAGTCATTTTTATTTCTTCTTCTAAGTTTGAAGTAGGTAAAGTTACTATTGGCGAAAACCAAAAGCTTAGCTTACACTATGTGGAAAGCCGGACATTTGTGTCTTTATGCTTCTCTCTCTCTCTCTCTCTCTCTCTCTCTCTCTCTCTCTCTCTCTCTCTCTCTCTCTCTCTCTCTGTCTCTCTCTCTGTGTCTCTCTGTCTCTGTCTCTGTCTCTGTCTCTCTCTCTCTCTCTCTCTCTCTCTATGTCTCTCTCTCTGTGTCTCTCTGTCTCTGTCTCTGTCTCTCTCTCTCTCTCTCTCTCTCTCTCTCTCTCTCTCTCTCTCTCTCTCTCTCAAGTTTGTTTCAATTTCTGCCCACAGTCACGTCATTATGAAACTGACTTTACCTGCTTCAGTCGGTAGGAGTACAGAGAAGGATCGAGGCGCATTGTAGATAATTATGATTGTGCTTTTGTCTCTCTCTCCTGTGTAGCAGCTGACGTGACGCGTTAAAACTGTAATCCGGATACAACAAATTATCATAACGTCACCATCGATGACGAT
>CM031618.1:51862399-51867399 GCA_018398815.1 Conus ventricosus | reverse complement strand
TGCTGTAGCCTCGGAGCGATGACGAGAAGAATTGTCTCCCGTGTGGGGACAGTCGACAGCAAGACGTGTCAGCCTGTTGGAGCCTAGACAGGGAGCTGCCAGACAACGGTGGGGTGTTGCAGCCAGAGAAGACCTGTGGGAGAGGCCGACAGGAGCCTTTTCCGTGGAGAGGGCGAAGTGTGGTGGAGTCCGAGAGACTCGATGTGAGGGTGCGACTCAAGCTACGTTGTCAGTGTCCCCCAACTGGGATTTGGCCAATCGGGAGGACACAACAGTGTGGCAGCTTCAGCTCTGGTCGCACAGTGGGATGAGAGAAACTGACAGTCAACCAAGGAATGCTGGCAAGTTATGGACGTTTATTTGCTCTTAAGGTTATAAGTGTGCAAACAGAATAGTGGAATATTGTCTTTCCTGGTTAATGAAGAGTAATTGAAGGAAAGGGGATGCGATTTATGAGATTGTCTGTATGATGTTTACATTGTTGGATGATACAGATAGTTGTGTTGTGTAGTGACGGGTGGGGGCTCGGAGTCAAGTTAAATAAAGTTGATTATTTTCTATGAAATGTTATTGGTTTCCCGTCACCTTTGTGGGGCCCGATGTGAGTGACAGAGTGCGTGTGCCTATGCGAGAGTGCATTTTGGTTGTGAAAGCGTAAATACTTCTGTCTATAACCCCTGCATCCCTGAATATGAACATCATATTTTTATAAGAGGGGGAGCGTCGGAGACCCGTCACAAATTGGGGGCTCGTCCGGGATAAACATAAATGAGCCATAAGTGATTTTGATTCTGGGTTTTGTTCAATTGCAAGGGATTTGAAATTTGTCGTAATTGTGGAAACCTAGATTTTTTTTCTTACCTGGAAAGACGTTAGTCATGTGTTGATTGTTTAGATTTTTTTTTTCATGACTGGGCCTTGTATTTGATCTTGCTTGATTTGGTTGCTGTTGAGGTTGATTGTGTGTAGCTCAACTATTTGATCGCTTATTTACAAGTGATCGTGTGGATATCTCGCTTGTTAATGTGGCTGTATTAACTAGCTGATCGAGGGTTAGATAGCTTCAGAATGTCGACTGAAGAGGGTGTGCTGACTCTCTTGTAAAGCAGGGAACGCGCAAACTATCTGCCCCAGGTACTACTGGCGAGCCACAAACGGCGGTCAAGATCGAGAGGGGCAGGAGTAGGTCAAGGGTTGGAGTAATGCCTCCAGGGTGTTGCTGTTGTAGTGTGAACAGCAGAAGTAGAACAATGGTAGGAGCAATGCCTACGGGCTGCTGCTGTTGTGGTGGTGGGTGAGCAGTCATCTGTTTACGGGCGCTACCGTGTAAATAATGTAGCTGGCTGGTTGTGTTATTTGATTTGCGTCCCCATGTGGGGTGGATTGAGCCTATGTTCATGTGTTTTTTTTCAATTTTTGATTTATGTTTACCTGTATGCGTTTTTGTTCATTGCCATTATGGAGCCGGGATCAGTACGTGCTCACGTGTTATGATTTATGATTTTTTCTGGTTGATATCTGTTTGCTCATTTTGTTTTTGTCACAGCTCGGAAAAGTGTGAAATGTCCTTATGTTGTGAAATCGGGATAAATGTTTGATTTGCATACTGGTGTGAGACATGTGAGCAGTTTGTGGCCAAAACGCCGGGAATTTGATTTTGATGTTACGTAGATTGTGGCCACACGCCTAAACTTGATTTTTAATGTTTAGGAGGCTGGGCCACAACACCTGAATTTTGAATCTTGGGTTAATCATGGGGGTGTTATTTTTAGAAGTGAATGGATGATTATTACATGTATGGACATGCTGATAGCTAACGCTATAGAGAGAGTTCTTGATTATATGTGAGCCAGTAATAGAGTTAAATGGTGTGCACAGTCGTATGACTGACGAAAGAGTGATCTTCGATTATCTGATTGATCTATTGGTTTTTTAATTAGGTACATTATCCATGTTAGAGATTTTGATGGAAGTGATGTCTTGAAGCATAGGGGTAGTACTGTTAAAATGGGACCCATGCAACTGATTTTGTTTTAAATCCAATCTGAGAACATTCTTTCTGGAAGGAAATGTTGATTGGAACAACATTCTTAGGTACGGGGGTGTCATGAGTCGGCGAATTTTTCTCGAGCATTTAGGCAAATTAAGGGTAGTTTTGCTTTTTGTTGAGAGCAAGTCCTTGGGTTCTTCAAGTGTGCGAATTAAAGGCATCACCAGAGGGGAACCCCCCGGGAGTCGCATACTGAAGGAGGGAGAGTTACTGGGAAGTGTTTCGCATGTCCGGGGATAGTGACAAGGAGTGCCGACCTGCCGGTCCTGGGTAGAGGAATGTCCGTCCGCCCAAACTGGCTGGCTATTCACTGGGTTCCCCAGTGGGCCTGAAGGGAAGGCGATCGTGTCAGGTGACCGTCACGGGTAGGTGACCGTCAGCCTGCAGGCAGAGTACAGCGACATTCAGTCGTCCTTGTTCTGGGGAATGAATGGAAGGCTTCGGCTATTGAGTGGCTTGCACCTTGTTGTCTATAGAGGTAGTAACTACTTGAAGCATCAGTCTTGGGTGGTAGAGAAGTCCAGGCTGTTAGTACAATGGGTAGCTTCGGGGAATCGAACATGGTTTAAAAAGGGAGGTTATGCATTAACCACTTGGTACCCGAGTCTTGTTGGCGCTAGCAGCTGGGTGTGTGTGTATGTGTAGGTGACTAGTGATTCATTGGTGGAAAAAATAACTTGGGGGTTTATTGGCAAATAATTGTGTGATGTGTGTGTGCCCGTGATTCCATTGGTTGAGCCCGGGTTTAAAATCAGGTTTCTCTTTCTTTGAGAAAGAATATAAGGTGCTTGGAAAACCAGGAAGTGGTTGACTCACTTTAGGGAAAGTGAACTCGCCGTCTTGCTGAGGGCTCAAGAAAATACAGCGTGAAGCAGAGGTTAGCTGTCGCCTCGTTGTCTCCTGGGTGGGGACGTAAGACAGTGGAGGTTGCTGTGCCTCGGGAGCCGACGACGAGAAGAATTGTCTCCCGTGTGGGACAGTCGACAGCAAGAGTGTCGCCTGTTGGAGCCTAGACAGGGAGCTGCCCGACAACGGTGGGGTGTTGCCGCCAGGAAGACCTGTGGGAGAGGCCGACAGGAGCCTTTCCGTGGAAGGGCGAAGTGTGGTGGAGTCCGAGAGACTCGATGTGAGGGTGGACCCCAAGCTACGTTGTCAGTGTCCCCCAACGGGATTTGGCCAAACGGGAGGACACAACAGTGTGGCAGCTTCAGCTCGTGGTCGCACAGTGGGATGAGGAAACTGACAGTCAACCAAGGAATGCTGGCAAGTTATGGGCGTTTTTTGCTCTTAAGGTTATAAGTGTGCAAACAGAAAGTGGAATTATTTGTCTTTCCTGGTTAATGAAGAGTAATTGAAGGAAAGGGGATGCGATTTATGAGATTGTCTGTATGATGTTTACATTGTTGGATGATACAGATAGTTGTGTTGTGTAGTGACGGGTGGGGGCTCGGAGTCAAGTTAAATAAAGTTGATTATTTTCTATGAAATGTTATTGGTTTCCCGTCACCTTTGTGCGGGCCCGATGTGAGTGACAGAGTGCGTGTGCCTATGCGAGAGTGCATTTTGGTTGTGAAAGCGTAAATACTTCTGTCTATAACCCTGCATCCCTGAATATGAAAATCATATTTTAATAACGAGTGGGGGCGTCGGAGACCCGTCACACCCTAGATACGGGTCTAAAGGGTCTGTCTTGATGTCCCTCTGCACTCCTCCAGATCCAGCCACTTACATGACGGTCGGCCCCGTTGCTTGTCGGGCCGTGTGGGATAGAACGTCAGTTCGAGGTTTGGAGACAATTATGGCAGCCAGCGAAGCCGGATCTGACCTCATTAGACGCCTCTAATGGTTCCATTGCGACTCAGGCGGGGCGATGGCCACAAAGGGAGTTTCTGGAAAGATCTTGTTGAAAGGGACTGGGAGGCCTATATACTCCCAGCGTCCTGGCTCTAAGGCCATTTCTTCACTGAGCAGAGTGTGGTGAAGGCTGTGACGCTGATTCCGTTATTCATGTGTTTGTGAATGTGAAGGCACGTTGATGTTTTCTTGCTTATGGCTTGGCTATGTTTTACCTAGAGTGACGGCAGATAGAGTACTATCTTAGCCAAACAATAGTAGTAGATGGAAGTTAAAAGTTCTATGTTAATAAATTCTATTGTTCAAACTCTATTTTCTTATTAACTGGAAAGGTGAAATACCAAATTTCCACCGTCATTTATACAAGTAACTCTGCCACTAAGGAGGGGCTGGCGTTTAATGAGAATGAAACTGACTATAGCAATTCAGTTAACATCACAGATTGTATTTTAAGTAATCAATAAATCGATGCCAGAAAACACAGATTACAGACGTTGCTGTCTTTTATTGTGGTTAGTGGATAACGTTTAACGCTCACCCTGCAGGTTCTTTGTGTTCGAAGGCTAGATAAACTGGCTTGTGAACGTCGCCCTAATTGTTGGCTGGCGAGACGGAAAGGGTTAAGTTACAGTGACGAAACAGCGCGGCAGCCTGTGCAAATGCTTAAGATACTTTCAGTGAAGGTCATTTTTGATGACTCATCTGAGTGTCTGGGTTGCTGCCTAACTACAAACGAATGTTTTAACTGTTTTTTTTTTCGATTGTTTTATTATTTGAGTGACTGAATGGTCGCGTGGTTATTTAGCTGAGTAATTAGGCGGATACTTAATTTGGATGCTGTTCGGTTCTGTGTGCGTTCATGTGGCTATTTTGTGTGCAAGCAGCCGCTGGTCGGTCTGTTTGCTTATTTGTCTGTTGCATCGGTTAGATTGTGAGCGTTTGTTTGTTCGATATATTTACACCCGTGGGTCCATTGCAGGGCTGAAAAGCAACAGCCGCGCCTTATTGGGCCGGTGTCGACAGGCGAAACGTGAGGAGCCGCAGCGTGTAGCACGCACTGTCCTGAGCTGGGTGTGTCTACAGTGAAAGAAAACAT
>CM031618.1:51825937-51862299 GCA_018398815.1 Conus ventricosus | reverse complement strand
GGATTTAGTTGGCTGGTTATTGTGCGATATGTGTCCTCTTGGAATTTGATCAAATATGTGGACACTACGCAGATATTGGTGGTTTCCAGTTTTCTTACTATTTTTTTTTATACCATTGTGGAACTGCTCTATGGCCCAGGAGATAAATTGCTATAGAAAATTAGATGTTCTTTAATTTCATTCATTGTTCTTAACTCCTGCCGTTCGCAACGGGGAGTCCTTTTTTGTGTGTGGTTATGTATGTTCATTGATGACACTGTTCTCTGATATACCTTTATGATCCATGCTTTTGTTACGATTCCTGCCGTCCGCAACGGGGAGTCCACTTTGTTAATGTAATGTAAAATGTAATGTAAAAGGATATTTATAAAGCGCTTTACCTTGCAAGAGCCCAAAGCGCATATTACAGGAAAAAAAAACATGACAAAATTATAATTCTAAGCAACCACACACACACACACACACACACACACACACACACACGCGGGCGCGCGCGCGCGCCACACACCACACACACACACACACACACACACCACAAAGACACAACACAACACACAACCGCCGAAAAAACTCCACACGCAAACAGACGCCCAGCGCGAGGGAAGCCGAAGCAGACGAGAATCGGTGGATGAGCTTTAGTTACGAGGCGGAACATGGAGATGGAGGGGGTCAGAGAGGTAGGAGGGAACCAGATTATTCAGTGATTTGAAAACCAGGAGGAGAACTTTAAAGTCGACGCGAGACTGAATTGGGAGCCAATGTTATGATTAAATGTTATGATTACATAACTATGTCGTTGATTGTAAAGATATGTTTTTACCTCCTACCATTGGCAACAGGGAAGCTTTTGTACATTTTTGTTGTAAATCCTTGCACCTTAATTTTGATAAGGTCTGTGTGGTGCAGGGACTATAATTATTGTTTTAATGAATGACTTCACAATTTCATTATGAGCATTTGGTTCTTGTCTTGGCTTAATTTGAATTATTTGTGCCTTATTATTGTTTGATCTCTTCCTTATTTTGAACATTTGCTGTACGAAACTATTCCTCACATTGAATGATCACGTTTTTCAGTATTTGTATTCTTAATAATATCTCATGTTTATGATCATCATTATTTATGTCCTAATAGGTCGGTGATCGAGGTTGGTTCGGTCCAAACTGGTCCGTTGGTCCAACTATGATTTGAAATGAAAGAGGAAACCAACGAGCTGGTGTTGATGTGGAAGATGATGTGCCCACTCGCTCTCTTCCCGTCTCCTTCTCCTCTTCCCTCCTCTTCTCTACTTATCCACCCCTCTTACACAAGATTCACCTGTCGGTCACCCGAGCGCTCATTACAGCCAGGTACACAAATTAATCATGAAGACCAGAGATTACGTGAACACGCAGATCAACATGCACATGAGCCGTGCTTCCATGTATACGTTCAACCAAACTCAAAATACTTATTATTATTAGATAACCGTTAACATGAAGAAAGTACGTATACAGCCATAGAAATGTATCAAAACCAAATGATGTGGACAGCGCCAGCATGATAGTTTCACGCTCGCACAAATCTGTCTGTCTGTCTGTCTGTCTGTCTGTCTGTCTGTCTGTCTCTCCTCTGTGTGTGTGTGTGTGTGTGTGTGTGTGTGTGTGTGTGTGTGTGTGTGTGTGTGTGTGAGAGAGAGAGCGAGCGCGTGCGTGCGTGCGTAGCGCGCTCGCGCGTGTGCGTGCATGCGTATGCGTGTGCGTGTGTGTGTAGAAGGCTGAGTATTTGTTTTCTCAGTGTCCCAATTGTTTTTTTCTCTTTCCATTCACACCATTCCTGTAGACGCATCCCACAAAACGGGCAGAATAATCATCATGTTGTTTGTGCCTGTCCACTAGATGAAGAGCATAACAAACACCGTCAGCCTACTACTTAAAGGAAAGAACCAAACTACAAGAAGGAAAGCCCATAATGTGCTCCACCCGTCGTCTCAGGAGATCAGACGCCTCACTGTTATCTTTTCCCCGCCATCGATTTGTTTCTCACTGTCCGTTCCCGAGCTTATCACCCCTTCCTCTCCCGTCAATTATGCATGGGTGTTCTACCCATCGGCCACACCATCTCCTGGGGGAGGGGGGAAAGAGAGGTGGAGGACGGGGAATCGAACTGAGCAATGCCGTGAGGAGGCCGATCTTTTGATTGATAGGCTATTTTTCTAATTAGTCACCGGCCGGGACCCCGCAAGCGCGCCCATGAAACTTTCATGTCGGCAGCCCGGGAAATTTAATTAACTTAATCACCACAGTAAATCAAGCGTCACGGAAAGAACAGTAGGCTGGGCTGTCGTGCCAGCAGTCGTCGCTGAAGCCCACAGTTCTCTCCCCTGCCCCCTTGCTGGGAACGGGTCCCGTGCCGATAGACTCGCGTGCAGAGGAGGGCGGTTAGTTCGAATTAATTTCAACGTCTCGCTGCAGTGTCGCTCACTCATCGACAATGGAAGTGCCCGGATGGGGAAATAATTCAACCTGTTAGTGAGCATAAACGACTTTCCGAGGAGCGTTCCGATCCTAGTTTTGCACGCAACCCTCTTTGAAATGGCGGGCGAGGTGTAGAGGCGAGGAGAAGTGTTATTCCCTTGTTTTTCTGCCCGTGCCAGCACGCGAGCCCCCCCCCCCCCCCCCCTCCCCCCCTCCCCCGCCCCCGCCCGTCCCCCCCGAATGAGCACATTTGTATGCAGTTTTCTATTTCCTTTCTATTGTCCTACGGGACTTTGGGGCACTGTATGGGTGCTAGTGCGAGGCTTGCCTGCCAAACACCTTACCTGAGGGAGAGGTGATTGGGGCGAGAAATAGTGTTGTTCGCTCCATTTTCCTTTCCCCGCGTCCTGCCTTCTTTTCATGCTCACCTTCTTTCTATGGAAATGAAATGAGGTCTTGGAAATCAGAAAATGCTCTGGCGGAATAAGCAGAGTTCAACTTCATTGATTACCTGGGTTCTCATGTTTTTTTTTGTTTTTTTTTCCCTTTTTATATTGTGAAGTGCTTGGGCTGTAGGAATGATCAAGGTTTGGAATTGGACGTTTTTAGTGGTACCGTTAGAGGAGGGTGTAGTGTGAATTGATGGTGAAGTATGAGCCGTCGTGGCGCAGTGGTTAGCGTCGCGCATTCCCGGCTTGCGGTGTGGTGTTTGATTCCCCTTCAAGAGTCATTTTATCTGTAAGATTTTCTGGCCCGAATGGCTTCTAACCTAGAAGTGAGTTTTGTTCTTAGCTACTGAACCACCTGTCCTGAGTTGTTCTGAATCTAAACTGGAACCACCTGCAGAGTTGTTTGTAGCTACTGGAACCACCGTCAGAGTTGTTCTGTATCTACTGGAACCACCTGTCTGAGTTGTTCTTTAGCTCAGAGAGAAGACTGGAACCACCTGTCCTGAGTTACAACAACCGAACAGAGTTAAACTCTTAGGGAATTGTTTCAAATTCCATTGCCACACTGCACGTTGTCCGATATCTCTGTGGCCTGTGTTCCACTGTGATACACTATAAAAAACAAAAAAAAAAAAACAAGCTTAGCGTAACATTAACAGTCTCGCACTCTCAGACAGGGGGGGGGGGGGGGGGGGGGGGGTGTAAAATTATATCATCAATAAATCTGGTCAAGAAATAACATGAGAAGGAAAAGAACCAAGCAACAGGTCTGTCATCATCCAAGAAGAAGAAACATACAAATACTTGAGAATAAAGTGTGCCGCTGTTTCCACTGAAACAAACAGAAACTACGCTCAGTTAAAGCTCTCTGAAGAGTAGAAACAAAGTCAGAAAAGGTGACATAGAGAAATCATCTTCAAGTATAAAGAAGTGCTTTCGGACATTGCCTTGGATCTACTACACTTGAAGAATGCGAAACTCAATCTCACTACTGATGACCCGATCGAGTGCACAAACAATATCCGTTGCCACACTCACAGATGAACATTCTCAAAGAAGAAGCTTCACATATGAGAAAAAGAGTCATTGAAAATCATCTACCCCTACAATGCACCATTGTTTTGGTGAAGAAAAAGGATGGATCGTCAGATTTTTGTATTGGGGGGTGGGGTGAGGTGAACTGATTACAGAAGTATAAATCAAGTGACTCAATTCGACGCTGAGCCTAGCCAGATATAGACGGGACTTTGCCAGATAGAGTAAAGCCAAGTATTTCCTCCACAATCGATTTTTGGCAAGGGTTTTTGGCAGATTCCAAGGCGAAAGGAGAACACTGAAACGCCATGCAGCATCTTTTAAAATCCTCTTCCTCATCGATGAGTAGCAGCAAAAGGTCTCCAAGACGGTAACAACCTTCATACCCAAGCTCTTATGCTGAATCAGTCAAGCATCGATTTCTCTCCAAACCTACGCCCTTTGTTATTACAATGTCGAGGTCGCCGGTATTGACGGACATGGCAACCGTTTCTCTGGAAAGGGAAGTCGCACATCTTCTGGCACCGCGACTATACAGATTGTTGTTATTGCGGTTGTTGTTATAGTCAGTTAAGTCGTCTATAGCTGTGTTTGGTTTATAATTGGATGAAAACCAACACAAACTGAGATAAAAATTTTAAAAAAAAAACCCACCCCTAGTGGCCGACAAGCAGTGCAAGTGTCTCCTCGGGTGAGTGACCACATGACGATTTTGGATTGCAGGTGCTGGGGCTGCTGCGGGCGTAGATGTGCTGTGTGGATGAGGAGCCAAAGAAATGGCCGAGGTGGTGTCCATGACCGAAGCAAGGAAGAGGGACAGAAAACAACAAGATGCAAAGCATATAAAACGTACTCCCAGTTCATCTGGAAAACCGTGAGATACTCCATATAGAGAAAAAACCGTTTTGGGCCGTTATAGCCGATAGTAACGGCTATTCTGGTATCAACATCGTGCATCGTCCCTGACGTCATAATGAACATAACCTACACATTTCAGAAAGATCGCCAAGTACTTTCCTGAGAAAATCCAAAAAGAATAAAACTGCTTATGTGCCGTTTTATAGCCGTTAGTAAGGCTCTAACGGTTAAAGAAAACATCGGGATGATCCATAACCCATAATGAACATACCTGCACATTTTTTTATTTATATTTTTTTTTTTTTTATTCATCCTTCCCAGAAAGATCGTGCCAGAACTGTGAAGTGAGAAATGTACAAAGCACTGCCTGGGGGGGGGGGGGGGGGGTGTTTGGTCGACCACTAGTGAACTGTGAAGTGAGAAATGCTAAAGCACTGCCTGTTTGTTGACCACAAAGGTGAACTGTGGAAAAGAAAGAAATGTAAAGCAGCCTGTTTGTCGACCACAAGGTGAACTGTTGAAGTGAAAATGCAAAGCACTGCATGGTATGTACGAGCCACAAGGGAACTGAAGTGAGAAATTGTAAAGCACTGCCTTTTGTCGACCACAAAAATAAACTGTGACGTGATACATGCTAAAGCCTACTGCCTGTTTTTCGACCACAAGGTGAACTGAGAAGTGAGAAATGCTAAAGGCACTGCCTGTTAGGACGACCACAAAGGTAATGTACAGTGAGAAAATGCTAAGCAACTGCATGTTTGTTGACCGCAATGTGACTGTAGAAGTGAGAAATAGCCTAAAGCACTGCCTGTTTGTTGACCACAAGTTTGAACTGATGAAGTGAGAAACTGGTAAAGCACTGCCTGTTTTTTGACCACAAGGTGAACAGTGAAGTGAGAAATGGTAAAGCACTGCTTATAGAAGACCACAAGGTAACTGTGAAGTGAGAAATGGTAAGCACTGCCTGTTTGTCGACCAACAAGGTGAACTGTTAAGTGAGAAAATGGTAATCATGCCTGTTTTTATTACCACAAATGTGAACTGTGAAGTTAGAAAATGAAACGCACTGCCCTGTTTGTTGACTCACTAAGGTGAACAGTGAAGTGAGAAATGGTAAAGCACTGCCTGTTAGTCGACCACAAGGTGAACTGTGAAGTGAGAATGCTAAAAGCCCTGCTGTATGTCCGACCACAAGGTGAACTTTGAAGTGAAAATGCTAAAGCACTGCCTGTTGACGACCACAATGTGAACTGTGAAGTGAGAAAAAGCTAACGCTGCTTGCCTGATTGTCGACCACAAGGTGAATAGTGGAAGTTAGAAATGCTAAAGCACTGCCTGTTTGTCGTCCACAAGGAGAACTGTGAATTGATATAAAATGGTAAAGCACTAGCAGATTGATCGACCACAATGTGAACTGTGGAAGTGATAAATGGTAAAGCACGCCGTATGTCGACCACAAGGTGAACTGTGAAGTGAGAAATGGTAAAGCTACTGCCTGTTTGTTGAACACACAAGGTGAAACTGTGAACAAGTGAGAATTGGTAAACACTGCCTTTTTGTTGACCACAAGGTGAACTGTGAAGTGAGAAATGGTAAAGCACTGGCTTTTGTCGACCACAAGGTGAACCAGTGAAGTGAGAAATGCTAAAGTCACAGCCTGTTTGACGACCACAAGGTGAACCTGTGAAGTGAGCAATGCTAAATCACTGCCAGTTTGACGACCACAAGAGTGAACTGTGAAGTGAGACATTCCTAAAGCACTGCCTGTTTGTTGACCACAAGGAGAAACTGTTAAGTGAGAAATGGAAAAGCACTGCCTGCTTTTTGACCACACTGATGAACTGTGAAGTGAGAAATGGTAAAGCACTGCCTGTATGTTTGACCAACAAGGTGAAGCTGTGAAGTGAGAAATGCTAAAGCACTCTGCCTTATTGTAGACCATAAATAAAAGTAGGAAAGGGAACGTGAATGAGAAATGGTAAAGCACTGCCTGTATTTTGACCACAAGGTGAACTGTAGAAGTGAGAAAATGTAAAGGCACTGCCTGTTTGTTGACACAATGTTAACTGTGAAGTGAGAATGTAAAGCACTGCCGTTGTTGACCACAAGTGTGAACTGGAAAGTGATAAAATGGTAAAGCACTGCCTGTTTTGACGATCAACAAGGTGAAATGCTGTTACGTGAGAAATGGTAAGCACTGCCCGTTTGTCGGACCCGACAATTTTAATCTGTGAAGTGATAAAGTAAAACACTTGCCTGTTTTGTCGACCACAATGTGAACTGTGAAGTGAGAAATGTAAACACTAGCCTGTTATGTTTACCACAAGGTAACAGAGAAGTGATAAATGGTAAAGCACTGCCTTATTTCGACCACAAGTGAACTGTGAAAGAGAAATGGTCAATCACTGCCTGTTTGTTCCACCACAAAGTTGAAACTGTGAAGTGAGAAAATGGTAAAGCACTGCAGATTACCGACACACAAGGTGAACTGTGAAGTGAGAATGTGTTAAAGCACAGCCTGTTTGTTTGACCACAAGGTTAACTGAGAAGTGAGTAAGAGTAAAGCACTGCCTTTTGATGACCACAATGAGAACGTGAAAGTGAGAAATTGGTAAAGCACTGCCTGTTTTTTGGACACACAAGTGACTGTTAAGAGATAAAAGTGTAAAGCCACAGTCTGTTGTTGACACAAGTAACTGTGAAGTTAGAAATGTAAAGCACTGCCTGTTTGTTACCACAAGGTGAACTGTGAAGTGAGCAATGGTAAAGCACTCCTGTTTGTCGACCAAATGTGAACTTAGAAGTGATGAATGGTAAAGCACTGCCTGTATTCGACCACAAGGTAACTGTGAAGTGAGAGATTCTAAAGCACTGCCAGTTTGTACGACCACAAGGTGAACTGTTATAGTGAGAGAAGTGTTAAAGCACTTCCTGTTTGTCGACCACGAGGTGTAACTGTGAAGTGAGAAAAGGTAAAGCACTGCCGTGATTGTCGATCCACAATGTTTGAACAGAGAAGAGAGAAATGAAAAGCACCTGCCTGTTTGTCGACCACAAGGAACTGTTAAGTGAGAAATGTAAAGCACTGCCTTCTGTTGACCACGAAGGGAACTTGAAGTGATAATTGTAAAGCACTGCAGTATGACGACCACAAGGTTGAACTGTTGAATGTGAGAAATGGTAAGCACTGCTTTTGTCGACCACAATGTAACTGAGAAGTTGAGAAAAGCAAAATCAACTGCCTTATTGTTGACCACAAGGTGAAACTGTGAAGTGAGAAATGTAACGCACTGCCTTATTATATGACCACAAGGTGAACTGTGAAGTGAGAAAATGTAAATCACATGCTGTTTTGACCCTAGTGAACAGTTAAGTGAGAAAAGGTAAAGACTGCCTATAAGTACTAACCACCATGTGTTACTGAGAATTGAGAAATTGTAAACACTGCCTAGTTATGTGAACCACAATGTGAACTGTGAAAGTTAGAAATGGTAAATGCACATCCTGTTTTTCGACCACAATTGTGAACTGTGAAGAGCGAAAAGTAACTCACCTGCCAGTTTGTCGACCACAAGGTGAACTGTGGAAGTGAGAAATGGTAAAGCACTGCCTGTTTTTCGACCACCAGGTGAACTGTGAAGTGAGAAATGCTAAAGCTCAGCTGTTTGTAAGACCACAAGTTAACAGATGAAGTTAAGAAATGCAAAAGCACATGTGCCTGTTTAGTTGACCACAATATCTGTTTGGAATCGGTCAGTCAGTGGTTATCCATGTGAATTTTTTGACAAAGAATTCGGTTGGGTCTGAATCTATTCCAATATAGACAAATCCAAGACATGTAAATAAAATGACTCCAACGCACAGTATTTACAAACGAATCACAATACAAAGAGTATTATTATCTTCTGAATACGTATAATTATTCCACGTTTGTACTGTGGAGTCGTAATAAGTACTGTTATAAAATATGTTCAGGTACCTCCTACTGCTGCCGCCAGACTTTGCAATCTAAAAATTGAAGTTTTCTTAACATTCGTCAAAATGATCTTCTTCTTCTTCTTCTTCTTCTTCCTTCTTCTCTTCCCTCCTCATTCCTCCACCTTCCTCCACCTCCTCCGTCTTGTGGCGACATCAAATAACAAGAGAACCTCTCTCACGCTGGGCCGCATGGCCACGCTTTTGATGCTCATGTCCATCAGTAGCGGAGGGTTAAGGGTTGATGGCGTCCTCTGGTTAAGATGATGGCGTCCTCTGGGTAAGTTGTGATGGCGTCCTCTGGTTAATGGGTGAATGCAATCTCTCGTTACGTTGTGATGTGCGTCCTCTGTGTTAAGGTGTGATTGTCAACCTCGTGGGTAAAGGGGTGATGGCGTCCCTCTGTGTTAAGGGGAGATAGGCGTCTCTTGGTTAAGGGGTGATGGCTTTCCTCTGATAAAGGTGAAGGTGACCTCTTGGTTAAGGGTGATGGCGTCCTCCTGGTTAAGGTTTGATGGCGTCCTCTGTGTTAAGGGGAGATGGCGTCCTCAGGGTTAAGGGGTGAAGGCGTCCCCTCTGGGTACGGGATGGTGTTCCTCTGTTAAGGGGTGATGCTTCCTCTGGGTTAAGGGGTGGGGCATCCACTGTACAGCACTGGACCAGTACAGATAATACCAAAACACTCAGGAGTGACACGGCAACAGTGCAGTATCTTCCTGGAGGGGGTGTCCTATTTGGCGTCCTGGTATTGGCCTTTTCCTGTCTGACTACTATTATGATGTAGATTTGTGAAAAAATACGACCACTACTGGATTGCTATGAACATGCTGATGCGGGTGGGTGGAGTTGGTGTGGGGTGGTGGGAGTCTGAATGAACTATTGGCAGGTAAAGCCACTAGCAAGGAATAAAAATAAAATAAAACAAAGAGATAGACTCACGACTCAAGACTTCCAAAAACTTTATACTCAAGGATATAGATTTTAGAGCAGTGCCTAATCTTCCATCTGTCCTTGCTATTCTACAACATTCATACCAAAACCACTGCCCCAAAAACAAACAATAATAAGAAAAAATAATGTTAAGAAACAAATAAGAATATAGCAACATTATACTAATACAAATAACAAAATGAAAAAAGAATAAAATGATTAAAAAAAAATACCATTACAAAATTACACAAACAAAATCAGAGACGTACGGCTCGCTCACATACCTTCCGCACAGAACTGCCCACACATACACGCACGCACGCGTATCCCCACACCCACACACCACAACACCCACTCCACCCACCCACCCAAACATACAAACACAAATTTCATCAGCTAATATAGAGGCAACACCAAAACCGGCTTCAGACTTATGATCAAAAGTAGATTTATTGATGCAAGTAAATGTTTATGTATTGCTGATTTGAAAGGACGGCAGTGATTGACATGTATTGCAGACGTATGAAGAAGAGTTATCCACACAGATGGACAAAAAATATCAAAACTATAATGAACAAATCAATGCGGACACTTGACAAATGTAAAAATTTAATCATATCGCGTATGTATGCCATCTGGATAAACCCTCAAAGATATGTGGCGCCAGTTTGCATTGACTTTAAAACAATAGTACTGGCCTTTATTAATAGATCAGTTGCTCCTGCAGTGGTTACATCAATAGTTTTTGCCGAATTAGCCCGATGTTGATAGAAACTTGTCGGAAGAATCAGCTTAATTCCCCGCCAATTCATAGAGTTTATCTTATTATAATATAATTTCCACCGGCACCACTCCGACATAGGTACGCAAATTTATTTGAAGACATGCAAAGGGCTTCAAAAAAAAAATTCCTGATGCGTGGTATCAACATAATAACTGAGTTTATTGAGCAAAAACAAAATGCTGAGCCAACTGATAGCCAAACATTATTTATAAGTGATATGCCATTTAAAATTATCGTTAACAATAATCACGCGCTCAGACACGTGTTCTGTAACATGCCTCGAACAATGTTTCACTCATTTTTAGCTCCACATAAAGATGCTGTCGTTGATGTTTCATCTGTCTCGATGCTAGGACCATACAATTTGTATGTGGCGTGATAAATGACCATTCGTTTTGGTTGCACCCAGATTCTAAGACACAAATAATAGACATTGCATGTAACTGAACAAAAATTTGTACAGACAAGATTGTATGTATCAACTACAGGAAGCGAACTGTCCGTCATCGAACAGATCACAGATGACACTTTGAGAGATATGTGCAAACGGTATTACATTTATAAAAATACAGAAGAGAAGAGGTCAAGGACAGACCCAGAGGAACGCCACAGCTCACTAATACCATCAGAGGAATAAGTACCGTAAGTAAACACTCAGTTTTACCTTATTTCAATATATGACAGAAAGAAGGTGACTACTTCCGATTTTGAACATATGCATCATTTTGTATAATATATGATGTGGTCTACAAGAACAAAGGCTTTCATAAAATCGCGAAAACAGTATCCAGTGATTTTTCTTTCGTTGATGGCTGATAGCCATTTATACACAGAGGCGTGTAAAGGCCTTGGAGGCATTATGATTTTCGACGAAAGCCTGACGAATGGGTGAACAGTTTGTGATGTTCCAATATGTTTAGTTAGGTATATAGAACGAAGCATCACAAGAGTATCGATACAACGGATAAAAGAGATATGGGTCTAAAATTGTTTAAATCATTTATAACACTTGATTTGGGTAAGGAATAACTTTGCTGCCTTTAGACCACATGGAAAGACATTCAGTATTCAAATACACAAATAATTATTATAAAACATACGTAAGGGTAACAAACAAAGTAAGGTGAGCAAGCTTTGAGTATAGAACATTTAAGTTATCAGGACCCATAGCATTTTAATTTTTAAGTTTGAATTTAAGGAACCAACTACATTAATAGCAACAAGGGGATGCTAAAGAATCTCTAGTATTCATCTCATGGCAAAACGATTGTGAGAACCACTGGATCTCATAACGATAAAAGAAGTGACACTGGCACAGTTTGTACTGATTCAGTACCCTGAAGAAATGATTGTAGAAAGTGTAAGCAACCACAAAGTCTCAGTATTATCTGATTTCTTTCTTCGACTTGACAGATATTACATTAACAGCACGCAAAATGAAGCTGTATCCCTGTTTTGCGATTATCAGTATCCCTAAAATGCTCCGATATTGAATTTCAAAACTAGATCTGATACTCTTTTCTTCTCTGCTAATTATATTCATCTACTTTTTTGCGTTTTAAGTGTCATCCCTTAGTGCTATTTCTATAATAATTACTTTTGACAGCCACAGCTGTGGAAGTAACTTTGTTTAAACCCTTATTTCTTCTCATTTGGTGCCTGATTTAACAACGAAAGGAGAGAAAAGATATTAACCCGGTATTAATAACGCATCATTAGGATCTGTTAATGAGAGTACACTGTATAAAGGAGCTAAGCTAAAGTCGAAGAAAAAAACATCCATACTTGAAATATTTGAAGCTCGAATTTAATGTGTAGTTTGGCCCTTATACTTTGATTATGTAAAGTTACAAGACCAAGTACACAAATGATAACAGCGTCGCAGATGCTTATTAGTAATGCCCACTGTTTATATTTGGGACCACCACTGGCTTTAGTAGTTCCGTGTAGATAAAATGAACCAGCAATGAATAAGATGTCTTTGCGATACAAAGTTGGATTATGAAAAAGCTGATGCAAGCCAAAGAGTGTTGGAGTCGCATACCCAGTCATGCTGCCGTTTATAAACATATCAATGTTAAAAACACCCAGAAGAAAGACATTTGGATAGCTCTTATATGCATCATCCCATCTTGTAAAACAAAGTAGTCATACCAAAGGAAAGAGCATCGGTATTCAGTACACATATCCAACAAGAATAGGGCTGAGTTGGAGGCTTGACCTGCAGCCACATACAATCAACATTATCAGGCTCACCATTGTCACGCCCGCCTTTTTTGTACAGTGAGCGATGCTTTGATGAATATATATCCAAGTCCATTTACACCAGAGAGATGAGCATCGCGTCGACAAAGATATAGTTAGTAATGGATAAAGCATTATCAGAGAATCTTGAGTCAAGGCGAGTTATCACTAAGACCAAGCAGATGAATAGAATGGGTATTCGTTTAGAAGAAAACAGACATCATGAAACTAATTTGTCAGAATATAAACATTTAGGTGACCACTGCTAATCCAGAATCATTATTGAATATACATTAACAATGGTCCATTGTATTAATTCTATAGCAAAGTCCCTGACAATAAAACAAAATAGAAATCTGTTACAAACAACAATAAAAAATATAATATCACAATTAAAATATCCAATGAACACACAAAATCCAAAAGCATGGCAATAGAAGAACAGTCCAAAGACAATTCAAGTATGTGTATCAGATATGTTAAATAAGTATAGAGACGACGATTTTGCACATAAACAGTCGTTAAGATTTGTATTTTCAAGGACCGTATAAAAGCACATAAAATAGGGGAATATGGGGCTGGTTTTAACACCCCTTAACAACTTTATATGAAAACCTAGAATCGAATGGGAAGACAATAAAACATCATCACAGGAATATGCCCGTAATCTCCAACTTGACAGATGTAAACATTATAGAAACACTTTTCTGAAATGTAAAATAAATAACACCAAGGAAATACTTACTAAGCAAAATACACGATGAGGGTACAGAAGAGAGATAAACTAAACAAAAAAAAACAAAAAAAAAAGTAAAATGAAACTTTAAGACAAACAAAGAACCTACAACACCAAAATGAAAAACAATTAGGGAAGAAAAAAAAAAAAAACAAAACACTCGCAAACAAAACCCAATCACGTATAGTCGCACAAGTAACTACGAGATGGCAATGCACAATATTGCCTCGCACGCAGAAAATAAAGTTATTGGCAGTAATACTCCAGCTGTCAGAGCTTAGTTCAGTCTCTTCTATAAGGATTTTTTCTCTTTGTTTTACTTAAAACAAACACACAATGTGTGCCTATAGTACACACACAACATAACAATCATTCAATTCCAATATGATAATGAAAATGAGAAACTGAACAAAAGTTAAAGTTACAAACAATTGTGCAACAACATATACAAAAAATTTAAACAATGAACAAATGAAAAAAAAAAATGATTATTGGTTTATTAGAGAACAGAGAGAGAGAGTCAGAGTAGAGAGAGAGTATAGACAGAGATAGAGAGAGAGAGAGAGAGAGAGAGATAGAGAGAGCAGTTTGGGCACTGGAATCTGATAGGTTGGGATGATGAGAATCGTTATTTCCCCTTCCCACCCCACCCCCACCCCCACCCCCTGCTGGTTATTCTGCACGCCGAGGCGGTTCGAAAGGATCCATTTGTAGCAGTTCCTATGTGCCCCTGTACAGTACCTCCCATACTGAGGACTCTGCCCTGGGATACGCCGTCAGCACTAACTAGTATTGCAGATGAGGATCTGGGATGATTATGGGGATATGGGTTGAGGTGGGGAGTGGGTAAGGGTGGAGAATGTGCAGGGGGTGGAGAAGTAACTTGGGTAGTTTTTCTCTTTATGCGATTCCTTGCGGGTGTGTAGAATCTTTGGTGTTGTGTGTGTGTGTGTGAGTGGTGTGTGTGTGTGTGTGTGTTGTTTGAAAAATTAATTTTTGACCTATTGTTATTTGCATAAATAAAAATTATGATATAGAAAACAAATCCTCAACATCATCAAATATCAACATCAACAACATCAACATTACTATCAATTATATTATTGTTAATTAATTATCATCATTACCATTATAATAATTGAAATGTAATTATTATCCTTCTTATATCATTATCGTCATATTATAGAACATTCGCCCAAAGTTTCGTGTGACAGCGGTTTTCCCTTTCGCATTTTGAATCTTGTTATGGAAGGAATTAGAAGAAAAAAAAAACATGTATATCCAAGATGCCTAATACGCAAATAACAAGTATTATATACCCTAGTGAGAAGGCATAAACACTGATGATCGATCGTGTAAAAATTGTGTAACGATTAATTACTTTCGCTAAATTTTTGCGTACAATCCGTTTTGAAATCCGTATTAAAATCTCCGTAAAACGTGCTAGAAAAACAAATACGTGTGTTATTCCATAAAAAGTAATCGTATATTGTTGCTGCTGACTTTTTGTTGATTGTTGTTGCTGCTGCATTGCTGCTGCTGTTTCTATTTAGTTGTTGTTGTTGTTGTTTCACACAGTCGTTGCCTACACGTTATTCGTCCACAAAGTACGTGTTTGAACACAGCTTCTGTACCTTCTTTTGTCCATCGAGGGGCATGTGAGTATGGGGAGAGGGTTTGTGTGGGTTGGGGTCGAGGATGAAGGTGGGAGTTGGGTGGTGGTTGGGGGGTGGGGGTAGCATTGGAACTTGCCGCAAAGCATTGCCTCTCAAACACCCACAGTGGGAGCGATGATGTGTGAGACAGTGTAGTGTTTTTCAGTATCCCCCCCCCCCCCCCCCCTGTGTTCTGCGTTGTGTGGTGAGTTATTGTGGGAGTGTGATGGGTGTGTGTGTGTGTGAGTGTGTGTGTGTTGAGTGTGATTGTGTGTGTCTTTGTGAGTGTGTCTGTGTGTGTTTGAGTGTGTGTTGGTTTTGGGGGGGGATGTGTGTGTGAGTGTGTGTGTTAGTGAGATGTGTGTGTGGTGGTGTGTGTGTGTGTGTGTGTGAGATGTTGTGTGTGTTTGTGTGTGTGAAATCAATCTAAGGATACATAACCCAGATTACAAAAATTAAATGTTAATCAAAATTCATGGGACGCAAGATTGACCTTATTGTTCCGTTATGTAACTTTTTACTTTTCCCTTTCCTCATTTTCAGATTTCTTTTCTTTCCCCCTAAATCCAGGTTACCCCAAAAAACCGAGATACCTCATCCTTGTTTACGTTAAAAATTACATGAAAGCAGCTGTTTACACGTACACCGGGGGTTGACATCCAAAGAACCAACAAGACACAGACGAGGAATGACATCGAAACTGAGTCACCATATAGGCAGTGCATTAAATTGCCACAGAATTTGAGACCTATCCTTTAACCACGGATGAGGATGATGAAGATAAAGCTACCTCTAATCCATCAGATCATGTAGTGTCAAGAACAAAGGCGTAGAGAATACAGCCGATAATGCTTACCGCTTTCCATTCTGAGCTGGAGTGCATTGACAAATGCTATACATCACTACGCTTACTTTCATAATAATTATATCCCAGTATCAACCAGGCCCGAGAGAACAGACAGCAGCAGTGTTGGCTGGGAAATTTGAGCACACTCACAGAGACGTATTCATAACGTTGATTGAACTCAACTGTGATGTTCCCAGTCTTCCTCGTTTGAGCCCATTGCAAACACAGCTCTTAGGAGCCAGTCGGGCAAGCGGAACCATCTCCACATAAATAATGTCACAGTGATGGAATCGAACCCACTACCTCCCATCCGGAGTACAGCTCCGCAACCCACATTTAAAACCTTTCTTCAAATCAGATTATGTAGATGGGCAGTTATTGAATGAAAACACAATTACACATGGCTTTGTATTGTATAAAGCAATTAGAATGCGAATGAAATGTAAAGACAGTAAATTGTATGTTAAAGCTACTTAGATCCTTTGAATTGCACTGTTTGATATGTGTTTATAAAAACCCCCATTCTAAGGTGCTAATTGGCCATTATGAGATAAAATCGTCTCTCTGCCTCACTCTTCACTACTCTCACTCACCCTCCTCACGTCTCGTCACTCTCTCACTCTCTCTCACTCTCTCTCTCGTCTGATTGGCTTGCATGTTACTTAGTCAGCAAGCTCACCCACAAACTACGTGGCCGATTTTACACCTCAACATTACGGAGAGATGGAACATGGTCAGGTACGCAACCCGAATCAAAAATAGTCTGAGTACCACAAAGCTGGTCATTAGGGCGTGTACCCACAATGCTGGTCAAATCAAGTCAGGTCCAGTATATCATCATCCACCATGGCATAGGTCTTCGCATTCCGAGCACCCTTCTAGTTCCATTAGCACCATCAATTATAACCCTATATAACGCGAAACTTTGACCTTTGTGGTTGTGGCAGAAAGAGAAGTGCTGATTTCCGAGTTTACAGCTATAATGCATTATGCTTTGAAGCAGATGGGTGTATGAAGTAAGTAAAAAAATATCAATTATCCTAGATTTTCACGTAACTCATTGTCGCGGAAGATGGGAATGATCAGAAATAAAATATGTCATAGTTAATACACTAAAAAGCAAATTTTCCCTTTTCTTATATTCTTATTTCTTTTTACACTGTCGAAGCATATGATGAGATAGGAGGGAAAAGAAGTGTATAATATCCGAGCAGTTTACGTCCAATTTCTTTGACCTTAGAAACTGGAGAAATAGAATGGAGAAGAAACGTTCTTAACTCGAGTTTTACAACTGCAACGCCAAATCGTTGTAAGCTCCATGGATAGAAAAATTATAATCCTAGTTTTACACGTAACTATGTTTGACCTGCAAGAACCATATATATATAGAGGAATTTTGCTATTATCCCGATTTTTAGGTCATAACGTTTTCTTTTCTTCGAAGGCGACAGGTCAGGGGGTATGATAAATGTTATTATTCGAGTTGACATAAGACGCTCTTTGATTCGCAGCTGAAAGCAGTATAAGGGATAAGTGAATGTTATCCGATGATTTATGTGTAACGAAATTTTTATACTTCTAAGCCGAGAAGTGAACAATAGCAGAGGAGTCCTGAAATCCCTGTTATAACGGCTGGTGCCTGCACATCAGAATGCATTAATTCCTTGACTGATTGATGTGGTGACTTGTAAGGCAAGTATGATTCTGCACCAACAATTCAAACCGCCCGAACACACAGTCATGGAAAGAAAATGATGTGTACAGTGCAGCAATGTGACCTGTATTCATCCATTAGTAATAACTGTTACATTACCAGATATAAAGAAGAAAAAATAGGATATTTAACAAAGCTACTGATAGCGGCCATAATTTGGTAAAATCTTTCGATATGAAAATCAAGATTATATTTCACTGAGTTCAGTTTTCCTGAACCAACAGAATAAAATTGGTTAAAAGTTTTCATTTTAAGTAAGATTAAATTATCATAATATTAATAATTTATATTATTTATATTAGCCTGTGTACATTTTGTGTAATTTTGCGATTATGATTAAACTGAGTTTGGTATGTCAAAAACGCTTTGGATACCTTAGATTAATTGTTACACCCACACACAACACACATATTGACGCATCCAACAAAAAGAAAAACAAACACAGCAAATAAGGGTGAAGAAAGGAAAATCTTGCAATTGACCTTAAAGGAGCAGTGCCCACAAAACCATAAAGACTTCACAACAACATTTAATACCGCAGGCTTACTGTGACAACAGAAAATGAAAAAGAAACATACATAGAGGGATCACTTGAAAACCACTTCAAAACCAGATATGCAAACTCAAACAGTCATTTAATAAAGAAAAATATAAAAACCAAACAGAACTTAGCAAAATAAAATCTGGAAACTTAAAGACCGCAAAACATCAACAATCTAACCTGGAAAATCATAAAAGAGCAGCACCATACAGCAATGTTTCAAAAAGGTGCAACCATATGTTTAACTAAAAATGGTTAAAACTAGGGCAAACCACACTTAGCAACTTTAAACACCACAACAGAAATAGTAAACAACTGCATGCATAAATGACATCGTTGTTAGTGAACACACCCAAAACAAAAACCTGAAAGGCCCCCATAAAAACACGTGCATCCAACCCGCACTTCAAACACCCTCAAACGGTAGCCCACACAAATTAACATCGGCTGTGGCAAAACAAAAACCATCCTGATGACAGCGCAACACGCTTGAAACAAAATTGTAGATTATTTTTAAATTACCTCTTATAACTTGTTTTAACTAATGTAGCACCCCAAGGGTTTTAAGCACTTAAAAAATTGATTTAGGCCTATAATATTCCCACTGAATTCTTATAAATACTATATAAATATATAGAGATAGATAGAGAGAGAAGAGAGAGAGAGAGAGAATAACTAATAAATACGAAAACGAAAATTTATATTGAGTGGTAAAATGGTATAAGCTTACAGCATTTTTTAACACCATGCCATCAAGAACAACACAGCAAACAAACGAAATCAAGAAATAAACATATCTTGATACCGAAAAGGAACATGAACAAGCTTCTAACGACGAAACATTATTAACATAAATATTACCCAAGTAAGAAGGGTAAGGTCACAATTTAGAATATGTACATCGTGTAAAAAATAAAGAAACAGAAGAAAGCGAAATAAGCATGATCGCTCGTGCACGGCACACAACACACACACACACACACACCCACACGACACACACACACGACTCCACGGCACGCACGCACGCAACGCACACACACACACACACAGCACACACGTAATCACTCACTCAACACACGCGGCGTCACGCACACACGGGGCACAACAGCCTGCACTTGCATGCCTCACACAGGCACGCACACACACACAAATAAACACACACACACACCACACACACACACACACAAACTCACGCGCGCACTAAACACACACACACACACACACACACCCACACACACACACAACAGACACACGCACGCACAAGCGTTTTTGTCATGCATTTCCGCATACATAATCACATCAGATCTCGCACTCCTCCACACAAACACGTGTCCATTAGCCGCCTGATCCAACACCGTTGCAGACATTTACCTCATTACGTTAACTTCCCATTTTGTCTACTCCCATTTCGTCCTACCTACCATATGAGTGTGTGAGCACGACTTGGCCTAACGGCCATCTGTACAATTCGTCCTTCGTCCTCTCATCGGTGCTTCGCCCTACTCTAAATCAAAAAGACCATCGATTCTCTTATGGAGAGACTTTGGACAACTACGCGGGCAAAGTGGCACGCGGTACAAACAGGCAGACCCCCCACACAAACAACCACTTATACCACAAACACATACATTATAAGCACATGAACAATTCAAGTCATATAACATGCAATAAAAGGACCCACAATTGAGGTAGTTTGCAAATATTATGTTACTCAACTTGTTTTGGACTTAAGAGAGAGAGGGAGAGAGAGAAACAGTTAGAAACATATACGTAAGGCAATGAAAACGGTTTTATTGACAGAAGCACTTATTGATACAATGTCAATGAAATGTCATTTAAAATTTAAATCTTTAATCCAGGGCAAACTGCGAACGAATAAAAAGTGTTATTCTCTCTGTATTTGTTTAGTTTTTGATGATGTTTGCTGGTTTTTTTTAACTACCGTTCCTATCACGCTAGCCCCCCCCCCCCCCCCCCCCCCCACAACCCTCCTCCTCCCCCCCACCAAGATCAAAAGTGCACAGTCTCCCATTTCCTTTCTACTGTACTTTTCGAGACTTGGTTACGAAAGTTGGGTTCTGCAACAACGCTTAGCGTCATTAACCTACTATGCATCCGTCTGTCTCTAGAAACAACGGTTTGTGTGCGCCGTTTATCGGTGTCAGTTGTGAGTTTGCAGCTCCTTCTGTGGCAGAAGAGCCCTACCTATGAGGCATCTGTCAGACTCTGTCGCAGTCGCTACAGGAGAAGTCTCGCACATTGAGTGTCTGTTGGTCCGTACTCAAATCACGCATACCTGTGTCGCCTCCATTCAGGTCTCTCCTCTCCTCCTCTTCTCTCACTGCTTGCTGATGCCGGCCATGATGTGGAACCGCCCATCTGACCCCGTGATCTGAAGCTGCTGTCTCCAGGACTGCTGGGTCCATGCTTCCTGCCCTCAGGACGCTTATTTGCATACACCCTTGATCCTACCTTCCTGGGGAAAGGTGAACGGGAATGGCGTGAGGATTGTTGAGTGGGTGGTGGGAGTGTGGAGGGGAAGGCCAGGAGTGTAGAGAGATGTGTCGGTCGGGAAATATGGTGGTTTATGTTTTTGTCTTCACTTTGAGGAACAAAACTGATTTTTGGAAATGAAAGTCAGTTTGAAGATAATTGTACAGTAGTTCTTAACAGAATTTTGTTTTAAGAAATTTGTTACGCTTTGAACTTGAAAGATTAGTACCGATGGGTTTGTTGCCGACAGTAAATTTTAGATGCACATCGGCGCGTGTTTATGTGCCGTGCATGGTGTGTGATTTGTGTGAGTGTGTGTGGTTTGTGTGTGAGTGTGTGTGTGTGTGTGTGTCCGAGCATGAGTGTGTGTGTGTGTGTGCGATATCTCGCGCGCGCGCGCTCGCCTCGCGTGTGTGTGAGTATGTGGTGTGTGAGTGTGTATTTTTTTTTTTTGTTTGAGTGTTTGTGCCTAAACTGAGGTTCAAAATCGACGAATATCTTTGTCGGCAACTTCGGATAGGTAAAGAGTAAAATGACTCGTGAATGATTACTTTTTTTTAAAAAAAGAACAGAACTGACTGATGAAATAATAACAACAAGACACCGACTCCAGTGATCAACCTTTTGCCTGTACACCAGAGTTCAAGTCCAGGTCAGGAAGAGAAAGGAGGACGACTCGACCGAGAATATACATTATATCAACAAAGAACACCATCAACCATCACATATATAAAGTAATAGTCCAAGACCTTCAGCACCAAACCGAGTTCCGAAAGACTGCAAAAATGACAAAGAAACTGACACAGAACCAGAAAGTCTACTTTATTTAAGTACGGAGGATAAGATAGAAAAAAAAAAAGAAAGAAAAAAAAAGTTTATAAAGAAACAGACTCATGAACCAGAATCTACACTATTTAAATACGAAGAAAATAGAAAGAAAGAATAATTTTTTATTTTTTAATGATGCAGAAACCTGACTCATGAACCAGACCTGTCAACTTTTTATTTAAAAACGGGAGGATAAGAAAAAAAAACAACAACAATAAAGGAAACAAAACAAACGCCAAACCAAAGTAAAAAAAAAAGAAAAAAACCACAACAAAAGACAAAACAAAAGTTGCATGTGGAAAGAAATCAATTGAGGGGAACGAAAATGGTTTCCTTAACCCCGACAGTAACAATGAACTGTTGGTATCGTAAAATCCTTAGCCTGTCGGAACCAACAGCAAAACACTTTGTCCTCAACCTTGATTGAACCCCAAAACAGTGATATATTAATTTATAGAAAAAAAGGTTATGAGTTCCGCAAGATAATAACAGATTAACAGGTGACAGGACAAAACACGATGCATTTCGACCTCTTGGGTCTTCTTCTGGGAAAAAAACAAACAACATTTAGGACAATGGAAACGAAGAGCGAGCAGTCACTTATCTTCTCATATGAAACTAGCTTTGAGTGATATAAAAGATGTATAATGGTCGTTTTGTGAGCAACGTTGAGATTTTTCTTTGTTATAACATAAGTCAGAATTCAGTAGGGTTTTATACGTTTTTGTCTTGTTGGGTTTCTTTTTTTAAAATTTCTTTCTTTCTTTCTTTCTGCGTACGCAGGCTGATACTCCTGCGGACACAGCCTGTATAGACAGGCAGTGGAGTTTTGTGTGTATGACCGTTTTTCATCCCGCCATTAAGGCAGCCATACTCCATCTTCGGGGAAGGTGCATACTATGTGTAACGTATCATCCATACCAACGGCCAAACTGCCTTCTCTTCCCAAAGTTGGTAATGGGATTTTACGTGTGTGCAAGATGTTATGCATGCGTTCACACACGGAACCTCGGTTAAAAGTCTCATTCGAAGGACTGTATGGGGAATGGAGTCAGAACCAATGTTAACTCCGAGGGAAAAATCCCACTGTACCGAAATTCGAACCCGCAACCCCAGGATCACGAGTCCGGCGCTCTACCAACTGAGCTATTCCGGCCTCCCCTTGTTGGGTTTCGATTTGGCTATCAGTGTCGTTTTCGCTTTCATTGTGCCCTCGCTACCCACCTTGCATTTCTGTAGCTTTTTCCTCATCCTAACAACCATCGACAATTCTTCTCCAAGACAAGACAAACAATTCTTCTGCCATCAAGACAAACATGTACAAAGGCCTACCGAATTTTGCTTTATTTTTAAAACAAAGAAATATCTTGCGCCGCATTGGAGGAAGATCAGTGATTGCTCGTTCATTTTCGTTGTCCTGAGTGTTGTGTACCTTGCCTGAAGAAGACCTGAGAGGTCGAAACGCGTCGTGTTTTGTCTTGTGATTCGTTTGTCTACGGTTTGGGGCGGTGCCTCATAAATGATTAAAAAAAATAAAATAAATTCTTCTTCATTTTTTTGTTTTGGTCGTATTATACGTGAGGGTCCTTCTCTACCACTACTACCCCCCCCCCCCCCCCCCCCCCACACCACACACACACACACACCTGTCTTCCTGCCCGCGTCTCTCCACTTTCCTTCTGAACACCTGCTTCCCATGTCGGTAAAATGACGAAGCAAAAACTTCCTGTTGTTCACCTGTTTGCTTTCTCGTGTGTGTGTGTGTGTGTGTGTGGGTGTGTGTGTTTAGCGCTCGCGCATGAGTGCGTGCATACGTTCACATGTGTGTGCGTGCGTGCGTGCGTGCGGGGTGTGTGTGCGTGCGTGCGAGTGTGCGCTCGCGCGCGCGCGTGTGTGTGTGTGTGTGTGTTTATGAGTGTACTCGTGCGCGCGCACGCGAACGCGCATGCGCGCGGCTGACTCACCGCATACTAACTCGGTAGACACCAGACACACATGTCTGACTGCTCCTATTGTTTTCTGTCGCCATCGTGACGTTTTTTTGGCTGTTTGTCCAACCTGCATATTTCCCACATTCTTTCCCTAATCGATCCAGCGACAGGTTTCCTAGCCAATGCATGCACCCGCCCGTCCTCCCTAGCCCCCCCCCCCCCCACCCCATACCCCCCCCCCCCCCACCCCTACCCTACCCCCCCCCCCCCCCCCCCCCCCCCCCCCCCCCCCCCCCGCCTACCCTGAGTCGTACACAGTCATGTTTCCGTGGCGTCTGCTCACGTGACGAAAGGAGGATAACCTTCTCCCTTTTTTGGGGACAGCCAAAGGCTATAGGGTTTCTTTCTTCTCTTCAACAGGAGACCATCATCTTCAACGACCAGTTTTGCTTTTTTTTATTTATTTTTTTTTTTGAAGTTGTCGCCCGCAAGCTTTTCCTCGAGGTCTGTGAGAGAGAGAGAGAGAGAGAGAGAGAGAGAGAGAATGACAACAAGCCTCGGGTGGGGGGGGGGGGGGGGGGGGGGGAAACCTATCGGCGGCGGTTATCAATTACGCAGGGCAAGACATGTACGACAGCAGACGGTAGCAGACAGAGCTTGTCGTCCATCGCTTTAAGACAGCGCTAATTAAGTCTTGAACCATCGTCTGGCTGACAGGGGAGAGGGTAGGGAGAGGTGAGGGTTAGGTGGGTGGGTGGGTGGGTGGGTGGCGGGGGGACTGGCGCGAGGGCGGTGGAGTGGGGGTGGATGGGGAGTAGGGGGTGGGTGGTGGTGGTGGTGGGTGGAGGGGGGGCAGAGGGGTTGATATGGACTGTATGTATACTGGCTTTGCACAACATACAGACTTTGCGCGCGCGGAGTAAGTTGGATTGTAAGAGCAGGCATTAGGATTTAGTGTCTGCAATGCTGAAACAAAGCCACACACACACACACAAAAAAAAAAACCCATAAGAAAAACAGAAGTCGAGTCTGCTACCCCCCTCCCCTCCCCCTCCCCCCCTCCCCCTTCTTGGGCCAACAACAATAGTCTGTTGGAGCGGAGCCCTCCCCCCAACCCCCCCCCTCTCACCTACCCCTCCCCCTCCCCACCTCCCCCCCCCTTTTTTTTTCAAACAAAAATCACGTTTTAACCAGAGCCAGCTGAGAATTAAACGACGGCCAGGAAGTGATGTGAGAGCAGGGGTGGGTGGGTGGATGGGGGGGGGGGGGGGGGTGGTTAGAGGGAGGGAGGGGGTGGCAGAGGGGAGGCTAGGCTGGAAGGGGAGGGAGGGGGATTGCTGGGGGTGGGGGTGGGGGAGAGGATTCGTGAGGGAGGGGGAGGGGGGGGTGGGGGTTGTTGCAGAAGACAGACAAGGCGACTGAGGGGCGATGGTGTCGATAAGGAAGCCCCGTGTCGCCATGCTTGGGGTTTAACCCACTGTCATTGAAGGAGAGAGAGAGAGAGAGAGAGAGAGAGAGAGAGAGAGAGAGACCACGAGAGAGAGAGGGAGAGCAAAGAGAGTGGGATAGAGAAAGAGAGACACACACACACACATACAGACCACGAGACAGAGAGAGAGAGAGAGAGAGAGAGAGAGAGAGAGAGAGAGAGAGAGAGAGACAGACAGACAGACAGAGAGAGAGAGAGGCAGTCAGACAGACACAGACAAACCACGAAAGAGAGAGAGAGAGAGAGAGAGAGAGAGAGAGAGAGAGAGAGAGAGAGAATGAATTTACGGAGTTTTCAAAGTCGGAGCGACAAGGCAAGGGCAGGTAAGGCCAGGCAAGGCGGGCAGGCGGGGGCTGAAAGATTCAATTACTGCAAAGACCTTAATGGTAAACTGCTGGCTGGCTTGTCAACCCGTAACCCGACAGCAAGCCAGCCCCCAACCCCCAACCCCACCACCTCAGACACCACCCTGCCACCCTGCTCATTTCTACATTTTCACCCCCACTCGGCTCCCCCCTCCCTCCCTCCCTCCCCCCAGTTTTTCAAGCAAGTTTGAACTTGAATCACTCCACCCGCACTCCCCTGTTTTTTTTTTATTTATACTTGGTGCACTGGACAGTCGTTAGATGGAAGGAACTATGGTCTTTTTGAGTAAACCTTCAATCTTTCTCTTTTTATCTGTGTGTGCGCGTGCGTGTGTGTGCGCGCGCGCGCGTGCGTGATGCCTTTTTGAGTTAAAAAAACAACAACTCCACTTTCCGGGTTTTTTGACGAAGAATTGGTATACCTATTTCATACGCTAAGCTAGTTCTCGCAAGCAAGTGTGTGTGTGCTTGCATGAACTAGCTTAACGTGTGGAATGGGTTGTTTTTTTTTAACCTCTTCTTTGTAAAAAAAACAGAAAACGAAAAGTTTTTTTTTCTTTTAAATTTTGTAAAGGCAGTTTCTTTCACATAGATCCAGACATACGTTTATTGTCGGTATTCTTTAAAACGATTTAAATTTTCTTATCAGTTGATTTATGAAATGTCAAGCTGGATTTCTTAACATTTACATTTTAAAGATGTCGGGAAAAGTCGTAGAACATTCTGTTATAATAATAAACGGTTTAGTGCCGAAACGGCGTATGCGAAATTTGCATTTGTTCCGTGAATCATATTGCCTGTAAAATGTATTCAAGAATTGATCGACTTTGTGTGTGTGTGTGTGTGTGTGTGTGTTCAAATAAATAGGGGTGAGGGGTTTGTGGGTCACATTGAAAGATTCCTCTCCGTTCATTGCTGTTAAACGGAGAACTAAACAACAACAACAACAACAACAACAAAATGATAATAAAATGAAATAAATAATTAGAAAAAAAGACTTTTCGTAAGTAATGTCTCAATCGGAACAGTCGGTCATTTGAATGGAAATTGTTAGCGAGGCAGGAAGAGGTCAGAGGTCAACGTGCAACAAGAACGATAACTTTTGCCACCATACAGTGCAACAAATGAAGGCCCACAACTCCAAACCAAGTCGGCATGCGGTACCCAGCGCTGTGAGAACATTGCAGTTTCTGTGTAACCAATCAAATTAAGTTACTATTTTTGGTGTGCATGGAAACGGAAATAAAACTGAACAGAATTTAAAAAGACGGATTTTAAACGGAAAGTAGCTTCTTCTTCTTCTTCTTCTCTTCTTCTTTTATTATCATGATTTGATTTAACTATTTTTTTTACCTCACGTCCCAACTTGTCCCAAAAACAAGATCCCGCCGGACCGAAATAACAAGCAGTTCAAGCACCTGTCCCCTAGGACAAACTACTGGGGGGAATCTTTCCTCCCCAAAACAATCAAGGACTGGAATGCGCCCCCCCCCCCCCCCCCCCCCCCCCCCGACTCCCGTCGATGCTGCGACTCTGCACACATTTGTGATTTGTGTCTGGGGTGTCTCAGCTTCGCTAATCTCCCGTCGCCCACTCTCTGTGTGAATGTGAGGTTGGGGAGGGGGGGGGGGGGGGGAGGTATGAAAGCTGTTTTGTAATGTCTGTGGTGTTGTCTCATCTGAGTTCTTAGATGACCTAGGTACTCTCCGGAGAGACGCTGCGAGTGATGGTAGGACGGGACATCTTCAGTGTTCTTTCCTACTGGTCACCCTCTCCGGTAGGAGGATTAGGTTTTTTTTTTTCTTTCTTTCTTTCTTTTTTTTCTTTTTTATAGTTAGGCACAGGCCCCTCTGAAGTATCGCGGACAATATGGTCTCAAAATACTCAGCCAAATGATTGTGGAGACCCGTCCGGCGGTGGTGAAGAGGGATCCAGAAAAAATAGTTAAATCAATTCATGATAAAAATAATAATAATAATAATAATAATAATAATAATAATAATGACAAACAAATATCTCTGTCTCTTCATTAAAGAATATCTGTTTGGGTCTGTCATTCAGCCACATTTAGCAAACGTTTGTATTGGAACCTGTCTTGCACACCTGTTGACACCAGTTCTTGCCCTTGATCCTAGGACAGTCCGAAAGAATTATCTTTCGTGGTAATTAGTTTCTCTTCAAAGTTCAAGGAATATACACATAGTATGTTTGTTATGCTATATCGCTAGTACATCTCATATTATGATTTATGACACACGAACTGGAGTTTAAAAACAAAGAAACCAAACAACACCACCACCAACAAAACAAAGAGAAACTGATCTATTGTGCATAGGATGAAAAAGTAAAAGTTACCTGAGCTGTCTTCTACGAAAGCAGTGAAGATATTACTGGTAGCGGTTGGTTTGGGTAGAGAGTGGAGTGGGGTGGGGTGGATTGGGGTGGGGTGGGGTGGATTGGGGTGGGGTGGGGTGGATTGGGGAGGAAGGGAGGGTGCTTCATTAGTTGAATCAGAATCTAACTCTGCAACAATGTTCTGGGATTGAGAAACTATGGAACTGAATTACGGTAAAGTATGACCTAACATGATTTAATCAACGACAGAAACGAACCAAACACACAGAGACAAGCCACAGAACAGACATCGGTTTGTAGTCAAGCGGTTACGTCATAAACAGGAAAGGGCAGGTACAGATCTTCGTCAAGGGAGACAACAAATTTCGCATTTTTTTTTTTTTTCGCTTTCAGCTTCCTTTCTTGGTGCATGGGGTACGCTGCGACGTGTGTGTTGCAGAATGCTTTTGACAACAAACAAACAAAAAAAAAAAGCAAAAAAAGCGAGAAGTTATGAAGAAAGAAAGAATCTGCGGTCACCACGAGAAAACCTCTAAACAGAAGTTTCAAACATTTGTTTGCATAACATTTGTTTGTTTGTTGTTTTTTTTTTTTTCACGGAGCGTTAAGAGCTTCTGAACTGACAAGTCGTAAATCTCATGATTCACATCAGTTTTGACAAACAAAGCTCAAAACAGCAGATTTCAATGACCCCTAAGCCAATAATTATTTGTTCACTGGGAAAATCTATGACTAGCGAAGCTACGGCAGATTTGGCACTGATCTCTTCCACATGGGAATGTTCAGGTGAAATGTTCAGTATCTCCTGGTGAAGAAACTATAGTCGCGTGAGATCAGTGTGAAGAGTGTGAGGGAGGAGGAAGAGGTCCAGGGGTTCAAGAACCTCCCCCGCTCTCTCTCTCTCTCTCTCTCTCTCTCTCTCTCTCTCTCTCTCTCTCTCTCTCTCACACACACACACACACACAGGATCTGTGTGTGTGTGTGTGTGTGTGTGTGTGTGTGTGTGTGGTGTGTGTGAGAGAGAGAGACACAGAGAGAGAGCCCATACCCGCGTATATCCAAACACACAGCTTTTTTTCCCCCTACAAGCCGACATCCTTTTCATTCACCGAAAGTAAAAGGCGGGGAAAGGGAAACCACTGCGAAGTGGCCCTACAGAAATGATAGACTCGCTCCCACAGAAAGCCCCACCCACGGTCATCATCTCACTGGTCAACAGCAACAGGCGCGAACCTCTGAACTCCCCTAATTACATGCAAATGCTGGTACCATCACAAAGGGGACACAATCAAGTACCTTTTTATCCCGCTTTAATCCGGCTGATTCCGGCAAGAAAACTACCGGTCAAGGGGAAAAAAGTAGCTGCTCTCTCTCATAGAAACGCTAATCGTGGGATCACAATCCACCCCCACCCCCTCCCTTCTCTCCCGTACCCTTGTTCCTGTCTCTTTGAGAGGAAACCCATTTTGACGGAAGGTTACCCGACCCTCAAGGCAGATCACTCTTCTTGTATCGATGTGTGCGCGATAAAAACTGCCCGGATTTGGGAAAACGAGCAAGTAAGGATAGAGAGGATGGAGGGGAAGGGGGGGGGGGGGGGGGTGCAGGGGATGAGGATGAAGGCAGGGATTTAGGTAGGGGGTGGAATGGTGGGGGAGTGTGGTGGTGGTGGTGGTGGAGGGGGGGGATGGGGTGTTCGACTTGTTGTCCGTGTCGGCTGAATGTCACAAGCGAAATGCCCATCTTCCACAAATCCAGGTGGTCGGCCTCGCGAGCTGGAGACAATGCACAGGTGAGATTTATGGTCGGGGATTGTGTCTATCTTGTACGCCCAGAATTTTGTCTGTCCTGCTCCTTCTTCCCTTTCCCTTCCTTCCTTCCTTCTCCTTCCTCTTCCTTCCTTCCTTCCTTCCTTCCTTCCTTCCTTCCTTGCTCCCTCCCTCCATCTATTCATTTATCCATTTGGTTGTTGACTCATTCACCCAGTTCATTGATTTTCGCAGATGTGAAGCTGAACGGAGAGAGAGAGAGAGAGAGAGAGAGAGAGAGAGAGAGGAGAGAGAGAGGAGAAGAGGGGAGGGGAGAAGAGAGAAGAGAGGAGAGAGAGAGAAGGAGAGAATAAAAGAAGAGAGAGAGAGAGAGAGAGAGAGTGAGGTAGAAGAAGAAATGAGGATGAAGAGAGAGAGAGAAGAGAGAGAGAGAGAGAAAAGAGAGAGAGGAGAGGAGAGAGAGGAGAGAGAGAGAGAGACGAGAGAGAGAAGAAGAGAGAGAGAGAGAGACAAGAAAGAGTGAAGAGAGAGAGAGAGAGAGAGAGGAGAGAGAGCAGAAGACAGACAGACAGAAAGGGGAGATAAAAGAAAGAGTGAGAAGAGTGAGTAGAACAAGAAAATGAGGTGAAGGAGTAGAGAAGAAAGAGGATTCGAGAGAGAGAGAGAGAGAGAGGAGGAGAGAGAGAGAGAGAGAGAGAGAGGAGAGACGAGAAGAAGAGAGGAGAGAATAAAAGAAAGAGAGGAGAGAGTGAGTAGAAGAAGAAAATGAGGATGGAGAGAGAGAGAGAGAGAGAGAGAGAGAGAGAGAGGAGAGAGAGAGAGAGAGAGAGAGAAGACAGACAGAGCAGACAGACAGACAGACAGAAGGAGAGATAAAAGAAAGAGCGAGAGAGTGAGTAGAAGAAGAAAATGAGGTGAAGGAGAGAGAGAGAGAAACGAGAGAGAGAGAGAGGGAGAGAGAGAGGAGAGAGAGAGAGAGACGGAGAGAGAGAGAGAGAGAGAGAGAGGGGCACTCAGAGGAGGAGAGAGGCACCCGACAGACAGACGCAGAAGCGGGAGATCGGGAGAGTACCTAGCCCTCCACCCTCTCTGTCACCATACGGTCAGCCAAGAGATGATAGATGGCGGGAGGAGGAAGGGGAGAGCACTCGCACGCGGCACCGAGAAACGAACCCAGGGGCTAATGAGACAGTGGGCGACTTCCACCGGACATTTGGGGGATCCGTTCCGATCCCTGTGCCCCGCTTCACTTTCCTTCCCGCCGGCCACGCTAATCACACGTTCATCCGCCTGGAAACATGTGTCCTTCCGCGCTCTCTTCCTCACCTGCCTCCACAACCTGGAGGTCAACCTTCTTTCATGGGGGGGGGGGGGGGGGGGGGGGGGGGGGGGGGGGGGTTGAGAGGGACGGGGCTGGGGTGGGGTGGTGTGGGGTGGGGAGAGTGAGGCGTTCGCTTTCTCTCTCTCTCTCTCTCTCTCTCTCTCTCTCTCTCTCTCTCTCTCTCTCTCTCTCTCTCCCCCCCTCTCCCCATGCGCACTCCTCTATCTTTCATTGACCACCCGACTGGGATGAATCTCTAATCCAGTCCTCGAACTCCGCTTTCTCTGGCGCCATCTCCCCCCCCCCCCTCCTTCTTTCCTTTTCCTCCTCAATCTTCCACCCCCCCCCCCCCACCCCATCCCGACTCTTCCACTGACCTTCGGAAGAGGATGAGATGACTGCCCCCTCCTACCACCCCTCTCCTTCCCTCCCTGTCCTTAGTCCAAGAACGACATCTTCCCCTGCTGTTTGGACTGTTGTCCAGATTCCACGGACAATGCGGAGTATGACGGTCAGACAATTATGACCTCTCGGTCTCTTCTCTCCTTTGTCTCTGCGAAACTGGTCAAGTGGGTGGGGTGGCGGTGGGGGTGGGGGGGGGAATGGCTTCTGGACTTGAAGAGCCTGAAACTCGCTCTCTGTGTTTTCGCCCATCAAAGCTGATTTATGAACACAGGGATGAGGCGGAGGGGAGGGGAGAGAGAAATCCGTCAAATGCGGATGGTAACTTCTGGAGTCTTAGTGTCTGGTTTTCAGAAAAATGGACCCAAATCTTTGTTTGGAAGAAGCCTTCAAGGGATTGGGGGAAGCGCCATTACGAGGAAAGGTGGAAAAGTGTGGAATTACCTGAAGGGGCTTTTAGAGCCTACTAATCAGATCTGTTCGGCGTGTTGGTTTCTCTGTCGCTGAGATGGTCTCGAGATAAGGAATGGGGGCTTGTTTGGCTAGTTGGGTGAGGCGTCACACTCTTGTTTTAAGCTCCGGAGTTCGAGAAGAAACAGTCTTGAGCCGTTTGCATACATGCCATCGCTTTCACACCGTTCTTATCTTTGGATACGTGAGGAAGCTCTGTGGTGCATTCCATGTCATGTACCACTCACAGTGAAACATGTTCTTTTAGAGTGTTAGGACTTGCATGATGCGAGACACAAACATTTTACAGCAGATTCCATGAAAACCTTGTTCAAGAGAGAGAGAGAGAGAGGGGGGAGGAGAGAGGGGAGAGAGAGAGAGAGAGAGAGAGAGAGGAGAAGAGGAGAGAGATGAGAGAGAGAGGAGAGAGAGAGAGAGAGAAAGAGAGAGAGAGTTACATATTAAGTATTGAGAGAGAGAGAGAGAGAGAGAGGAGAGAGAGAAAGAGAGAGAGAGTGAGAGAGAGAGAGAGAGAGAGAGAGAGAGTTTTCATATTAATTGAGACAATTATCTTAACTTCCTTCCATCAAAGAAAGTATTGCTTGAATTTCTGAAGATCAACAACATCGTTCAATCTGATCGAAGAATTTACAGGAGAAAGAGCTTGAACAAAATTTCTGATGTGTTTTAAGAGGGAGTACTTTAAAGGGTTGTGAGAATGAAGTTTTTTGTTTGTTTGTTTGAATGACTTGTGAGTTGACTTCAACGCCGTGACCGCTCTGAAATGGCCCTTTGCTGTCGGCTGGGCTATAAACAACGTACCTTACCTCACCTCGATTCCCAGGGTGGGAGAGATTTTCACTTCGGAGTTAATCTCTGTCAGACTCTAATTCACACCATCTTCTTTGGGTGAGATTTTGAACTGAGGTCCCGTAGATAACGATTGCATTAAGAATCGCGCA
Source organism: Conus ventricosus (assembly GCA_018398815.1). Taxonomy (NCBI): domain Eukaryota; kingdom Metazoa; phylum Mollusca; class Gastropoda; order Neogastropoda; family Conidae; genus Conus; species Conus ventricosus. Next base: position 51,829,710 of record CM031618.1, on the reverse strand, counting down.
CACCTGTGAAATTTCATCCTACCCTTCGAAGCAGAGTTGAAGCCGTCGTGTGCCAGTGGGATTGATTGATTTATATGTCTATCATGTTTAGACGTGGGATTGATGCATATGTCTATCATGTTTAGACGTGGGATTGATGCATATGTCTATCATGTTTAGACGTGGGATTGATTGCATATGTCTATCATGTTTGGACGTGGGATTGATGCATATGTATATCATGTTTAGACGTAATGCCCGAAGACAGGGTGTGGCAACCTTCATCACGGAATGAGAGGAGTCGCAAACAAACAGATCTTACTCATGGTGAACACTAAGTTTTAATTTGGGAACGAGAGAGAGAGAGAGAGAGAGAGGGGAGAGAGAGAGATGAGAGAGAGAGAGAGAGAGAGAAGAGAAAGAGAGAACAGAGAGAGAGGACAGAGAGACAGAGAGATTCATATTAAGTATTGAGAGAAAGAGAGAGAGAGAGAGAGGGGGGGGGAGAGGGGAGAGAGAGAGAGAGAGAGAGAGAGAGAGAGAGAGAGAGAGAAGAGAGTTACATATTAAGTATGAGAAGAGAGAGTAGAAAAGTATTGAAGAGAGAGAGAGAGAGAGAGAGAGAGAGAGAGAGAGAGAGAGTTTCATATTAATTGAGACAATTATCTTAACTTCCTTCCATCAAAGAAAGTATTGCTTGAATTGGTCTTACACACACACACACACACACACACACACACACACAACACACACACACACATCACACACACACATACACACACACACACACACATACACCCAGCAGAAGGAACGTTGGTCCCTTTTAAAGTTAAGACATGAATTAACTGACTGATTTCTAAGATAATTTTGGTCTTTTTCTTGCAATCTGATGACCTTAAAGCATAGAGAACCGATTGAGAATCTACACAAAATAAGATTTGAAATAACTGTAATGGAAAATCAACTATGTAATTGAGAGCCATAAGAATAGCAATAAGTTCAGCAGTAAAGATGGATCGATTTTTCCCTTATCAAAGAGACATAAACACACAATACGGTCCCCATCCCTCTCTTCCTCCCGTTTCCCCCCTCCCCCGTCTATATCACTATGTGGATAGACGTTAAATTGAAGACAACAACAACACAATACACACGCGCGCCCCCGCCAGGTTAAGATTAAGATTAAAATTATAGTCCCGGCGCGCAGGTTGATGAAATTTTCAAATGCCTTTTAAATAACAGTAACATTCACGGAAATGCTGCAAATATTATATGGGCCATTTTCAGCCAAGTTAGAATAATACACGACTTTTTTTCCCCATTTTTTGTAGGCAATTTAAACATTTATTTCTATGAGTTCTGGTAATAAAACAATTGATTCTTATGTTACAGATAAACTATTTAAAAAGTCTGTATTATGTTAAAAGTATTTCCAGCAAGAAAAATGTACTGTGATATGTGCAAATAGGAAATGGGTTTCTGGAAAAAAAACAAAAAAAAAACACCCCAAAAAAACCAACTGCACCTTCGTGTTCTCGACCAGTTATTAAGCCCACTTTATAGGTCAGCTAACACACACACACACACACACACACACACACACACACACACACACACACCAAGCGCGCGCGCACACACACACACATACATATTCTCTCTCTCTCTCTCTCTCTCTCTCTCTCTCTCACACAACCACATATTTCTCTCTCCACACACACACACCACACACACACACACACACACACCACACACACACACACATAGTCACAAAGAAAAAATCCCCATGCCAACTGAGCGTGGAAAAAAGGCTAGATCAGGGGAGACACCACCTCAGGTGACATTCATGATGGCATAGATGGAGATGCTCCATGCTGCTCGTGTCATCACCACAACACTGGCCTGCCGGCCCCCCCCCCCCCCCCCCCCCTTCCCTTAACCTTCCTACATTATTCCAGATCATAAATCCCCCCACCCCCTTCCCTTTCTTCCACCATCCTCCCCGTCTTCCAGCCCCCCCCCCCCTCCCGCCCACCCTTCTCACCTCCCCCAATTCCTTCTGCACCTATCGACGCTTTAAGAGAGGCATAATCGCTTCGATTCCTCTCTTTTGGCATTCTAATTAAGTCTTTACGCAACCGCGTGTCGCTAGAAAAGACTCCATCAAAAATTTTTTCTTTTTTTTGGTGTGTGTGTGTGGGGAGGGGGTGGAGTGGGGGTGGGGGGTAAATTGATTGTGAAGGAAAAGGAGGAGGAAGAATTAAAAACAAAACAAAAAAAGATCCTAGGTATATGATCAGACTATGCTAATTTTCTTCGTTTTTACTTTTGGTTGGGAACACTTGCGTGGGAGAGTAGCCGGCCGAAGTCGAGTGGTTAGAGTGTTTACCTGATAAGCTGAGGGTCATGAGTTCGAAACCGTTAGTGTAGTCGGATTTCTACAGTTAGAAACCCCTCCCTGTGCTTTCCAGCTGTAAACCTATACATGACTCAGATCAGGGAACGTTACGGCGGTAGAAGGAGAGATGTTGCCTCCTGCTTCCAGCATGCAATGCTTCAGGTGCGGTGAACTTCTAACTGTTGAGGCCATGAGACTTTAACCTTTCTTTTTGCATCATTTTATTCATATGGGTACATATTTCATCATCATCATCATCATCATCATCATATATCATCTCATCATCATCATCATCATCATCATCGTTGTGTCGTCGTCGTTGTCGTCGTCGTCTTCATCATCATCATCATCAGCAGCAGCAGCAGCAGCAGCAGCAGCAGCAGCAGCATCATCATCATCATCATCATCATCATCATCATCATCATCATCATCATCATCATCATCATCATCACCACCACCATCAGCATCAGCAGCAGTAGCAGCAGCAGAATCACCATTATCATCACCATCTTGTTCTTCTTCTTCTCTTCTTGAGATCGTCGTGGTGTTCTTCAGAGTTATCATTTTTATTATTCTTATCTTACCGACTACCAGATTTCAAAAGGTCATTCAGCTGGGAAACAAGCACTTACTTAGAGCATTCGATGGACGTCCGTCCGCCTTCGTCACAGGAGGTGTTGCTCATTATCTGACCTTTCTTTCTTTGTACGACCAACATCATTTTGCTGATGGTTTTGCATTTATTGTTGTTGTTGTTGTTGTCGTCCCCCGTCGTCGTCGTTGTTCTGTTTTTCTCGCCCGGTTCCTTCCACCAACCACCAACTTATTTACCACATACACACACACACACACACACACACACACACACACACACACACACACACACACACACACACACACACACACACACAACACACTACACACACACACACACACACCCACACATCACAATGCAACCTCTTCACATCGCCCTCGCTTCCAGTCGATCCGAACCTTTGCCTCTTCTATGCCAGAAAGCACCAGGCGCCGCTTGTTTGATTCTGGCATTATCTTTCACACTGCCTGCTTCCCCCCACTCTTCCCCCCCACCCCCTCCCTGCCCCCTCGCTACCTTTTATTACGAGGCTAAGCCGAGCTGAAAAAGAGTGCAAGGTGCGTGTGTTTCACCGAGATTACATACACCATCGATCAGACCTCTGCCTCTCTCCTCTGCCTGATACCTGGAACCTGCCTGTCGATGCCAGAAAAGGAAATCGAAGACGGTGCTTCAGCAACAAAGGGAGGGAGGAAGGGAGACGGGAGATGCTAAAAGCTGTAGTAGCATTCACGCGACATGTTGACCCACTCTTATCCCCCCTCCGTCACCCTCACCCTCACCCCCTGCCCTTCCTTTTTCTCC
>CM031618.1:51824339-51825837 GCA_018398815.1 Conus ventricosus | reverse complement strand
GATCCTTTACCCTCGTTAATAGCTCACTAAAAACGCGGAGAGTGTTATAGAAAAAGATGTTAATACAGTTTATCACACCTTGACACGACCCTCCAAGAGCGGGCCGGCTTTTCTTCCTACTCTACTCCCCCCTCCTCCCCCACCCACAACCCTTTTGCCGGCTCCAATCAATCTCGCTCAGGTCTCGCACGCGCTCTCATCGAGCGGCTTCCGGTGCATGCGCGCCGCGAGTCAGAGTTCCTTCTGGTTAGGTGTAAAGATGCGTGAAAAGGGAAAATTAAGCCCGGGCGTTTTTTCTTCTCTGATTTCCTTTCCCGTCCATAAAGTGGTGTTGTTAGTGATCCCATTGCCTCTTACAGTCGGCTTAAACTGTTGTGAAGAAAAGCTATTGGCACTTCTTACAAGGCTTGCAACTTGAATAAGGAAAGGTCGATTTTCTTTTTCCTGTGGAGCAGACAAGAATATATTTGGGCTGCGGGGGTTCGGGAGAAATGTTTTTGGGAATTAGAGTTTTCTTTTTCCTTGATTCTGCTCGGATAAAATGTTTGTGAAAATCTGGGTTACTACTATGATTAGATTTTGAAAAAGCATTCGATAGTGTAGACTTAAAGTTCATGTTTAAGGTCTTAAAAGCTTTTTGTGTGGGCGCCGACTTTTGTCAGTGGATTAAGACTTTCTACAATAATGTTTAATCAACGGTTTCTATTAACGGTAAGATAACTAGCTGCCATTGAAAGGGGTTGTGGACAGAGTGACCCATTATCACCATATTTATTTATCATGTGTTTAGAAGTTTCAGCTCTAATGATAAAAAGAAAACCAAAACATTAAAGGCATTAAATGTGGAAACATTGAAAATAAGATATCTCAGTACGCAGACGACACTGAGCTTACTCTAGAAGGAGACAGAAAATCTTTTGAAGAATCAGTTAGTACCATTGAGAAATTTGGAAGAGTGTCTGGGCTTACGTGAAATACAGAAAAGAGGAAAGCTGTGTGGTTGGGAAATATGCGAAATTCATCAGTGAAATTTTGCCACATTTACAAATGGAATGGAATCCCAAACGTTTCAAAATATTAGGGGTGAATTCACAAGCGATTTTAAAAGAATGTGCACTTGTAAATTTAGAGGAAAAGTTTCATGAAATAAAATTACTGTGCAGAATTTGGTTAAAAAGACAAATTACACCACTCAGAAGAGTGGCCGTTCTTAGGTCATTTGTGCTGTCAAAAATTACATTTTTATGGATGCTGCTACCAAGTCCACCTGACAGTTTTTGTAACGAAATTAAAAAAAATAGTGCACATATTTGTATGGAACAAAGGAAAGGTAGAATAAATAGGAAAATATCTTAAAAGAATATCAAATCCTGGGAAAGGTATACCCAACATTAAGAAATACCTGAATGCACTGAAAAAAACTGACATGGCTTCGTAAAATACAATCAAGCAACCAGAAATGGAAATAAGTCGGTGTCTTCAGTATCCAAATATTGCC
>CM031618.1:51814339-51816839 GCA_018398815.1 Conus ventricosus | reverse complement strand
CATAGGCCTACCTTTGCATTTGTATTTGCATAACTACGGATATCAAAATGCGCCGGTGCAGATTCAACATCAACAAAACGTTGTCCTCAGGTAGACAGAACATATAGGAGACATGAAATTTGAAGCAAATGACGAAATAATAATAATAATAATAATGAGAGGGGGTGGGAGTAGACGACAAGGTGGAATGGTGTGGAGGAGAGAGAGAGAGAGAGAGAGGAGAGAGAGAGAGAGAGAGAGAGAGAGAGGCGAGTGCGTGTGTATAAGAAAGGGGAGAAGGCACTCAGGGAGGGAAAGGGGGCTGAGGGGGATGGGTGGGCTTACAATCATAATTTTGATAATACTTAGAAAGCAGGCAAGTTTCTACGATAAGCGGAAAACATTTTTAGCCACATTTGAAAAAAAAATCAGAAACAATTGTTCGGGACATGAGTTCTGAACAAAACCTACAGGACAATAATACAAATCTCGTCCCGTTCGAGAGAGACACGCGAGAACTGACATCACGGGGTCAAAGGATACGCAAGGAGTCTCGGCACACACACACCTCACGTTCCGAGATTTCTCGGTCAGTAAATTCAGCGTCGGGCGATAAAGATCAGCGCCTTGCCTGAAGTGTCCTCTTGTCGCCTTTCAAGCCCTCCCCCCCCCCCCCCCCACACGTCATTCCTTCCGGGAGAGGCCGAGACAGGAGATGAACACAAAAGACCCAGAGCACCTGAAATGTTGCGCTCTCCGTGTCCAGACTGGAGAGAGAGTGCCAGACAATAGCCGCCCCTGGCAGGCCATCTGCTGGAATCTGGAGCCGAGGGTCAATGGCGGGGGCTTTCACAAGGGCGCGCAACTCCCAGGTAGTTTTCGGTCAAGGGGAAAAAACGAATTACTCTCAGGGAAAACGGGTCCCAGGGCATTGTCGGTGAGCGTGTGCCGGTGAGGAGGAATAAAAAGAAGAAAAAAAAGAACAGAAAAGTATCGGCGATAATTAGCGTTTGATTTTGATGACGGGACAGCACGGCACGAGGCTCTGCATGTAAATCATGCTCTCCCCTTCCTCCCAGCGTGCTGTCGTGATGCACGCATGCGCGTGCATGGTGATTGGGCCCGGGAATCGGCATGATGAAAACAGTTTCCAATTGAGTGCCGCCAGGTTGGGGACAGAATGGAAAAGGGGAGAGAAGAGGGGGGAAGAATGGAGCCTGTTGGAAAGGAGAGCTGACTCTCCTCAAAGAACTTCGTGTTGATGGAAAGGAACAAACTGTGTAAGGAGCGTGCATATAAATAAAGTGTATCCGTTCAGACTGATTCAGCCGATCGTGAAACGCTCTTTGGTCACACTCGCTTGAAAATTCAGGCCGTTATGTGCATATGTTGCGCGGAACTAAATAGAATGAGACGAGCGGAGGTGGCCGAGTGGTTACAGCACTGTGTAAGTCAGAGGAGCACGCAAAATAACGCAAAGAAACACTGCCCCCAAACACAAGCTTCAAATAAGACAATGATCGGAATAGCTCAGTTGGTAGAGCGTTGGACACGTGATCCTGGCGTTGCTAGTTCGAATCTCCTCCACTAGGGCGTTATTGTACAGGGGGATTTTTTTTTCTTCTCGGAGTTAGCACTAGTTTGACTCTATTTCCCACAAAGTCCTTCGAATGAGACTATTGCAAACACGCAAAAAATCCCTTCACGAACACTGGGAAGAGCAGGGCAGTTTGGTCATTGGTATGGATGTCATGCACACACTTAGCGTGCACCGAAAGAATGACAATAGGAATGAAAAACACACCATGATATGTAAAACAACACCCTCCCCATACTATTCAAAGTTACATTCCATCACTTACTGGTAATCTTCATATTCCTGTGTACCATGTGAGTCCAAGACATGTTCAAGCCGAACATTAGAAGAAGATAGGAGCAGTAGAAAAAAGACACAACCGTAAAAATTTAGTGTGATATTGTTGTGACGACGACGACGACGACGACGACGAAGATGATGAGGATAATGATAATGATGATGGTGGTGGTGGTGACGATTAAAAAAAAATCATGCTGATTTAATGAATGCTCTAGGCGTTTACAACCAACAAATACGCATCTTAAACTGTACAACTAACAAGAACACAAACAGAAATACACAACACATACACATGCAGCAACCAGCAGCTCGCACCACATCAACTGTTCCCCACCTCATTTGACCTGCTCCTTTCTCCACCTGTCCTCCTCTCAAACAAAACAAACACCAAGTGATCAGTCTGCAAGAATTGTCACAGACAAGTGCATATCCCACGTTCAAAGGATACCAGCACTTACATCGTATTTCACTTCATTAGTAGGGGGAAAAGCGTTTTGGTTTGTTCTGAAAGATGGGGGGGGGGGGGGGGGGGGGGGGGGGGGGGGGGGGGGGGGGAAGGGTGAAGGTAGAGTATCTAAGTTGATGTGGGGATTGATTTTGATTAATCGAAAGGGACTCGATCTCTTGCCACCCAAATCAGCTCCC
>CM031618.1:51795573-51800573 GCA_018398815.1 Conus ventricosus | reverse complement strand
ATCAGGTATCCGCACACGAGATTTAAGAGCTCTGAGCCGTACTGATGAAGAGTTGGATGGGGTGCGGAGGGGGGGGGGGGGGGTCACTGAAGAAAGGGGTAAGGGACGGATGAGGATGTTCGGATCCAGGTTATCCCGAAAGGACGCTCTGGGAGACCCGTTCATGGAGTTCGATTCTCAGGTTCTTTCAATGGAGTTCGATTCAGTTCTTCAATGAGTTCGATTTCAGGTTCTTTCAATGGGTTCGATTCTCAGGTTCTTTCAATGGAGTTCGATTCTCAGGTTCTTTCAATGGAGTTCGATTCTCAACTTCTTTCAATGGAGTTTGATTCTCAACTTCTTTCAATGGAGTTCGATTCCAACTTCTTTCAATGGAGTTCGATTCTCAGCTTCTTTCGATCTGAACCCGTAGCACCACAGTCAACAACTCAGGATAGGAACCAAGAGGGAGGATGAGCAACGTCCCGCCTCCCCTCCCCCCTCCCCCCCTCACCCTCCACCCCCCCCCTCCCCCCCCCCCCTTTCCCTCACTTCACTCCTCACTCCGACCACCTCCAAGGTCGGTCAACTCTTGTTTTGTTTAGTTCTCCTCTACGAGTCCCCCCTCACTCCCCCCCCCCCTCCCCCACCCACCCACCCCTTTCATCTCCCCCCCCCCCCCCCTCCACTTTTCTTACCTTCACTTTCCCGCTTTCTACCTAGTTTTTTTTTTTTTAGACAGGTAATAAAGCGATACAATTCAGCCACTGTTGAGGTTCTTGGTCTGTGACTGTGTCGTGAAGGACACACACACACACACACACACACACACACACACACTTGGGGAAAGACAGTGTATCCTTTTGTTGCTGCTGCTACTACTAGCGACCAGATCTGATCAAGAGGCGTTGGAAGAAGGGGGAGGGAGGGGGGAGCTGAAGAGCAGTGGAAGGGAAGGGGTGGGCGAGATGGGGAGGGGAGGGGGATAAGAAAGAAACTCCAAACAAAACAAAAAAGAAACAAAAATCGGGCGGATATCACGAAGTCGGAGCCATTGACACCAATTTCTCTTTTTCAACCGAATGGTGGTCGTCTTTCTGGCGACGAAACGCGACTCGCTAAACGGGAGAGCTGCGAGGAACTAGGGGGAGTAAGCCTGTGTTCACACTCCCTCGGCAGACGACACCGACATGAGAACGAGAGAAAAAACATTGGCCTGTCTTATTTGAGATGGGGTGTAGGGAGAGAAAGGGGGGGGGGGGGGGGGGGGGGAAAAGAGAGGAGAGAGAGGTAAGGCGGGGTGGGGGTGGGGCTAGGGGTGGGACTGGCTCTTTCGTTTGCAAGTATTGAGTGTTGCACATTATTTTGAAGGTGGTTTTGCTGAAAATGGAAAGAAAATATTGGTGGAACGTTTACGATGTAAAGGGGTTTGAAAGCTCAGGTTGATTGAAGTATGGTCGAGAGATGTGCGGGGAGGGAGATGATCGGGGAGGGGTGGGAGGAGAGGGGGTTGGGAGTGCGGGGTGGGTGGGTGGGGGGAGTTCTTTTGTATCCGTGTTCCTCACACTGGTGAGTTTCTTTTGAAACCACGGAATGTTTGGTTTTGGTTTTTGGACAAAGTGTTTGAGCACGTAGGATTTTTTTCTTCGGAGAGAGAGAGAGAGAGAGAGAGAGACAGTGAGTGTATGTGAGAGAGAGAGTGTGTGGGTGGGTGTGTGGTGTGTGTGTGTGTGTGTGTGTGTGTGTGTGTGTGTGTGTGTGTGTGTGTGTGTCCAGTGTATGTTTTAGATATTGGTCTGTTAAAATTTGTAAAGCACCATGTAGCCTATGTTGTAAGGATGGGCGCTATAGAAATTGTCCCCATCATTATTATTATTACCATCATCATTATTGTCGCTGTTGTTGTTAACATTATTATTACATTATTTTTGTCATCATTATTATCATCATCATTATCGTGATCATTGTTATTATTATTGTTATTTGTTATTATTATATTGTTATTATTATATTTTATTATTATTATTATTATTATTATTATTATTATTATTATTATTATTATTATTGCCATCATCATCATCATCATCATCATTATTGTTATTATTGTTATTCTTCCTTTTATTATTATCATTATTATTATTATTATTTACTGCTCAGTGGACAGGGAAGGGTTTTCAATCTGTAAAAAAGCCGACTGCACGACCAGTTTGACCTCACGAAAGTCAGTTGACCTCACGAAAGTCAGTTGACTTCATGAAAGTCAGTTGACCTCACGAAAGTCAGTTGACCTCACGAAAGTCAGTTGACCTCACGAAAGTCAGTTGACCTCATGAAAGTCAGTTGACCTCATGGAAGTCAGTTTACTCATGAAAGTCAGTTGACCTCATGAAAGTCAGTTGACCTCACGAAAGTCAGTTGACCTCATGAAAGTCAGTTGACCTCACGAAAGTCAGTTGACCTCATGAAAGTCAGTTGACCTCACGAAAGTCAGTTGACCTCATGAAAGTCAGTTTACCTCATGAAAGTCAGTTGACCTCATGGAAGTCAGTTCCGCCGGCAACCCAAAGGGACATAATCAGGGCTGTCACCTGTGGAAGTCAGCTGTCTGTCTGTCTGCTTGTCTGTCTGTCTGCCTGCCTGTCTGTCTTTTCTGCCTGTCTGTCTGCAAACATTTCTCCTCCCCCTTTCAATTGCATCCGAATTGTTGGTCTGTGTGCTAGTCTTTGGGAAATCAGACAATAAATCAACGTCATTACGTATATGCAACACCTTCGCGAATGTTAAAGACCCACAGCAACAAGGCAGATGTGTGGGCAAATATTCTGAGAAAACCCATTTGGACAGATCCACACAACTATACGTAGGCAGAAAAGACACACACACACAAAATGGAGGGGCGCTGTCTTATTGCGACGGAATTTCCTCTGGGGAGGGTAACCCCGAAACTGACATCGATAAATCTGTTATTTCAAGTCATAATTATAATTTTGGGAGCCATGGAAGCCTTATCAGGGCTACCAGACAGTAAAACAGCACTAAACATACATTTTAGAATCCTATGATCTAACCGAGACAACTTTTCAATTTGAAAGACCAACCTAAAGCCAGGTGAAAATGATGTTGGACAGAAAGAGCATTGCAGTATAACAACACAATGCAAGGGACACTCAATGTAGCCAAATCTGTTTGCGACAAAGACGCTATACAGTCCAACACAGTACAAGACAAAACACTACAATGCAGGGCTTGGTTAGAACAGATTAGTGAAAAACAAAGAGCCACAACAGTGCAACAACAGCAACGAGAATAATCGTAATACAAAACACAAGGTGTGGGAATATAGAACTGTAAAATAGCATATCATGTGTTTGTTGATATATAGAAGAGGAGAAAAAAGAATCCCAGGGGGCACAGAAGAGTGGCACTATAGATCTGTTGGAACACACAACTACTAAGCATAGAGCTGAAAGTTCTCAAAAATAAACTGGCACTATAGATCTGTTGGAACACAAACTATTAAGCATAGAGCTGAAAGTTCTCAAAATAAAGTGGCACTATAGATCTGTTGGAACACAACTATTAAGCATGGAGCTGAAAGTTCTCAAAAATAAAGTGGCACTATAGATCTGTTGGAACACAGCTATTAAGCATAGAGCTGAAAGTTCTAAAAAATTAAAGTGGCACTATAGATCTGTTGGAACACAACTATTAAGCATAGAGCTGAAAGTTCTCAAAAATAAAGTGGCACTATAGATCTGTTGGAACACAACTATTAAGCATAGAGCTGAAGTTCTCAAAAATACAGTGGCACTATAGATCTGTTGGAACACAACTATTAAGCATAGAGCTGAAGTTCTCAAAATAAAGTGGCACTATAGATCTGTTGGAACACACAACTATTAAGCATAGAGCTGAAAGTTCTCAAAAATAAAGTGGCACTATAGATCTGTTTGGAACACACAACTATTAAGTATAGAGCTGAAAGTTCTCAAAAATAAAGTGCAGACACTGCATGAGCTAGGGGAACCTGAAACCCGAAGGGCCTGAATCTATGAACATGTAACGCTTCGGTAACCACAGTTAAATGTAAGTTGTGACCGTACGTCTGTGGGCGTCCTATGCTCACAGTAGAGCCGTATCCTCACAGAAGTCCCAGAGCACTGTGCGTTTATTTTCGGCTTTTTGTCGATTAAGCACAAAACATGTGTGTTGTAATTAATGCACTGAGTACGGAATCCCCCGCAAATAAAGGCTATTTAGAAAGAAACTAAGTTGTTTTTTTCTTTAATCAAATTACAGCAAATGCGCTCTCCCTTTACCAAAAAATGACTGCTTATCATATTGTCTGTTTTTTGCGCGTTCAGTGAGAACTGGATCAGCGTCTCTGTCGGCACTATCATCGGTCAAGGAGACTGATGGGTAGGTACACTGATGGGGTAGGTACACGGATGGGGTAGGTACACGGTAGGGTAGGTACACTGATGGGGTAGGTACACTGATGGGGTAGGTACACTGACGGGGTAGGTACACGGATGGGGTAGGTACACGGATGGGGTAGGTACACGGATGGGGTAGGTACACTGAGGGGTACACTGATGGGGTAGGTACACTGATGGGGAAGGTACACTGATGGGGTAGTTAGACTGATGGGGTAGGTACACTGATGGGGTAGGTACACTGATGGGGAAGGTACACTGATGGGGTAGGTACACTGACGGGGTAGGTACTGTCTTTTAGACTGATACATGATAAGATGCTGCATGCCGGTAAGTACGGTAAACAGCGTTTTTCCGTGCTGTGGGAATTTTGCTGAAAGCGAGCGCTAGCTGAAACTGGCCCCGTGATGGACAACACGGGCCATTCGCTCGGCGGTGGGAATGAAGTAGGCTACACCCGCTAGGGAGTGTGCATCACTGTGAGCTTACAGGAAAACTGTGAGGATAAGGCGTCCACACAGTCTATGAGAAAACAAGAGCTGTGTCAAGCGGCTGGGGGTAGGCCCTAGAGCTATATGGGACCAC
>CM031618.1:51778768-51791268 GCA_018398815.1 Conus ventricosus | reverse complement strand
CAGTCAGTCAGGTGTGTGTGTGTGTGTGTGTGTGTGTGTGTGTGTGTGTGTGTGTGTGTGTGTGTGTGTGTATGCAAGCTTGTGTGTGTGCATGCATGTGTGTGTGCGTGTGCTTGTGTGTGCGTGCTTGTGTGCACGGATGTGTAGGTGTGTGTATGTGTGTGTGTGTGTGTGGTGTGTGTGTGTGTGTGTGTGTGTGTGTGTGTGTGTGTGTTTATTTACATTTTAACGCCTCTCTCTCTCTCTCTCTCTCTCTCTCTCTCTCTCTCTCTCTCTCTCTCTCTCTCTCTCTCTCTCTCTCTCTCTCTCCCTCTCTCTCTCTCTCTCTCTCTCTCTAGTTTTTAAACTATTAATAAATCCTATAAACCGAGGAATTAGTAGACACTTGTTTCTTACACCCTCTCTCTCTCTATCTCTCTCTCTCTAACTCTCTCTCTCTCTCTCTCTCTCTCTCTCTCTCTCTCTCTCTCTCTCTCTCTCTTCTCTATCTACCATCTATCTATCTATCTCTTTCTCTGTGTGTGTGTGTGTGTGTGTGTGTGTGTGTGTGTGTGTGTGTGTGTGTGTGTGTGCGTTTGTTTATTTACATTTTAACGCCTCTCTCTCTCTTCTCTCTCTCTCTCTCTCTCTCTCTCTCTCTCTCTCTCTCTCTCTCTCTCTCTCTCTCTCTCGTTTTTAAACTATTCGTAAATCCTATAACCGAGATATTAGGTACACTTGTTTCTTACACTCTCTCTCTCTCTCTCTCTCTCTCTCTCTCTCTCTCTCTCTCTCTCTCTCTCTCTCTCTCTCTCTCTATCTATCTTTCTCTGTCGTCAGTAAACTGTTAATCCCAATGACCGAAGAATTGTTGGTATGTGCTCTTTGTTTGTTTCTTTCACAACATACATCTTCATCATAACAAAAAGTCAAAATGACAACTTGAGAGTTTTTCTGACGTTTCGCCTATTTTGTCTTCGTCGTCAGGGAAACTCTTATTCTTGTCTGAATACATCATCACAAATCTACACACAGTAGGTCGTAAGGTGTGTGCAGCGACGAAACGCTTCGTTCGTATCAATTCATGTTTATAGTCCAGACGACCGCGAAGGGCCACATCAGGGCTGTCAGTTTGTCATGGTCTCTTTGTACGTTGACAGAGCAGCGAGAGATCTTCTTATTAAACAAACGTCAAACACTCAGAACAGACATCGCTCGAGACACAGAAAGAACGGAACAGCTCGCCGACCTTGGTCAAAGGGACGTCACTGGTACTAAGTTTCTTTCTAACACGGTGTGATTACTGGCCTTGCAGAATCATTTCTGTTGCATATTGAAGTCGTGGTTGAAGCATGTCACTCGTTTAATCGCTTACGTTTAATCTTTGCTTTGTATCGCAGCTTTATGACAAATTGTAATGTCACAACACTTTCTCTGAGTTATTCGTATTTGTGTTTCCCCCAGGTAGTGCGTCGACGAAGATTGAAATTCATAATCGTTTTCTCTCCAGATTACCGTCTTCATAAAAAAAAAAAAAGGATGTCTTATAATGTCGAGAGGGTGGGGGAGTGAAAAGGGGATGAGAAGAGAGGGGACAGGGGGTGGGGGAAGGAGTGGAAAGAGGGTGAGTGAGAGAGGGGGGGGATGAATACTAGTCCTTCGCCAGACTAGAAAAACGTGCTCTCTCTCTCTCTCTCTCTCTCTCTCTCTCTCTCTCTCTCTTTAATATATATAATATATATTTCTATATTATATATATTATATTATATTTTATTTATTATATTATATATATATATATATATATATATATATATATGTGTGTGTGTGTGTGTGAAATATCATTTTGATAATGTTTGCTACTGTTGTTGTTCTTGAGGGCATGGTGTAAAAAAGCTGTAAGCTTATCCATTTTATCCTCAATAAAAATAGTCGTATTCGTATCCCCTCCCCAAACCCCCTGCCCGACCTCTCTCTCTCTCTCTCTCTCTCTCTCTCTCTCTCTCTCTCTCTCTCTCTCTCTCTCTCTCTCTCTCTCTCTCTGTCATGAAAAAGACAATAAGCCTATTTATCAAACAGTCATCACCATACGATTTGTGACTGTAATTATTTGCAATTGCGTGATAGGCCATTCCAGTAATCTGACCGCAGGTACCTGTAGTCGTCTCACCTTACAACTTAGACCTACTTTGATTCATACTGACTGCCACACTCAACTTTGACCTACTTTGATTCATACTGACTGCCACATTCAACGTAGACCTACTTTGATTCATATTGACTGCCACACTCATTGATTCATACTGACTGCCACACTCAACGTAGACCTGCTTTGATTCATACTGACTGTCACACTCAACGTAGACCTACTTTGATTCATATTGACTGCCACACTCAACGTAGACCTACTTTGATTCATATTGACTGCCACACTCATTGATTTATACTGACTGCCACACTCAACGTAGACCTACTTTGATTCATATTGACTGCCACACTCATTGATTTATACTGACTGCCACACTCAACGTAGACCTACTTTGATTCATATTGACTGCCACACTCATTGATTTATACTGACTGCCACACTCAACGTAGACCTACTTTGATTCATATTGACTGCCACACTCATTGATTTATACTGACTGCCACACTCAACGTAGACCTACTTTGATTCATACTGACTGCCATACTCAACGTAGACCTACTTTGATTCATACTGACTGCCATACTCAACGTAGACCTACTTTGATTCATACTGACTGCCACACTAAATGATTCATACTGACTGCCACACTAAATGATTCATACTGACTGCCACACTAAATGATTCATACTGACTGCCATACTCAACGTAGACCTACTTTGATTCATACTGACTGCCACACTAAATGATTCATACTGACTACCACACTCATTGATTCATACTGACTGCCACACTCAACGTAGACCTACTTTGATTCATACTGACTGCCACATCATTGTTTTGTATTTCGTTTACGAATCTTTTTTTTAGATGTGCACCTGTCATCGCTGTATGCTACTTTCGCTCGTTCTTCATTTTCGTTGTCCTGAGTATTGTTTGTCTTGCCTGAAGAAGATCTGAGAGGTCGAAACGCGTCGTGATTTGTCTTGTGATTCGTTTGTCCACGTTGTTCGGCGGGGCTATCATAAATACTTTCTTTGACTTTGAGTAAGCGTCAAGTAAAACAATACACCATGTGAACACAAAAAGAACGGCCACATCTTTCCCAGTCGTTGGGACAAAATGGTCCTTTGGCCAGGAACCGTTTCAGAAATGTGTATGGTTTAAGACTTCGCCTTCCTCTGTCTCTTTATAAAATCAAATAGGAGAGAGAGAGAGAAAAAACGCACTCCACTTGGAGCGAAAACAAAAACTCACTTAAACCCACACAGGACGAAACTGCGCGTAGATTCAAACACGAACATATGCATATCCTTGACAGTGGCGTTAACAACAAACAAACAAAACTAAATAAATAAACACATAAGTAAATTAATAAACAAATAAATAGATAAATAAATCTTGCATCCGCCACTGTTGTGTATGTTGCTGTAATGTTTTCAGAGGCGCACTAGTGAAAGGACAAATCAGAGACTTGACAGCAGCAAGACCATATTATTATTTTTTTTATTAAGAATAAGACAAACTGAAAGAACAGAATATGAGATATCATCATTCAAACCGAGAGGGTGAACGGAGAGGTGTGAAAAGACTATTTGTATCAAGACTAATATAATTTCAAGGCACGGAATGTGCAATATTAACATTCGAGCACAGAGGGGGGACGAAAGAGAGGATGAAGAGAGGAGAGGGTAAAGAGGGGTGGAGGGAGAGAAGAAGAAGAATGAAAAAAAAACAAAAAAAAGAAAGAAAAACGAGAAGGGAAACAACTCTGCCACTTCAATCTTTTGCTGTATGCAAGGTTTTGTCCCATGGACAATATTTCCTGCTTTGCCTGTGATAAAATCTATATGACCGCATCAAGTGTGTGTGTGTGTGGGGGGGGGGGGGGGGGGGGGGGGGGGCCGTTTGTTTTGACTGCGGTTTAGAAATTCTTTTTTCCTTTCAAGGATTACCTTTGCAAAAAAAAAGTCTAATGTATGCAGTCAATGTTATGTCATATGTAACTTTTGTACAGACGGGTATTGCAACTTACCGGACAAGCTTTATTTTCACTTTTAACCCGTCTATCTGTGCATGCATCAAATCTATGGGTTATGAAAAGATCGAGTATATCAAAGTTTCCAATTAGTCTTTTGGGTTGGTATATATATATATATATATATGTGGTGTGTGTGTGTGTGTGTGTGTGTGTGTGTGTGTGTGTGTGTGTGTGTACCAACCTAAAATGACTGATTGGAAACCGCCGTCTTACTCACATACGGCAGAGCTAACTACAAAATATGCAGATCGTATCAATAAAACGCATCGATCCGAAAACGATCATTGGGCAGCAGGGTCAAATACGCCTGTACCCCGTTAACGTCCAGTCTTGTCCACGCTCCGGTGAACTCATTCTGTTTGTCCACGCCCTAGTGAATGTCTCTCTTCAGCACATAGGCATTCTGCGAGCTGTGTGCGTGGGGGGGGGGGGGGGGGGGGATACCTTGGAATTAGTAAGCGGTGCAGTAGCGAGTGTGCGTTCTGAGTGGACGATACGCAGTTCCAAGGCTTTCGTCATTTCACGTGGAAAGATTACATTTGAGGATTGTGAATATAACGACAGGTGTGGGTTTGTTTTTCATTATTGTGCTTTGGTGTTGGTCTACAGGTAGAGTACATATATGTTTATAAGTTGTTTGTCTGTTTGTTTTAGTGGACATTACCTTCATTAATCAGTGACGAAGTGAAACAACAGCGTTTGGGACGTAAACGCGATTCATCTTGCAAGATCTTTAGTGATTTGGGAATAACTGAAAATGAATAAATAATAGATAAGTGAATGAACAAATAAATGAAAAATGATTAGATAAACAATAAAATGAATAAATAAGTATGTAAGTAAATAACAAGAAATGATAAACAAATCAACAGATAAACGTTTAAATTCTGGGCTGCAAGAAAAACACCACAAACACAAAAGTGACGAAAGACGACCGGTTGGTCCTTTTCATGCCGCACCGAAAAAAAACATCGAAAAAAAAATGTATGAAAGAATTCTTTAGGTACGTTTTGCCTATGTAAAACAAGTCGGTTAGTAACGTCTCTTTATACAACACTTTTGCCTTTTAATGTCAATAGCACGCGGCAAGTGTAGTGGTAAGAAGACAGTCTGTTTTGAATAGGGTCGGGGGTCAACCAGATGTCTGATCTGTGCGTTGGGTTGGGTTTGTTCATTTCCTTGTGTGTTTGCGCGCGCCGCGCGTGTGTGTGTGTGTGTGTGTGTGTGTGTGTGTGTGTGTGTGTGTGTGTGTGTGTGTGTGTGTGTGTGTGTGTGTGTGAGTTCATTTGTGTTTTGTTCATTTGTTCATTAATTCGAGTATTTGCGCGTGTGTTAGTTCATTTGTATTTCGTTTATCTGCTCTTTCTCTTGTATTTTGCGTGTGTGTTCGTTTATTTGTGTTTCTTTCTTTTTCTTCTTGCCGAATTTTCCACACATAAAGAGGTGCACGTTTCTTTGTTTGTTTGTTCGTTGCTAGTTTGCTTGTTTGTTGTTTGTTTGTTTGTTTGCTTTGTTTCGTTTTCGCTGTTATTGTTATTGTTGTTGTTTTAGAGGGGAAGGGTGGGTTCTTTTGTCGTACTGGCATTGAAGACCGTGCGTCGTGTATTTCAGGGTGTGAGAGATAAGATATAGCATGTTCAATTTCTCAGCCACCGGTCATTGAAGAGGACTTATGCTGGTTATGAGGACACTAATAAACAGATTTGTTTACCGAGCTTGGTTGTGAAAAGGGGAGCTGGAGATTATGAATCTATTTGGCAATGCTACTTTGTTCTGCTACGTTCTAAACAAAGGTGTGGTTCTTAGGAGTCTATTTGGCACTAATAGTTTGTTCTGTCACGTTCCAAATAGAAGTGTGGTTCTTAGGAGTCTATTTGGCACTAACAGTTTGCTCTGTCACATTCCAAATAGAAGTGTGGTTCTTAGGAGTCTATTTGGCACTAACAGTTTGCTCTGTCACGTTCCAATTAGAAGTGTGGTTCTTAGGAGTCTATTTGGCACTAACAGTTTGCTCTGTCACGTTCCAATTAGAAGTGTGGTTCTTAGGAGTCTATTGGCAATAAGAGTTTGTTCTGTCACGTTTCCAACAGAGGTGTGGTTCCAAAAAGAGGTGTGGAGGAGGGGGATGGGGGGGGGGGGGGGGGGTTCTGATAGTAATGGATGGTGTGCATGCCTGGCATACCTACCGCTCCATGTGTAGATTGCATGTGACTGACACAGAGTGTATGTGATGACACAGAGT
Source organism: Conus ventricosus (assembly GCA_018398815.1). Taxonomy (NCBI): domain Eukaryota; kingdom Metazoa; phylum Mollusca; class Gastropoda; order Neogastropoda; family Conidae; genus Conus; species Conus ventricosus. Next base: position 51,784,863 of record CM031618.1, on the reverse strand, counting down.
GTGTGTATGTGACTGACACAGAGTGTATGTATGTGATGACACAGAGTGTATGTATGTGACTGACACAGAGTGTATGTGACTGACACAGAGTGTATGTGACTGACACAGAGTGTATGTATGTGACTGACACAGAGTGTATGTGACTGACACAGAGTGTATGTGACTGACACAGAGTGTATGTATGTGACTGACACAGAATGTATGTATGTGACTGACACAGAGTGTAGGCTTATGTGTGTGACTGACACAGAGTGTATGTGACTGACACAGAGTGTATGTGACTGACACAGAAATGTATGTGACTGACACAGAGTGTATGTGTGTGACTGACACAGAGTGTATGTGACTGACACAGAGTGTATGTATGTGACTGACACAGAGTGTATGTGACTGACACAGAGTGTATGTATGTGACTGACACAGAGTGTATGTGACTGACACAGAGTGTATGTATGTGACTGACACAGAGTGTATGTATGTGACTGACACAGAGTGTATGTGACTGACACAGAGTGTATGTGACTGACACAGAGTGTTGTATGTGACTGACACAGAGTGTATGTGACTGACACAGAGTGTATGTGACTGACACAGAGTGTATGTATGTGACTGACACAGAGTGTATGTGTGACTGACACAGAGTGTATGTGACTGACACAGAGTGTATGTATGTGACTGACACAGAGTGTATGTGACTGACACAGAGTGTATGTGACTGACACAGAGTGTATGTGACTGACATAGAGTGTATGTGGCTGACACAGAGTGTATGTATGTGACTGACACAGAGTGTATGTGACTGACACAGAGTGTAGGGTCAATGTAGTATCACTGATAGTGTGTTTTGTCTATCGAGTCGAGTCAAAATCATTTTATTGAGGATTAACGAATAAGCTCTTCACCTTTTTCTTTTTTTCTTTTTTTTTTTTTCTTTTTTTTTTTTTTTTTTTTTGCATCCTATATCATATTATGAGAAAAATTAGAAACAGCAACATTTTCAAAAACACCCAAATAATACCAAATACTAAATGTGTACACGACTTTTATTCATAAATAATAATGTAATCTATAGTAGAAAAGAAAATGATGAGAGACATATCAAATGCAGCAGAGAGAGAGGAGAGAGAGAGGAGATGAGGAAGGAAGATAGAGAGAGAGAAGGTGAGAGGGGCGGGGGGGAGGGGGTGGGTGGAGGAGGGAGGGATAGAAAGGAGAGTGAGGAAGGGAATCGCTATTACTGAAAGTGACCTTTATGTTGCTCAGACGCTCTTCTTTTAGTGTATGTTTTTTTTTTGTTTCATTTTTTTTTTGTGTGTGTGGTTGTTGTTGTTGTTGTTGTTGATCATACTTCGTTTGTTCTTTAGTTTTTTTGTTTTTGTTTTTATGTCAGTTTCAAGAACATGACTTCAAAGGGAAGGCTGATTTCCTGATACTTCTTCTGTTGTGACATAACCATTTTGTGTTAACTTTACCAGTTGCCGGTTGTAGGCGTTGATAGTTGATTGTGTGCATCAGATACCAGTTACCGGTTGTAGGCTTGATAGCGTGTTGTGTGTATCAGATACTACTTACCTGTTGTAGGCGTTGATAGTTACTGTATGTTGTGTGTATCAGAAACCAGTTACCGGTTGTAGGCGTTGATAGTTACTGTATGTTGTGTGTATCAGAAACCAGTTACCGGTTGTAGGCGTTGATAGTTACTGTATGTTGTGTGTATCAGAAACCAGTTACCGGTTGTAGGCGTTGATAGTTACTGTATGTTGTGTGTATCAGATACCACTTACCGGTTGCAGGCATTGATAGTGTGTTGTGTGTATCAGATACCACTTACCGGTTGTAGGCGTTGATAGTGTGTTGTGTGTATCAGATACCACTTACCGGTTGTAGGCGCTGATAGTGCGTTCTATTGTCAGGTACTAGTTCCTGCTTTATGCATTCATACATGTTCTGTATGTCAGATACCAACCACGAGTTGTAGGCCTTGGTAGTATTTTCTGTGTGTCAAATATCAGTTACTAGTTGTAGGCGTTCATAGAATGTTTTATAGGTCAGATTCCAGCTACCAGTTGTAGGCATTGATAGTGATATTGTGTATGTGTCAGATACCAGTTGTAGGCATTGATAGTGATATTGTGTATGTGTCAGATACCAGTTGAAGGCATTGGTAGTGAGTTCTGTATGTCACATACCAATCACCGGTTGTTGGCATTGGTAGTGAGTTCTGTATGTCACATACCAATCACCGGTTGTAGGCATTGGTAGTGAGTTCTGTATATCACATACCAATCACTGGTAGTGCATTGGTAGTGAGTTCTGTATGTCACACACCAATCACTGGTAGTAGGCATTGTAGTGAGTTCTGTATGTCACACACCCATCACTGGTAGTAGGCATTGGTATTGAGTTCTGTATGTCACATACCAATCACCGGTTGTGGGCATTGTAGCGAGCTGCTTTAATCGGGTAGTGGCTCCCAAAATCAGGCATTGACACTGTGTCTTGTATGTTAGACACCGTGTATTAGTCGCAAGCATCAAGAAAGTCTTTTGAACATGAGACACCAATCACCAGTCGCAGCAGTATGTCCTGTTAGTCTGGTATCAATGGCGGATAGTGTGTGTCTATTTTGTGTTCAATACTCTGGGTATCAGCTAACAGTTATGGACGTTGATTGTTAGTAGTTACGGACGTTGATAGTGTGTTCAGTACATCAAGGGTCAGTTAACAGTTATGACATGGATAGTGTGTTCAGTATTTTGTGTGCTGTATATTAAGCACCAGTTTTAACAGCTGCGGGCATTGATTGTGTATGTTGTATTTCAGGCATCAGTTAACATTATGGGCGTTGATTGTGTGTTCTGTACAATAGGTATAACTGAACAATTGCGTACGTTGATCATATGTATTGTATATTAGGTATCAGTGAAGAGTTGGAAACGTTGATTGTGTTTTTGTATAATGTCAACTAACAGCGGCGGTGTTGATAGTGTGTTCTATACATCACACATTAGTTATCGCCCAAAGGCGTTGATATTGGTGTTTTTTTTGTTGTGGTGGTTTTTTCCTCGAACACATAAAATATAGAAAACAGATTCCTCACCGTAGATTTTCCATATGAGCCACTTAATCCCTCTTCCTGTATTAGGCCCTAATTTTCGGGCGATCTCCAGAAGTCTTCCGTCGCCGTATCAGTGAAAACGTGTGTGTGTGTGTGGTGTGTGTGTGTGTGTCGTGTGTGTGTGTGTGTGTGTGTGTGTTGTGTGTTGTGTGTGTGTGTGTGTGTGTGTGTGTGTGTGTGTGTGGTGTGTGTGGTGTGTGTCTGTCTGTCTGTCTGTCTGTCTGTGTGTGTGTGTGTGTGTGTGTGTGGTGTGTGTGTGTGTGTGTGTGTGTGTGTGTGTGTGTGTGTGTATGTGTGCCCGCGCAAGTGTTTCTGTTTCTGTGTGTCTGTATGTTCTGTAAGTGTTACCTTAAAACCATAACTTTTATTTTGGTGAGATAAGGCATTGGTGGGTGGGTAGGTGCAGAGGGGGAGGGGGGGGGGGCGGGGGAATTTTACAGTTGCAGACACTGACAGCGTGCTGTGTGTACCAGGCACCAGGCCGTGGACCAGGAACGCTGAGCCATGCGATATATGCCGATATGTGGCGGAGGAGACAAGGTGGAGGACCTCAACAACGAGGAAAATAATCTCCACACCAAGAAAACCCTACTCCACAGCAGAAATGAAACTTGGATAAAAAAAAAAAAAACGAGCAAAAACTCCACATTTGATGTAACCATGGGATCGTATGATGTGCCGAAACATGTGAACTAGTCGGACTTTTCATGCTATCCACGTCCAAAAACAACTTGGAAAACAGTCGGTTTGTACAGAGATGACGGCCTTGCTGCATTAAACAATAATTCAAGAACTATTGAAAACAAGAAAAAAAGAATTATGTAAAATCTTCAAAAACCACAATTTAAAAATCACAATAGAAGCAAATAAAAAAGTAGTGAATTACCTAGACATAACATTAGACCTCAATGACAATGTTACAAACCATACAAAAAACCCAATGACATACCAATCTATGTAAACGTCAAAAGCAACCACCCACCATCTATACTAAAACAATACCCAGCGGTATAAACAAGAGACTAATCCAACCTATCATGCAATGAAAATGCATTCAATAATGCAGCAACAGAATACCAAGAAGCATTACAAAAAAGTGGTTACAATTACAAACTACAATATAGCCCAGACAATAACACGAACAGAAATAAGAAAAGCAGAAAAAGGAAGATCATATGGTACAACCCACCATATGATGGACAAGTAAAAACAAATGTAGGAAAAGAATTCTTTAAAATCTTGGCAACATCATTTCCAAAATAAAAACACAAACTGTCCAAAATATTCAACAAAAACACCATTAAACTATCATACTCATGTATGCCCAACCTCAAAAACATAATTGACTCATCTAACAAAATGAAAAGCAACCAAAACAGAAGGGTGCTGAAAGGACATCTTGCAACTGCACCAAAAAAACAGTGCCCCCTAAGCAACAAATGTCTTCACAGCAATATTGTATACCAAGCTACGGTAACATCAGAAAATGAAAAAGAAACATACATAGGGATTACTGAAAACACTTTCAAAACCAGATACGCAAACCATAAACAGTCATTCAAAAATGAAAAATACAAAAATCAAACAGAACTGAGTAAATACATTTGGAAACTCAAAGATAAAAATAGACTACAGCATATCATGGAAAATCATAAAAAAGAGCAACACCATACAACAATATTTCCAAAAAATGCAACCTATATTATGCAAACCATACTTAGCAACTCTGAACACAAAAGTAGAAGTAGTGAATAATTACAGGCACAAGTGGAAATCTTTGCTAGCACATTCCACCTGAACAGGCCCTAACAAAAAAACAAAAAACAAACAAACAAACAAAAAAAAACAACCACACACACACACACACACACACACACACACAGGCCCCACGTGCAGCAAACGAAACCCGCACACACAGAGACAAGATCAGGTCCCGCACGCCATAAAAGACCGTTGGCGTGCCACAAAAAAGTCATCCTGAGGAGAGAGACATATCTTGAAACAAGCTTGTAGATGAATTTTAGCACTTCATTTTAATAATATTTTTAACAAATAAATATATATATATATATATATATATATATATATAATTATATATATATATATATATATACATCCCATATCCATCCAACTTTTAAACAAATGATTTACACGTGACGATTGACAACATTGAGAGCTTGAATTGACGTGTGTGTGTGTGTGTGTGTGTGTGTGTGTGTCTGTGTGTGTGTGCACTGTGTGTGCACTGTGTGTGTGTGTGTGTGTGTGTGTGTGTGTGTGTGTGTTGGTGCATAATGTTGTATTAAAGTGCTAACAAAAATGACATAGATAGAATGCTATTTTATTGGATATGTAATTTTTTTCTTTTTTGATTGTGTTATGTGGTAAAAATCAAAAAGACGTTGCCACATGGAATATCACGTTTTGTGACAATGAAGTTGTTTTAAATGAAATGAAATTGAAATCCTCTTTATCGTTGTTGTTATCAACATCGCCGTATCATTATCGTCACCGACATTTCTGTCCCTCGACAGGTGTCTGAAGTGCTGCTTTTGGTGTCTGGAGAAACTGCTGAAATTCCTCAACAAGAACGCCTACATCTTGGTGAGTGGTTCACGTCTTTTCATGGTGTCGTTCTGGTGCTGGGGTAGATTGTGGAAGTGGTCACTTGTTGATTCATTCCTCGGATAAAAAAAAAACGGTCATACACACAAAACTCCACTTCCTTTGTTGGGTAGATGGGATTAATACTTGCCTGTCTATCCAGGGAGTGTCCGCAGGAGTATCAGCCTGCGTATGTAGAAGACTCATTCCTCTGAGATATGGGCGCTTGTCTGTAACACTTACAAACGACAAGAGAAAGCATTTGTGTGTTTGTGTGTGTGTTTGATTATAGAATACCGGATGTGGTGTAGTGTATATACACTAGTAGACACGCAATGACGTTTTTAAATCAATCAGAGTGAAACTGAAACTC
>CM031618.1:51771268-51776268 GCA_018398815.1 Conus ventricosus | reverse complement strand
GGGGTTTTTTTTTTTTTAAAAAATTTTTTAAAAAAAGGGGGGTTTTTAAAAAAAAAATTTTTTTTTTTAAATTTTTTTAAAAAAAGGGTTTTTTAAATTTTTTGGGGGAAAAACCCCCCCTTTTTTTAAAAATTCCATTTTTTAAAAACCTTTTTTTCCCCCTTTTTTTAAAAATTTTTTTAAGGGTTTTTTTTTTTTTTCCCCCTTTCCCCCCCTCCTTTTTCCCCCTTTTAAAACCCCTTTAAGGGGGGGGGGGTTTTTTTTTTCCCCCCCCTTTTTTTTTTTTTCCCCCCCTTTTTCCCCCCCCCTTTTTTAAAAGGGGGGTTTTTTTTGGGGGGGGGGGTTTTTTTTTTTGGGGGGGGGTTTTTTAAGGGGGGAAAAGGGGGGGGAGGGGGGGGGGGGGGAAAAGGGGGGTGGGGGGGTTTGGGGGGGGAAAAGGGGGGGAAAAAAAAAGGGGGGGGGGGGAAAAAAAGGGGGAAAAAAAACCCCCCCCCCCCGGGGGGGCCCCTTTTTTATTTTTTTTTTTTTTGGGGGGGTTTTTTTTTTTTTTTTTTTTCCCCCCTTTTTCCCCCAAAACCCCCCTTTTTTTTTTTTTTTAAATTTTTTTTTTTGGTTTTCAAAATTCCCCCCCTTTTTTCCCCGGTTTAAAATTTTTTTTTTTTTAAAACCCCTTTTTTTTTTTTTTTTTTTTTTTTTTTTAAGGTTTTTTTTTTTTTTTTTTTCCCCCCTTTTTTTTTTTCCTTTTTTTTTTTTTTTTTTTAAAAAAAAATTTTTGGGGGGGAAAAAGGGGTTTGAAAAAAAAAAAGGGGGGGGAAAATTGGGCCAACCCCCCCCCTTTTCCGTTGGGGGAAAACCCGGGGGGGGAAAAAAAAAAATGATAAAGTTTTAAAAAAAAAAAAAAAAAAAAAAAAAAAAGGGGGGGGGCGACGAGAGGAGACGACGACGACAAAAAAAAAAAAATTTTTTTTAAAAACGAGCCCCCCGGGGGGAAAGTTTTTTTCCCCTTTTAAAAAATGAGATGAAAAGATGATGATTTTTTATGATGAGAGGATAAAAAAATTTTTTTTTTGATGAGAAAAAAAAAAATTTTTTTTAAAAAAAAAAAATTTTTGATGAAAAAAAATTTTTTTTTTTTTTTTTGGGGGGCTTTTTTTTGGCCCTTTTCCCCCGGGGGTGTTGGGGGAAACTTCCCCCCCGGGAAACGGAAAAAAAAAAACCCCCCCCCAAAAAAAAAAATTCCAGACACTGAAAAAACCCCCAAAAAAACATGATTTGGGCAGGGCCCATTGTTTTTTTGGGTTTTTTTCCCCCTGTCTTTGTTGTTGTTTTTTTGTCGCCCCCCATTGTTTTTTTTTTTTTTTGGGGGGGTTGTTGTTGTTTTTTGGTTTTTTTTTTTTGGGGAAAAAAAAAACCCCCCCAAAAAAAAAAAAAAAAATTTTTTTTGGGAAAAGGGGGGGGAAAAACCAAAAAATAAAAAAAAAAAAATTTTTAATTTTTAAACCGGTGACCTTATGATTTCCCTTCCTGGTGACAATTTAAATATAAAAGGCCAAAGGGGGTCTTTCCCGTTGTTTTGGGCATTTGTTCTTGTGTTCAAATCTAAAGGGTAAAGAAAGGGAAATTTTTTTACATGTGTTTGTGAGAATGTGTTTTTGAAAAGGGCCCAGAAAACCCCCCAAAAAATAAGGTGTTGTATATTAAAAACAACTCATTTATTAGTAATTTATCAAATTTCGCGTACTCCCAAAATTTTTAAAACTTTTGTGATGTTTTTTTCTTTCCTAACCATTTTGACGGGGACACATCGAACAAACGTGAAACTTTTTTTTTCGGGTTGGGGGAAAACTTCCTTCTAAGAACAAGCAAAAGAAAAATTTTCCCCCGTAGAAGAAACTCCCCTCTCTCCCCTCTCTTCTCTCCCTCTCCCCCTCTCTCTCCCTTCCCCTCTCTCTTTTCTCTCTCCCCTCTCCCCCCCCCACACACACACACAACAAACAAAAGGGCGCGCGCGCACGCAAAGTACGCACACGCACACGCACGCCCCGTACGCACACCACACCTTCTTTTCCCCTCTCTCTCTCTCTCTCTCTCTCTCTCTCTCCTCTCTCTCTCCCCTCCACACACACACACACACACCCACACCAACACAAAACCCCCCACCCACGCACGCACGCACACACACACACACACACACACACACACACACACACACACACGCACCAAAACCCCGCACGCACGGGAACACCCCCCCCCACACGCATCACCCGCATGCACACAGCAAAGCACAAACGCCCCCTTTTCTTGTCTTTCTTTTTCTCTGTCCAGGGCCCCTTTTCTCTCTTCCTTTTCTCTGTTTTTTTCTCTTTTCCTCTTTTTTCTTTTCTCCTTTTTTCTCCTCTTTCTCTCTTTCCCCTCCTCTCTCCCTCTCTTTTCTCTCTCTTTCTCGCTCTCTTCTCTCTTCTCCCCTCTCTCTCTCCTCTCTCTCCTTTCTCTCCTTCTCTCTCCCCCTCTCTTTCCCCTTTTCTCTCTCTCTCTTTTCTCCCCTCCCCTCCCCCTCTCTCTCCCCCAAATTTTCTCTTCCCCTTCTTCCCCTCTTTTTCTTTTCTCTCCTCTTCTCCCCGGGTTTTCTCTCCTCCTCTCTCTCTTTCTCCTCTCTTTTTTCTCCCCCTCTCTCCCCCTCCCCTCTTTCTCCTCTCTCTCCCACTCCCCCCCCTCCCCCCCACCCCCTACTCCCTCAATCTTCTCCCTCTTTTCCCACATCCCCCCCCCCCCGGGGCCCCCCGGGTTTTGGGTTGGTTTTGGTGTGGTTTTTTTGGTTTGGTTGGGGGGGGTGTGTGTTTTTGTTGTGTTTTTGTGTTTTTGGGTTTTTGTGTGTGTTTTTTGTGTGTGTGTGTGTGTGTGTGTGTGTTGGGGGCTAGGACTACGATGCCTACTGTTGCTGAATCTCTCAGGCAGATTTGACGCGCACTGGCGTGCCCAAGAAGAAGTACGGCCGGAAGTTTGTACTGGAGAGCGATCATCATCCTTCCAGTGCCTGGAACGGATCGGCCAGTCAGTCATCGACTCATGAGTTAGGCAGTGGAGCTGCAGAGTCATGCGTTCACTTTCCGTCATATCAAGGGTTCCTGTATACGGATGCTGACTATCTTAGCCGAGCTCCGTAGTTAGCATATTGGAAAATCAGTCAGAGGGACACCTCCCCTCAACCAGGGTTATATCCCCTTTTGGTCTCTGTATCAGGTGTAGTGGACAGTTGTCACTTCAGTGAGGTTAACGGTAGTGAATCACCAATGGTTCGTATTGTTACTTTCATGGTTGGAAGGTTTGCTTAGTTGTTTGATAAATGTAGTATTATGTATTCCTCGGTGTGATTCTATCGTGGAATGTTTGTATTGGATTCATCGTACTCTGTCGATCACAGAGGGTTGGGTTCGGTCCCATTTGTGTGAAGTTGCACATGCGACGAGGTTCAAAGGAGCACTGTATCTCAGAGAAACAGATGCTTTTAGAAGGGGGGTTTGTCACGAGTTTGTCACGAGGCCTACGACGTTCGACCCACCTAGGGTTGGCGGAATTACTTATTTGTTTATTGTCGTTGCTGTTGTCGTGTACCCGTCCCTTAGTGTGGCTTGTGGTGCGGTTGCACCTTGGTATAGTTCAGCTCAACTTCGGTTTGCTTTCTCTCTCTCTCTCTCTAATTCCACCGCCCGTGCTATTCATCCTGCAAGTTCACGGTGGCCGGTACCTTTCTCTCGAACTTTCTGTCTATCGGCCTCTCGCCTGTCTTTTTACCTGTCGCACGTGCTTCGTTTCTTTTAGTTTGAAGTATGCTCACTCTGTGACGCAGCATGGCATGTTGGCCGCCATTGCTGAGGGGGGTTAGCTCTTCACTCGAGCGGAAGATGTCTCTGGGGGCGCCTGCTCCAGTCCTGGTTCTTTACCTTATCGTCGAGAGTACAGTCAGTACTTTCATTCCTGCAGTCGGCCTGTAGGAGAGGGACATCATTTCTTCTGTTTCCGCATCTTCGCCTCTGTCCTCTCGACTGGACAGAGGGTAGAGAGAGAGTCCTTTGACCCGCCTCTTCGGGGTCACCCACGGGTAGCTGGTAAGCATCAGTTTCGTGTCTGTTGTTTTTGATTTGTTGTTGTTAGCCGGCTTAGTCTTCGCTTTTGCGCAATTTTCCTTTTGTTTTCGAAATTGTAAGAGAATATTGTGTGAGACCTTTTCTCTGGTTAATTCAATCTTTAACCTGGCCATTCTAAATTATTTCCAAAAATTCTTTCTCCTGTTATGCATCTGGTGATGCGGTAGTCGGTGGGGAAGGGAGAGAACCTGGTGATTCAGGGTTGGAACTTGCTTGGTCTCGCTCGTCCGCCCCTGTCACATTCGCCGGACTTTTATCCTTCGGCCACCGTCTGTTTGTGTGTGCAAGGAGAACGAGTTTTATGTTCACGAGCGTGCGTACGCATGATTTGTCGTTCGGATGCGTGGTTGAAGATTTGTGTTATTTTGAAATGTGTTTATAAAATGTGACAGTTATGCCATTGAATTATTATTTGCAAATGTGGTGGCAGTTATTAAGCGATGGTCGCTGTGTTGATTTATTTCCTAAGGAAGGAAAACGTTAAGCGTGAGTGAGAGAAGGTGAAGATAATTCATATTTGTTTTATAACCTGTTGATTAATGCAGTCTTTTACCTGCATCGTGTGAGAAGACTTGATTCAATGGGTTTACTGTGTGCATTGAATACACTTCCCCTCGCCCATCATGCGAGTGGCTGTTAAGACTTGACAGCAATGGTCAGACGGTACTGACGGCAGGGTTCCAGTACCCTTCTTCCTTCCTCCTTCCTTCTTCTTTTCCTCCTCTCCGACTCTCCTCCCAGCTACGTCCTCCCCCCTCCCGGGGGCTTCACCTGGAGCACGAACTGGATGGTGCCACGTGGCTGGTCGAGGCCACGTTCTGGCTGAGACCACGGACGAGATGGTGCCACGCGCTG
>CM031618.1:51763768-51766268 GCA_018398815.1 Conus ventricosus | reverse complement strand
CTCAGCTCCGGACAGGAACACACACACACACACACACACACACACACACACACACACACACACACACACACACACACACACACACACACACACACACACACCACTCGCAGAGAGCGAGAGACTGAGGAGAGAGAGAGAGAGAGAGAGAGAGAGAGAGAGAGAGAGAGAGAGAGAGAGAGAGAGGAGAGAGAAAGCGAGGGAGACTGACAGAGAGAGACAGAGATAGAGAAAGAGACTGTGCCAGCACAGGATTTGTTTTTCTTTTTTTAAACAACCGATTCATTAACAACAACAACAACAACAACAACAACAACAACAGAAGAAGAAAAAAGAAACGCAGACTTCTGCCTTGGAGCCTTGACTACCAAGCATTCAGAACTGTGGCGTGGAGAAGGTCCCCGACTGTCCAAAGCGTTCATCGCTGAACATCAGCGAACTGACTCCGGCAGCACTGCCGTGTCTCCTCTGGCAGGGTGGCACACGGCAGGCTGCTGACATAAATAAACTGCTCTCTTGAGGGTGGGAATGGACTGTCGGGGGTGGGGGGTGCGGGGAGGGGTCTGCGACTGGACGGGGGTGAGTTGTTTAGGTTGGGTATGGATGGAGACAAAAATGACCAGGTGCTGCAATAAAGCCTCCGAGGGAAGAGGGGGGGGGGGGGGGGAGGCAGCGCTGAAAATCATGCCTGAAATGACCACAAGATTAACTACATAACATATATATGGTTCTTTTCGACGTAAGCGATGGTCTTTCTTTCTTTCTGCGTACGCAGGCTGATACTCCTGTGGACACTGCCTGTATAGACAGGCAGTGGAGTTTTGTGTGTATGGCCGTTTTTTTGTCCCGCCATTAAGGCAGCTATACTCCATCTTCGGGGAAGGTGCATACTGTGTGTAACGTGTCATCCATACTAACGGCCAAACTGGCCTTCTCTTCCGAAACTTGGTGATGGGATTTTACGTGTGTGCAAGTTGTTGTGCGTGCGTTCACACACGGAACCTCGGTTTATAGTCTCATTCGAAGGACTGTGTGGGGAGTGGAGTCAGATCCAATGTTAACTCCGAGGAAAAAATCCCCCTGTACCGAAATTCGAACCTGCAACCCCAGGATCACGAGTCCGGCGCTCTACCAACTGAGCTTACAGCAGAGACAATGTCATAGGCTTCATCAGCCTACCATACCTCAGATGACGCAGCTTCTCTTTGAGCAGTGTTTTTCGTGGCTGACTCATCCTACGCGTGCACGGCACGGTTTCTTGCAGCAAGGGCAGCAAGTGAAGAGTTGAGGCAGCACTGTACGTCACTGAAGTGACTTTGTGTCTTTTGCCTTGCTTCCTCAGCATGTCGAATCAGGTTGTTTTCATACCGCTTAGCTCCTTTGTGCACGGTAGATCTCCGCTTGCTGTGGTCCTTTGCTAATTCTTCTCATTTCTCGGCATCAATGGAGAGCGTGGCTAATTCTTCAGCAATGGAGAGCGTTGCTAATTCTTCATCAATGGAGAGCGTTGCTAATTCTTCATCAATGGAGAGCATTGCTAATTCTTCATCAATGGAGAGCATTGCTAATTCTTCATCAGTGGAGAGCGTTGCTAATTCTTCATCAGTGGAGAGCGTTGCTAATTCTTCATCAATTGAGAGCGTTGCTAATTCTTCATCAATGGAGAGCGTTGCTAATTCTTCATCAATGAGAGCGTTGCTAATTCTTCATCAATTGAGAGCGTTGCTAATTCTTCATCAATGGAGAGCGTTGCTAATTCTTCATCAGTGGAGAGCGTTGCTAATTCTTCATCAATTGAGAGCGTTGCTAATTCTTCATCAATGGAGAGCGTTGCTAATTCTTCATCAGTGGAGAGCGTTGCTAATTCTTTATCAATTGAGAGCATTGCTAATTCTTCATCAATGGAGAGCGTTGCTAATTCTTCATCAGTGGAGAGCGTTGCTAATTCTTCATCAATTGAGAGTGTTGCTAATTCTTCATCAATGGAGAGCGTTGCTAATTCTTCATCAGTGGAGAGCGTTGCTAATTCTTCATCAATTGAGAGCGTTGCTAATTCTTCATCAACGGAGAGCGTTGCTAATTATTCATCAGTGGAGAGCGTTGCTAATTCTTCATCAACGGAGAGCGTTGCTAATTCTTTATCTATGGAGAGCGTTGCAAATTCTTCACCACTGGAGAGCGTTGCTAATTCTTCACCACTGGAGAGCGTGGCAAATTCTTCATCCATGGAGAGCGTGGCAAATTCCTCCCATTTCTCTTCATCAAAGGACAGCTCTGTTAGGGTGGTCCTGCAGTGGGCATTCCCTGCTTCGTGATCCATCTGATGGTTCTCCACGGACTACTTCCTCGGGGATCCTAGAACCTTACGTTCTTTTGACATGGCCGAGCTTTCTGAGTCTTCTGGATCTGAACAAACTTATTAAGGAAGGGATCTGCGGAACAAACAAACAAAATTAAAGAAAGAAAAAAAAGGCAAACCGGAAATGAATGAATGAAATGAAAT
>CM031618.1:51751268-51758768 GCA_018398815.1 Conus ventricosus | reverse complement strand
TCGGCTGGGCCAAGAGCAACATTACCTGACCTTGCTAAGTTCAAAAGGACTGTCGGACGGACTTGATGGCGCCCTCCGGAGGGGCACTGTCACTCACAGTGGCTCCGCGGCCAAGCAATCACTGTCGTCGGTAGGGGGTTTACTGAGTAGTGTCATGCGTCTGTTGGATCCGAACAGGCCCACTGAACACACACCGAAGTGACTGGGCAGCAGTGCAGTGTCTCTTTTGGTGGGTTGCCTCATAACGACATGACATGGAGTGCTCCTTGTGGATTGCCGATGCAGGGGCTGCGGCGGGACAAGCCAGGATGTGGCTGTGAACGGGGAGCTTGAATGAGCAATGTGGGTTAATGCCCCTGAGGGGGCATCGGAAATGAGACTTGGGGGTAGGGGGGGGGGGGGGGGGGGGGGGGGGGGAGACACGGGCTACAGATAAAGGCAAGGGGAGACAGACAAATAGAAACAGACTGAAGGAAAGAAGGGAACACACAGAGAGAGAGAGAGAGAGAGAGAGAGAGAGAGAGAGAGAGAGAGAGAGAGAGAGAGAGAGAGAGAGAGAAGGAAGGGAAACAAAGAAAAAGGCAGGAACTGAAGAAAGAACGGACGGAATGAAGATGTACAGATGCAGGGAAGAACGACTGACTGGACAGTAAGAATGGCAAGGCAGATGGGGGATTTGAAGGAGATGGGGGGAGGCGGGTGTCAAAGGAGGAGAAGGCTGGGGGACACGAGGAAGGGTGAGGTACCGTTTCGCCCTTTTTCATTTTGCCCTGCCAGGGCGAACTGGGACTTCCACAACACGATCCTGGCAGGTACCGTTTCGCCCTTTTTCATTTTGCGTGTGAGCACGACTTGGCCTAACGGCCTTCGTTCATTCGTCCTTCGTCCTCTCTCGGGCTTCGCCCTACTCTAATCTAAAGACCATCGATTCTGCTTTGGAGTAGACTGGGACACTGGTTACGCCAGGGGGGAGCCTTGCAGTATGGTAATGACACTCAAAGGAACGCTAGGGCGAAATAGGAAAGGGCGAAAAGGGAACAGGACGAAATGGGAAAGGGCGAAATGAAAAAGGGCGAAACGGGATGACACCCGAGGAAGAACCCTTTGTGGACTGCGAATTGATAATCTATTAATCTTGTAAACCTGTAGTGACCTTTCTACGATTCCTAAACAAACAAACAAAAACAAGCAAAAGCACCGATATTTCTTTTCCTCCATCATTTCAGGGGGTACGTAAATAAGTAAAATAAAAAAAACAATAAACAAACGATCGGTCGGGGGGTAGGATGGAGAGGGGGAGGGGGGATGAGGAGGCTCACGAACGCGGACTTCGATTATCGCCAGCAGAGAGTTAATTTAATACATAGTATCATGCCTGAGATAAGATAATGGATGAGTACAGGCACCACTGAACATCGCTGAACATCGCTCAGGTGATCCAACGATGACATGAACTTGAACGTAATCCTTCTATCCCTTTTGGAAATGGACATTTTCTTTTTCTTTCTTTCTGCGTACGCAAGCTGATACTCCTGAGGACACTCCTGTATAGACAGGCAAGGATTAATCCCATCTACCCAACAAAGGGTGTGGAGTTTTGTGTGTAAGACCATTTTTTATCCCGCCATTAAGGTAGCCATAGTCCATCTTTGGGGCAGGTGCATTCTGTGTGTAACGTGTCATCCATACCAACGGCCAAACTGGCGTTCTCTTCCGAAAGTTGGTGATGGGATTTGACGTGCGTTCAAGATGTTGTGCGTGCGTTCACACACGGAACCTCGGCTTATAGTCTCATTCGAAGGACTGTATGGGGAATGGAGTCAGAACCAATGTTAACTCCGAGGGAAAAAAACCCCTGTACCGAAACGGCCCGGCGGAGATGCGAACCCGCAACCTCAGGATCACCAGAGTCCGGCGCTCTACCAGCTGAGCTATTCCGGCCCCAAATGGACATGAAATCAACAAATAAGTCAGGATGGCAAAAACGTAGATACAAAGTTGTGTATTAATGTATATATGATAATATCGCGTATAAATACAGTTGCGTGTGATTGCTTTTTAAATCCATATACACAAATCCAAATATGACAGCTCTTTAAGAATAAACAAGGGGAACTTTTGATACAACTTTAAACATTTTTCATCACTTTTGCAATCTTCAAGAGAATTCCACAACACACACACACACACACACACACACACACACACACACACACACACACACACACACACACACACACACCCTCCACCCCCAACATCACTGTGTATCGTGAGAAGTCACACACAAATCTCTAACCGCTATTATGAACAGGCAAGTGCCACGACACCTGTTTTGGCCTCTCAATCATGAAATGACACTCTTCACCAGTAATGTTCGTTATGCTGTGTTTACAAACCCGTTCGTTCATATTGTTAAATACCATATTTTCTTCCCAGCTCAATGGAGAGGTTTGTGACTGCTACATCTAGACTTGATAGCTTTGACAACACATAAGTCAAGAAGAGTGTTGATATAGGGTTCTGTTCGATATGAGTTTGTTTGTTCAGCAGGCAGTGCAGCGTCTCGTGTGGTGGGTTGTCTCAAGACGACTTGACACTTATTGTTCCCTGTGGATCTCGGTGGTGGGGTTGCGACAGGACAAGCTTCGGTGTGAATGTGCATGGGGTGTTGTAGTAAAGGGTGGCGTGGGGACGATGCCACATGAGAGCACTTAGAAGATAAGGAAATAAATAAATACATAGATGAATAAATAAAAATAATACAAATAGAAAAGTAAACAATCGGTCACCGTGACAAGTATAAAGAAAATGGTACTTTCACGAGTGTACAACTGACAAAGATTTAAACATCTTGAGGACATATAGCTATCGTAAACATCAAGAGATTAACATAAAAATCGAGAACATAAGAACTCTACAACCTTCCGTCTGTTAACAACGCCGTTGTCAATCTGTTGTGTTTTTATTCGCCAAGAAAGAAAACCAGCGAACGTGCCAGAACTGTTCCATTCTTCAGCCACACTGGTTAGTCAAGCTGAGGGTTCTGTTCAGTCCCTTGAAACCACAAGCAGAGAAGATCAGCCCAGAAGAGCAGGAGGGTTTTAGGGCATGGAAAAGCAAACTGTACATATGTCAATTCTGGTGGAGAAAACATTCACAGCGCCAGGGAGACGTGTGCCTCGTTTTCATGGACTTCAAGACGGCATTTGACAGAAGATGATGTGCACTGTTACGTGCCATTGTGAGAAGAGTCAACATCAGTGCACCATCATCAGTCACCGGACATGATCTATGACAAAGCCATACGGACGACCCTACCCAATGCCAGCACTGGCGAATGGTTTCGAACTACCTTGGGGTCGGACAAGGTTGTCTGCTCTCTCCCACCCTGTAGAATATCACAAAGGATTAGTCCACTAGTAACATGTCCATGGCCAAGTTACGTTTGCTGAGGCAATCGATGCCCAGGGTGGTGAAGAGAATTTGAATGGCCAGAGTCTTGTTGAGCGTCTGAGTTTGCTGCGGTTAATAGACGGACCAGTTAGAGGCAAAGTGTCACACGTCTCAGCTAAGCACCATGTCAAGGAGGCAAAAACCATTCCCAACAACTTAATGATGATGACTCTGCTCAGGATAACTATCACCATCATCATCATCATCATCATCATCATCATCATCAAACAAGGGCCTTTGTTAAACTTCTTAATCCAGATAAAAATCCTCAGTGCATACATTCTAAATTGTACACACACACACACACACACACACACACACACACACACACACACACACACACACACACAACACACACACACACACACTCGCGTGCGCGTGCACACACACGCGTATGTGCACTCGCGCGCGCACACACACACACACACACACACACACACACACACACACACACACACACACACACACACACACACACACACACACGTACACACACACAGTGTCAGTCACTCACTCACACATACACACGCGCGCGTACACACACACACATTCATGCGCACGTGCACGCACACACACATTCATGCTCACGTGCGTGCACACACACACATTCATGCTCACGTGCGTGTGTGCGCGCGCACACACACACACGCGCGCGCGCACACTCTCTTTCTCTCTCACACATATAGAGGCTTGCATAAACGTATGCACACACGAATGCACGCCCTTCTCCACACACACACACACACACACACACACACACACACACACACACACACACACACACAAACATACACACGCACGCACGCACGCACGCACGCACGCACGCACGCACGCACACACACACACACACACACAGGCTTGCATAAACGTATGTGCACACGAACGCACCCCCTCCTCAATATAAACACACACGAACGCATGCTGTCCTGTACACACACACACACACACACACACACACACACACACACACACACACACACACACACACACACACACACACAAAGAGGCGTGCACACACGCGCACACTAATACGCAGAGACGTGTGTTTACACACTGTGTAACAGAGTGATTTTGAGGTGGTTGGTTTGTTTCAAAAGGGTGGAAAAGTGGCTTTGTGTTCTTCGCTAAAATTCGTTCTTCCAATGCACCAAATGAATATGCTGAATCTAATGATTATTTTACAAAAATGGATACTTTAATCAAATGATCTCGCAGATTCGTATCATATCTCTGTCGGCAATGTCTTTGAAGCAAATAAAAAACAAAGTAAAAAGGAAAGAAGGTGAAATTCTGTGGAATTTTGTTTTCCATTAGGCGGCCAACGTTATGTCGGACGATTTGTCGCACTAAGGGGGTTGCTTTGGAGCGCAGTAGGAGGGAGGGGCAGTAAAATATGGGGGGTGGGTGAGGTATTTGACAGGAGGTAGTAACTGGATGGTTGGGGGGAGGGGTGGAGGAGGGTGTTTGTGGGGGGGGCGGGGGGGGGGGGGGGGGTTGGGGGCCGGAGGCTTGAAGTTTGGTTTATAGACGAGAGGACAGTCTGACTTGAAGGAGTCACAGCGACCTCACAACACACGACCCTGAAATATATGCATGTGCCTTACACACACACACACACCACCCACCACACACACACACACCACACACACACACACACACACACACCAACACACACCACACCCGCGCGGCACCCCACACACACACACACACACACACACACACAACACACTCACACCTCACACTCTCTCTCTCTCCTCTCTCTCTCTCTCCTCTCTCTCTCTCTCTATCTCTCTCTTGTCAAATTGCAGTTGTCAGACTCTCCTGAGAAGCAAATTAGATCCTGAAAATCTAAGACTACAGACCGTCTCTAATCTCCCATTTCTTTCCAAACTGATTGAAAAAGTTGTTCCCCAACGTCTGAACATTCTCTGTAAAAAATCTCTTTACTCTAACAGTCGACCTACTGGGCTGGCCATAGCACACCGAGACAGCGCTCCTTAAGATAGCAAACGATCTCCTCACAGCTGTTGATGGAAACAAAGTTTCTCTTCTCTCTCTCTTAGATTTGTCTGCTGCTTTTGATACAATAGATCACTCCATTCTTCTCTCAAGACTCAACACTTCTTTTGGTCTTTCTGGTTCTGTCCTTTCCTGGTTCTCTTCATATCTCTCTGATCGCACGCAAACTGTTTCAGTGAAAGGTGTTAAGTCTCCAGCAAGAGCACTTCAGTTTGGTGTTCCTCAGGGATCTGTCCTGGGACCGGTTTTGTTTGTGCTGTACACCCAGCCTCTCTCGGCCATTATCAGCCAACACTCTCTCCTTCACCATAGCTTTTCAGATGACAACCATCTGTATATCTCTGCCCATATCAGTCAGCTTCATGAAATAATCTCCTCTTCTCAAGCATGCATTACCGATGTTAAATCATGGATGCACATAACAAGCTACAACTTAACGCAGACAAAACTGAAATAATCCTCATTGCTTCGAAACAACACTATTAGAACTCTTCTCTCCCTAGTTCTATAAATGTTGATGGAAATGAAATAAATCTATTAGTGTCTGTTCGTAACCTCGGCGTTACACTCGACCAAACTCTCTCTTTCAAACAACATATCTCTAATGTGTGCAAGTCCTGCTACCTTGAACTTCGTAGAAGAGCTCAGTTCGCCGCTTCCTTACTCAAAATGCTCTGAAGACTCTAATCTGTGCTTTTGTCCTGTCTCGGCTCGACTATTGTAACTCCCTCCTTGCCGGTTGTCCCTTAACGCTCATCTCTAACTTCAAAAAGTTCAGAACAATGCCGCCCGTCTGATCTCCCGCTCCTCTAGATCTGATAACATATCACCAATTCTGTCTTCCTTACACTGGCTCCCAATTCAGTCTCGCATTGACTTTAAAGTTCTCCTCCTGGTTTTCAAATCACTGAATAATCTGGCTCCCTCCTACCTCTCTGACCTCCTCCATCTCTATGGAGATAAAAATCCACCGATTCTCGTCTGCTTCGGCTTCCCTCCGCTCTCGCTGAAAACTTCAGGCCAACGATCTTTCTCTTTACTCAGGCACCTGCTCTGTGGAATAGTTCTCCTTCTTCATTGCGTAACACGGACTCTTTAGAGACTTTTAAAACCTCCCTAAAGACACATCTTTTCCCTCGGACTGATTAACGATATCCAGTTACCACTGTGCGCGTGTTTGCTGGTGTTGAACGCGCTCCTGTGTCTGTCTGCGTGTGAGAGTCCCCCCCCCCCCCCCCCCCCCCGGCGGTGTGTGTTGTGTGTGTGTGTGTGTGTGTGTGTGTGTGTGTGTGTGTGTGTGTGTGTGTGTGTGCGCGCGCGCGCGCGCGCGCGCTTTGAATTAGAATTATGATTTTTTATCATGTTTTTCTGTAATATGCGCTTTGGGCTCTTGCGGGGTAAAGCGCTCTATAAATATCCTTTTACATTGAAGAAAAGAAGAAAAAGAAACACCCGAAGGTGCTGGGGGGACCCAGAGAAGCACTGTCTTCACCTGCCTTTAGAGCAGTCCTGTACCACCCTTGGAGGCCTGCGCTGTGTTGACGAATAGGTACAGGCACGCGCAGGACACTCCATTAAGATATCAAGGGACATAACTGCTCCTGAACAGAGGTAAATCAGACTACAGGATGCAGCTCATAACAGCCTTAAAGTAGCATCCCCATGGGTTGTACCAGCCCGTATTTCATGACTGCAGAAGCCCACCGGCGAAAAACACACCCTCCAGCTGCCGAGCACACCCCACAGACCCAACCACCCCTGCCCACGGACAGATGAAGACAGTGCCACTCCAGACACAGCCAAGCTTTCGCCATACGGTCTTATGTGCCCTCAAGAGAGAATCCAAAGTTGTAGTCTTTCCCACTGTCAACAGGACTTTCCCCTGTGGTCAGTGGGTCTTTCCTCACCGTCACTGGACCTTTCTCCAGGTCAGCCCTGTTGAACGCGCTCCTGTGTCTGTCTGCGGTGAGGTCCCCCCCCCCCCCCCCCCCCCCCTGCCCCCCCCGGGGGATCTTGTGTGGTGTGTTT
>CM031618.1:51722519-51751168 GCA_018398815.1 Conus ventricosus | reverse complement strand
GCCGTGAAAAAGTTAATAAGAATGCTGCACTTTCTCAGTGGTGGGTGACGAGAGCTGAAATGTCGGCCGTGTAAAGATTCCGTCATCTGTGTCAGTTGTTGTTGTTGTTGTTGTACCCTGACTAAAAGACTCCAGGATCATCCGAACAGCCGAAGTACTTGAATACTATGGTACAAGTGCATCAGCTTGGATGAGAACATTACGTGTGAGACTGTTTTCGATTATCCCGCAACGTGGGCAGCCACACTCCGACTTTGGGGATTTGGAGACTGATAATGTTATGCTAGGAGCTTGTCACAACTGAAGACAATCCCCACATAACTATGCAGAGCATGACAACATTCTGATATAGCCTTGGTGATCTGTGTCAGTATTTGGTGGTCTTGGAAACACAATAATACTCAACCTGCACTGGGGTATTCCCTGAGAAGAGATAGTTCTTGCCCAGTCCCCCCCGTTTTTGACTAAATGGCATGAAAGACAACCAGCAACTGTCCACCCTCCACCCCCTCTCCTCCCTTTCATCAACTACAGTCTCAGGAAGTACTGAATGCAGCTTTGGAAGATGTCCACATCTACAACCTGCTTTACAATCCAGTGCACATGACCAAAGCAATAATCATTGAAAATCAAATTGCAGAGACAAAGCTTTCACACTGACATGGTTAAAAGAAAGAAAAAAAAGCATTCACATCAGCTCAGCTTGTTAAGCATCCACATCAATGTAACTGCAGTGAGAATCAACTGAACCAAACCTGGTCACAAAAACATCAAAACTTAAAATTAAGCTCAAAGCCAAGAGAAAAGATAAAACAATTTTTCTTGAGAACCAAGGAAACTTGCGGCAAACACTCACGCAAAACAAACTCAAGCATAAAAACAAAGTCAAAAATAAAAGGAATGACTCAAATGTGTAAGCAATCTGCAATTATTAGCACAGTTTTCCTTTCTTTATTCGAGACAACAAGCTTGGCTTCTAGATCTGGGTGAATTCAAGTCTCAGGGTGGCCAGCTTTGACCTTCCATTCTGGCAATACCAAATCAAGGAGGAAAAAAAATCATGTAACTAAACTTTTGGTTAGAGATTTGCACAAGGAATAGACATTTTTTGTTTATTTGTTTCAACTGATGTGATTTTTTCCCCCTTAACAGTTAACTTTTTTCAGTTTAAAATCGTGGCATTTTCAGCCAGTTCCATAGCCGCAACATCTGATCCTATGGATTGAGTGTCTATACACCAGAACTTATAATCCCTCAAAAAACAAAGGGAGTGAAGTACCAGTGAACTGTCAGAGAAAAATCTGCTGACTGCTACTTACGTACCCCTGCCACGGCTTTAAACCAATTTGCAACCAAAAACTTTCATATGAATATGGATCTGCGTTATGAAAAAAAAAAAAAGCACCTTTCCGCTGAAAGTCTCCTCACCCTACCCGTCCCTTTAGTATTTAAATTCTGATTTGATTTTTAAAAAAAATCCAAACTTCACTTTTAACAATGACACTGGTCTTCAACCATCCTTAAAAACAAAAACAAAAAAATAACGTCTTGAACCAAAGTCACACACACACAAAAACACCCCAAAACAAAACTCCATCCTCGAACCCAACGCAGACGGCTGAACCAAGGCGGCAACACAAAAACGGAAGCTGGCCAAAAGGTCAGGCAGCGACGGCAGGCAGAGGACGAAGGGAGGAAACTCAAAACACAGGCAAGAGCAGTGAGCGGCAGGGAAGAGGGGGGACAACCCCTCAGGCTTCCTTGTTACCTTTACGCAGCAGTTTCTGCAGCCCCCGGCTCATGTAGTAAGGTTTGCCTGGGCTGCCGTCGTTCCTCTCCAAGTCTTCCACTGTCACAGGTCAACCCCAGCATTAGTGATGAAGTCACAGGCCACAATCAAACATTCTGAATGATTTACTGCAACATCAATTTTAGTTCAAGAACAGCATTAATGATGAAGTCACATGGCACAATTGAACATTATGAATGATTTATTTCTAACACCAATTTTAGTTAAAGAACAGCATTAATGATGAAGTCACATGGCACAATTGAACATTATGAATGATTTATTTCTACACCAATTTAGTTAAAGAACAGCATTAATGATGACGTCAGGCCACAACTGAACGTTTTGAATGATTTATTTCTACATCAATTTTACTTCTTTCTTTCATTTGTTTATTGATTTGTTTATTTATTCAAATTAAGTATGACTTTTATCACCTTCTGAACAGCCACATCACACATATAAGCATACCCACACACACATGTATGCACGAACGCTCATGCACCCGAAACACAGATACCATAGGCAGACCCCCACATGAACAACAGCACACAAAAACACACGTAAAAATTCACTACCACATACACACGCATTCACACACACACACACGCATTCACACACACGTGCACACACACACCACGCACAAACTTAACACAAAAACAGACACATACATTCAAACTACACAAGCCAATAGAGGCATTAACACTCTTACGTTCTCAAAATACACGTTTACAATTACACAAATACACACATACAAACTCTGTACCCAAACACATGCACAGTAATGCCCCCAAAACAACACAAAATACAGCCATCACGCACACCACCACCACCACCACCACCCAACCCCACCACCTACAACGACCAGTACAAACACATATTACTCACAGAAGCAAAGGAAGAGGGTGTCGACCCCCACGTCAAAGACATTGAAGAAGCAGCTGGAAACCAGGTATGAGCCCAGCACCAGAATCTGCCCATCAGAGGGGTGGGAGGGAATAAGGATCATAAAACCAAACCTGTTTGCTCTCAAATTGCCACGGGTTCACTTTTTAACAAAATGGGAGTGTATTGTCTGGAGAGAATGTGTACCCATCCACCAATTTTAAAAGATGAAAGAGGGGTGTGTTAGTGTGTGTATTTTCCAAATGTGTGCAAAAGCAAAGATGGGTTGGGGAGTGTGGGGGGAGGGGGTCATTTTCATTTGCCATCATGCAGCAGAGGGTAGCAACCTGAGGAGTTAAATAGGTTCTTCCAACACAAATTACTTTCAAATCTGATTTATCAGCATACTTTGACACAATTTCATGCTTCTGATCTGTTTTATTTATTTTTAGTATTTCAGGATCTGTAGTCATGTTATTGTTCCTTCGCGATGGCATGTTGTTGGAAAAGCAGATACAGACCGATGTGCCCACGAGTTAGCAAGAGTTACTGCTCTTTGGTCTCACCATAGCCAAACTTTGCAAGCGCAATAATTATGGCTCAAGAATTTTGTATATTTTTTACTGATAATTTTTTTCTAGTTTGTTATACTCGATTTTCTTTTCTTTGCCAAGCATGTGAGCGAAATTAGGCAAAACATCCTGGCATATCCCGTAGCTTCGGCACCATATCAAGCCATCATGAGGCAACTAGCCAGAGGAGGCCCTGCACTGCTGTCCGAGTCCCTTTGGTGGTGCTCAGTGATGCCTGGTCTGATCAATGCTATGCAGGACAACCACTTCCTCAGCCCTCAACTGACGTACACCGACAGTCCCCTTCACCTTGACTCGACTTACAAAGGCCGTGGATGTGAAGAAGAAATCGAAACTGAAGCAACCTCATTCTTCAGGTGAAATTCTTTGCCGTCCTGTTTGCTAGATGCCTCCACCCCGTTTCCTGTTTTCTTTGCTGAATGAAACGTAACAATAACTTCACCAATATTTTCAATCATTCACCCTGTCCATCAGCTGAAATGAAAGATGTGGGAGGTGACGGTGACGATAAACAACGTTCTCATTCATCCGACACCAGGATCTGTTCATCCAATGAGGAACGTTGGAAGGAAGGGAGGTGAGGATCTGTCGGTGGAAGGATGGGGCCAGGCAGGGGGGGGGGGGGGGGGGGGGGGGGGGGGGGTTAATGGTGATAATATTTCTGATCATTTTTTTTTTCAACCTCAGGGGCTGTCTATCACAGGAAGGGAAGATGAGGAGTGGAAGTGAGGTGAAGTTGGGGGTGAGGAGTGGGGTGTTGCCAATAGTTTCAATCATTCATTCCACACAGAATCCTTCCATCAGAGGTGGGTGATTCATTTTTCAACTTTCCATTCAACAGTAGGATCAGACAATCAGAGGAGGAGGGTAGGGTGGAGGGGTGTTATTCAATTTTTCAACAGATCAGGTTTCAGAAATCATCAATTTAAAACTAGAATCTCACAATATGAACAACTGCACAATAAGCACACATATTCCTGAGAAAAACAACAACATGTGTTTGTTATTAAGAAACATGGCAATAGTTGAACATACTACCACAGACAAACACACATGCTGGCACAATAGCCATATACTTCAGAGTCTGTTAGTTAACCCAATGTCAAAAAACAACAACAAAAACAACTACATAAACAAACAGACAAAATACAGAAATAAAGGTATGAAAGAAAGATGAGAGATTATCAATCAATAACAACAAATAAACAGAAAGTAAATGAGTAAAACAACCGAAAAACTCATCATTGTTACACACACAGCACACACACACACACACACACACTCTCACACCCACCCACGCACAAGCCACAGACAAAAATGAAGAAATGAAAAAAAAAAAATGACACATAACAAAACTCCATGTCTCAACAGCAGTTTAAACTGCAAGGAAGCCAGAAGACCAAAAAAAACCCAACAACAACCATGTAACAAAATTAAAACTGAAAACAGGCGGAACATTCATTTGAAAAGAACAACCCTAAGCACCCCTTCCAACCACCCTCCCTTCCTTACCCATTTGGAGCAAACAGCAGATGCCACAGGTAAAACCATTGTATTGTATACACCTGACACTGAACAAGGACAAGAAAGGAAGCAAGGGGGGACTCAAATGACAGGCACCATGCGGAAATGCAGGTCTGGCACGGAAATCTCCAGGAAGGGAATACTGCGTTCAAACCAGTAGTACGAGGCCACGTGTGGACAAAAAACCACACTGTCTGAATCAGTGTGCGGATTCTTTGGCATGTCAGGTACTTGTAACATTAACCAGATACTGCTACAGTGCTTTTCACACCTAGAAGTGCAAACACTTACACATTTGCACTGGGACAAGAAACACACTGGCTGTCCTTTATTCCAATTTCATCACCCTCTTCTGTCCTGCTCACCATATCCTCCCCACTCCGCCATCCTCGTCCCCAAGCAATCATTCCCCCTCCCTCCCAAGGTCTGTTTAGCAGACCTGTTCCAGAAAAAAAATAACAGGAAGATAATGCCTGTCTCTGCATTGCAAACAGAGTTACACTTTCTCAGTGTGTGAGTCAGGCAAACACACCTGGGGTCAAAGGTTTAATCTGAAGTACACGCCTTGGCTTAAGGCTGTGTCAGACAATTGACATAGGCCAGAACACCAAGGCTACATCCAAAATGTTGTTATGCTCTGCATAGTTATGTGGGGATTGTCTTCAGTCGTGACAAGCTCCTAGCATAACACAGTCTCCAAATCCCGACGTCGGAGTGTGGGCTGCCCATGTGGGGGGGTAATCAAAAACGGTCACACACGTAATGTTCTCATCCCCAGCTGATGCATTTGTGCCATAGTGTTCAAATGCTTCGGCTGTTCGGATGATCCCTGGAGTCTTTTAGCCAGGGTACGACAACAACAACAACAACAACAACAATCTGAAGTACATGCCAGGATGCCTGGGATATCGACTGTCTACATTACAGATGCCCCATTTCACACCCATGGTATGGCATTTCCTCTCTCTGACTGAACAATAGCCGACCGTTGGGGAAAAATTGATGGGCGTGCCCACCAGCACCATCTGTCCCATGTGCATAGCAAGGTCACTCTTGCTCAATGCAAAGCCCAACATTGATTACCTCCCTTGTGATTCCAGCATTCTGTTGAAGCGAGGGCTCAAAGGGGTGAGACTGCATGGGTACATCTTGGTTCACTTCCTACAGAGGCAGTGGATGAGACCGCCATGGAGTGGGAAGTTTGCTTGGAGGTTACAGGGGATTCTGGATTGGGTGAGTGACCACAACCTTCAGCTTTCAACATGAACAACACACAGACACACGCACAGCAACTGCACCACTATCAGATTTTTGTACAAATCTTAGTGGCTTTTCCCCAAAAAAAAATTTTTTAAAGTTTGATTTAACTTTGTTTGGCACTCTGAAAAATGAATCTGGTAGTTGCAGGAATCAAAAGACCTCGGCAGCCTAAGGTTGGATAAAGCATTTTAAAAAAAAAGAACTTTGCAGGAGCAACTCCCTTATTGTCATAGATGTTTTATTTGAGGCAAATGCGTCCTGCACATGACACCATAATTTGCTATCTGAAAAATCACAGTTCAAGCTGAGAAGGAGAGAGGTGAAAATTCACGAAACAAACAAAAACAATATTCCCAGTGAGACTTACGCCAAGGATTTAGGACCTTTTTGCTTCACAAGTATCCATCCGACAAGTCCACTGACATGGAACACACTGCCACTCATTGTGGTCGAACTTTATGAACAGGAGACATACTCTGTGAATGCCTACTATAATTATCCCCCTTTTCTACTATGCCTGCTCCCAGGATAAAAATCCAGGGCCTTGGTAGTCATTCTTCAGGTTTCAACCAATGAAGACCCTGTCCTCATCTGACTGCACTTTTGCTATGCCAGAGTTTTCCCAGCTTGAGATCTCAAGATGTCGACACAGTCTTCATATTGGAGGAACAATTCCTCGAAGATGGAGTATGGCTACCTTCATGGTGGGATAAAAAACAGTCATACCACAAAACTCCACTCCCTTTGTTGGGCAGATGGGATTAAACCTACCTCCTTCCAGGGAGTGTAGTGTGAATGGGGGGGGGTTCTGAAAAGAATGTGAAGGCGAAGCGCCGGGTCAGGGGTGGGGCGGCAGCCCCCCGGAAATTTTTTTTTTCAAGATGCAAAAGGTCAACGGTGTATCGGACATTGAAAAAGGGCTCTGTAATAACTCCAAAACAGTTCAAGAAAAATGAACATTTTTAAAAGAAACATCAGTTGACAGCCGAGGGGGGTTTCCGTGCAACTGGGAAACCCCCCACAATCCGCCACTGCTGTCTATACAGGGAGTGTCCGCAGGAGTATCAGCCTGCGTACGCAGAAGAATAGAGGGAACAGTGTGAGCAGGGTGTTGGGCCGAAAGGGATAAGTGACTGCCATTTTCTGAGTAATCGACTGTAAGTCTTTCTATATAGATCTCATTAAAAGAATTTGTTAACATAAACAAAGCATGTTACTGGACAACAAACTGGGATACTCATAATTTTTCTTTTAATTTTTGATGGTACCTTGTACACCCCCATCCCAACTTTACTTTTCCACAAGTTTTGCATTTCAGAGGGGTGGGCGTAGACATGGACCTTGAGGGTAAGTGCATCATTGTCAACAGACCCCCCCCCCCCCCCCCCCCCCCCCACTTCAACAGAGCCCATGAAGGAAAGAAGCAGGACGATCTTACCAATGGCGCCCGTCACCATCAGCTTGCTGACAAACATGATGAAGTCCGACACCTTGTCCAGCACAAAGGTCCTGGCACCACACACAAACGTCCCATCAGTCTACTGGCCAGTCATCACCTTAACACACCACCCCCCTCCCCCTTAACCATCACCTCCAAAATCACCGTCTTCTCTTCCATACCTATCCAAAAATGAAAAAAAAAAAACAACCCACCCACCCCACCCTGGTCAAAAACAGGTCAAGTGGGAAGAAAGCACAGCAAGGAAATGATGCTGGGACTGTTGGGATGCCAAGAATGATCAACACAGCATCCACACCACTTTACCCTAAAACTGCTATTGCTGTATCTTACAATCAAAATGAGCCCATTTTCTTAACATTGGGTGTACACATCTTCTACTTTGAGGATTTTTGTCTCAACTATTGTTCCAACGTCATCCAGACTCGAGTTCACGTGCATGATGTTGCACACGTTGTCACTCTTTGGTTGTAGCCCTCAACACAATGGTTACACACAACGAGAGCAACTACAGCTCAAGAGCTTGTCTCGAGTTAATCTTTCGACATGTTTTTTCTGTATTCCATCAATTCATCGTATTTTCATCCAACATGTGTCAGCCCTGAGTGTGACCCTTTGCGGTCGGCTGGGCTATAAGCAACATTATCTTATCTTATCTTATCCAACATGTGTACAATTGAAATTGTATGGCAAAACAGGTCTGAGCATCAAATGTTGAAAAGACGTAAGGGCATGATCAGAGTCTTCGGTCAGTGAACAACATGTCTTCCCAAGCTTGTGGCGTCATTGTTCCCATCACAGCTCTCCACACTGAGGCAATGCATCACTGCCCCCTGCACACACTGTACGACTCTCACAGAGGAACAGCAAAATACCTGAAAATTCTACTGTGAGGGATCTGGGGCATGCCCCCCCACCTTCCCATCTTTTTGCTGTCTCCACCCCCCCCCCCCCCCCCCCCCCCCTCCGCCTTCCTCTCCCCCACCCACGCTGAGATTCTAGAAATCTAACATAGATCTGAGCATCAACTGGAGGTCCCCTTTTCAATAAACGCTTTGTTTCTTTACCTTCTGTCAATCTCTTTCACTTCAGCAGATCTTGCCAACAAACAACATCAGACTTTGACATTATTTTGCCTTTGACCACACAGATAAAAGCACATCTGTCAACTCTAAAAGAAAGTTTACGGGAAATCTCATGAGTCACAGTCGTCTGCTTGCATGCGGAAAATGGCCCGTTTACCTGGAGGGTGATACTGTTTCCCAAGAACACAGCTATCATCACTTATGAAGCTAGTATATTCCTGTAAGTATAATGCATAATCATACCCTCTCTTTCTTTCCATTCATCCAATGAAGAAGCTTTGTCTTTTATACTCCTTCAGTCATCTTGGCATTATTTCAGGAACCAGACTTATTCCAGATTTTGCTCTTTCAACATTCTACACATTGTCCATAGTTTTACTTCTCTTTTAACATTCTAAACATTGTCCATAGTTTACTTCTCTTTAACATTCTAAACATTGTCCAGTATTTTACTTCTCATTTAACATTCTAAAACATCGTCCATAGTTTTACTTCTCTTTTAACATTTCTAAACATCGTCCATAGTTTTACTTCTCTTTTAACATTCTAAACATCGTCCATAGTTTTACTTCTCTTTTAACATTCTAAACATTGTCCATAGTTTTACTTCTCTTTTAACATTCTAAACATTGTCCATAGTTTTACTTCTCTTTTAACATTCTACACATTATCCATAGTTTTACTTCTCTTTTAACATTCTAAACATTGTCCATAGCTTTACTTCTCTTTCAACATTCTAAACATTGTCCATAGTTTTACTTCTCTTTTAACATTCTAAACATTGTCCATAGCTTTACTTCCAGTATCTCTCCCACAAAATCTACCCCCCCCCCCCCACCCGTCCTCAGTGTAACTCTTCCTTCCCCTACCCTGCTTTCTATCCATCCCATTCCTTCCCACAAGACTGCCCTGTTACATTCTATTTCCAATATTCCTTCCCTCCCCTACCCTGCTTCCTATCCATCCCATTCCTTTCCACAAGACTGCCCTGTTACATTCTATTTCCAATATTCTATCCAAGCAATCAACAAAAGTCAGCCATGTGGCTCCCCACCAGAGGACACCCTTCACTGCAACAAGACAAAATGTGTGATACACCCACCTGAGCACGTTACGCATGATGAGTAAAAAGGCATCCTTGGTAGCAACACAGAAGCTGCGTCCATAAATGGCAATCTGAAACATGAAACACGCGCACGCGCGCACACAACACACACACACACGCACACGCACACACACACAGCAAAGGTGTTATAATTCATTTATTTATGTGCAGAACTCAACAACAAAAACAAAAAACAAACAAACAAAAACAACAACAAAATCATGTGAATATGGCTACTTTGATGGCGGTCTATAAGTGGTCACATGTGAAAATGTCACAGTTGGTGACCCCCCTTAGCTGAGGAAGGAAGAAACAAAGACCAACACTTACCATGATGTAGGCGTTTTTGTTGATGAACTTGAGCAGTTTTTCAAGGCACCAGAAACAGCACTTCAGACACCTGCAGGAAAAGAGCCGTTCAGGCGTGACCGTTAAGCGCCAACACATCAACCAGCACTGTGTGATTCCCATCCACAACCAACCTCCCCGCCCCCAAAATTTAAAATGTCTACATCTGATCAACATTGAACAAATGAGAGAGAGAGAGAGAGAGAGAGAGAGAGAGAGGAGAGAGAGAGAGAGAGAGAGAGAGAGCGAGAGAGAGAGGAGAGCGAGAGAGAGAGAGAGAGAGAGAGAGAGAGAGAGAGAGAGAAGAAGAGAGAGAGAGAGAGAGAGAGAGAGAGAGAGAGAGAGAGAGAGAGAGAGAGAGAGAAGGAGGGAATGAGGAAATGCTTTGGCCAAATAATTTGGCAACAAGACACAGAGTATCAGAGACACAGAGAAAACAAATCTTCGTCTCCCTCCAGTGCAGTGTCTCCCTAAAAAAAACAGACAGTGTTATTTTTCTCACCCACAGACTTAAAGATTTTGAAGCTTACTGTCTCCTGATCATTCAAAACTCCTTCATAAAGATAACAGAAAACAGGATAGCTATGATGATTACGCATTACATACAAGTATGTTTGCTTGCTTGCACGAGAATGTATGCACTTGTGTAAAAAGTGAATGGTTTGATGTGACTCTACTTCTCTACATGTCACTGAAAAAAAAAAAACCGAACAAAAGCCTCCCCTATACAATCCCATCCTCCATTTATGCAGGTGTTCTTGTCCCATGTCTGTCTGTCTGTCCCTCCCTCACACCCTCTTAATGTTTCAACCTACTTCAGGATAAACTTGGCGACGTCGTTCTCAGAGCTCTTCAGCTTCCTGTCCAAGTACTCCAGGAAGGCTCGGACCAGCTGCACCAGAGCGATGATCAGTGAGCCGAAGGCCAGCGACCCCAGGTGGTACCTGCATTGGTGTTAGAATGTTCTGATGGTCTTCTACAATGCCAAGATCGGCAGCAGCAGATGTAAATACAATCACGATCACTCACACACACACACTACACGCACATTCCAGACGGTGGACAGTTTTCATTTTCTAATCAACACACACATACACACACACCTACCTAAAAGTGCACAAGTATCCAATTACAGATACATACACACATAATACACTTCTCTAACACAGGCTCAATGTTTCCATCTTTACACACACACACATAGAAACAAAGTCAATCTTGAAAATATAAATTTTTCTGTACACATCATACACACACCAGATACACTGAAATAAAGTGAATCTCTCAAATTACTATTTTCTAAACACTTCACACACACACACAGACAGACACACACCTCTAAGGAACACTCGATGATCCCATCTTTAAACTCACAGACGCATGCATACACACACACACACACACACACACACACACACACACAGATGCATACACACACACACGTGCATGCGAGCACACACAACATAACATACCAACACTTTAACAAACGCTCAAAGTTCCCACCTTTACACACACACACATTCACTCACACACAACCAACCAACAACGTACACAATTTTCCACCACCACTACAACTTAACCCCCCAAAAAACCACCTTTGCCACCACCAATCCTCCACATAACTCCCATTCTCACCATCACCACCACCCTTTCCTGCCCCCCCTCCCCCAAAAGCCCCCCTCCTCCCCGCCACAGACGACCTGCGGCTCCCACCTGACACATCGGCCCAGGGAGGCCAGGACGGGCATGGTGGGATGTCGCGCTCCTTGTTGAAGGCCCAGTAGTAGGAGGCAAGGCCCCGCCAGCGTCATCTGACCCAGGGCCACCACAAAGTTCATCAGCCAGAAGAACATGAACAGCATGAACACCTGCATGGCCGTGGCATACCTGACGCAGGCACAACACAGACACAAATGCAGTCACATTAGTGTAAGTGGGTTGATACCAAAATGGGAGTTGTCACCTTCGAAATTGCATTATTTGGGGCTTTTTTTGGTTCAATCAGAATTCATCAAAACTTCACATAATATTCAGTGGAAACTTTCCATCATGAATTTAAAATATCAGCTTAAATCAGGTCTTAATAGGGTGAAGTGATACGGCTTAACCCTCTAGTTTTCGTAACGGGCGCAGACGGGAGTGTTCAGACTGCGCGCTAGATTTCATAACGGGAGCAAACGGGAGTAGCGGGGCCGCATGTGTACGGTACTTTTCCATCACGTGCTGACGCCGTGAAAATGTTCGGAGAGCCAGTAAAAGTTGTTGGGGATTTCCCACTAGAGCCCAGCAATCTGGCACACTATTTTTGGATGCTGGTACCACTTCCATTCACAAAAAGAGGGGAGAAACTGCGAGCGAGAGTCGTGCGTGAGACTGACGATTTCACAATGGCGTCGTTGCTAACAACAGCGAGTTTGAGTGATATTCCTGATTATTCTGTGGAGGAGTGGGATCAAATTTTGCAAGAAGTAGAGAAGTTTGAAAATGGAGAGTTAGGAGAAGAGAGTGATGTTGAAATTGGCACGATGAAGGAGAGGAAAATGTGAAAGTGACCCGAAGACAACGTGCCGCTCGCTGCTCTGCAAACCACATGGCGACCGGCTACACATCCTGCCAACGTGGCCGCATTCCAACAGCCGACAGGCCCTGCGCATTCACTGCCGAAACACTGCCACCCCTCTCGATTATTTCTTTTTGTTTATACCCCTCACATTTTTTCAGTTAGCAGCAGTAGAACCAACAGGTACGCTCAACACGACAAGCAGCTAAGGGCACACCTGACTCCCTATGGTTTGACACAACACCTGACGAAATGCGGGCCTATGTCTCTATACTCATTATGATGGGGATTAGGTCTGCCACGTCTATGGTGCTACTGGTCACGCGATCGCCGCTTCAACGATCCTGGGTCAGCAAAGTTATGCCCAAAACCCCGCTTCTTCAACAGTAGGGCATTAAACTAGTCTCTGTGTTGTGTGTACGTGTATATGTGCTTACCTGTAGTTTGTAATGACAGTGCTTTCGATGACATTGGCAGTGACACTGTACTCAAAAATCCTCGTGTACAGCTATACATTGTGTAAATACATTTTGGACATGTATAAAGTGCTTAGAACAGTTACAGAAAAACAATGATGAACCGGTTTGAGTTTACTTACAGTACTGTTCAGTAGTGACAATTCACTAGTTTTTGTGTGACATTTGTGGATTACCTGTGGGGACTGAAGGGTGGGACAGAAGACAGATCACTCAGGTAGGCCCCAACTTTCATTTTACAACACTAGCATGCATGTGCATGGGATAACTGCATGTTGGTGTGCTGTATTAGAAATTGTCACCATCGCATGTGACACATTGGGTGACCCTTTTGGTGACCCGTGACACGACCTTTCACCTCGAGACACACAAAATCTTGCTCAAGTATAGAACAAAGCCTTGTGACCCTACATGCAGAATTTCATAGCTCTAGAGGTTTATTCTTGGTTGTGGTGAAGCCTGAAAATGCACATACCCATTTTATGGCTAAATGCACCAAAAGAATCTGAAAAATAGGGGAATTTGGCCCCAGAGAATCTGAATACAAGAGGGTTAATGTCCCGTATGTTGTGTTTCAATTTTGGTCAATTTTCCCGTCGCCCCTCTTTCCAATACGGCTGAAACTGGTTTTATAATCATGTTTAATGATTTTAGATCTGTGTTTTGTCCTGTCTCAAGTGATCTGGCGGATCAAGATTACATTAAAAACCCGTTGAATGCCCCTTTGGGTCACTTTATTTGCTCTTTGAAGTCAATGCGGCCTTCTGTTATGCCATCTTATCGAATAATTTAATCTGAGCGGCATTCACTGCCTAGATTGATCTCTAGCCACTTGGCCGATTGCTACAATGTTCTTTTTTCTGCATTGCCATCCTTTCTGGTAACATTCTGAATATATATGAGTCATATTATCATATCAAATCATGAGCGGTCAATGGAATGGTGGGTAACAGAATACAAAGTGAATCTACTTTTCAATTGTTTCTATTCCTAATAGCCGCAGCAGTATCTCAGAATTCGTATGTGTTTTTATGAATATTGTAGCATGTAGCAGAAGCAGACACACACAAAGGTGAACCTGCAAGACCAGAAAGAAGACGAAGAGAAAAAAAATGAAAAAAGTAAAGAAATGAATTTCTGGAATTGGGATATTCACCACAGCAGATGAAGACCAGCCAATCTTTCTCTCATACACACACACACACACACAAACATACATACTTGACTAAAACTACACTCTAACACATGCACAGCAGCCCACAAATGTTCTCTTGCTTGGGCATAAACACACATTCACACACACACATAATGAAACATGCGCTTTTGCTCCATCTATACACATGTATACACAGTCAAGAGCCCCCCCCCCCCCCCCCCCACCCCCCACCTCCCACACACACACACACCCACGCAAAGACTTACCTTGTTCCACCAAACTTGACAAACTCGCAGATTTCTCCTAACGTGGTGTCATCCTGGAAACAAAAATAACACTACAGGTAACGTCAAACATCAGTAACTGTCGCATTATGTCCAATCAGCCTTACCATCAGCTAGTACAGAGTACAACGGCATTGCAAATAGTGCATCAGATTGTTATTTTGAATTGTATGATGTAACTTTTTTGTAATTTCAACAAACCTCTTTGCCTGAAACTGTGGGCTGCTCTCTTTTGTGGAAAGCGTGTCACCATCTTACAGATCCATTTTTGTTGTGGAAAGCGTGTCACCATCTTACAGATCCATTTTTGTTGTGGAAAGCATGTCACCATCTTACAGATCCATTTTTGTTGTGGAAAGCGTGTCACCATCTTACAGATCCATTTTTGTTGTGGAAAGCGTGTCACCATCTTACAGATCCATTTTTGTTGTGGAAAGCGTGTCACCATCTTACAGATCCATTTTTGTTGTGGAAAGCATGTCACCATCTTACAGATCCATTTTTGTTGTGGAAAGCGTGTCACCCTCTTACAGATCCATTTTTGTTATGTGCTTGTTCATGTCTTCATTTTTCTACCAGTCGGATTTTTTTGTATGTGTCTTCATTTTTCTACCAGAGTCGGATTTTTTTGTATGTGTCTTCATTTTCATATTAAAGTGGAGTTTCTGTGTCTTCATTTTCGTATCAAAGTTGTTTTTTTTGTGTCTTGATTTTTGTATCAAAGTGTGTTTTTTGTGTGTCTTCATTTTCGTATGAAAGTAGTTTTTGTGTCTTCATTTTCATATCAAACTGTTTTTTGTTGTGCGTTTTCATTTTTGTATGAAAGTGGGTTTTTTGTGTCTTTTCATTTTCATATCAAAGTGAGTTTTTTTGGTGTCTTCATTTTCATATTAAAGTGGGTTTTTGTCTTCAACTTTGTATCAAAGTGGATCTTATTGTGTCTTCATTTTCACATTAAAGTGGTTTTTTTTGTGTCTTCATTTTCATATCAAAGTGTTTTTTGTGTCTTCATTTTTGTATCAAAGTAGTTTCTTTTGTGTCTGAATGTTCATATCAAAGTGTCTTTTGTCTCTTCATTTTTGTATCAAAGTTTTTTGTGTGTCTTCATTTTCGTATCAAGTTTTTTGTGTGTCTTCATTTTCGTATCAAAGTCTTCATTTTCGTATCAAGTTTTTTGTGTGTCTTCATTTTCGTATCAAAGTAGTTTCTTTTGTGTCTAAATTTTCATATCAAAGTTTTTTTGTGTGTGTGTCTTCATTTTCGAATTAAAGTGTTTTTTTTTGTCTTCATTTTTGTATCAAAAGTTTTTTTTGAGTGTGTCTTCATTTTTGTATCAAAGTGGGTCTTCTTTTGTGTCTTCATTTTCATATCAAAGTGCGGTTTCCTACAGAATTTGCCGGGCCTCACTGCCCAGGTGAGTGCAGCATCAGACAATTGCTCACAGGCCTGGGGTTCGATTCTCAGACAAGACAGCCATATCTAAAAACATTTGCTCTCTGCAGTCTCCAATCCCCTGCAAGTTGTTTGGACAACTTCAAACCAAAGGACCCATGCATAAAAAAATCTTGCATGCACTTTTATTTGCATTTCCCCTTTCACTATGAACAGCCTTTGTGTGCAGAGAGGATGGCCCACATGCAAACCAAACACCTGTATGCTGGTGTTGTGTTTAGACATATTCCAGGTAAACAGAATGCATCCTCTGTCTACAGCCTGTACGCAGAGGCGGGTGAACCTTCACTGTCCAACCGCAGGCTGAAACTGTCTTTGAATTATTACATCAGACTGTTCTCGGAACCAGAAAACCCTGCCTATGACTGTGTCTTTGACCCTCCGTTCCAAAGTAAGTTTGAAAACAACCCTAAATGTATTCCGCCGTTTGGTCTTCGTATGCAGCCTCACGTGCGGAATGCAGGTCTAGACCTAGGTGTAGTATCTGATTTTTCCAAGTTTCCGGATCAACCACCGTGGACCTTCTTCACACCAGAGATTCGTTTTGATCTTGCAGCTTTTCGCAAAGAGTCTACCAGCTCTCTGGCGTACAAGGCATTGTATGCTGAGCTCTGTTTGAAATTCCCATCCTGTCAAAAAGTTTTTACTGACGGTTCCAAGTCTGAAGATGGAGTGGCCTGTGCAGCCTATTGCCCTGGGGCTCCTTCTCAGATACTGTTGGAACATATTCATTCAGATGCTTCTGTCTATTCTGCTGAACTTACTGCTCTGGTTTTGGCTTTGAAGATAATCTCACATTCTTCAAAGAGGGACTTTCTGGTTCTGTCGGATTCGCTGTCAGCTTTGGAGGCCATAGCTGGCCGCAACCTTCAGCATCCAGAACTTTTACTTTTTTTTTTAACTTTTTAGTAAGTTGAAGGCGGACGGTTACAACATTACTCTTGCTTGGGTTCCTGGTCATGTTGGCATCGGCGGGAACGAAATGGTTGATCGTTTAGCCAAGAACGCCACAAGAGAGAAACTGTCCAACACTTATATCCCCTGCTCAGATGTGAAACCCAAAATTAACGATTATGTGAGAGACCTCTGGCAGGAGGATTGGAACACACAGAGGAATAACAAACTCTTTCAGATCCGTCCAAACCTTAAGGACTTCCTCCCATCTACGTCGGGAGGTCGTAAAGAAGAAACGGTTCTGTGCCGGCTGCACACCGGCCATTCGTATTTTACCCATTCTTACCTTTTAAAGAGTGAAGAAGCTCCGTGGTGTATTCCATGTCATGCACCACTCACAATGAAACATGTTCTTTTAGAGTGTTGGGACTTGCACGATGTGAGACACAAACATTTTACAGCGGAGTCCATGAAGATCCTGTTCAGGGATGTCCCACCTGATGTGATCCTTGAGTTTTTGAGAGAGATTAACATTTTTCATCTGATTTAAGATTTTACGGAAGAAAGATTTTTAATGCAATTTCTGGTGCGTTTGTGGACGATGTCATTTGATGAGATGTGTGGAAGGTTTTTTTTTTTTTTTTTTTTTATTTATTTTTTTTTTAATGACTGGTGATTGATTTTAACGTGGTGACAGCCCTGATGTGGCCCTTTGCGGTCGGCTGGGCTATAAGCAACATTATCCTATCCTATCCTCTGTAATGGTGGGATTAAACATGACTGCATATGCAAAAAACAACAACAAACAAACTCATTAATGGAGAACTTCCTAGCTCAAGGAAGAAAAACAATTGCCAGAGACAACTCCCTTGTAGCTGGAAGACTATTGCAGGAAATGAAAAGAAGAAGAAAAAACAACAACAACAACCAAACAAACAAAAAGACAAAGTCTTGTGCTTGATTTGAGGAGGATGAAGAACAATGGAAACAAAAGCACAGAGGAAAAGACAGGAAAACTAAACGGGGTAGAGACAGATAAAGAAAAGACTGGAGATTGTATGTATGTCATTCAAAGAAAAGATTGGGGGAGGTTGCATATATATCACTGAAAGGTAAAAAAAAAAAATATAATAAAGAGCGTTCTCCTGCAGCCAAATGGTCAAATGTCACCTTCATCCCCACCACAAGAATTCCTGCCAGACTTCAACCATTGACAGAGAGATTTGTAACGCCTATCGCTGTGACACTGTGACCTCCCATGACCTCCCAGGACTTACTGGCTCACAGGGAATCCTGTTCAGCAGTGCCTTGACGTCTCCCTTGGCCACCACCTTCCGGATGTCCCTGTCCACACAAGGTCATAGGTCATGTACACAGGGTCCAGCTAACAGTGCCATGCAGTCTTTTTCATTCAACATTGTTTTCCTGTCTGATCATGCTTGGGAAATCATTGGGGATATGTGTGTGTGTGTGTGTGTGTGTGTGTGTGTGTGTGTGTGTGTGTGTGTGTGTGTGTGTGTGTGTGCCTGTATGCATGCTTGCATGCCTGCATGTGAGTGAGAAAGAGAGAGAGGAGAGAGAGAGAGAGAGAGAGAGAGAGAGAGAGAGAAAGAGAAAGAGAGAGAGACAGAGAAAGAGAGAGAGAGTGTGTGCGTGCGTGCATGGGTTTGCCATACATGCATGAACATGCATCTGTACCTCAAGTGTATTAGTATAGGCATATACATAAGTGTGTGAGATCTCTCTCTCTCTCTCCCTGCATATCCATAAAAATCATGTGTATATATGTATGTGCATGAATGCGTCTATCAGTGTGCACACATGCCTGTGTGTATGTCGTGTATGCGTGTGTGCAAGAGTGTAAGTGTGTGCAGGCATACATGTGCATGTGTGCATATCCATGTGTGTAACAGAGACAGCGAAAGGGTGTGCATGCATGCATAATTATGGGTCAAAAATAAAAAAAATACTCTAGGGACGTCTGTCCGTATACATGAGTACAACAAGAACATGCATGTGCATGACTTGGTATGGACACCTGCCAATGTCCATCAGTGAACCAACACCTCCTTTGGGAGAGGTGTAGCTCTCAGCAAACGTGTATCAACATTCTACACGGATATCCCATAGAACATGAAATGCAATGTTACACCAAACAGTAAGGTTATGCATAGAAGCACAAGCAAAAAACAAACAACCAACAACCCCAACACACTCAAAACGAAGTTATAGCAACATTTCCCCTCCTATCTCACTCACCCACCCCAATCTCACCCCCTTACCCTCCAATCCTTTCTCACAAAGCAGGGGAAAACAAAAAGCAACAGCAGTCACAAGACACTCACGTGTAGTTTCCCCTGTAGTACTGAGGAGGTCCCATGGAGCCGATGTACCTGACATCTGTGTCAAGGTCATGTGCACAAACAACCAAAGAAAGAAAAAGGGGAAAAAAAAAGACTTGATAAATGCGGATGAGATTTGAATATAACCCATCCATGTTGAAATACATATACAACTAAAGAAAGAAAATTGAAAAAAAAAAAGAAAGGCAAAAAGAAAGAGATTGAGAGAAACCATGGATGGGATTTTTAATGAGATTTTTAACAGACGGCAAAGCCATGTTGAACAGGAGCCACCCCCCTTGTCAGACCTTACCCTCTGACATGATGGTTGGTGCAGTGGTTGTGAATGCACTACTTTGAGCTGGTATCTTTAAAAGCCAGTGTAACTGTGTGACAAGTCATTCTTTGTTCAACAAATAAAAATGGGGCAAAAACAGAATTACTGCGCTGCCAAAAGATGGAACAAAAACAATGACAAAACACACACACTGTGTTTTGACTGACTGGGTTTTCTTCAGGTGAGACAAAATAACAATCAACAATGAAAATGAAGGATGAACACACAGTCACTTTTCTCTTCAAGCTGGATGAAAAATTTTGAAAAAAGAAAAAGAAATTTTGACCCCCCCCCCCCCCCCCCACAAAGCTCTGCATCCAGATCCAAGAGATAAGTGACTGTCTGTCTGTCCATCATTTTCATTGCCTTGACTGCTATTTGCCTTGCCTGAAGAAAACCAAACAGGTGGAAAACACCTGATCTTGTTTCATGATTTGTTTGTTTGTTTCTTTGACTGTGCAGTAATTTTGTTTTTCCTGTTGTTCCAACTTCCACCTGCAGGTCACTCTGAAACCAACTAAAAATATGATCACCACTTAAAAAAACAAAGTTTAAAAAAATATTTATTAGGCCCCACTAAAAAACGTAGGCAAACGAATCACAAGACAATGCATGACGCCTTTCGACCTCTTAGATCTTCATCAGGCAAGATACACAACATTCAGGACAACGAAAATGAACGATCAATCACTTTTCTTCATCCAACTCGGTGCAAGATGGGTGCTGTTTTGTCTTGTGATTCGTTTACCTACGTTTTTTGGCGGAGCATTAAAAATACTTCTTAACATTGGTTCAGATTTCCACCTGCAGTCGCTTCACTTTGCAACTAGATCTAAAAAAAACAAAGTTTAGTTCCAAGGTGCACATGCACAGATCATCCACGCACACAGAGCGAGACAAAGTTGAGTTCAAAGATGTGCACACACAGCTACACCCAGGAACACAGGACAAAGACAAAGTTTACTTCGAAGGTACACCCACACACACAATGCAAGACAAAGTTGAGTTCAAAGGTGTGCACACACAGCTACACCCAGGCAGACAGAGCCAAGGATACAGGGCTGAGGTGATCCAGTAGGCGACCACTCCGATCTGGATGAGGAAGGGAAACACCGGCCAGAACAGGATCAGCATCATCTTGCCAATTGCCCTACAAAAAAAAAAAAAAAAAAAAATATTACCACAACTCCTGTTAACAGCCACAGCACAGCCTAGCATCACCACAAGAAAAGCTGAGGTAACACCTGTTGAATTACCAATCACAAGGAAAAGGGCAGTTAAAAACAGTCACCTGAATTCAAATCTCAATATCATGCAGCATTAAATATGCACACACACACACAGACAAAAACACAGAATGTTGCACCACCACCCTCACCTAACCTTTCCCTAGCCCAACCCTGGCTTACCTCTCTCCCTCCCGTCCTTAAACACACACACTACGCAACTCTCACATCACACACACAAACACAATGTACAGACACTAAGACACACACACATATATACACACACCTGAGGCAGATAGACAGTGAGACTACACACACACACACATGAATGAGTGTGCACGCAAGCACACACACACACAAACATTAACACACATGCACACACATACACATGTGCAGACACTAAGACACACACACACACACACATATATACACACTCCAGAGGCAGATAGTGAGACTACACACAAGCACACACGAATCAGTGTGCACGCAAGCACATACACACACACACACACACACATGCAAGCGCACACACTCACACACATGCATCCACCCATGCATGCATACACCCACACAAACACACCCGAAAAACATCCAAACTTCAAGTAAGAAGATTCCCTTCAGCCAGACGAAGACAACACACCGCTCCACCAGAGAGGAAAAAACATGTGAGACACTCACACGCTGCCCTCTTTGATCAGCTCGATGGCGATGCAGATTCTCTTGGCCAGCACGATGACGATGATCACAAACAGCAGCAGCAGTGTCGATGACGTACACCCTGACAGACAACACACACACACACACACACAGCACCACTCAGTCCAGTGTGGTAGCTCTGCCTCAGCCTGGTGAAGCTCGCCTAGAACACTACGCACACCCACTGTATTCCATCAATGTCTGATGTCACTTTTTTTTTTTTTACCACAGACATAATTTCCGCTGATGATATGCACTGTCATTTGTTGGAGCATATCATGCCATTTTCACATGAAAAACCAAACTCTGACGGTGCTCATTCATTTGTTTGAATTCTTTTCATCAAAAACCACAGACACAATTTCTGCTAATGATATATGTACTATCCTTTGCTGGAGCTGATTATGCTATTTTCCCACATACTCAACCAAAATT
The DNA here is from genome assembly GCA_018398815.1 of Conus ventricosus. Classification (NCBI taxonomy): domain Eukaryota; kingdom Metazoa; phylum Mollusca; class Gastropoda; order Neogastropoda; family Conidae; genus Conus; species Conus ventricosus. The sequence goes on along the minus strand of CM031618.1, from coordinate 51,729,262 downwards.
AGATACAGCTCACTCATTAATTTGATTTTTTTCCATCAAACTTCAAAGATGCTTCAGAGATGTATTTTATAAGGGACTATCTATATAAAAGAAATCAGTTCTATAACATAGAGTGCTTAATCCAAAACTCTATTTAAAAAAAAACACCAACCAAACAAACAAAGCGTTTAATCCAAAATTCTACGAAAAACAAACAAGAAAGAGTTAATTTCAGCTCATGTTTGTACATTTCAAGACAGCTGACTTCCCTCACTATAGAAACGTATCTCCGACCAGAGGGAATACTGGCAGACTCTTCTGAACGATGTAATTATCCAAAACAGTTGGCCTCTACCTTACAGCAACACAGTCTATTCTTGGCAGACAGACAAAAGGCAGTGTCAGACTATTCCGGACGATATAGTTATCCAGAGTACCTGGCCTCTTCCTCACAGCAACACAGTCTGTTTTCGGCAGAGAGACAAAGGGCAACAGAAGATCTTTCCTTATAGTACAATGAATCGTATAATTTCAAATTCATTTTTCATACTTTTCAAAATGCACGCATGTCTTGATTATTTTAGCTTCAAAATTTCAGGTTTTTTTTATTATCAAACCATAATAATCATAACTTTTTTTCTTCTGAAAGAGCACAGCAAAACTAGACTTTTCTTTTACTGGCTCTTCTCCAATTATCGTAATTCAAACTCCGTTCTCCTGCTCCATCCTCCCCAAACTATCTCAATTCAAACTTACACATTTGATAAATGATTCTCTAAAATTCACAATTACGCTAATTAAAAAGTCCAATTTCACATCCTTTTCAGACAGTCCAAATTGCAGCCACAGGCTCTTACACTGCAGTATTCTCTACAACTCACAATCCATTTGCATACTGCTCTAAAATCACCATCCTCAGTCACCAATCACATTCCAAATGAGCATCAAGTCACCAGTCCAAAACTGTCCAAGCGACACTAACAAATCGTTCCAGTTCATCCTACCCAACCTGTCCAGGTCACACAAATAAACTGTACCAATTCACCATTCTCAAACTATCCTAATCACTCCAACAAATTGTTCCAGTTCATTACCCCCAAATGGTCCCTGTCACATTCACACACAGTTCCAAATCATAACTTGAAACTGTCCCAGTCACACCCACAAACTGTCCCAATTCCCCATTCCCAAACTGTCCAAGTCAAACCCACAAACTGTCCTCATTCACCTTTCTTGAGCTGTCACCATTCAGCACTATCAAGCTGTCCCAATTCACCACGTTGTGTCTGTTAACACCACCACGTAACACTAACAAACTGCGTTGTCAAGAGAGCTCACCAAAAGCCAGCCAGGTCTGTTTGAGTGTCAGGTAGTACTCAAAGTTGAGGACAAAGGCTTGAGACAGTCCAAACTCTCCCGTCATGTTCCTGGACTTGAGGTCGTAGTAGCGGCGGTAGCTGTAGAAGCTGCCTACAACACACACACACAGTCATGGGCAGAAAGATCTGTCATCAGAGCTGGAACTGAGAGATTTCAGTTGTTTTCACACTGAGAGAGAGAGAGAGAGAGAGAGAGGAGAGAGAGAGAGAGAGAGAGAGTGAGAGAGAGAAAATGTGTGTGTGTGTGTGTGTGTGTGTGTGTGTGTGTGTGTGTGTGTGTATGTGTGGTAAATGGTGTGTATGTGTGCTTGTGTGTGTGTGTGTGTGTGTGTGTGTATGTGTGAGTGGTGTGTGTGTGTGTGAACATATGTGGTAATGGTATGTGTGTGTGTATGTGTGTGTGTGTTGGTGTAAATGTGTGTGTATGTACAAGATTGTTTATGTTTGCTTGTTTCAATATGAATGCGCATATGTATGCTTGTGCATGAATGTGTATGCATAATTATCGATGTGTGTGGATACCTTGTATGTGTATGAGTTTGTGTGTATGTGTGTGTCCATGCATATGTGCTTGTATGTAGGTGTGTATGTGTGCATGTGTGTGAATGTTTGTGTGTGTGTGTGCGCGCGCATGTGTTTGTATACTTGTAACGTAACACATATGAAACTGTGTGCCTTTGTATATATGTTAACACACCTCTGTGTGTATGTGTGTATGTGTGTGTGTGTGGTGTATTGGACATTCTGTTGGTTTATACAAACCTTTCTGCACATAATCTTTAATGAAAACAAAACAAACAACAACAAAATGAAACAACACATTATTCTATCAATTATCATCAAGGGAACCATATCCCATAAAAGACACACACACACACATGTGTCATGAAGATGATCATCCTAATGAATGGAAAAACAACAGACACACACACACACACAACAACAAAAAAAAACCAACAAGAAACAAAAACAAAACAAAGTTAAAAAAAAAAGAAAGAAAGAAAGAAAGAAGAAGACAGGAAAGTAATACTGACTGAAGACGAAGAGGCCGGCGAAGACGATGAGGGTCAGCCATACCATGAACCCCACCAGCCACCGCATCAACACAATCCACAGCAGCGACACCACCATCGCCACCAGCAGCCCTCTGCCACACCACCATAAACAGCCATAAAGATTTTAAAAAAAAAAGACCAAAAGTTAACAAGCCAGCATATAAACATACAAAACAACATTGGTGAAATGAGCAACCTCCTGCTCCACTCCAACCCCCCCCCCCCCCCCCCTTCCCTTTCCCCAACTAGCTGTCCCTCCAAACATTGCCAGTGAAGTTTGAAGCGAGTGTAAATGCACCCATCTAACGTGCATGGCTCTCTGAGTCATCCTCATCCATTCAACCGTGCTTTCCACAATTGTGTTGAACGGACACAGACCTGTCACTGTCACTCTTTTTAGTCACACTTGAAATGAGCTAAAAATCATTGTTTGTTTGTGAAGAAAATGTATAACATATCAAAGGCTAACTGAAGCAGATTCCCAAGGATAGCCACTTCAGCAAACACCTCGGTTCTCCAATGGCATATCTTAACACCCAAAACTTTCCAAACACCCCACATGGAAACGAAATGTGCAGTTAGACGAGAGGACTGGAAACAGGGGAGAATGGCAGATCTGTAGTTAAACACAGAGTATGGCAGACAGGGAGAACAGGGGAGAATGGCGGATCTGTAGTTAAACACAGAGTATGGCAGACAGGGAGAACAGGGGAGAATTGCAATCTGTAGTTAAACACAGAGTATGGCAGACAGGGAGAACAGGGGAGAATGGCAGATCTGTAGTTAAACACAGAGTATACAGACAGGGAGAACAGCAGATCTGTAGTTAAACACAGAGTATGGCAGACAGGGAGAACAGGGGAGAATGGCAGATCTGTAGTTAAACACAGAGTATACAGACACATGGCTGCCACTATCCTCAAGTCCTTAAGCCTGAAAATTGGATCCAGAAATTCCGCAGGCCTGAAACCTCGATTTTCTGAAATCCTCAGACCTGAAACCTGAATGTCCTGGCCAAAACCTAAATTCCAACGCTGTCCAATATAAAACAAAACAAAACAAAACAAAAACCTCTGTTCAATCTGAATATTTTTTTGATAGATTTTGTTACTCCATTTTCATTGTCTTCCCGAACATGGTCCTGATGTCAGCATCGACCAATGTCCTTTTCCAATTGTTTTTTGTTGCTGCGACAGTGATGAAATTTCAATGCAAGGAAGGCATGCTACAAAATGGTTTGGTCTCCAAGTTCTCTCTGGAAGGTCCTTGCCATTTAATCTAGTCCACATAATTCCGTACACAGGCTGTGATGATGGCACTTCTTGATGTGGCTGGATCAGACGATGCAGGTCTTTCCTGACACTGTGTCCTCCATACTCTGGGTATACGGAGAAGACAGGTACTTGCAGGATGTTGGCAACAGAACACACCTCCCACATACCCATGTATGTCCCACTGACAGCAATAGCTCGCACTTCTTTTCTAAATATACTGCTTATCGTGTCTGTGGTGAGTTCTTCCAAACAGTAATGATCTGAATACTGTGCATAGACTTTTGAATGATCTCTATCTGCCAGATAAGTCTCTTCATTCAGCACGAGTTCCAAGACAATTCTGACCCGCATTTCCACGTGAAGATCCTCTGTTCCACTACATAACAAGGAGGCAACTCGTGGTAAGCAATTACCATCTCCACATATCATGACTGGCACAAGATTGGGCCCGTCAGCTGGATAGAGTTCATGAGCTTTCACGCTAACCTCGAGTGCTGTAATGTCTTCTTTTTCTTTTAGAAAATTGTCCGTCATCGTTGAACTGTGACACCCAGGCCTAGACACAGAACTTGAAGAAAAGCGTTGATAAACTTGATCCAGGCCTAGACACAGAACTTGAAGAAAAGCGTTGATAAACTTGATTGACGAAGGCTGAAACTTCAATGGCGTTCCCTCTCGCAGTCATCGCTGGTTATAGAGTGGGAGTGACCTCCCCTTATAACCGATGATCCGCGTTTCGCCGCTCTTCAACTTCGTCTTAAAACCGAAAGTGTGTTGATTCTCGATCCTCTTTCTACCATCCTTCTGCTAATATAGGCCTAGTAATAATAATGCCGTCAGTCGATATCTAGAGCTTACCACCAGTGTCACCCCCCCCCCCCCCTCCACCCCTCGCTTAGGCTTGCCTATGACGAGTTTTGACCAATCAGAAGCCGAAGAGTGCTTATTGTGCGGAAGGGAGATTCTTGGCAGACGACGTCGTGATTTCAGGCCCGAAAAAGCCGGAGGCCGGAAATTAAATAGCGTAAAATTTTGCTGTGACGGAAAAGTGATTTTCAAAATTTCATAGGCCGGAAAAGCACTTGTAAACATTTTCAGAGGCCGGATTTCCGGCCTGGGCCGGAAATGTGGCAGCCCTGCAGACAGGAAGAACAGGGGAGAATGGCAGATCTGTAGTTAAACACAGAGTATACAGACAGGAAGAACAGGGGAGAATGGCAGATCTGTAGTTAAACACAGAGCATGGCAGACAGGGAGAAGAGGGGAGAATGGCAGATCTGTAGTTAAGCACAGAGTATACAGACAGGAAGAACTTGGGAGAATGGCAGATCTGTAGTTAAAACACAGAGTATGGCAGACAGGAAGAACAGGGGAGAATGACAGATCTGTAGTTAAACACAGAGTATGGCAGACAGGGAGAACAGGGGAGAATGGCAGATCTGTAGTTAAACACAGAGTATACAGACAGGGAGAACAGGGGAGAATGGCAGATCTGCAGTTAAACACAGAGTATGGCAGACAGGGAGAACAGGGGAGAATGACAGATCTGTAGTTAAACACAGAGTATACAGACAGGGAGAACAGGGGAGAATGGCAGATCTGTAAACACAGAGTATACAGACAGGAAGAACAGGGGAGAATGACAGATCTGCAGTTAAACACAGAGTATACAGACAGGGAGAATGGCAGATCTGTAGTTAAACACAGAGTATGGCAGACAGGGAGAACAGGGGAGAATGGCAGATCTGTAGTTAAACACAGAGTATGGCAGACAGGGAGAACAGGGGAGAATGGCAGATCTGTAGTTAAACACAGAGTATGGCAGACAGGGAGAACAGGGGAGAATAAGATAAGATAATGTTGCTTATAGCCCAGCCGACCGCAAAGGGCCACATCAGGGCTGAACAGGGGAGAATAGCAGATCTGTAGTTAAACACATAGGAGACAGGAATAACTGGGGAGAATGGCAGATCTGTAGTTAAACACACAGGAGACAGGAAGGACAGGGGAGAATGGCAGATCTGTAGTTAAACACACAGGAGACAGGAATAACTGGGGAGAATGGCAGATCTGTAGTTAAACACATAGGAGACAGGAAGGACAGGGGAGAATGGCAGATCTGTAGTTAAACACACAGGAGACGGGAATAACAGGGGAGAATGGCAGTTCTGTAGTTAAAACACACAGGAGACAGGGATAACTGGGGAGAATAGCAGATCTGTAGTTAAACACATAGGAGACAGAAAGAACAGGGGAAAATGGCAGTTCTGTAGTTAAACACAGAGTATGGCAGAACGGAAGGACCAGAACAGAACGGGTGTTTAACACTATGAACACGACCCTCGTTCTGCTCTGTGTGCCCAGTCAACACTACAGTCACAGCACTCACATTCCCTCAGGACACCTCATTTTGACCATCTTTAATTAATTTTCCTAAAAAGCCTAAAGCGACAGTGACTTTACTCTTTACAGTGAAATAGAACTATCTTTTATCTTCTTGACGATAAATGTTTTAAAAGTCAACACATCAATTTGTTGTTGTTTGATCGAGTTGAAAATGACATACTTCGTACAAGGAGCACTGATTCAGTGCTTGAAGACACCAAATGGGTTGGTTGCTTTCTCTTCAAATTAACCAATGAAATTGACTGTTAGCAGCCTGCTAACTGGTATGATATGACGTAGGAAGGACTACATCTGTACGCTGACTACCACTGGTCAAAAAATTCTCCACGAAATTTGGTCATATTTTATTTTCAGAAGACTGTCACCATCGTTCCCGCGATGTGTCCCGAGTAACAGAGCATTTTCGCCCCGTGTCACCGAGTGGTAAGTCGGGCACCGTGATCATTCTCGCGGGGTGTTGCGAAAAAGTTAAGAGGTTTACGATGCAGAAACTGGAAGAGAAGAGTGAGGACCTACACCAAGATGTGGGACCAGGAGTCACACAGGTCCGTGAAAGATCAGTTCCGCGTATCCCTTCAGCTTGTAGAAGTGGGCCAGGTACCTTGAAGCACACAGACAGACAGACAGACAGACACACACACAGAGGCAGA